>OZ010664.1:2059603-2746138 GCA_963932335.1 Andrena marginata | reverse complement strand
GGAAATATTCAAACTTTAAAAGTTTATAGCTTTTCTATATCAGTCTTGTAGAAAAGACAAGTTTCTAGTTGGCTAACTGATGAATGGAGTCAGATAAGAAGAATTAGGAACTATAGAGCAGCCTAATTGACATATACGTAAAAGGTTGCCACGGAGTTAACTTAATAAAATGAACGAGAGAAATATTGCAAGAAGAAACAACTTGAAGTGAAAGAAGCTACTCGTGGAGACAAAAACGAGCAAGTGTAGTGAAACTTTCGTTTGAAACATTGTAAAACAAACATTAGAATAAGATGAATCAATTAGATTGAGATGAAGATTATAAAACAGGTATCGAGGATAAACGCGTTCACCGATATTTTACAATGATTCAGATCTTTGGACGATCGATGCAAGTAACTAGAATTTGTTAAGAAATTGTCGAAAACGTGTTTGAGTTAGTGCCTACAAAGTTCTAGGACCGCTAGGAAAGCGGAAATGTTTGAAAATCGAGGTATGCAAGTTTTAAGTGTGAGGGATGCAATCCTTGAGTACCGGGAGTGAAACTCTCAGCACGATGTACAACTTGTTACTCGCAACTCCTTGTACGTAACTACGTACAACTACTTTGTTACTATTATTACACTGTAGCTAACTTGTTATTACTGCTAAGCGATTGTAACTTCGCGAAGGAATGTAATCTCGGCTTCTTACCCTGCGTCGTCTTTGGAAGTTACACGGATGAAGGTGCAAGGCGTTAACCATTAAGGGTTCATTATACTTTGTCGGTCGAAAAAGGGGCCCATTTTTAAGTTTTTTTTTTTTTAACAACTAATGTATGAATTAGAATGACACTTTTTGTTGAATTTTTGTTACTCCTTGCTGTATAGAATTTTATTTTTCATATTTCCAAAGTGTAATTTCAAATGTTTGGATTTCAGTCGCAATGTTTATGGTTTGAGGCTCTGCAGAAGTCCTGCTTGGCTCAAGGTGGTCCTAAAATGGTAAAAGTAGAATGATTATGTCCTACAGGGGTATTTCACTCGAAATGTAGGTACAATAATAGTTCTTAATTTTTTACTTTATGACTGGAAATGTCGATCTTTTCTTTTAAACGTTTAAAATTACTTAACTGGAAGAGTTATTTCGGTAAAGTGTCGTAAAACTTACAAAAAAACCATCTTATATGCATTTCGAATCTGTACTCCAAAGAATCTAATCACATGAATTATACAGGAGTTATTATACGAGCGTAAAACGTCTAACATTGAAATAGATAATAAAATAACTTTCTACCTTATCACACACAATCACAAATAATACAGTATATTTACATACATGTCGCGTATTTATTCCACACCATGCAATTATTGCCAATGGCTCTTGCCAATTATTTCAGTATTCCTCTTAATCACTCTTGCTATTTATATATCTATCCCTACCACTAATTTTATATTCCCTCGAGTGCCAAGCTTATGCTACCAGTTCACCCCAAGTCTCTCAAATTTTTATCATCCAGATTCCTTGACGATCGAAAAAGTAGACGATAAAAAGCAATCTACAGTAACGATCCTCCTCGTTCCATTCGAACTTCGTACAACGCGCGTGCGCGCAAGCCGAAAATGGATTGCTATGCATGGCGGACACGAGAGTGAAAACCGAAGTTTTTCACAGTTGCGGCGATATTAATCAAGCGATCGATTGTAGATTTGCGTTGAATCGCTGTCTAAAGCGGATTTACTTTTAATATCGTGAAACGCGTCCACGAATGACGCGACGCGGTTCGCTGGTTCAATTTTATCCCGATGTATATCGAGGACAGATCTGAAATCAGGCCGAACCGGATCAGCGCATTCGCTAATGACTTTTCTACGACGATCACATCTCGCTCGAGCTTCGTTTCATTCGATGTCGTTTCGATATTAAGTCGAACTGAAGTGAAGCCTATTTCGTTAATGCTACGGAACTGTCAGCCCCCCACCCGCCTATTGCAATTTTGTTCGACTCGTTGCAGGAGTCAGGTGCACGAGATGTATCAGTGTTCCACCCTTAGACAGAATTTTGTGTTTGGTACCTGGAAAGAAATGTGTAGATTTCAAGGCGCCAGCCTTCTTAGCCCGAGCACAAGTTTCCCTGTCCCGTGAGCCTACTTAATTTTAAAGGCATCTTTGTGCTCGGTTTACACAGCCTGCTGAGCCCGTTGATGGAGTAGAGGTCCTCGACGGACGTCGATCTCCTGCGTCGTCTTTTTCGTATGACGATTTTTCCCTTTCCCTATTTATTAGGGAAGGTTCAACACCCCGGGTGGGGATTATGCTGGGCTGTACCAGTAAAATCACTTAAAATTTGGTTTAAGAAACTATGTAAGGTCTACCCACGCAGGGTCATCGTTGTCCCTCATTCAGAGACCTTCCTGTAGTCGTGCTCTAACTCTAGGAAATGTCAACCTAACCCAGACGATTAATAAACTATAGAAACTTAATTTTAACTTAGTGCCAGAGTATAATCTGCCAGAGTTAATTTTAACTTAGTGCCAGAGAAATTATAAATAAATTTGCAATTGATTCCGGTTTATCAGGCATAACATTCAACATTTCAAGTTAAAAGAACTATTAACATTCAAAATTAATTATATATTAGTGTACTTAATATAAATTTGAATACACTACAAAATATGATTATACTCAACCAACCACATCAATATTAGGTTATTACTATATTTTATTTTCGCTATATAAGCTTACCTAAGCCCGAAGTTAAAATAATTTATAAGTTATCTTGTATTTTTACCTAGGATTTTACACTGACAGATACAACAACGAAACACTGTTTCTTTAAAGTAACGTCATATGAACACCTCAGCAGGGGTAAATCGAGAGATCTTCTTAGCGACGTCACGTAGCCAAATCGATCGTGTTATGTCAAAATATGTATAAGCTTATTTTCTGCGAAAAACGTCCCTTCAGATTATATATAGAACGTGGAAAGTATTTTCACGCGGAAAAGCAATTTCTTGCCCCTGATACCTCGAAGTGACTACGTCGCGCGGAGTGGCAGCAGTCTCGAGAAGACTCCGTTGATGCGACATTAGCGAATGCATTAATCCGCTTTACGTCAACTTGGCAACGCGCCGGTGCAACTGTGCACAGGGAAGCCTACGACGCACATACACAACTCCCAGCGTAATTGTTATGCCGGGTAGACGTTCGCGAGACGTTGCTTATCAAAACACATACTTTCGTCGTCCCCAGTTTCATGCTAATGAGATATTAACACTTCAGGCGCTCTCCAAGGCACCCCTGGTAATACTTACACGGTTTTGTAATTCTGCACGAACGAGACTTGCGGCTTAAGAATTGCAGAGAAATTCTATCTCGTTATTCAGAGCTAGCTTTCATTATCGAATTGTCAATATTTAAATACTTCAAGTACTCGGGGATAGTAGAAATTATTAAGCACGCACGGATTTGTTCCTAAATAATTTCGCTGTCATTCAGAATTCACTTGCATCTATGAGTTGATAATTCATGAAAATTCCTACTTCTGTAGGGTGTCGTAAGTAGAAAAAAAGCTGAAATTAAGGAGAATATAACACAACTACTATTTTTCTTTAAATGAATATCACAATTTACTGTTTCTCGTTATATAAAAAATCTAAATTTTCACCGTGGTTATGTTGTACATTGCACACTATTTTATGTTTTAAATCGTGAATTGATTTAAGAGTGCTTTAGTGTTTACCTGAACGCCCATCTAGATGTCATTTCAGATTTTACTTTCAAGAAGCTTACGGAAGTATTCTTACAAGAGTATTGTTTACTAAGGGTAGAATTTAACATTAAAGACATTAGAGATAAATCTGTATTTCTAAAGAGTAGTGACTAATTTATGTATCTCTTATTCATGCCGCAACTAGTTCTATAGAATTTAATGGCTGTAATTAATGGAACGGAAGTTGGTTGTATTAAGACATCTGACAGAAATTCCAGCCTCCGATAAGGGAAGCGCAATTTGTCACGGTTGTTTCTGATTTATCTTAAACAAGTTTCCAACAATAAAGGAGGTGGAGATTTACGGCACCAAAATATATCACAATGACTCTGCTTTCCTAATTAAAAGTCACATTTACTACTGTTGTATTTGATTTATTTTCAATGAATTTCACGGATACAAGTGGCAAAGAAGAATGATATTGTTAGTGGTTTCTGAGTAAAATTGCCCTTCCTCTTCACTCGATTTGCACAAATAACCCACATTAAGTTAATTTATCTTTTTAATTCAATAAACTGCATAACGTAGAATTGAAACGAGAAGTAACTAATAGTTCTTTCGACTGATTAACCGATTCCAGACTATTTTTTGATAATAACAATCTTGATATTAAGTTTAACGTAACCAGAGCTCATAGACTTTTATTTTGTTACGTGAAATTGATCGTGCGTCGTATGTTGCGCACACAAGCGTGTTGCGTGTACAACGCTTGGCTCGCATTGAATGAATGACGCAGTTATTAAATTTATATACATTTTACTGACCCGTTTACGGTTGTTTACACAAACGATGTAAGTAATGGCTGGATGCAGCGTACACGCGCTGTATTTCTCGAAGCCTTAAATCTTGATACTTCGCGAGTTAAAGAACGACGCTGTTTTATAGTATCTTACTCCGCAACTTTAAGACCAGTACCAATAAATCTTTGTGCACGATACAGGTCAAGCGTAGGAAGACATTAGCACTAAGTGCATATAATTTGGCTTCCTTGGATATTAATGAATCTCACTGTATCATTCGATCAGCGTAAATTTAAACTTTTAACTATTTTATTTCCCGTTCTGTTTAAAATTGATATTCCACTTAAGTAAAGTGTTAGTAATTCTTAACTTTCAGACTTTACTCTTCATCCGATGATAAGAGGAATATCAATCCTGAAACTCTTTAGAACTTCACTAACAAGAGATGTTCGGCACCTTGAAAATTCAAAAAGATTTGCTACTTTACCGAAACGAAAAATGATAATGTTAGTAGCATCACTTGAACTAAATTCCTGCAATGTTTCAAACTCTTTCGAATTCTCCAGTTGCCGAACATCTCCAGTAAATTAAATACGCCATGTGATTCCTAGAAAACGTCACTGCAATTTTGCGAACAGTCGTTTTCAGTGCATAATGATTTCAAAATAACCAAGGACCACTTGTCAAACAACCAGCAAGGCTATATAAATCATAATAATTTCCAGTATCCATAATACCGCTTCTTAATTGCCAATCCGTAAAGCTGATATCGTTTGCACAACGTCGACGTCTTCAGACACGTCACAATACTGCTTCGACAGGCTCGAGTCCCTTGAGAACGATGTTGCGAACGGAAGATGCAATCTAGTATAGATAGCTTAAATCGTTATCCACCGAATAGATGACGTCTTCAATTAGAAGGGTGTTCTCGACGCTGGCGTGCTGGTGGCTTTCGAAGGGCGCTGATAACCCCAGCCCCGTTGCTTCTCCTTCGATTCGTCTCCAGACACTGCGGGTGGGCACCTGGGACGTCATTCGTCCTAAACGGGTAACGAAGGAAGCAGGAGGTTGAAGGACATCTCGTAAAACAGGAGCTGAAACGCGTCCCCGACTAAGGGCCGTCAGGGCTGTTAGATCATAAGGGGAAGACGCGACGATCAGTGAGAAGGACAGGTAATTATACATTGTTGGAACTAAGTGCCCACTGTCCAGAGGTGACTGCCACTAGTGCGGGGACTGCTTTGAATAAATCAACAATACGTAATTCTCAGGCAGTTCGAGAGTGAGATGGGTTCAAAAGTTTTGAAAGCCTTGAAAATAATCAATCTTGAAAACATTAACTCTACTCATTGATTTCGTTGCGTCTTCTGTATTTTAATGTATCTTTGAGCTATTCAATTTCTAGTCTTAATCGTCTTAGGATTGCAAAATTGTATTGTTTCTCTACATCATATTTCTGCTTAGGGATTCGGAAATAATAATTCGATTCTAGCATACAGGATATGAAAATATTCTCTACATTTACCTGTAACGCATAAAGTTTACTAAGTAATGCTTTCATAGAGAAGTGTTATAAACTTATTAAACGGTGAAGAAAGTCGGTTAAAAATATCATTCACTCATTCGCGTTGTTTTATTAAAAGATATTTAATTTGAAACTGCTTACAATTAGTCGTAACTAGTAAGTTGATTAAGTGGGAAACGCGAAGGAGAACACTGTGACCCATGAGAAAGAGAGAAATTTTATATATATATAGATCGAATCATTTGGGAAGATTTTTTATAACCGATTAAGGGAACTACTCGGAGGAAGTAAAATAAGTAGAAAAGTCTGATCATTAGTCAGACGTCACGAAGATATCGTCCCCAGACAGAGGATTTGCTTCAATAATTTCTGATCGTATGTTTCACCAACAGTCATGCAGTACCAAATTAAAGGAATTTTTCCAAGTATCTCCATTAATTAATTACCAGGGTGTCCATCGAATTCTTCTCATCGAGAAAAACAGTGCGAAAGCAGACCTTGTCCAATGAAATATGTATAGGTATTTAATGAATGTATTTACCGCATGCCCCAAAAATGTCAGTTTTAGTTGAAACTCAGATTTAATCATAACTGATTTGCTAACAAGCGAAATACCGCGGCCAGATTGTTATAAATCTCATCAGAGATCTTACGATAAGTTATATTCCCCCTGCTAATTCGCGGTAAATTGTGAATATGACATTCCAACGCGAGGGAATAAAGTAACCGGTGAAATATCGGTTTGAAACTGAATTCTCTCTGCCAAAGCATCGAATGAAGCTGCCGGCGCGTCGCTTAATTGATTTTAACCGCGACTTGTAAATCTTCGCTTAACGATGGAACTTCGGGGGGGAACGGCCGCGAAGCGTGGCCGCGGGAAAGACTGAGCGGAAAGCGCGAAAAAAAGGGGAGCATTTGTTACATGTCGCTGAACAATGTCCCTTAAGAGTACCTACCGTTTCGCGCCGTTATCGGGGAAGAAGAAAATTGTTACTAGGACGTCGTTAAGCCTCACGGTTCATCCCTACCGAATGAATAATGATTCGCGTAAGTCAAGAGCCAGTAATGGCTTTCCGTGCAATTAATTAATTACTCCGCGGCCTATTCGGATGCATTCATTCGCCGATTACACTTGTTCATGCGTTCTTGTCCCTCCCTGCATTAATTGCAAGTGGTTTCTTGCGTTACAGTTCGGAGGGTTTCGACGATGAATGGATCGGTGTTCGTGTCGTATAGACGTAATATGTCGCGAGCGCTGGTTGGCTATTACAATTAATTGGTTGTACTTTCAACTGGATGCAGTTCGTCGGGTTCCTTAATTTTTTAATCAACGAATATTTCTCAATCTTTTCTGCTTTACGAATACCTTGAAAGTGGTAAAGTTGTTCAAACTTTTGTCTTCTAATGAAGTGCAGTGCGCCGTTATTCTGATTGCAATTAGGTTGTAAAGCAACGTTGATAGGAAGGATGATACATTTTTGCATAACAATTGGAAAAGTTTCAGGGAGTCTTGCGTTGATATTAGTGCAACGGTGGAATGAAAATGCTAGGAACGATGGTATTCGCACTACTTTTGATCATCATTAATCATCCTTTCAATTTGTAAGTATTGCAACGGTAGAGTTCGCTTTCGGGGCAGCACAATATATCACAGATGAAATCCCTTCGCCTTCGCTTTACTACGCACGTCTAATGTCTTCTGCAGAAGTACACGTATGATTGACTCCCCTCGCCATTCGCTGTTTTATCGAGGCGATCACTTAAGTGCATGTCGATAAGAAAGATAGAGAGAAGAAAAGTCTGAATTCTCAGCGGACTTTCTGCCCTACAGCTTTCTCCCGTTAGGTTTTTCCTAGCTGCCATGCTAGACCCAATTTCCACGTCAATTAAACGTGACATTGAGCCATAGACAGTTCGTTGCACCTGCATTTTACGTTTCCACATGGGATGCTCAGCGATTTGAGAGTATTTAATATATTCTTTCGAGACGGTACTAGCAATAAGAGGAATACGGAGCAACTTGAAAGAGTAGTCGTGCCAAGAAATATGTAGCTTGCTTTGTTTACACTCGCATTAAAAACAAATACGTACTTATCCAAAGATTAAACACCCGTCGCAATACTTCGCAGCCGTTACTAAACTTCAAACTTAATTCATTCTATTACGACCTCGACGAACCAAGAAGCCGTAAAAAGCACTATCCATATACTTTTCCTTTTAGTAATTCTATAAATACATTTTTATTTTAGTATATATTTGGAAATTATGTATCCTTACACATCTAAGGCATTGAGAAAAAAACGGAGTAACTCATATTTTTTGAGAAATTGAATTAGTAGCAATAATGTATTCCAATAGGCTGTACTAATTATATAAAATAGGAAAATTAGTTTCTTTTCAACATGGCTTACAAGGGAAGACCCCGAAATTGAACTTTCATAAAATTCTGAAACTGTGAATATGTAGGGGATTCCCCCTTTATTGCAACGCAAGTCGCGGAATTTCCGGGTTCGGGATGTTTCCTTGTTAGTCAGTTTTTTGCTTTCAATGCCTCACATTTTATAAACAAAAAAATCGCATTATAGTTCAGGTTCCAAAAGTATATATGTATTTTCCAAGGAGATCTATATGACCCGAACAAAATAACAATTAAACTCTCTTTGATGTTTCCTAATTTAAGCATAGACTCCAAATCTCCCAGAATACATACTCCTTTGATTACAAAAATTCTAAATTAATAGGTCATCGGTGAAAGAAAATTCGAAAGTACCTACTTCCGCAATAACGAACCGAGTGACGTGTTAAATATCGTTAAATCTTAAAGGAGACGTCGTTCCCAAACAGAATAGCAATTTCATTTCCATCCTTACCCCATCGCGCGAAGGTTACATTTTAATCTGCCAGGGAACCCAATTTTTCGCGGCCCAGTAATATTCTTCCCGACGCCCTATTTCTTCCTGTTCCACCACTTATCCAGGCCCGTGTACGTCTGTGGACCTGTGCGGGTACGTGTGTGCACACGTGGGCACGTAGCGTGTCGGTACGTGTGGCAGATTCACGGACGAACGGCGGACACGTTTATATCGGGAACACTGGTCCTGTCGTAGAACGTACCTAGCAACCTATATACCTGTTACCTCCAATATCCGCACAGGAACGACATTAAGGTAGGTGCAATGTCGGAAATTTGAGGCGAACCGACTAGCCTCCCTCGACCGCAGCTACTCGAGCTACCTACACACGTTGGCACGACTTGCGGACTCATTCGAAGTTGAACGATTCTCGCCTAAGCTTCCGTGAATTTCACGGGTGTCCTGTGAAACAAAGAATTTTGTTCATCCGCGTGAACCATGTTAGACTTGTGGGAATGGCAAACAGACATTCCTTTCATTATTCCAAGGTTAATTCACGGCATTTACAGCATTCCCTGTAGGGTGTCGACATATCAACTAAATATTGGTATTGTTTAAAAATTATATGTAGATTCAGGGGCGAATTTGGAGATTCGGCGAACCTAGGCTGATAAGCGCTTGCCACCCCTTCCGCGCAATATCATCTAATATTTTAATTTAAAAGAGTTGAGGGAATTTTAAAATTAATTCAATATGTGAACTCACGGATGAGATATTGCTAATTTGCTACACTTTGGAAGTTATTTCAAGCCTCTGTGTTTCAAAATCACCCTTCACTTTCGGTGTTACGGAAAATAGATATAGACATTTTATTTTAGAATGGAGATCTATGCTATTACTATTTTTTATTAAAAAATAAGGAGTTACAGGCAAAAACATTTGGCTATCTTTTTCAATTTTTTTTGCCCAAAATTTGCCGCCTTACGCTGTAGCCTACTTAACCTATATACAAATTCGCCCCTGTATAGATTATTTATTACCTGCTAATGGGTTAAATTACGCGTGAAAACAGGATGTAAAGATTACATGTTATTATTAATAATATTCGTAAGATGGGTTTGATTTAAGGGACACAGGAATATTAATAGGATTTAATTAGAAGTATTCGCTTTTTACTTTTACCTTGTGCCACCACTTAAAGGGAACACATGACCTTTGCACCCTATTTTTTCGCGTTGTATAATCCATTAGCAGCTAGCAATCTGTATTCAATTTTGTCAACATTTACTTGATATGCCGACCCCCTACTGGCAATGTTTCCTTGTCAAGTATACGTTACTGATTGAACGTTTGAGTGAATGAGCCATTCCACGTCTTTATTAGTTTTTGTTCCACGTGACAGGGATTTTTATGAAATTTGAAAAATGAAGAAAGTTCATGTGAAATTGGGACCGGGGTTAAATCGTCGTTTCAATTTTGTGTACAAAATACAGACTAAATTCTACAAATTTTACCGATTTTTGAGAAAACAGATTCTATTAATGAATTTTGATTGTATAGATACAGATATTAATGATGAAAGGATTTAAGAAGTTTAATGTTATAGAATGAAATCAATATAAATGTGTGTTCCATGAAATTAATTACAAAATGTTCTATTCAGTACCTTCTATCATTTTTCCTGATTATTAATATCGATGATTTCACATCCTTATTTTCGTATACACATATTTTCTATCATATTTTTCGCTACATTTCTCAACTACTAGAAACATTATTTCGATTTATTGTGCACGTGAGTAAGGTCAAGTTTGCTGGAGATTCCACTTGTTAGGTGGTGCGAGGAAAGTTTTGTTGCAGTACAGTTGTCTACTACAAGACATCAAATTTTGCACCACCTCGAACAGCTGTTGATAATGCTCTACTTAATAGATAGCCTAAGTGTCTGCAGACCTGTTCAGAATCTTGTGCAATTTCTGAGTAAATGAATATCTAAACAGAGTAAAAGATGCATGATCAGTAGACAATAATATATATAATTTCTAAATAATATTCGCAGGGTACTTTTTTAAATAAATTTCTTTATACTTTAAAGCAAACTTCTTACTAAGTGGATCTAACAATGGAACCCTATATCAAATTGACATTAAACATTCATATACAACGTGTGAAGAAAATATTTGAGCACTATGCTATATTTGTGTGCCAATTAAATTATTGTTTTACATTTAAATTATTTTGCACACAGAACAAATTTCTCATTTCTGCATGTTGTGTCATTTAATAGAGTTGGCAGGGGTATATAATCTATTTTAAGTATTGAACAAAGTGATTCGTGTATTCGCGATGAAAAATATTTTCTAAAACAGTTAAATATTAATCAATAAGTGGAAAAAATTCCAAAACATCTCCTTCACGAACCTTTCTCTACAATATATAAATATTCTTTTGGAGATAAGAAGTGTCGGGCCACTATATCTTCTGATAGTAGTTGAAGGAGATTGTTTCTGAGGTATCGTCAGAAACTAGATCATTTCCCCCTCATTCTTTCTTCCCTGGCTTTCTCTACTTACCTTTAAAACCGTACCGTAAAAGAGTAGTCTCCCCGCCCTTCTCCTTACAAAGAGAATGATTTACCACCCTCGTAGCCACGACGAGAAAATAGAGCGTGGCTTTAAAACGTGAACCGCTTAATCGTTTAGGCACCCTATTAATATTGAGCTTGAATGCATTGGACAAGATCATCTTTAGTAGCTCCACGTATTCGCCTCATCTTTCAGTCTGAAATTATTATCGCCGTGGTTGTTATAGCTAAGTAACGACTCGTTTCTTAATGAGTTGACAACTTTTTATTTCAAGAACGCTATAATGCTACAACGCTATAACCTACGTTATTTGTTTTAACGCTACGAATATGTTTTACAATTCTATCATCTATCCCATTTCCGTGGCAGAGAATATTTTTGAATGCTTAAAAAAACAGGATCAACGAAACTACCTTGCTCTTGTTGTTAAATATGCGAAAATAGTTCTAAGCACACCTTTCACTGTCCACGACCTTACATAACATTAAACAGTCACAGTACTTGTTACAATTATTAGCTACGTTATTTGAGTAACGAAACCACCTTAGTGAATGACTAAAACTTTTATTTCTTGATCAGTCTAAGTAGAATTTTATTAGTAAAATATTAGTGAGTGATGCGAAGTTTTAAAATACACTGAATGTATTTCTGAATCTTTTCTAAATCTTCCTAAAGTTTAGGTGGTAGTGACTAGAACCATACCTAAGAATCTGACGTATCCTTTGTGTTAAATAAATTCAATTGCTCATTCAATTTTATTCAAATACATTAAAATTATTTGTAAAAATACAGTATACTATTTACTCAATATATTATAACGAATTCACACGAGAAAAGACTCTTACTTTTCCACTTAAAATCCGAAACACTAGGGAATTATATCTGTGTACTTTGTACTGTACTGAAAAAAAAATGGCGTGAATTTGCAACAATTTGGAATTATATCTGGATACGACGTAATGTACGTAGGATCATTAACGTCGAAGTCAACTGATATTGGAACGTGCATATGTGACAGTTCTAATCGGAGTGCGTCCCCTAATGGCAGCCGTACGACGTGTATAAATATGCCACTTGCAACGGAGCAAGAAATGTCTGCCTATCGATAGCCTGTCAAAAGTCCGAGGGCCCTTACGTCACTTCGCATTCCGAAAGCTTAAATATTTGCTGTCGTTCGCAGTTAAATGGATGGTTTCAAGGGACCCTGTCAGCGTATTTAAAAAACGGCCCAAGAATTTAATTCTACCAGTAGGTATGCGAAACGGAATACCTCTTTTGTATTCAAAATAATAACACTACCATCTGGCGCATTTAATATAGCTTATAAAAGTTTGTACGCTAAAAATAAAATCCTTCAGCATATTTCATGCTCCTTGCACGCGCATGCTTTACGTTTCAAGTACTTCGATACACGGGCTTCGCATATGAATTTACCCAGTGAATATTCCCGACGAAACGGGACGGGCTTCTCAAAGAATGCTTCGAAGGCTGACTACACGCTGTCCCGCGCGTCGCATTGATACAGAGTAAACTTCTCAGTTAGTACGTACGGTAATTTACCATTTTTTGAGACCAGTTCGGTCACTTTAAAAGTGTTTCCCGCCGCAGTTGTACGCGACGGCGCGACGGTTCCTTCCGTTCGATGAAAAGGGATGACAGAGAAATATGAAATTTATGAGGCAAACCCTCGACGGTACGCGCACCGATCTCCCTTGTCGTTCAACCGCATAAAATATTTATATAGGCGTACCTATTGCGGCGTGACGAAATTTGAAATTTTACCAAGCTTGCGGTGGCTTGCGTCTGCCAGGGGACTCGGGTATTTGCTCCTAGGTAGACATCCTGGATTGTGCGCGTTGCTCGATAGCAAAACACCGACCCCGTTGCGTCGCTAAAACTCTATGTTTTTATCGCTGCATCGATCTGCTTCGGGGAAGATTTCTATTGGTGGATGGTCGTTGGCCAGGTGATCCTATTATAAGGTTGTACGAAAGGTTCCTTACTATTTAGCACTTTAGAGATAAATGGGAGACACTGAATAGCTGGACAAATCTCCAAGGGGATTGCAAACCTGTTTCATCCGATTAAGTATTTTTATTTTAGGCAGATAGATTTCAGTTTCGAGATAAAGTATGAAATAGATTTTAATCTTTAACAAAGTCGCCCTTATTTTCTCTTTGTGTCTTAATAATATTTATGATAGGAAATGGGGGAGTACGAGTATTGGGAAGAGGAAGGGAAAAGAAAGTGTAGGATATGTAAGAGGGAAGAGGAAACGAGGGGCCATGTATTGGATAGGTGTAGAGAAGCAGGGGATGGAAGAGTAATAGAAGCGGGAATAAGGAAATTTTGGATCACAAAGGATTGGGGGAAAGTTGGGTGGAGGGGTTGTAAAGGAGGAGGGGTGAAGGAAAACGCGTAAATCAAAATAGGAATAGGAATAGAAGGAGAGGAAACGGAGGAGAGTAGATAGATTTAGATTTAGGGTAGGGCATTAAACAGAAAGAAGGTAACGGTGGGTAAGAGATAGCAAATATGATTGATTAAAAGTATAGAATAATAAGTACATATAGCATAGGGTTGAAGTAAGGATAGCAATCTACATATGGTAGAGAGGGAGAAGATTGTAATTCATATGTTTATAGAAATAAAATATTTACACCAAGGGACGAGTTAGTATCTTGTACAAAATTAATTCTACAGAACGAAAACAGCTAAATTTTTAGCAGAAATCGAACTTTTTCTCAAAATGCTGCAAATTTGTATTGTTGGGAGTGGTTTTGACCATAGCAACAACCATAATAAAGAAAATAAACATTAGATTTTTTTTAAGAAGTTTGCGCCACCGAATATAGCTAAGTATATATGTGATAAAAAAAAGCTCCAAAAATTTCTGAGTATTGCTTCAAACATCCTTTAATATGCAGAAAAAACGCCAGATAGTATAAACTTATAATTCATCTTAAATAAATTCCCGAAGATGACGTTAAAACACGGCCAATTACGCTAGAGTGCCCTTTTAAGATGAACCATGTGTACATTATAGACACGCTATAGCTACACACATTTTTTATCACAAACTAGATAAATCTTATTGTTAGACACTACAGACATCCCAGACTTCAACTTCCGTACTTGGAAATATTGAATTTCTTGACTTCTTCATCTCGTATATTCTCGTCCCTGCTTCCTTTTCGACGTTGCTCTATTTTCGGTTATCGCGAGTCACCGTGCATGTACGGTTTAGGTTCAGGGATTGAATTTTAATGAACATAGAAGACCCAAGCTACTAGTCATTTCCCTAAGCGAGGCTGGTTCTTCGAGGAAGCTGTCAGCGCCACGTGCGAGCGTATCAAAGGTCGAACAATATGAAATAAACCATCGGGAGGGGTGCAGGTGTAATAGGATTCCACTTACTCAAAGCAGTTTCTTTTGGTGTAATCGATGGGCGCAGAGATATTAACGCGTGAGATAATTTATAAAGACTTCAAGTCGGAGATCCTATCATTCATGGACAAAGTTTAGGCGTTGTGTACGATTTAACTCAAAACTTATACGTAACTCATTTAAAATGATTGATGTAATCGTGTTGTAATCGTTCAGTTACACTTGGATGATTTTTTACGAGGGCATAATGCATGTCTCGCGAGCTCAATATAGCGGCTAAACTTTATATTAAGCTGAAACCGACGTTGCTTGTAGAAGCATGACCAAAATATAGCAGCATACTGTTAATGGATAACTTGTCGACGGTGTTTCTCGTCAGAAAACCCAACAGTTTGCAACCCAGCGAAATTCTTCGGAATAATGGAACACGCGTGAGAACAGGGAGCGCCCCCTTCCAATCCCAGCGGTTATTGCACCGTGACCGAACGCCGATACGCATTATCACGTTTGAAGAGCATTGAATATTATCTGGACGGACTACGACCGCAACGAAAATTGAACGCGATTGAACTTTAACGTATATCAAGCTCCGCCATTACAAGCTGTCCAGGCCGTAATCGTTGTGTAATACGTAACATCGCGCTTCAGTCGTTACGTAAGTACGATCGCTGGGGAAACGTAATCGTTGGTGATTTAAACGGTGCTCGATCACAGGCTGGTGGATAAAAGTGCAACCGAGCGGCTGCTGTTAAAGGTTAATCCGTTTTTCGTGATATTAATTCTAAATCTCGGTAGACGGCAGGGCCGATCAGATTTTTTCAGTCCCATCGGCATTGCACGCCGATCGATCGCGACCGCTTAACCGAATCGCCTCTTTGATCGGCACACGGCGAGCTTGCAATGAAATAACATGGAGATGGGTTCCATTGAAATTGTCGCTGGTCCCGTTCCGGAAGAGAGATTGTTGTGTCAGTTCCTTGATTCTATGACGCTGATGTTTGGAATGCTGGGTAAGAAACGTTGTGAGTCGATTAAACTTTAATAGCCACGATATATTTTGGCAAGATTTTCTATTAAGAGTACTGGGCACAACTTATCAATCGGGCGAGACATAAATTCTTCACTCGCAGAAAGTGAACTAGTTCCGTGTAGGGTAAGTTGAGGACAGTTGGCTCACTTAATATAAAATGGCTATTGAAACTAATACTGATATTAGTTATTTTACCGGAATAAGCTTAATATTTTGAGAATTTTATGCCGATTCAGGAAAAATTGATCGGTATTTGGTTGAAGACAAGATTTGCTGAAAAGTGGGTTGAAAACTGAAGTCATGATATCTGGCCATCTCACCTTTCTGCATGGAGAGATGGCCCTCTCGTTAACATTGAAAGGAAAGGTTAATATGGTCAAATACTTTTGCTGCATTGTCCCTTAATATCTCTACTGTCTTATTATCCAAAACATTAAACGAAAATTAACTTAGAAATATATTTTAAATACGATTCCGTACACTACTGTTTCATGAAAGAGGTTAAATGTAAACGCAACTTACGTTTTATAGCCTATAAATCCAGAAAAGCACAGAAGGAAGCGAAACGACGTTATTCATTCACTGTTTGGTTTCTAGAGAAGCAATTGGTCTGCACTTTAACGCGCTTTTACGTGTCGAGGCTGAAATATAGCGTCTGCGCCAACTCCCCTGCCCCACAGACCTCACCTCAACTTATCCTATGCGACTGCAGTATAAGATTGAGTACATTGCAGAAATGGAAGATATGTAGACATGGATGAACTTGAAGTGTTTCCTAATGCGTAGTTCTCGGTTTAGTCAATGGACGAATAAGCGAGGTTCTGTACGAATTTATATTGCGGTTTAACGGAACTTAAAGTGCGGTACTATGGAACTTCCCTTGGACGGAGTTGCTGGGCAGCCCACATCCGATCAATGCCTACATCTTACAGTTAGTGTCTAGCAGACTGCTACCAGAACACTGGTCTTCGGTCACAGACCTCTAATTTTGGTACGGATATTTATTTTCGAATACACCAACTGCCGTATCTGTGGGTTCATAGAGCTGAGAATAGCTCTTCATTACACCAGAACCGCGCGCATATTCAGTATTAACGGGTGATAAAAAGAAAAGAAGACATAAAGCTGACTGTAAGTAGGTAGCCACTACGCAAAGACTGGGTACAGCGCGTACCTTCACAAGCGAAGTCTCGATACCGTGGCAGTGAACTTTAAACGCTGTAAAGCGGATGACGCGCAAAGAAATTGTGCCCACTAACAAAGCGGCGGCTTGCACCAGCAGAGGGTGCAGAAACGGGGATGCGGGCAGAGGTAGACAATTATTTATTCAACGCGGATGCAGTGCAGTTTGTTGGCGCTGTTGCCGGGGGAAGCCGAATAACGGGCGAAAACACAGAGACCGGTTGGCTAATTACGTTAAAAATTATCGCCAGCGAAGGGAGCTAGAACTGGCATCGGCGTGATACGCGAGAGCAGGGGCCGGGGAGAACAAAAGCCGCTCGGAACTACAGCGATCTGTCCCGTTCGTTGAAAAGACACAGGTCCTCGACGCGACGGTGTCGAACGTCGAAACCGAGAGGACAAAAGGACGGAATTACACCGGCCCACGGAAACCGCCGCACCTGCTTGAAAATCACACCGCCGAAAAGGGCAGCGATTCGCCGGAATGCCCTGCCGGCGAGCCTGAACGGAGGGGGGGCGAAGGACAGCCGCAGGAAAGAGAGGAGGGCGGAGAGACGAACGCGCGGGAGCGAGGTCGATGCTGTTATAAACAGAGAGATGCACGGGAACGTGGGTAGCGCGGGGGCCTCGGCGAGGGGGGGGGGGGCAGGGTCGCGAGTGACACGCAGGAAAAGAGGAGCAAGTAGTGAAATCCGGCGGGGACGAAGAAGAGAGACAGTATTGGTTGAGGGATCAGGTGAGAAGGGGTTGGTATGGGGGTTAGGGAGAAATATGCTCGCGCGCTTGCTTGCTTCTGCACAGGCCGACCGGGCGGGGGTGAGGATTGAGACGCGTTTAGCGGGTGAAAGGAAGGCTAGGCGAATGAGAGCGAGAAAACGAAAGGAGGGGGGGAGGTGGTAGGAAAAAAGGGGCAAGAAAGAGAAGACAGACCGAAACAGAGAAAGATGGTGGGGGGGGGGTGAAAGGAGGAGGGGGAGCGCCGGGGAAGAACAGAGCGAGAGGGGATGAAAAGAGGAAGAAATACTGCGGGGGTTGAATGTTGGGGGAGGGAGAGCGGCCGCGTGGGAAAGGGAAAGAGAAAGGGTGGAATCGGACAGAGACGACGCGCGGCAGAGGGAGAGAGAGTGAGAGAGAGAGAGAGAGGACGGGTTGGTTCGTCGAGCTCAGTTACGCCGCGCCCCTTGCGAAGAGCGCTGCGCCTCACGAGTGAGATTACAGTATCTTTGCGGCTTGAAAACACTTTTTGCCACCACGTTTCCGACACGTTAACGAAACGTCCGAGTGCCGTGCGCGTTCCTTCGCTCCCTCGAATTAGCTCGTTTTCGTCGAGACGAAAAAAATAAATAGAAGAGAAATCCCGCGTCACGTTCCGTTCCCGCGATCGAGTGTCTCGCGTGTTCCGCGAGTTCTCCGTTTACAAACGGGAGGATCGCAGTGAGACTGAGTGACACGATTAGGTTCGGGTGGAACTGTGCAGTTTGCAATCAGTGTGCAGTGAGAACAGTGCGGCCGGGCGAGATTCACACGAAGAGTTACATGTGAGACAATGACGTCTGTATGTGTGCAGTGTTCGCGTCGATGTTGAAAGTAGCAACTCCTCACTGACTCCTGGAGTGGATGTTTCGCTCGAGGAAGAAGGGTGCTCGACTAAATTCAGGGAACTGTGATGAATCTTTCAAACAAGGGGTGTCGAGGTGTCGACAAACAAAGGTGAACTTGTCTAAACGAAATAAAAGAATCGCTGAATTTGGAGCTAATCGTCTACCGAAAGACATGGCAGTTCACGCTGGTGGATAATGAGTTGCAGTGAATGGTCCTCCATCGATTCCTCGTAGGGGTTTCGTCCAGCCAGGTGAGATTTGAGAGGATCACGCATCGAGGGTCCTAGGAGATCCAAGACGGGAAGAAAGTGCTCTGCGATGGACGAAGTGGAACGAGACGTCAGGTCCACTGTTTTCGTACCTTGAGACCATCCACCAAAGGTAAACAGAGTACACATTTCCTACTTGCTGCCGAATTGGTCTGCAATTTGGTCGCGACCCCGCACTTCCATAAGTTTTATCAGTTTTAAAATATTGAAAGTTCGTAGAAAGCACATTGTTCACTTGGAGAAACTTTTTGGCCTAACAAATATGGGCCCCTAAAGCTTTGTCGGTGAACGGTGGTGCCATTTAGTAACTGGGGACTGGGGATTTAGAAATCTTGTGCGAATTATTGCGTGGTAACTTCTTAAAGCATATCGAAGGGGAATTTGTATGCATGAAATGCTTCGCGCGCCTCTGAATTATTTAAAACGCTAAGTTAACGTTCGAGTCAGCTGCTAGAGGTTTCTTAATTAGTACTGCCTCTGATTTCCAGCCGGCTAGAATTAAAAGGCGTGAAAATATACCCATTACCTGTGCAATGGATGAAGGGAAGGGTTGTTTGAGAATGTTCCTGTGGTTGCGACTTGTTCGCCGGATCACGGGAATTTATCGGCAGCAATTTCAGGACTTTTAACGAAGCCTGCTTCGAGCAGACGTCATTGTCATCCTTTCTCGATAACGTGATACTCGAAAGCGTTCGCCAAGCGTAACTTTAAAATTTAAATTAAGGCTTAGAGACGTCAGACTTCCGGCTTATTTACATTTCCAATTATTGCAAAGCCCGCGTCGCTTCTCGATCCACGGGCCCATGAAATTGTTATTTGCTCCAGTTGGATCCGAACAAGCGCGTATAATCTGAACCTGAGAAATCCCGAGGAGCTTTTACTAGCGCGAGAACATTGCCTGATAAAGAAAATATTGGTAATGCTCTTGGAACTACACACACCTTAGGAATGCTATGCTCGAGCGTTTAATGAAGGTCTTTGTTCTCTTTTCCATTATAATTTATATATTGAGAATAATAAGAAATTTGGAAAAATTCTAAAGATTTAGCCACGTCCTATCCTGGCTATATCTTTTCGTTTCATAAAGAAAACAGGATTGTTTCTAGACATTTTCAGGCTATAGTTTGGAAAAATCCTAAAAATTTGGTGAAATTTAATTAAGCATGTGACAATATTTTTATACTTTTTATTCTGGGGGGGGGGGCACTGTATAGAAGGGGGTATCGTACAATGATAATATCTTTTTGTAAGTGGAGTAATTTATGAGATAAGAAGAAGATTTTAACTCATCTAAATGGAACCATATATTTTTATTACCACGTTTTGTACCTCGCGAATAGACATATTCCTCCACGTATGACGGATTGATCTTCAAATGATTCTGGACAAGTAAATTCCATGTTCGATCGGTCGTGAGTGCAAGCGGATGGCGAACGAGAAAAATGTGAGAGCCATGTGTGTCTTTCTTTCTCTGGCTTCTCTCTAGCACTCGCGACCGATTGGACGTGGAATTCTCTTGCCAACAATCATCTAAAACTCAACATATCATACGCGGATGACTTTGTCCTCTTGTCAGGCGCGACAGTATGGTAATGAAAATCTATGATTCAGTTAAAAAAAAATAAAAATAGCTTTCGTACCTTTCAAACCTTTGTACAAAGAAAATAAGTGCCAACACCATAGCCCCTTGGTATAATTTTCGTGCGAATCATTCATCTCCAACTGCTATACTGCCTTCGCACCTTGTGTACACAGATATATGTGTAGGATGGTTCAAGTTTTGAAAATTATGTAATCCCTCTGATCATATGACTTTAATATTTTGGGGATTTAGAATTTACATAGCTTGACACAATTCGAGTTACATGTTTATCAGTAGGAAAATTGCGAATTCTAATTAAATCATAGTTTATAAATGGTGTTTAATTTCAATCTCCATTTTGCATATCTTAAAAGTACGACAACACTAGATTACTATGTCATTTTTGGAAACTTGGGTGTGAAAGGCCACAGATCGCTTATACTTTAGTCGTACAATTTATTTCTGGAATTTTTTTATAAGCGACACTGGTTTCAGCTTTGTAATAAATAATCGAACTAAGTATCTAACGTAAATTATTTAACGATAAATGTAATTGAAGTACAAGATTTTGCAGGTCAGAAATTGATCTACGGAAACGATCTTTCCATATGCTACGTGGAAATATTAAAAGGGAATGATGTGTCCTAGGTTTTCAGTAGACTATTTGTTCGATGCGGAGAGGATGTCCATGAATTAATATTGATATTGTAACGTATATGAATTGAAGCCCTATAATTGAAATTGTGATGATGAATAAGTTGTTTTGGGATTGCTACAAAGGACTTATCGAATATATTCAACTTGCGTTACGTGCCTGTAAGTTTCACGCATGGTTGTGCACGCAATGGGATCATTAAATTAGTGATTATCAATTAGGGACGACTAATGAGTGTTCGTGACGTTACAGCTCAATTTCCGCTTTTAATTATAATAATTACATTTTAAACGCCTGTACCACTAAGTAACGTCAAAAGACGAATTTCGAAAAGTGAATAATGTAAAAATAACCTTCCCATTGATATTTGATCAATTGGAATTTTAAGAACTAGATAAAATGCTACTCCGTGATATTTTAATTAAAGAAGTGGATAAAATATCGTTCTACGGAAATATCTTTAGAAAGTGCTTAGGTCATCAGCGGCTTTAGAAGCATTGAATCTTCTGAGATAATCGAGATCAACTTAAATTCTTAATTAACGAAGCGAAGAGTAGGTAATTAATGACGTAATTCGCGAAAGCTCTTAAACTCTAAATGCTATTCGTTTAATTTGAAAGAAATGCGGTATGCAGGCTTCATTCGCTTGAGCACCATCGCCAATTTACTTCTTCATTACGTCTAAATCGCTTCAAGTTAGGATAAACACTCGAGCCATTAAGCCATTGAAAGGCAATACATTGCAAAGTCCTCACACTTTAGTAGGTATACTATGAAAGGGTTCAGGAGATGTGCAGGTGTAAGTACTAGTACGGGAGGTCGATATATCTATATTGGCCGGTCAGAGCGAGTGAGGATGGATTTTACCATGGATTCCATGCCGCGGGCACCTGATGGTCTGATGCTGGCCTTCCTGGACAACCGTGACACCTGATTCCGTCGCTGCGGTAAGGAGGGCACAATTACCACCTTTCATGAAGGAAGAACCAGCGTATATACATAGTATACTGCTCGGTACTATTTCTTGCCAAAATATGATTATGTATCTATGCATTAATTGTAAAATAAATGCCGAAGAAAAAACATATGTAATCGTCTTAACAATCATGTAAGAAGTAAATAAGACAGAGAAAATAATTTGAATACACAACATTTACATAGAACTTCAAGGCACTTATAACGAGGTCGAATTTATTGCGCTACATTTTTTTGAAGATAAAGTTTGTCGCTTTGAATATTCACTTGTTTACTAATTCTTAAATTTGAAACAATACGACATCTTCTTCTAACTAATAATTGATAATTTAAAACAGTGCCATCTATGTATCAAATAATGCACTATTTACTTTACATAAATTTTGTTTAGTTTTTCGCGTGACCGATCGGTAAAAGATAATAAACATAGAATGAAGCAAAATGAAATGATGGTGCAATCATGTTATTTGTATTTTGTATCTAACAAGGTAACATATCCAATCTACACACACTGATTTTGATGAAACTTTTGTGAGAAACAATTTTTATAGAAATATTCAATACATTTTTTCATTTGCCAGTAATTTCCCATCCTGAGAGGGGGGGGGCAGAGCCATAAAATTGGAAGATCGATAATGTATTTTATCGAATATCTCGGGAACTGTTCGGTGTAGGAAGGCAATTTATTTTAAATTGTATGCATTCACAATTAACATTTCTCTAGAAACATAGGCAAAAGATATTAAATTTTCTGAAAGCTGTTTCGGTAATTGAATCTCTCCTTCAGAAACAATCAATTTAAAAAACCATTTCCTTCCTACGCTGAATAGTTCTCGAAATACTCGATACAATACGTTTTCGACCTCCAAATTTGATAGCTTTTTTTACCTCTTTAGTATGGACTATTTGCGATAAAAAAAAATACGCGTCGAATATTTTCTTGAGAACTGCTTCTAATAAATGTTTCATCATAATTGGCGTGTACGCATTCGATATGTTCCCTTGTAAGTAATAAGTATTTCAAATTGAGTAGCTCACAAAAAAAACTTTCACTTCTTTGTCAGTAATTCTATTTTAAATACCATCCCAATGTTCAAATTGAGTGTTCGTAACAACACTGAAGCCACCATTTATAATTTCAAAGGCTTATTCGCGTATTTAATAGCTCTGCAATAAATTATACAAATATCTCAATTTTTATTTCGATATGAATAATCATCACATTACACAGTATTATCCCGAATCCGAAATATTCTGTCAATAACAGTTTTGTAACAGATCACTGGAAGACCTCAAATTTACCGTCAACAGCGTATCCACACCACTTCGAATTCATCGAAGAAACAAAGCTGTTGGATTCTCTGAACGACGTGTCCTATTCTCTGAACTGTCAGAAGCGTTATGCTCGAAGGGCGGATATGAGGGAATTCTGCGAGGAAACACGAGGAAAGCTTTAACCGTTCAGGCGCAAACGTTAAGAGAGTACAGTAGGTCGGACGGACTGCCTGGAAGGCCGACGAACTTGCGTCGATTTCGGCAGGCGAACATCGAACTTTTAAAGGTCTACCTTAACTGAAGTTTTCAAGTGAATTCTGCAAGAGAATCAACGTGCTGATGTTGTGACATCCCGTGGATGTGCCTGCGTGAGTGAGATCGGCGTATATGCCTGTGTCGGCGACTATAGAAGCGTCTGGGTCAAACCACCGATGATGGAACTTGAACCTGTTCGTCGACTTTGTCCCCGATTGTCGATTTCCGAACGGTTAATGTTACTCGTGTTACCCGCCACACACAGGACTTCCGAAAAAGTCATTTTAAAAGTCTCACAAACGCTATGGATTACGAAAAATCCTTGTTTGCAAATTCGAAGAATTTCTTTTTAATTAAGAGGAATTTCCTAGAAAAATAAATAGGCAATATTTTTTCTTCGAAGTAAAATGAAGTAAATAATTTTAAAAAGGCCAAATCAAACTTGCCAACAAAGAATGTAATTTTCTTTCTACACCGTGTTAAATCAAAATCGTGTAAAAAGAAAAATCCATGTAGATACAAAATTCAGTGTACCTACTTATATTCATATTTGGAAAATCTTTTTATGAAATTATGTTATTTTATTTATTCTTTTTATTCGCGTGACGTCAACAAAACCACATATGTCTGGATCCATTCTGATGTGAATAGAACGCACGACTAATCAAATACTTACCTATAAAGGCAGACCCGTTAATTAAAATATATTCATCTCACGCAGGCGGGTATCCACTGATTGAATAATTATATCCATATTCGTTCATTACTGCGGCCTTTTAAATTAGCTGGTACCAGTGAAGAGGATTTAGTCTATCGACTCCAGAACGTCAATTATAAATCGTCTAGGTTTATATTCTGTTACTCGTGTCACGGCTGCTCAATGTTTCACTATCGCCGAATATTCCGCGAACAGTCGGAGAATTCCGACACGTCGTCATTAGTTGGGCATCAGGGGCAAGGAACGGCGTGGATAATTCGGTGGAAATCTCGGTGGCACTCTGTAGAAATGGGTCGCAGTCGGAGTAAACGAGCTAGATTATAAACGTATTAAGGCCCCTCTCGCTTGCTTTTTGCTTTCTTTGATTCCACTTCAGGCCGCGTTTTTTTCCCACGACAGCTGCCAGGAGGAAACACCTCCGTTGCGAAAATCCGCCAGGCTTTCCGGCCTTTGTCAAAGGATTGGATGATTAATCGCCCGCGCTGTGCTCGTCGCACACATTGCCGGCCGACTGTCATGCCTATGGGCACACATGCATACGTTACCGCAGACGAGAATTCGTCAATGTCGAAAATACGAGTAAAAGCCCAGCGAGTGATCGAGCTGTTCCGACTTCGTCCCTCGACGTTGTTGCTGGTCGAGATTCTTTCGACGCGCTGTACTTTCTGCCCGCGTTCCACCGTTATGCTGGATGCTGTGGGTTAAGTTTCGAAATTCACTATAGTCCTGCGGTAACACAATGCTTTGAGTAATGCTGGCGGTATTAATGATAACAGGTAGTTAATGCGGTACAATGCTGCTTGATTATTATGTGTTGCATCCATTTGTATTTGCGTTCATTTGAAAGGTATTGTCTTTGGTTAATTAGCGAAACCGCGAGGATAAATGTTAAAGTGAATGATTGAAGTATGTCTTCAAATGTGTCTCAATGAGATATGTTGCTCACAGATCAAGAATGGTACACTGTAGCAGAACATTATAAAAATTAGAAGATGGAAAAAATTACTTAAAAATAAAACGGTAACGTAAACGAATAACTTCTTAGAGATAGTACAGTACAGAGCAACGTAAACAGACACCAATTAAATATTAGTTTGGTGAACAATTGATCACCCCCAAATTGGTGGTTGGTGATTAATGTGACGCGAGCATGGGTATCGTAAATATTATATAACACACAGCAACGTTAAAGCATATATCCACCGCATGTATGGTAACATTAAAGCATATATCCATCGCCCCCGTTCAAAACAATCGAAGAGAATAACGTGGTATGATTGATGACACGATGTTAAAATAAAAACACGCCGTAAAATCCAGTACTGCAAGTCCAATGAAATGGCAGAAGGGGCCGTGGAGTTACCACAGCCACCTAACCGCACGCTACTTTGGCAAAAAATGCTGGCAAGTCGCGTCTCATCGAGGGTTAAATCGGCTGTCGCGTCGGCCATGTATTCAAATATCTCTAGAACGCTTCGCGACATTTGCCAACTAGAGTGCACTTCCGATCGACTCACACGTACAATTTCCTTGCATTTCCTTTCTCGTACTCCTATCCACGATTAATTCTCTATTGTCTCTTTGGCTTATATACGCTTAGTTACTGCTAACGCTATCGAGTATGAAACCTTAGAGGCACATGCGTTCGGTTCAGCAGATACTCACTGAGGTAATAGCGGGCTACTTTACACCAAAATACCTGGACGACTCAATAGATACATTATGTCATAGGTGTCGAGCTAAGTAGCAATTTCAGCCGCAAGGGTACTCAGCATTATAATTGATTAACGCTTGCTGCTCCATGGTACCGTTGTATCTCGGGATACATGAAAAAAAATTGGCGATCTGAAATTGCGCGATAACCATCGGGTCACGAAAGGGTTGTACATTTCAAAGGAAAGCCCATTTACCGCATCTGTATCGGATCTAAAGTCAGAAAAAAAACGGCCGGGATACGTGGACGCGATTACGGCCGTGTACTTCGGAATGATGACGCAATTTATGGCTTCGAGAACATAGGCGTGCTCGACGCTCTGACCCCGTTCGATCGTTTAATCCGTCCCAGATAGGTACGTACGATTAGACGATTCGACGGAAGCGGAGAACCATTCAGTACCCCCGTACCCCTTGGCTCCACACGGTCATCCCTGCACCCTGTGCGGCGCCCTCGACCCCCTCCTCTGTCCCTTGAATCCGACAGGGCCAGTTGCGTTCATGCAGTTGGAGGTTGCGATCCGGGTGCTCTCTCTCTCTCTCTCTCTCTCGCTGCCACCCTCCCTCCCTCCAGACTTATGAGCTTTTCGACCCGCGGATCAACGAGATCGCAGCTTTGCCGAGTACGCGACGACGTATATACGAGGCGTTCCTCTGACAGAGGGCTTGCGGGCGATCGGCGACCCAGTGTGAGTACGTTGGGCCACATTTCGTTAGCGATGGGTAGAACAAAGTTATGTGGCCAGTGTGAGGCAACGGGGAGGAAAGGAGTTGGATGAAGAATTAGACGGAGGGAAAAGTAAGGGAAGAGAAACGAGAGAATTGCGTCCCTTGTAATGGGCATTAACAAGGGGCCATATCGAAGTAAGTGTCGATTTTGATGCGACTTCGGTGGAAAGTAGTTTCTACAAAAATATTTGACACGTATTTTTTCTTATCGACTGATATTTATGTTGAAGGGGTGAAAACAGCCGTCAAAGTTGAGATGTGAGAAACATGGTTGGCCGAATATCTTGGAAACTACTAGAGCTAAGAGAACGATGTGAACGGCGAAATGATTTATTTTCTAATAAGGGATGCAGCTGTGCTAACAAGTTCGAAAAATTTCGTTTGTTTGAATAATACGTTAAACACAATAATATGTATATTAAGTTTCTCGCTGCTCTTCCACGGGTATTTGTTTCGTTGGCCTGGTTCCTATGTTCCCTTCTGAGTATTTGTACTTTTTGTTACGAAAACAAACCGTATTGTGTAGGACGGGCGCAGATGAAACACGGAGGACCGGTATTTCCAGTGAATAGTCCCCAGGAGCCAATTAATTTTGCGTCAAGTATACCTGACTCTGCCTTAGATGCGAGGACGCTTGGTCTTAAGACCAAGGATCTGTACCAGGAATCAATGTCTCAGTGAGAAATTGCGAGAGTTACATTAGCAGGGACCTCTAGTGGCTAGTACGGAATTGCTACCACAGATAGATAGTAACCACTTAATCGTGACATGGTGAATTAATGTTTGTAAAAGTTCATCTCGTGACTGAAGTTTCTTCATAATTGCCCAATTACGTTCTGCGAGGGAAATAATAAGTTACGAAGGGTGAACGTTCAATAACAGCCTTTAACTGTAGATATTGAATATGGAAAACTATAAGCTTAATAATAAAATTCAATTGGCATGGGTGTTAACGATGATAAATGTTTCGTTAAAATACTTATAATAAATGAATACTTAGAGCTATAAACTTCTGAATAATATTACTACGACCTACATCTATAATCTATGGTAGGTTCTTATTTCTGGCAGAACCACTCGAGTCAATGTGAGTGAAGGGAAAACGCGGGGCAACCGCATGGCACGCAACACGTTCGTAATTAAAATTGATTGTGCTATTAACTTCTAACGCACTTGCTCCGTATTGAGTGATAAAATTCAGTAAAAACCACGATGAACATTTCAAGCAACCAACAACGGATCACACGAACTTTTTGCTACAGTCACGTACATATGCATGAATCTGCTTGAGCTTACACGGTAGAAAGACAAGGAAGAATCTACATTTTATGACCCTTCGGGATGAATGGTCTACCAGCCAACAGTGTATCATGTTTGGACATGATATCCCTCTCACAGAAAAGTGCTGCGCGCAGAAAGGAAAAACGAACAAGGATATTAAATATAAATAAGGTGGCATAAATCCCATATAGGTACAGTCCCATATACAAATCCTATATTTCAAATATAAATTAACCAATTTAAAGACGAGTTCAGAAGTAGCGACAGTTTCTACTGCTAACTTAAACGGAGACATTTATCTAGGGCATAAACTAAAGTTAATCACGGTAAACAAATGATTATCGAATCGTCGAATAGTGGATGAAGGTAGGACATTTCGATGGCTTAGTACAAAAATATTATATGTCCACTGTTTGTGAAATTTGAGTTTTATATGCAACAAATAGTTCTTGATTGTTTCTTTATGCTATACAAAAATCATGTTTATATCTATTCTATAAATTTGTCAAGAATAATATTTTTGTTCATCGAATGTCCCTGAATCTTACGTACCATTGCGCACTAAACCATCGATTTGTTTACGATTTGTTCGCTCAAGGAATTCATAACACCCATACGCGCGCAGATCATGCACGGAAGCTCGTAAATATCATTGGCCGAGGTTCGCTCTTAATAAAAGCAATTCTTTCTGCTGTAGATACATCAGTGGCGCAGTTCGAGCAATTGTGGAAATAAAAATGCGCGTCTATCCATTCCCCGTCACCGAGTGCCACCGCGACCTCTATGGCTTCAGATGCAAACCTATTCGTGTTGCACTTTAGCATCCAGCGCGTACCGGTATCGCCATGCATTGAGCTTCGCTACTTGCAGCGGAGAATAACGTTCGACGTGATTTACAGAGTGTTATGTATATCCATTGGAATGACGAATATCGGCTGGGAGAAATGTAACGAATAATTTTAATTAATTCGACAGGAGGGAGTGCGAGGCGAAACAATGCCCCCACTTCCAATTGTCGTTCGACGTAATGATTACATTCTGTATAGATCTTGCTGGTCGAAGGAATTAACGTTCCCGCGTGGGTTTTGTTCGCCGACGAAATTGTTAGAAATCAACGGAGAAAACACTTTGGATAACGATATTACGCCACGAAGCTCTTAATAAAGTTGTTAAACAGCGACCCAGAATTCATTTACAAAATTGTGCCGCGTCGAGCCGTTTCAATACGATTGTACAATACTTTGAAAAGGTGTTTATATGCGCGAAATGAAAGGCTTTACGTGCACAGAGTATTGACGACCATTCATATTTCCTTTTTATTTGCGCTCACTTTATGAATAAACGATGAACGTGTGGTGAGCCTGAAATGTTGTTTAGCTGGGCTTTTATGCGCAGATGTCAGAGGGGCTAGATAGACTGACAGAAAGATTTAAATGTTGATTAATACAAAAGAATGATTCGATTCTTCTAATACACTGCAGATAATTTCCAATATTTTATATTCTTATAATAAAAAGTCACGAGGATTTCACTATTATTAAGCAAAACAAAATTTCGGGCTGCTCTATTAGTAAATGGTCTAATTACTTCAGTTAATCGAAAACGATGCAAGTGACTATCGATTTTTAAATTATGAGTGCCTCTATTTGCTGGTTTTACTTTCACTTAAGGCTTCGACATCTGCGAGGCAATATTTCTTTTTTATTTACATTATGTATTTGAATTGTATCAAATAGTAGTCGTAAAATCCTCTCTCAATAGTGCCAGCCGTCGATAAATGCTTCTGGCGACGCGTTTCCCGCACTTTGCATTTCGATTACAAAATAGAAACTAATTTCGCGCGGACGGCGAGCGAGCATTTGCTGACGAGGATATATTTTATGCCCGAGAGTGGTGTGCATTTTGGTATTTCTAATGCATTGCGACAGACATCTCTCATCACTCGCCATAGCGGTTTATAACGGTGATGCGGAGCATTCCGTATGTACACGGGTCCGCGCAGAGTGATAAAAAGGGGGTTTTAAGCATAGCGGCCTGTAATACTAATTAGCGTGAGTTACGAATGTTTATTTACATGCATGACTGCATGGAACAGTTCTTTCAACGCGACCAGCGACTTTCTGTTACAGTAGCGCGAATGGCTTATTTACTATAATTAACATGGAAATACAACGCATGCACAGAACGCCTTTTCTTGTGGTTAAGAAAGCTTTGCGACAGGAATGATAACAGAGGGAGGCGAGGAGTACTGGGAGAGCGTAGGAATATTGTGAAATAGGAGTAAATATCACAGAATACAGGAGAAGAAAAGAGAAGGTAGAATAAGTTATAGAAGTGAGCTGGCGTAGTGAGAATAAATGAGATATGTAGGTAGTAGGTATAATAGTCAGTATGCATGGAAGCAAATATAAAGAAGCGTGTGTGTGTTAGGCAGGGGCGCGCTTAGAATATAACCTTGGGGGAGCCAAGTTGAATGGATAAAAATGTTTTTAATGCAAATTCAATCAAATTCATTACGTGATTATGAAAGTTTACTTAAAGAAGAAAATCCAGTATCCTTTTCTTTTTACCAAGCTCTTGAATTACTTCAGTCGTGGTTACAGTAATCTCCTTTTTCCTTTTTCTTTGAAGGGTGACAGGGCCCCTTGCCCTCCCTCCTCTGGCTGCGCCACTGGTGTTAGGCATATAAGAGTATGTAGGTGTAAGTTTAGAGCGCGAGGTAATGTAAAAGATTAAGTTCCTTCGGGAATAATAAAAAGTGTTATATTGAACAGCAAAATAATTACAAAACAATCGGCCACGATTGATAAAACGCCACGCAACCAACGAGAATCTTTCATTAAGGACGCGTGTAGGTGTAACGAAACGAAAACGATCATTTTCTAGTTCTGATGGAGCCGATTTATTAAACTCCGTTAACTAAACATTTTTCGTCATTTTAACGAGCACTATACTCTCCTGCATACTGGAACCCCTTTGCCACCCCTCACGCCCCGGATGCATTGTATACGCGTGAGTACAGCAATCCTCATGGCGCGCATTCCAGCTATGTTTTTCTTTCATTCTTCCTCGCTAGTAAATCTGCCAGTGCTGTACTTGTTTTTTTTCTCGCCCGTACGGCACTCGTTCCTGTTAAGTCCGATCGTACATTCCTCCGGAGGGGTGTAATTTTCATGCAATTCCGCGTGAACGGTAACAGCCGAAGTTGCCTGCCATTTACAAGCATAAAAGGATAAAACGTTTCCCGCGTTATTTGCGCCAACGCGCCGCGCTCAAACCTACATTTCCATGCAACCCTCTTTCTTTCTGATCTCCAACAGTTCTCGTGTCTGCGAACCGCCGTTGGCTAATTGCGAGCTGATTCGTTGAATGTGCAGTTGCCGCCATGGTCACGTCGATTCGGATCTTTGGAGGATAAGGAGCACACGAACGTACTCTGCGATTTCTTCGAATGACAACGAACATGCGAAATGACGGTTTCCATCGCTGGCTGATGTAAATAATCGAATCAAGATAATTGAATTTGATGGTGACAGAATCAATTCGATGTGTCATCAATTGAGCAGGTAGCTGGGATGAGTTGGAATAGTTATCGATGTTTCCCAATGCCAAAGATTCTTCTTTGCGAGGACTTGCAGAAGAAGTTAAGGGGATTAGAAAAGGAACGTGGACTGGCTTTCGCGAAGGTCATGGATTCCTCCCTCTTTCTAAGGACTCGTAGAAAGAGTTAAAGGCTAAGAAAGAAGAGTGGTATTACCAACGTCCACGAAGGCCACGATTTCTTTCCACTCCTAAGGACTGGAAGAGAATCTGGTTGAAAGGTTCCGGGCATTCTGACTTTCTACTAGCCTCAGTCCCTTGAAGGTTTCGCTTTAGCTAACTTCGAAAAGCAGCAACGTCCTCGAAGACCATGATTTCTGCTCCAAGGGTGTTTAACGACTGCTCTGTTTGAGTTACTGATTTCCTGCTTCCTTTTCAGCGAAGAGGTTCATGTTTATACCAATCTGCCAAACTAGACCCAATCAATAGGGACGGACCTTGCTTTCGAGCAGACGTGGTTTAATACTTTTTACATCTACTGGCTCGCTTTACAGACAAACACTGTGCCATATTTTATTTATTTACCAAATATTGTACACATCATGCAGGTTCATTTGTATTAATAAGGCTATATAGCGTCAAAGCTGTGAAATGTTCAAATTATTTCTTCCATTCTTCACCCCATATGAGTTTGAATCTTACTGTATCTTATACCAATGAATTTTCTTTCATAGTTGTTTTTATTTAATTTAAAAAAACAGCTTTCCATTTACAAATTTAAAAATCACCTTCCTTATTCGAAACTTATCGCATATGAACAAAAAAATTGATGCGTCCACTCAGTTTGTGTATAAAAACCGCAGGACAATTGTAAAACTAGCCTTTTTGTAAAACGCTTATCACTACTACAAAATTTTTACCTCAATTAGGTTGAGGAATCTTAGTCTTTTTGCGATATGGTAGAAGACCTCCACTCTTAATGTAAGGGAAACTTTCGACCACAAAAGAATAAAGTATATCAACTACATATAAAAGTTTATGATTTCTTAGCCTAATTGCCTAAAATTTTGTAAATAGGCTAGGTTTTTTTACAAAAATACTGATTTTACAATTGTCCTGCGACATATACAAGACCATACGCACGTTACATTTTTCTGTATCTCTCTACGTCTTGAAAAAGATCGCGCCGCGTTGCCTGATTTAAGTATCCCATGTAGCAGCCATCAAGCAATCGTGCGAGAAACGCGAAACGGGGATCGCGAATGCATGCCACAGTTGAAACTCGGCGAACATGGCACGTAGGTACATACCTCGGAACCACGGAAAGGGCTGCGAGTTTAACGCGGGGCAGGGTGGCCGAGAGAAGTTTGGTTGAAATCGTTTCCAAGAAAAGGTGAGAACTCGTTACGGGAACGATTTCGTGAGAATTCGAAGACAGTAAAAAAACTAGGTCCATTGCCAAGATGACCAATCCGCCCGACCGGCAAGTGAACGATTTCGATGTCGTTTATTTGCGAATTAATTCCGCGTTCCTTATTCATTGGAATCAGAAGATTCGCAGCGCTCCGTCGATTTCGCTGAACAAGGAATCCGACTCGTTCGTCTCGCGATTTACGCCGAGAATGTCAATTAGCGCACGCTTCTGGGCGAACGATGTTTATTAATAGCCTGTGGTCGAGAACGAAAATGATCCTTCCACCCTTCGCGGAGTTAATTAAATTCTATTGTCTTGCCAAAATTTACGAGCGTTTCGCGCGACCAGGCAAACCCGCGCGATCCATTGGAACAAACGTCACGTGCAGGTTAATGTTGACGACTTGCTTTGTTCCGCGTGTAAAAGTTTGCATCGGTGCAGCGAGGGAGAGAATGAAAGAATGATCTACAATTGCGAATTGTTATCAGCTTATAGTGTTATAGATGTTACCGGGAAGGATATTGGGTGGGAATTCAACTACCGATTTCTCGAGTTTGATTTTCTTGTAAAATATAGGGGTTAATTCAGAAATTCTGGGAAACACTTTGCGGAGTAATGGAACGTAATAAAATAAAGAAAAAGTATTGTACGTCGCAGACACCATAATCTACGAGTTATGGAAAATTGAAGGAAATGCTTCAAGTACTCACCATTTACATACTAAAAAAAAATTGATACTTTTACATTTCGAAAATATGAAAAGAAGCACGTTGCATATTGGGGGTGAATCTCATTGATTCTAGGTTCAACACACCTTACCCGTTTTACAATAATAATTTTACTATGAAATCTGGTGTAGGTATATTTAACTTAAATAGTTCATTGCAACGTTACTCGAAGGACTGTTTCATGATAACGACTTCGCATCAACGTTATAATTTTTCAAGTTTAAAATGCAGAAAGCGTGACGCTAAAAAACTATATGTTTAACACTGAGCATGAAATATTTCGATTCGCAGGATAAAAATAATGTATTATTTTACTGGAAATTATAAAGCATCGTAAAACGTAGTGGAGATTATGTATGAGATGAGCGACTGATTTATGGCAGATCCAACAAGGGTGCAATATATTATTTTCGCGTAATGATATGCAAATAGTAGAATGGTATTATTCGCGTCAGCGCGCTTTGTTAAAAATATTAATGGAAATTCTTAATCAACAGCATTGTAAACGATTCTATCGACGTACCACAATTGGAAACACGTTGTTTCTTCGTCAGTCGGCACTTTTGTATGAAAAATTATGCAATTATGTGTAAATAAAACAATACATCCTCTTCTCTGCACCAGTTCTCATTGCAAATGATTGATTGTACGAAGCTTTAGAATCTACATGAATTACTGAACGTCGAAAATATTAACTGTTTTACTGCTTGCATTATTCTGAATCAGGAGATACTTAAATGAAAACGAAAAAAAAGTAAATTCTCTTGTTAAATTAAAGGAGCAAAAGAGTTTCCATCAAATAATTGATACTTTCTTCCTTATTCTGCGACATTTTAAAGTTTCATACAAGATTTATAAAATTTATACCTTTCGTATTATAAATTCCATATCAAGTTTTGTTAAAAGAAATCTCGTAACATCTCTTTTACATTTTATTAATTGCAATAATTTACTGGTCAGTATAACCTATACAATCTAATCACCTATGACTTCACCCAATTGTCAATGGAGTTCTGATGAGCGGATGTAAAAAAAGTATCGATAAGACGATTGAACACGGGAAGGAACAAAGGTGTGGGGAATCATTGTCAATTGTGCTATTTCCTTCAGCAGAAGACTTCTATGCAGTAGAATACTAGAAACCCAGCAGTGTTAACGGATAACAGGACCAGTTAAGAGTTTTTTTCAGACTTTAATGAACAGCCGCTGGCGAAAAGCTCGGTCTCGATTCCACAAACTCGAGGCATTATCTTCAAACCAGGCCGGAACGATAAATATGTCGATCGAGAGGTCATTATCGGTAGCTATGCTAATCACGGAAGGAGGAGCTGCCACGAACATCCTCGGCTCGAGTTTGCAACCGACCGTCCGAGAACATCCACTGAATTGCTAACCATACTACCGTCCAGAGTCCAGGGAACTTTCGTGACGAATCTCGATTCGTCCTTCCTCGCATAATTTTGCCATTGAACATCAGCGAATCCACCGTGTCCCGCATTCTACTTCCAACCCCCCCCCCCCCATGTAATTTCTTCCTCTCGTTTCAGCTCGTCACACCCTTCGAACCTCTGCCTTTCTGCGATGTGTTTGAAACCCTCCATCTAGAACTGCGTTTCCGTTCCACTACTGACCACGTACTCGACCTTCCACTACTATTCCCGTCTGCTTCTTTGCATACCATTTTCCTCCCTTTGGCTTATCCGATTACCTCATTTTCTACTTCCGCCCCTCTATTTCTGAACCTTCCATTATTTGTCCTCTCTTGATATTCCTCTATTTCCTTATTCTACCGTTTTATTTAATATATATTTCTTTCAATTCCCTCGCCTCTGCCCCCATCTCCTCAATTTCCACGTTTTCATATTTCGGACACATCCTTTCTCGTGATACGCAAGTAAATTCGTGACAAATGAAATTTCGAAAACGCTAGGTACCTACAAGCAGGATGTACCAAGATCAGGTTTAAATATTCCAAGTTTATTGTTGCAAAGTATGTTTCGGAGCAAGTCGTTCGATCTCCAAGACTCCAGAGTTCTCTGTTAAATTATCTTTAGGGCTTCGACACCTCGTTTAACTGGAAATTCAATGCGGCTAATATTCTACCAGAGGTTTCTCAAGAATAGTGGTGTCCCAGACGGCCATGCCCCGAATTCAGCTGTCGAGAAGTGCCAACGTTTCGTTCGACCTCGGCCTCTGACATCGCGTTCCACGAAGCAGGACGGTAAAAAATGTATGCTCCGTGCCATAGTATAACGATAGATAGCGCGGTTGTCACGCAAACTGTGTTTCAATGGCGCGAATATCAGCAAGATGTGCGAAACCAATGAAGTTCTCGATGGACACCGATCGAAATGTATTTGGACGGCTGCGACACATGCAGTCAAGGTATCGACAAGTTTCGCGCTTTCCCATGTAAAGTTCTTGCCGGTAGCTAGCGGTTTGTCGAGTTTCATCGATAGTTTCGATTTGGCAGTCGAGGTGGTAACTAGCTGGCAAACGTGCGCCGAAACTTTCACCGCTGTCCTCCGTCTGTCGAACGGGCCATCTTTCATTCTGAACGCGCAACCCTTTCGCTCGCGGGGCGGAAGGCCGCGCCAGGAAAGTCAAACAACGGGCATGCGTCTGGCGATGAAGTTTCCGGTGCAGTTTGATTCGATAACCGAAGACTTTTCTGCCCTGTGTGCTTGGTAGGGTTGTTCTGTTACCGAGCAAGGAATGGCCGATGCAATTCCGTCTGACGTGTCGCGAGAAAGTTATTGCTGCAAAAAGTATTAGGGTGTTGCATAAATTCTGCCTGTCCGAGCCCTTCGTGTAAACAGTCTAACAGTGTTACAGAGATTACCACTTCTAAATGCATGAAATCGAAACTTCTTTGCACCTGAGCTTGGAATTCACAATTCACGCGTTGGAAACATCTCCGCAAAAGTGGATTTAGTTTAACGTATGGGCGTCGCACAAATTGTCTCTGAGATATCTACTGGGCCCTGTTTCTGTGTGTATTTCACTTCGGGCTGGACGAAGTCAAAAGATTTTTTGGTCACTTCAAATGAAAAGCGCGTGGGATAATTTTTTATGAGATACTTAAGCCAAATATAACTATGAATACTGCTTTATATTGCCAGGAACTCGAAAGAGTGCAGCAAGAATTGCAAATTAAAAGATAACTTCTTGTAAATTCAAAGGGTGTCCTGTAGGTAGTAATGTGAGACTAAACGTAGCAACAACAACGCAAAAGAAAATTTCAGATATGCGATGGGAACTTATTAATGGGGAAATTAATTAATAATTTTGAGGACGTGAAATGTGCAATAAGTTCTATAGTAGTTTTTAAAAATCGAATTTTTGAAGCACGTACTCTAGCGGACAGACCTTATGCAGCAACCTTACCATTTGTTTTTATTTCTTTATGCGAGGTAAATACATATTTCATGGATGGATTCTTTATCGATAAATCAGACGATTTTTATAAAAAAAAAGATATCACACAACTTCCATACAGATGGGAGCTGTTATAAATAATAATGGGAAATAGATAGTTTGGAACAAATATAAGTAGTTTTTAAAAATCGAATTTTTGAAACACGTACTCTAGCGGACAGACCTTATGCAGCAACCTTTCCATTTGTTTTTATTTCTTTATGCGAGGTAAATACATATTTCATGGATGGATTCTGGACTCAGAAGCAGTAGACAAAATTCATTTAAATATAGGTACGTCTAATATCAAGTTACTGGTGTTTTCTGTTTCATCCTCTTGCTTATTTTTAAACGTATCGCTTCAACTGACCACCTGTGATTTGAATACAACAGGTGTTATCGTAGTCTATATATCACTGTTCATATAAATTATGATTTCCACTTTAAACTGACATGCTAATTGGCGGCTAGTCAAAATGTAATAAATTTAGAATGACTTGTACAGTTGATAGTACAAGCAACGCATAATTATGTTTCATAATGGATTAATAAAATCTCATGTTAGATTTTAGAAGCTGCGGATAACGTCCCACTATGCTATCTCTAGGTATGTGATCAATTGTTGGGATATAAGGAATGTCAAACATATTTCTCGATCAATTTTTATATTGTCTTAGACTTCTGAATCTACCCATATAATATTTATTTCATATTAAATAACACCATATAGACCTTAGAAAATAAGTTTGGATTAAGTGTTCTTGGTATTTGGCATTCAACTGAGCTTTAATGTTGATAAGATTTGATTTTAAAAGCAATAAATGGCGAAAAATTGCGTTTCTTATTAAGAAATTAATAAACAATATAATCCAGAAAGCCACATATGGTCTAGCAAGAGATTCAAGAGGGTACTGACATCACCAAAAATTTTTCCAGAAATACTAACGACATAATTAAATAAAAATACACGACATACATAATCATTCCTTTATAGAATAAAAATGATGCTGTTGAAGGTTATTTCATAACTAAATATTAAAGAAAATCGCATATTTTAGAAAGCTCTGTTTGCCTGGTACACGCATGAAATGAGACCACGTTAAAAGAGCGTGTGTTTTCATTTGGTCACGCGTGAATTTTTGTTAAATTTTCGGTAGAACGCCTGTGCCACATTTTTCATTTCCTCTTTTAGCGTCGGTAGCACGCCACGGAAAAAAATAGTGGTTACGCGTTAACGAAGAGTCTGTATTACCCGCGGATACTTTTTATTTGCCCTTGCGCTCTTCGAAGCACTTGTAATGAAATATTGCTCGCGCGTTAAATCTGTTGACCACAAACGACGCGCACTTGAAATGTTGAAAAGATGCAAACAAACAGAAATCAAGTGTCAGAATAATGCAAGTTTGTGGACCGTGAACACGCGTTGGCGTACAACTGAAATTCAAAAAAGTGAACGGTCGTGCGTGTTAACACACGGCCTTTGTTTCCTGGGCGTGGGCACGCATGGAAATGCAGTTCGACGTGTTGTACACAGCCAAATGAATTTTTGCGCGACTACGATGAACAAGAAAACGAACGTGCCGTGATGGAAAGTACCTCAAATGATTCAAAAATGAAAGAAATTTATACAACAGTATTTACAGATTACATTTACACATAGCATCGACGAATCTAGAAGACAACTACAAAAATAGTCACACAAATATAATTCAGCCATCCGCCATCGCTGATGAAAGCAAAATTTAAATCAGAAAAATTTTATCAGAAATGTATGTAGCAAAAGAGTGTTAACAAAAATTCTGATGAAATTAAAATATAAGCTGGAACGAAATTCCAAATAGGTATACCATCAAGTTCACTGCCTGCGAAATGTTCCAAGCATCTTCATTTACAAATCTGAATATATATTATATAATTCTATTATATAATAGAAGTGGCTCGTGATAAAGCATACGCCCTCGATGCAAAACGATATTCCCCCAGGCTCTCTAGCTATTTAAGACTCCAAAGTAGCTTAGGGCGTGAAGTTAATGCTCCCCCGACCATCTGCGAGCTGATAACGCCAAGGGAAACTGTCGATAGTGCAACACACAGGTGCTCTCGTCGTTAACCTGGTCCTACGTTTCACGAAGCCGGAAGCGGAGGAGCGTGTCGCGCAGCGTGATTCGAACGAGTGGCAAGGAATCAGCTGTGTGAATTCGTCGAACCCGATCCGATCGTTACGCGGAATCGGCTGCATGCACCAGTGTGCAGGGCGGCTTCTGATCCCAGTGCCGACGTGGCTGTTCGCTGCGAGTAAATCGCTGAGAAAAGCGATACTCGAACCGCTGAATCGCGAACCTGATGAGAACGCGCCGATAGCTGCAAACAGCAATAGATAGGAGTGTATATAGGAGAATACTATCTCGTGACAGTAGGACTCGTAATATGTGCAAATCTATGAAGATGTAAGAATGATTGTAGATAATTAGTAGTATTGTTAGTAGTATTGTTATCTATTTCAAGGGGAGTATCCCATTTATTTCTTAACTATTTTTTTTATATTACTATTATTTTTTTATTGTATCGTATGAATAGAGGTTTCTATGAAACAAAATTCGCTGTAACTCAGAAACAAGACCAAATTGGATTTATGTTTATATGAACGTTTTTATTGTTCTTCAGTGCTGAATCCACTCTTGAAGTTCGACGCCCCTGTTATGTTACACCCTGTGTATGGAAGCTGTTGTAAAAAAGAGTTCAAAATTGATAAAACAGATACCACGTATTGTGAGCAGTTTTCGGTTTTCGTAAGGCAAATCATTTGTTTGCTTCGTGTGTGGAAATCAACTAGTATCTTACGATATTATTGCTCTAATGTTGGAAAAATTGTTGCACGTAGGTATCTACCTTGCAAGTTTTGAATCCCTTTTTTCGATACTCTGTATGTAGGAGAAATTGAATCTGTTGGTCAGCCTGTTGAACTGAAATTCAAAACTAGATCGTTCACAACAGGGTGTTGAGAAATCCTTCGCTTAAGTCTCATTAACACCAAACGTGGCGCCATTTCACTACCGTAGGCAGCTTGGTTGACCTCCACTTTTAGCAATACCCTCTAGTCGTCTCCTACATGTATATTTCTACCATTTTACGATCAGAATTTAATATTACGTCCATAATTAAAACCAGAAACTTCTTTGTTTCCCTTCGGAAATGCGGTTAATATCATTCCTGTTGAAAAATATTTCGCTTCCATCGAAACAAAAAGCAAATTTTGTTCCGAAATGATTTTTTGTACAACCTAGATGCAAAACCACAACAGAGTACGTGTAAGTGCAAGATGAAAGGAGTAATCTGTGACTCAAGTAGAAGTACTTTAAGTATATAACCACCACAAAACGCACACCAGTATCTGTGCAGTGTGCATCAAGAGGCTCCTGAGGAAGCCAACTATAACGCTGGCAAAGCGTGGGAACAATATTCTAAAAGGTGGGGGGCGTGCACCTGACGCTGTCAAAGCAACAACCCACCAAGTGAAAGCTCCAGGCACCTCGTAGAGTGAAAGGAATTATCATACAGGTGCGGGAGCAGACAGTTGGGGTAGAAGCATTCTTATCTACCATCCTCTTATTATTACAACCGAGAGAGTAACTTCTTGGTTTACCACAGAACTTACCCGAGTGTTGGCTGGTCGATCGGAGCTATTGGCGCACTCCCGAGGATCCAAGTGAATTTTGAGCGAGTGAAAATAGTTCTTTCGGTAAACGTTACCACAGCTGGAGCGTCGGGACCCCATTTCGAGTTGGCGCCAGAATGAATGTTTGATGCACGCCCCGCGTCTTGCTTGCTTGCGGATTTGCGCGGTGTCTTGCCGCGAGGACGACAACCCCGACCCAGCGCAGGGCGCAAGACCTCGAGTCTGCGGGCTTTCAGAGGTTTCGCGAACTTCTCGCAGCCCCATGGCCCCCGAACGCTTTTCATTGTCCCGCGGGGCGCAGTTTAAAGATTCAGCTCGCTTTCTGCCTGCTTATTCGAGTGTCGTCACATTACTTAACCCGGCCTGGGTTTTATGGGGAATTACGGCACGCCGAGGTAGATATAAAGGGATTATAGTAATTGCTGCGAAAACGCGCGGCGATCGCCAGAAAGCAGGGAATTTCTACGCAGGATTCTAGGTGGTGCTCGCGTTCGTGCACGTATGCGTGAGTGGATTGGCTTCTGCCTGACTGGGGTTGATTGTGAGAGCACTTTACAGTACTCCGATAGCGTGTTTGCCAAGGAATTTGATTTCGAGCAAGTGTGCCGGAGAAGTGATTTTGTAGAACGTTTGTGAGATGTATAATTCTTTTTGTATGAACTGTTGTGTTTTGATTTTCTGGCAGATAAAGGAATATAATTATGTAATTAATTAAAGAGCTTATTATGCAAGATTTATGTGTAATGAGGCTCTATTTAATGATTGATAAATGTGGAAGGGGACTTTGTAAGTAGACTACTTTCGAAAAGGAGTGGCGTATTCTTCATTCGATAATGATCAGTGAATCTCGATCGTAAATCGTGATATTTCCCATGCAGATCTGCATTTCGAAGCCATCCCACGGATAAACAAGGTCTTCTTTTTGTACCCGTACATCATGCAATATGCGTTCCGCTGGATAGCTGGTGCCCTTATAGATTTCACATCAACAAGAGGATTCTTTCCTCAAAGGAATATTTCCATGATATTTCATCGTGCAGAATTATTTTCATCTTCCGCGGGTACCGATATTAAATAACTTGTCTTAAAAAGAACTGACAAACGTTCACAAATCGCTGAACACTTAACGAAATGAATTTCAACGAAAAACGCACTCGACTGATACCATTCTTTGATATCGCATCCAAATTTCTTCTTCGATAATATTTTTCATCAGAATTCTTTAGCTACACAACAGGCGAAAAATGATTCGACTAAGTATTGTAAAATCAATCAAGATCTGTCCAAAAATGTATAGATTTAAATACTATTCCGTTTAAAAGCAGAAGAGGAGACCACTGTGAAGCATATAGCTGCACCACTCTGTCTACCAGATAAAAGCCTAGAGCGCTCCATAAATAACGAGAAGAAGATTTATCGCTATCTTAAATAGTATCTGACGAAACAACTTGTGATACTTTACGCGAGATGTATTAAACTGGCAGACAGGAAAATACTTTCAATTTTTTATTATCATACTTATAAGTATATTTCCATAACAATTTCATAAATTATAATTCCAATGGATATAATTATAATGGAATTATAATTCCATAAATATTATGACCATAGACTGCGACAACTTGTCTGAACTCTGTGTATAATAATATACACGCGTATATAAGAATAAAGTCTTTTATATTAAAACTCTTTTATGGCTGAGATAACGTTGACTATTCTACTTGAACGCAGGCACTATTCAACCAATCTGTATATTTTCCAATCGTTTCGTGTCGTATCTTTAAATGCAGATGTGGGACTGTCATTTTATTCATTGGACGCCTTGCAGTACCATCTGCTCCATAATAATTACTCACGTAGTGTCGCTTCAGCTAGAAAGGTTTAGAGAATATTGGAACCCTAAAAGATGATAGTCTATTACGCTAAAGTGAATGCTGGCGTGATTGCAACACCCTCCCGACAGCATACTTTCTAAACAACCCCAGTATCCAAGAATGGCACCGCCATCACGAGTCTCGAGAGATCAAACCCAATTGCCAGGCGGCCGACTGGGGAATTCCCTTGTCGACCCAGTCTCGTTAAAAGGAGAGGATGAATTGCCCCTTACAAGCTACTATGGGAACCTGGTGAATTCCCCTGTCAACCCCACATCCCTATCCTCGCTACCATTTAAAGCTTGGTGGAAGACTTCGTAATTCGCGGAATTACTCGTAGTCTAGCCCCTTCTACGGTCTCGGCGTTGTTTAAGCTGACTCGAGCAAGGACAAAATCCTCGAGGACAAGTACCTAATTATCCAGGTGACTGCTGCATGCGTACAAAAGAAATCAGCTTGCAGCGTCGATGGGCGAAAGATGCCCAGGCACTGGAGTGCATTGAAACGCGATCCTCTAAGAGCATTCAAATACCTTCTTAATTCAAGTCGCTTTTGGAATACGGTTCCGCCGACAGTGTCATCGTGCTGTCGGTGTTTTTACGGGAATTGGATCTGCTCGACGGATTTCTTTGCCTTAAACAGCGTCACCGTTGCCCCCCCCCCCCTCACCTCCTGCCGCCCGTGTAAATCAGTCGGAGGATTTACGCCCCCTCCTGTCGAGCCCCTGTTTCGCCTCTTCCTTTGCCACGGCGTTTTCGTTCGAATTAAAGCTGGACGGCCGCGGGATCGCGATAGCAGATGAAATACGCCCAATGCGACCGAGCAGCTATCTTGTCCGTTTCCGTTCTCCTTCGCGCGAGCCCAAATAAAATTCAACTCGAAAATAGCAGGAAGGAGCCGTGCACGGGGAGTCGTTATCGGTGGCCTCCCCCTGTCGCGTTCACGGAACAACCGGGTTATCTATGAAATTTAAAAAAAATTGCCCCCCTCGGCCCGCTTAGCATGGGAATTGTTTCGCGGATTCTGATTGGACCTTAAACGTCGCTGGATGATATCTTCGATTCGCAGAGGCCGGGAAAGGGTTGGCGCAGGTAAACTGGTTATAATGTAGTCTCGGGGCAGAAACGAAATTTCCCGTTTCGAATGGACGTTAGTGATCGAGGGTGAAAAACGGAATCGGGGTTTAATAACGGGTAGGAAGTGCGGAGGAAATGAAGGCTTTGGTGGAAATTGAGCTGAAATGGGAAATATAGTATGTCCGGTGAAGGGTGGAACAATCGGCCAGAAGACGATTCATCATAAAGAACCACGTGAAACGTGTGAGGCGAACTTTTTCGCCAGATGGCTTAATTTTCGAATAAAACGATTTTGAATGTAAGACTACTTTGTGTCTGTTTGATTGCGGGCTGAAGATTCCTCACTCGCGATTTTTGTATCTCTTTACATGAGAATTTCTACTTGTGAGATCACGTTCAAGAAATTGTTTATATCGAAGAAACGATAAGTCCCGGAACAATGAAATGGATGCTGGAATTTTATTAGAAACATGCTAGATTTAATCTACTTTATAGCTGCTAAGGGATGTTCGGCAACTCGACAATTCAAAAAAATTTTGAACTCTGCAGAAATGTAGTTCAAGCGATGCCAATAACGTAACCATTTTTTATTTCGGCAATAAAAGGGTCCTAGGGGTGAAAACGCCCCCTCAAAGAAATTGTGAGTTTTCACATCATCGCGAATTGAGGGGGTCTTTTCACCCATGGGGTCGTTTCATTGCCGAAATAAAAAATGGTTACGTTATTGGCATCGCTTGAACTACATTTCTAAAAAGTTTCAAATTGTTATACATTTTCGAATTGTTATTTCGTTCAGAATCATTTTGTCTGAAACTGCGCGCTCTATACTGTTTAATTGTTTTCTTACAAGGATTCAGTTTCTGCCCCCTTGTATCACGATTTATCGAACCACTGTGTGCAGTGCTAAAGAGGCGGAGTTTTTTCAGGTTTAGAGGCAGAGACATAATAAGCTGGGGACAATCGTTGCAGTTACGCACAGGGTAGTAAATGTACAACGGCTTTTGTGGTGGCGGAATTTACACGGACCGTATACCGTACAAACGAACCATCATTCTTAATTTGATACGCCTTCGTCCGTCTATGGCAAACGTCCAGACAATAAAACTAATCACAGTCTCTGGAATACCGATGGCACTGTAAAAAATCGACGTTGCGGCAAACGCCGCGGTACCCTTTAAATCAGAGATGGGCAAAGAATTATTTGAAATAAAAACTTCGTACACAAATTTTTATTTCAAAAAATTTTTCGCCCATCTCTGCTTTAAATACGGCAGATCTGCTTTCGCGTGTCTGTAGTGCACGCAATATTCTGCTTACCAGAAGAAGTTGATACCTGTCTGTCAAGAATGCAAAAGACTCTGTTAAATTTGAAATTGCTTTCTCATGTTCCCATCGTTGAGAGTTGCTTATCTTGCACCGAGTATCGGGCAGCGTGCAATTTGCGCGAGAGGGTAAGCCGCCGCAAAGTTCGATCTATCGATGTCAGCTTTTGCGCTGTCATTACCGTCTTGTATCGGCATCTTCGTTCCAGGGCTGAAAATAATAGGAAAACGTGACAAGTGTGGTGCGTTCGTGGTATGTACTGTAATAAGTTATTTGAGCAGAAATCGTGAACAGGAATAGACACCCCATACGTGACAACGTGTAGCAATATTGGGCATTAAAAAGTACGAACACAAGGAATGATTTCGATTCTCAAATAAAAGCGAGATACAAATTGTTTGGAATGTATTCATCCCCGTCAGATCAAGTGTATATAATAGTTTCTAAGTGCGAGATGTTTTTAAACAGTATACATCCAATTATCATGGCACCAACCGCCAAATCCTGCCAGTCCTTATCTTTATCTTGTTTCTCCAGACATTATACCAGCGTAGTCTTGCACTTTCCAGTTCCTCATTTCTGCAAGGAAGTGCTTCAAACCCTAACTTCGTCTTCTACCCCTCTTCTACTCCAAAAATCCCACAAAAGCCTATATCTCAATCAATTCCTCGCAATTCCAAGACCCTATTCGTAAACTCTACATACGCAAGATCTGTCTGCGAAAATAAAGCCTGATATCCACCCTTGCAAATTAATGAGGCATTGCGGGCAAAAACAGACGAACCCACATTCAGAAAAAAATTATTTCCACTGTTTTATATGATCAATACAGTCTATTGAAATGCATTCTTGATACTAACTGAATTTCGCAAAGAATGTGAGGTAGGTCATTACAAATTCGTTTCTGTAAAGAGCACCAGCGAATCTTTCGACGTCATGACGCAATATGTTTATACCTGCTAGCGACACAATTGCCATAACTCGAGGGACAGTGAAATACTAGTAGGCTACGAAACTCTGAATTCCATCTTGAAGCATTAAAAGTTCTGTGCTGGGATTCGACTGGCTCTGAGTACGCATCGCGCAAGGCGGAGTACGCGGTTCTCGAATACGTGTTTCGAACTCATTGTCGGACTGCACCCGCTGAGAATGGAAATAGGAGTACGGGCGTGGTCGGGCAGCTCCGATGCCTGTTCGACTACTGGCATTCATCCAAAGTATGATATTTTTGTTCAATGTGCCCAGCTTTATGGGAACGCCATTCCAGATCCGCTAATTAGGCGGCGAATATCTGTCTTCAACCTTTAGCCCAAGGATAGTGGTCAACTTTCGTCTGTCGAGGACAACTCAGTGAGCGATATCTGTGTGCGTGAAGACAGTCGATACTCATTCGATATTCAGCGTTCACCGAAAACAGAGAATACGGATACCTCAGTTGGATTAGAAAATACAGAAGAAGATAGTTAAAAATTGCAAACTTTGATGGATATTGGGCGATGTTATTTATTTTTTAAACAACTTGTTTATTTCTTATACCATGCGCTTGCTCATAGTCATAACTTGGACTTCGAAGATGATTTATGTAGATGATTTAAGAACATCGGTCATGAGCAGAATATTTTTCCACGTAACTTTCTTTATTCTTTTAATAACACGTGCATTTAAACAAATATAATGTGGAGTTTTGATTCAGCTGGAAGTTGGATAAAAACCTCCAGAAATCTTTGAAAAAGTGGTTTACTGCTGAATCAACACATGTGATCGTTTTCCCAACATTTTTGTGTTAGCTTTTTAGTGGAAATTTCGTTACCTAATTTACCGGAAAAATGTAGAAACTTTCAATTTAAAATATATATTTTTCACTGATTTGTCAGGCAGGAATTATTGGAATGAAACAGTTTTTATTGGTTGCCCCAACAGTTGTAAAGTGTCATATATAAAAACCTCCCTAATTTCACGTGGACATCATCGTTGAATTTTATCAAAATCCTGACGTCGACCGCGAAAAATAGGTAATCAATTTTGCGCAGAATAACCCGAACATAATTTAAATGGTTGCAAGATCATTTTTTCTACATTTTTTAATGGAACCATACATTTTTATCCTATATATATATCATAACTGACATCTAAACTGAACTTTCTCCTATAGTTTGACTTTAAAATTCCCTCGAAATTGGAGAATATGTACCGTCAAATGAAAACCTTAACGTTTATATCTTCAAAATCGAAACAGACGTTGAAATGTCCTGTCCCTTGTGTCCAAATTGCACTTCAGACGATGATTATCTTCTGTACACATTCGTTATAATACACTTAGCATCAGCCACGCATCACGCACATCTACACTATAATTTAGCCATTTAAATGAAATAAAATCTATCTGTACATTATGATTAATTTCCATCTCACAGACTCAACATCCGTCACAATATTAATTCAACAGTTTACAAAGGTTTGGAACTACCGATTATATCAGGGTATCCAATATTCACAGTGCATAGACTCGCAGCACAAAAAATCCAATTTCTCCTCTATGTTGACTTCACCGTAAACGCCACTGAAGGATCGGCAAGTGCATTACACGTAGAATAAAATTGTCAACCATCGGGTCGCTAAAAGCCGTCTCTTTCACGGCAGACAGGCCGCGATCGTCAGAGGCCACCGAGCAAAGTAAAACGTTCATGCATTATTTATCACTGTGGTATTTAACGTGGAATACACTAAATCGCCGTGATGAGCATCTTTGCCGCGTCGGAGGCGCGAATCGATTCACTTAAGGGCGCGTACAGCGCCTCTCCTTCCGCTCGTTGCTCCGTCGAAATCGCAGCTAAGACTGCGACGAAGGTCACACGCTGGGAGAGAAAACCTGGCCCCCTTTTCGCCGCGGCGCTGCCTCCCGTTCGGTCTTACGTCGATTTCCATGACAATGAAATACCAGAACGTCCCGGGCGGAATCTCGATGAAATATCTCTGATGGCGTTCGCGGCAAGACTCGAATGACAATGGAGGAATGAGGTTACCCTGCACTTCATCGTCGTCGCCGATTCGCGGGCGAGTAGGGGGCGGTGGTGAAGAAGAAGATCTAAGCGTCGACGGGAATCGAGACATTCGCGCGCGGGCCGGGGTTCTAGAAATATGGCGGCGGGCGAGACAGTTGGGGGGCGCGAACCGATCTGCCCGCAAGGCGAACGCGAAAGTTCGGTTGCACCTGGTTGGGGTTGATAGATGGATGGAGTGAGAATGGGACGCTGGAGGGAGATAGGGGCAGGCGGAGGAGAATGGAAACAGCGGAGATCGATGGAAAAGGATGCGTGGCATTGTATTGGATGCGCACCAGCGAACTTATCGGGGGATTCCTTTATCTCCCAGCCACTGTAAAACGAGGTTGTTTGAAGTATTTAAATGTCTCCCTGGGGAACGGCGAAATGGACCGTGGCTTGGAAAAATGCCTGACATCTCAAATGTCACGTTCCATTGGCGTGATCTTGAAAGGGAGTTATCGAGGATGAAATGGATTGATTGAAACACGTGGGTTACCTATTTCTTTGCATGAATTTCATTTACAGAACTAATATTATGTTTCTCTGTAGCACTTTATGCGGGGTGCGTCCGAAAGGGTGATACACGTGGCCAGGAGTTGATTCCTTGCGCAAAAATAAATCAAATTTGTGAAGTAAAGTTTTCTCACCTGGGGTTTAGTTTTCGAGAAAAACGATTTTGGACAACACATTTTCTCGTCGCTTTTTTTCCCACAAATGTGGGATGCATGGTCTGAAAATCATCTGCGTAATTCCTAAACCGGTTGATAGAGTTTATTGCAGCATATTCCTGAAGACGTTATAAACTAATTTAGTGAACAATTGGTATTAACATTCGGAACTGCAGGGAGGTTTTTAAGCTTAATTCTCAATCCCTACGAGTTTATTTCTCTACGTTCAGTGTGCAATACACCATTCTGTGCTATCTAATAAATAGACGAGTAGGAAAGTTTCTATTCACTATACACTTGTTAGTTATGTATGTGTTCCCAATTAGAATATTTCGATTGTTCTATTTTGTGAATTTTAACTGCTGCCAGATTATACCGCAAACATCGTGGAAATTCAATTCGGGGAAAGTTGACTTAGCACTGTTCTATATTCATAGATAATAACATTTAGTTAGACTTAATAAACCAAACAAGAATGATGTGCCGAAAGGAGGATTGGAATACATAGACTAGGGCCGAAATTGCTAACTAGACGAGAGCAACTCTATTATTGCAATATGCACCTATCGATTCTACGCTCTGCAAACTGATCTCGTATGTACGTATCAACGCAGCTCGCTGCTAATGCATTAGCTGCGTTATCGAAGCAAAAGGCGGGCTTCGAGGGGCACTTCGTTAAGCTTAAAGCAAAGAATGTACGACGAGTTCATATATTATGGAAAAAAAATGAAAGCTATAGTTCCTTAGACATACATATCGCACGGTTTGTGTTATTAATTAACGAAATACCATACTATGCATTTCGTAGAATTATAAATTACGATTGCTTGGAAGAAAATAGTAAATTATTGGTTCGTTTCATTAAACTTTATTATTTAAAAAATTACAGTGGTTAAGGTTAGTGAAATGGATCGATAAGTTACTATTTCTTCTAAATATATGAAATTTTCACCCAAGGTAACTTTCATAATACATGTGTATACGAAATATTAAATACTTACTTAAAACGGAAATGGTAATTGAGGACAATGCCCTAGCATCACGCGTAAATCTTTTCAATATTACTTTCGCAGATACACTTCTCATCGCCCACCTAAAAATATTTCCTCGCCCGTATAATGTCCAGCTTGAAAATAAAAAATCCTTAAAGGGAACTGAAAGCTTATATCGCGCGCAATTACGCCTTGTATAATACCTATATTATTTATTATTCTCGTTAAATATACCACCGAGTTTACTTATTTAAATTCTTGCCTAAAAACATTCCCCAGTATTTGCATGTTACTGGCCACATTAATTTGGTACACAAATGAACGCGGCAGAATATGTATAGGCAGAATGTGGACTGGAAACGTGTAGCTTTCCATACAACCGTACCATTATAGAATGAAAACGTACAAATTACCGTATCTCGATTGCCACCGTGAAACTGATACACGTACGGTCGCGTGACGTACTTCACCCCTGCCCTGCGAAATTGCACGCCACCCTTCAAAGACGAGTTGCACCTCGCAACACTGTATCGCGAACGAGCCGCAAAGTCGCTACGTGCCTACAAAATTCAATGCCAGGCAAGGGGGCTGCTTAACTGGAAATGTTATTTACATACCTCTGTCGCGATGATGCAACGAGGAAACAAGCGAGGCACAATACCACACGGAAACCCCAAACCTCGGCGTATCATGCTCAATACAGAAAGTGCCTTAACGTATCCGGTTAACAGAGATGGGCAAAAATTGTATTTAAATAAAAATTCGAGTAACGATTAAAAGGTAAAAAAATTATTCCTCATGTGTCGAATAAAGTTACGCTGGGTTTGAAAATTAAGAAAGATCAGAAAAGAAAATTATTTGGCGCTCGAATAAAGTTAAAGTTAAAGGTGAAAAATTTATTTGACGCTAAAGATAAAACGCTCGCCGAATAAAAAAATTAATTTTATTCTTCAAATAATTTAAAGTTAAAGTAATTTTTATTTCATCCGTTATTTAAATAATGTTTTATTTAGTTACTGCCCAATTCCACTGGTTAATACTATGTTCTTCATTTGAAAACATTCTGCCATTGGTTTCGAAAAGTATTTACCAGGAAAAGAGATTGCAATTATTCTTGACATACTTAGCCGAGACGCCAAATACCTACGTTGAACTTCTAATCTCGACCGTTCCAAATAAGGTTCTCCCGATCCAATCCTTCACCAACAACATTCACGATTTCAGTATCACTGATAACTTCCATTCTCAAGTTTCTCGAGCACGTCTTGCGACTTTCATTTCCTCCGCATCTAGTTAAATTCGAGTAATCCCTAAATACCCTTGAACGTTCGCGGGGAACGTTGTCGTTCGCACGTTCGCCCGTAAATTCGCAATAAATTCGCGTGTCGTCGGGCTGAACACAGCGGAAAGAGATACAGACATGCTGCGGAGGAAGGCGAGCCGTCGCGTCGAATGCTAGTCGATATCGACAAATAGAGAACGCGGTTGCACTCGAAGTCACTGCATAGCTGAGTGATTGCAGTCTCCGGAGGATGCGTCGTGCCTATCGGCCGCGGATCACGGAAACCGATAGGAAATTAACACATCCGAGTTTCACGGACGAACGATTACCAGCTCCCTCCAATAAAGAAAAGTGGATCAGTAGGAACGGATTCCGAAGGCAAGGGAAAAATAAGTCCTTGGAGTACGTTGCGCAGCGTGTGCAGCAACCTTCATGCTTAATTCGTATGGTTGCAGGGCGAAAGCAGAGATTTCCAGCAGAGGACGGAGAGTCGGGACGATTCCTTGTGCGAAAATAAGTTGAACGTGAGCAATAAATAATTTCCACAGAAAGCTTTGTTTTCAACGGAACCAGGCTTTTAAAATTGGATCGGTCACTGCTCCACTTCACTACACCGTGATTCGTCGTGTCAGAAGTTGCTATGTATATATATTCGCGCTTATTTTTATAGGCACTGATAAATTCAGTGTGCCTCGCCACATTTCAACAGAGTAAAGAAGAAACAGAGTCCTAAATGTTGCGTTTCTGATTATAGTACCTACGCTATAGATCGATGTACCTAATCGTAGATAATTGTAGCGACGAACAGCTGTTTCAGATATTTTATAGAGCTGTACAAGAATAAGCCAACGAGATATGACTAATATTTTTTGTTCCTAGTTACCCGACAGCTTCTTGTTAAAATCAATATATAACGCATCCTTCCTCGTAAATGTTGAAATTTCCTTTCAGCTTTCAGTGCAAACTTTCGAAAATATCCCTCCAGAGAGCAAAAATAACAGTAGAAAATTTAAAACTAAAAGATGGGTCAGCGGAAGAGGACGAAAGATAGGTGAATGTCGTTGGAATGGAAGAATGTACTTATTTGAAGCTCGAAAGAGCTGCGATTCGTTTTTCATTTGAAACGAATTAACTCCTTCGCCGGCGCCACTTAGGCTCTAATTATCAACTGTATTTTCCGCGCTGCTGAGCAAACAGCCGAGGAGTGGCGGATACATTTTAAAAGCAGATGCGACGATAATTTCCAACTGCGCTTGTTACGATGCTGAAAATATGCGGCTTTGTATGGTGGTTGAGAGGAATCGCGCGTTAGTTTGGAAACACGTTTCGCTTTAGAGGCCGCTGGTTCCCGGATTATCATGGAACACTGTTCCTGAAGTTAATTTCTGGTATAAATATACATTACTTCACAATGAGCCGTGTATCGGTGCAAGTATGTATGCCGGATAGCTTTAACTTTTAACCAGTTGATGTCCCATTTGCCATTTCGCAGGTCAAATTAAATTTTTTTAGTTTCTCTATTCTTTCAAAGAATAGGTATTTACTGCTAGAAATAGTAAACGTGAGTTTAGAGGGGAGTTTACTTTTAGCATATGAAAACAATAGAATATTATTTACGTATAATAATTTGAAACGCCTTTTTGAGGTGCGATTAATTTTTGGTTCTTTTCCTCGTTCCTCTGTAATACTGCTCTCGCACTAGTCAACGCCGCCGTTAAGTGAGTAATACGCTTTTCCCTTCATCGCGAAAGGAAATCGATAAGAGCCGGTCGATGCATTCGGGAGTATTAAATTTTTTGTGGGCGAGAAAATCTCCGACGGCTCGAAACAAATGATTATCCGCGGGTAAAACGTTCGAGATATACGACGGCCGATTGATGATTACCAATCTCCGCTTGTTCCAGTTTTCGTCAAGCGACGAGCGCTGCGTCAAGTCGCTTACGTCGATCCGATCTTCCGACAGGAGAGTGGCATGCTTTCGTCGTAATTGAATTTTTAATTGCGAAACCTGCGTGACCGTGCGATTGAATAAAAGTGAAACCCTAATAATCATATGCGAGTGTTATAGCGACAGCTCCCTGCGGATGGCATTAAATTCAAAAAGTCACTCTCTCGACAGATTTTACAGTTTATTACTTAAAATACCATGCCCATATCGCACAGCGGGAATGGTTGAAATTAAATTTCGCGTTTCACATCCCGGCACGAAAGTAATAATTGAGCCTTCTATAATCGACCAATCGTACAGTGAATCGACCGGAAATTAATTCGTCCTAGCCGCATAAACGCAGCTGGACGTACCAGCTGTTTTAATGGCGGGCACAGCGCGATCCGATTATAGGAAATTGTTAGCAGTTGTAAAAGAACGAATCGTTGGCACCAAAGGGTGGGTACAGAAATTTTAAAATCTATACGGGCACTAATGTTCGGAGGTATTAAATATAAAATGAAACAATGGACTGTTTGCCGTTCTGTCCGGAATGTGTGAAGATTATGGCCAACGTAGATCAATGGGATGAGAAGGAAAGTGGAATTACAGCGTACATGGACGAAGATTCAACGTTATGTTTTTCACACTCTCTGTTATCATGTTCATTGATACAGAATATAAATCAGAATTAAATTATCTGCATAATAAATTATATTAATACCTATAACAATTGTACCATTTTCCATGTAATTAAATCAGGAGGTTTTTAATTGAGATATATTGTGAAACTGAAATTTTATGAGTAACGAAGCCTTTTTGAAAATAGTATTAGACGAGCATGTTCTCCTTTTTATCTTGGATATTTCTCTATGTCAGTTTGAAGAAACTTTGCGACAAGACTGTGTATCTTGCAGACTTGGGCAAAGGCAATGGCGAAAATTGATTACACGCTATGTAACGTGTGTTATTGTTTCCGACCTTTACAAGCTTCCTGGCGTTGCACAGGGTACTTATAAAACGGTCGAGCTGCTGATAATCGATCTTCGATAGACCGCCATGTCTGTACGTGACCCAAAAGAACTAAAAAGTCCAGCATCAGTTCAGTGGTCACGTGGCACAGGAAGTTGTGGCGATGGCTGTTGAATCCTTTTTTCCCCAAGATTTAACGCGTCTTTTATCGTTCTAATACCTTAAGCTTTGAAAGTTCAAAGTAGGTATTAGCATTCATTAAATCATGCCATTAATTATGCCATTGTGCACTGAATGTTAGTTAAGGACTGTATTAAAGCGGGTATGGAAATGATCCGTTAAAGGCTTTGTATCTTCTTTTGTAAAAGGTTTTCTTCTTTCATTGTTTTAGGATAAATTGATATTATGCTTCCATGCACACAAACATTTCACACAGTTTAAATATTGTTTGATGCTTCTCTGTCATCACACTATGCCTACGACTTGTCAGTCACACTATGTGTGTCGCTAGGTTTAGACTTCAGCGAGATGGAAAGTGTGTTGAAGCGAGAGTTATGAAGTTGCCCTTGTGAGTAACATGCAATATTGTTGAGTATAAGAGCCATTTGGATCCCGTGAACTTTAGACTCAATCGATTCCACGACCATTTTGAGCCACAATTTAACATACCTCGGAATAAGCTTTCCCAGAAGAATCTGTTCCTGTTATGATCGAAACTCCTCAGTTTATTCAAGAAGTGCGTATTACTAGTAGCAAGTACTGCATGTAGTTTGATATTTAAGATGGTTATACATTGACCCGGCATCTGCCACGCTGGAGTTAAGAAGAGTGTCTGTAGACTGCAGTGGATTTTTCAAAAGAACTCGCAAGATTTAAATAGCAGTGAACCATTTTCTATCGGTGGAGTTTTCGGGGATTCTAGAAGGTATCAACTGGTGATTCCTGAAAGGGTTCCATCGGAAGAGTCACGTTACCTCGCTCAAGTTCCCAAGAGTAGGTACTTGTGCAAGCTGGCTAGAATATGCCTGAAAGGAATAGAGACACTATTGATCGAAATTTCAACTCGCCCTTCGATTTTTGTAAAAATGGTGCGTGATTTGTTCAAACGTTTTGTTCCATCACGCATCATTTTTACAAAAATCAGTATTTTTTAATTCCCTCGTGTACTTCCCCAGATAATCTTATACAGAGCTAAAAAAAAATCGGGTTTTTGTTCTATGTCAAAAATTGAAGGAGAAATCTTTCTGGCCGCGGAACACTGTTTTTCAGAAGAAGCTTCTTTTGTTAAGCTGTGGTGCCGCTATTTTGTATTAACAAAATTAAAAAAATATATGATCATACTTCAAGGCGTGTACAATAAAGCCCTTCAAACAGAATTTATATTCCACAAAAAAATTCGCATAAAAAAATTCTCAAAATGAGGCTGCCTTTCCGGGCTGTACAGTGCCCTTAACTCATGCTATATTCGCTCATTCTTATCAGCTCGTATCAGTAACTTGACTTATATAGACGTAGCTCCTAGGTGTGAGTATATTGCTGGCAGCGTTGCAGCCCTTTCCAACTACACATTTTTAAACGACCTGGGTGACCTGTATTTCGTAAATTGGAGGACAACCACCAACCCTCAAAAACCAAACCCAATTGTCGAGTGACCGACTGACGTGTTCACCTGCTCCCAAGAGGGGAAATGGACGTAGCAACCCCTAGAATCCTTTGTGGGGGATTAGGGATACCTCTGTCAACCCCATATCCCAGCACCCTCGCTACTATTTAGGACATGGTTGGCCCTCTACAACTCACAGTAATGCTACCAGTCAACCCTCCTGCACAGTTTCACCATAGGTGAGTTTGGGATCAGGCTGTGAATTAAGCGAAGTAGAGATTTCCTCCTTAAGCAAACTTCGTAATATTAAATATTAAAATTGATTGGAGTAGACAGCATTGTAATAATCATAAGAAATGATGAACTTCGAATCAAGTCACAGATTTGATTCGAATAAAACTTGGTAATCCTGAACGTTTGGGTGGTGAAGTGTGTAATATGAGAAACGTCAGTTATTTTGACAAGGATAAGGAGATAAAGCTGAAAAGTTCAGTCACCTAAGTAAAGTCCTGGTGTATTCGTTAGCAAATATGCTAATCGACGCCCATATTGATTTAGGAATCGCTGACGGGATTTTCAACTTGTGTGTGTTCAAAGAGTTGATCTCGCAGTGAACAGTAACTTGAAACGAAGATAGGGGAGAGTTACAAATTCTAAACGAACCCTTCTTTGCACACTTTGGAAATAATTTGCGCAAGGAAAAAGTGGGATGCAAGGGACATTTTTGTTGAGAACCATATAGTAAAGAATTAAATAACCAAAAGGTGTTTCCAAAACGAAAGTGACGAGGAAGGACGATTATTAGTTGAAGTTCAACAAACACAGTGACGCTGACTTTATTATAAACCAGTTTAAACGCTGTAAATCTGTGGCTCTGCCTCTAAAGTTCTACTCCTCTTCGTAATCGTTCGCGTAGCTAACGTGAAATTGCTTCGCCGGGCGCGCCGCTCGTGTAAATTACCGTTCGCCTCGGTGACAGAAAAAAAATTAGCACGCCGCTTCCGCGATACATATTTCACTCCGTGGAAAGATCAAAGGGCTTGTTTCACATCAGCGATACAATTCATCTTGAGGCGGGCATAAGCTGTCGCGGAAAATTCAGCGGCGGAATAATTTACAATTTTGAATGCTTCCTATTTACCGCGGGCGCCGCGAAGATCCAGGACTTCGGCGACACCATCCGACACGATAACGCAAACTTTGTTTAGAAACACACCTGGCAAACTATGCGCGCGTGTTAAAGCCCCTCCACCTGACCGAAATCGTAGAACCAGACCGCCGTTTACCGTCTTCGTAACATTCAGAGACTTTTTGTCGCGATAACGTCGCTTTGAAACGAGTGTACTTGCATTCTGCAACGCGATACCGATGAAAACTGTGCTCGAATACGATTGCTCGGCGCTGAGAATAAAAACTGCTCTCCATTGCAACGAGATTGCTTAACTTAAGACGTGAACGAACTGTGAAACCTTGTATTATAACACGAGTCGTTGAACTTTGTTGAAAGACACGTGTTACCCTGTAATATAAGTAGCGCCGTAGTTGCGTGACGTTTTGTGAGAGGGTTCAGATATAAATCGGCAGTTAAAGCTTGAAGAATTGCAACGGAATATTTTGCAAACGGTACCGTCATTTTCCATCGGTCAATGTCTTCGGCTCTTTAAACTTGTACTACTCATACAACCCATAGCTACGTGATATCGAGTGTCTATATATGAAGCTGTCATCTGACGGCCAATTGCTTGCTCACGCTGTACGTGAAGTGAATTTACACGGTTCACTTTGGTTGAACAATGCGGTTGATCCGACAGAATTGAAACAATGAAAGGAGAATGTTTACACATTTCAATCAACTTGTCCAAACTGGTTCACTGAAAAATGGTTTCGAAGCAAATTGTACGCGCCGGTGTTGAAGTAATTTGTGACTATTTAATGGCAGTGTGTCAGGACATTAAAATAAACCTGAAGCAAAGGCAACGGAGAAAGCGTCGACGTAGAAACCTGTTCTTGTCTTCATTTATACTCCATTATAAAATCGAGAGGTACTACAAATTATTTATAACATTCTTATTGCCTTCCAAAACAATTTCCTGGCAGAAAGCAGCAAGCTCTGTTTCCAAACAATACATCCTACGCCACAGTCAGCCTGCAAGGCAATGTTTCTATTATTTCCGCTTCTGGTACATCTGTCGGGACCAAAAAATCGTTAATTCCTAACAATTGCAATCAGGATGAACTCCCCAATGCACAGCTGCGTCGCGAAGTCACGTTTCGCCTAATTCAATCGGAAGGTTTTTCAGATGCACGGTAAAAGAAGTGATTACTCAACGGTGGTTCGTTTGGTTCGAAACGAACACAGTGCAGGCAATCATGCTGCCTAAAATCGATCGCGAAATCTATTGGAATTTCCGTGCCACGCGCAAGGTCAAAGCGAGCCTTCGAATCATCTCGAATATTGCAACGGTGACTGCAATAAAGCCTGTCCAGCTTTCATCATCGTTGGCAGCCAAGCAAAAATAGAATCAATCAGAAAAAATGTTTCGGCCTGTGATATTGTAACACCACGCGCGAGTAACATTCACTTTGAATGTCACTGTACACACAGAAGCTTTGCAGTTGGCAGCCGTCGGGGCCGACATCGTCCTCGATGTCCACTTACCGCGGTCCCGTTCCGCCATGTCGGGACCATGCCCGCAAAAACACGAGGATGTGGACACATATTCGCGGAGGGAGGGTCGGGGAAGCCGAAAAAAATGCAACAGCACTGTTCAGGAGCCTTGCCAGGCGCCTATCTCGCGGCAGGGCGAAACAGAGGGTCGCCATAAAAGTAAGAGCGATCTGTTTAAAATGGCCCTCGGCGTCTGAGGAACGTAAACGCTCAAAACCTGATGAGAGTATTCACTCAGATGAAAAAAAAACTTTAAAATTGTGGTGGATCTTACTTAGTTATCGCTTGCGTAATGTCTCAGTACCACGTAGTACTTACTGGAGGTTGATGTTTGCAGGAAAAGCGTTAGTCGAAGTTTAAAATGGATTCAATACGGTGGGCAATGAAGGAGATGCTTATTGTTCAACTACCCAGGCTTCTGATTTTCGTAATTTTAATTAACGAAATAGGTTTATCATGATGTAAATGTTATCAGAGTTTAATGCAAATATAATGGTAAATAATGGTAGGTATATGTAATGGCCCCTTCGGACATATTACAATGTTTAGTGGGGAACTGTTCAATTCTGCAGAACCGTTTGATAGCGTAATGGGCAGTAGATGGGACGAATAATGACTCAATTATACAAGGTGTCTGGTATTTGTGCACAACCGCTACCGGTATGTTTTATGGGCAAGAGTAAAGTGATAGTAATACATCGAACTGGGTATATGGGTAATTACTCTACTATTAAGTTACCATGAAATCTGAAATGTAATAAAACTGATAATGGAGATGCTTAGTATTAAATACATATTAAATGCTACAATGGCGACTTTAAAACAATGTCGTTTAAACATGGTTTGATGAAGTCCGTAAAATCTCTTGTAACGAAGTTCAGTTAAACGCGAGTTTCCCTCCTTTCATCAATAAATTTTTGAGGCGTGGGAAGTACAAATGGGAATGTAAGAATGCCAGTCAAATCATTTGTAAGTTAATTCTTACTATGTAGCGTAAAACTCCAGACCCTTTCAAGTTCTCAAAATTAACAATGATTAAATTAAAATATATAAAATAGATTTTATAAGTTCATACAAAGATTCGACCTGAAAAAAAGAACGAATAAATCGAGTCGTGAAATGCGACCACAAACCCACCCTACGTCACTGCCCTTAACAACCAAAGCATTTCACAGGGAAGCTCATTCGAGGTCACTGGTATAATGCAGCAACAGACGCAAAGTTGGTAACAATTTGAACTCTGAATAATACATCCGCAAGGTTTCACCACTGCTGCGTGCTACTAAGGGCACGTTACAGTTCCCAAGGATAGTTTCAATTCGCCTGAATCGTACCTAGTCGGCAGCAACCCGTCGCACAAAGACGACCGAAAGAACAAACAACGCAAACTCCTTCTCCTGAAGCGACGGCAGGCCGAACTGGCTGGCGCGCGCTCTAGCAGAGACGGGGCCATTAAAATTTCAGGTTCAACCGGCTACTTCTTCCCCGCGGACTTTTAATTCCAATTCCAGTGGGCCGGGGCCGTTTCGTTTGTTCCGGCCGTTGTTTCCAAGCGTATCAGATCGTTACGGCAACGACAAGTCACCGGCCCGTGAAACTAGATCTCGAAAGGGACAGGGACTGTTTCCAAGCGGGAGAGGCACCAAACGCACGCGGCCCCTCCGCCTACCCAGAATCCACGGAATGGCTATTGCACGGGCATAAGTGTTAACCCCGCTAACGCCGCGACGATTTACATGGCATAATGGGAGCAGATATAGGTGGATCAGATATAGCGACATCGTAAAAGCCGCTGGGGGCAAAAGGTGGTAACGCACTTGAGCATCCAGGGATCAACGGTTCGGGGACGCATGCGGTGTAGCCTGTGGGCGTAGATGCTTTGCGGCCCTGCACACACCAAAGTGGAGGAGTTCTTTGGATCTGTGGGTGTAGATAGATCGAAGGGAGTGGAAGGTAGGACAGGAAAAGGAGAATATTAAAGAGGGCCTGCTGGGGGACTTGTCAGTGAAGCTCAGCTAGTAGAAGCCCCTGTTTTAGACACAGATAATATTTTCCGGTAGGACGAAGCACGTAGTTTGCCTCTCAAAAATAAAGTGACTACTATGAGATCCACTCAAGTGACCTGTAAAGCGATATAGATTAGGATAGAAACCATTGAATATTTTCTTCGTTACCCATTATAGGGCTGCACTTATCCAGCCACATGACTAGACACTTCAGGGCCTTAGGCCTCGTTCACATTAGTCAAGTTACTCGACTTCAAGTCGCTTGAATTCAAGTAACTTGAAACCAGATATGGGCAAAACTTATTTTAAACAAAAGTTTGTGTACGACATTTTTATTTAATTTAATTTTTTCTGCATTACCAATGTGAACCTCTTATTTACTTGACTGGAAATATCCTTTCAAGTTTCAAGTGAAGTAGAGAAACTTCCCCGACTTCAAATTATATACGACATTTGAGTTGTTTTGATTGCTAAATAGGCTTAAGTATACAATAACCCAAACGCATCACAAAATTTTCTATTCTTTGCATTAATAAGCATAATCCAAATTCATGAAAAAAAATTGTATTTGTAGAAAACCCAGTAGTATGTGCCACCTCTTAGTTATAGAGAAGACTGAATGTGCCATTCATTTAAATCTGCAAGCATGGTAAGTACCAATCCTATTTACCTATCGCTTAATTAGCCCTTAGCTTTTATCATTATTGGTTCTATACTATAGTATTACAGTTAGCACGTCGAACAATTTCTGATAAAACAAATTTTTATTAATTTTGGTATTTAAGTGTTTTTTACAATGATTCTTCAATTACTAACTCGGAAACGAAGCCTCAAACGCAGTTCTGTTATTCTTGATTTTCGTTTTATTTTGGCAGCCCCTCTCCCCTTCCCCCCAAAGTATACCTACTTATAATCGAACACCCTGTGTATATAATAATCAGTAATCGCATCAGAACTTATAAGAGCGCAATCGGTGGAAGCCTTCCCCATCGTGGCGAGTATGAAGGTGTCGCCACAGGTCCTCAGGGTCTGGTAAATGTTGACCATCGCATCTAGCGGTGTGTGTCCTCCAAAATATCGTCTTTACATGCCAAAAGTATATGTCGTTATACGTGTCCCGTTAATTATACCCGAGATAGTTCGTAATAGTTGGACGGAGAACACTGCAACCGACCCAAAAACGTCACGGCGCGTGTTTCTTTGGCGTTCGGATCACGCGCGGAAAATTAAGTCTGCAATATTAATTCAGGAAGTAGGTAGCGACAACGCCGCGACAACGCCGGCAATATTTTTACCCCTCTCCCTCCCCTCCTCCCGCCCGCAGCCCCGGTGTCCCTACCTTGCCCGTCGTTTTTCTTCTCCTTTCTAGCCATTAGCTTCTTCCTGGCCCGTAGTCTGTTTCGATAGCGGCGTCTCTCCTCGACGTAACGAATAAATTTCGAAATACAAGCGGAAAGTCCCGGCGATTTATGCGGCTCTTTGCCTGTCGCTCGCATTGTCGCGGGGGATATAAATTATTGGGATCAAATTCCTTCGTGATACCTCTCCTCTCAGTTTTCTCTTCCTCTTCCTCTTTTTATTGAGACGCGGAATCTGCTTTTTTAATGGATCGCCTACCCCGAGCCGCGTAAAATATGGTCGCTTCTTCTGGGTTACCATATACCGCCTTTAGAGGGGCAGAAGTGTATTGTGATCGCGAATGAATTCATGGCAATCTCGCGTTCACACGTCCCCTCTGGCGTGAAAATGGATTTTGTCATCGTTACGCTGGAATTGATGCGTTATCGCGTAATAGTCGAAGATTTTGACACCCTGCCTTGTTTGACCCCACCCCACCCGGTGCTTATTTCACCCTATAAAATTATTTCTGTATTTTTCACGGGGCAACCTGAGAATGTATTCACCTTTATGAGTAAGTAATTTGGTATTAACTTTATTTTTTTCAGTTACACGTCAGGGGTTGCTACCGGGCATTGAATTTTGTGCTTTTTAAGAATAAAAATGCAAATTTCTTGTCGACGTATTATACTTTTTAAACACACTTGTTTCACGCTGGAATATTATTACCAAGTAAATTTATGAACCAACCATTTTTAAAACTGCCCAGTTTATATTTATAAAAGTCTAGTAGTAATGTTTACTTGCCATGTAGTACTAATCTGAAGGGGGGATTCTTGATATAATATAAACTCTCTGGTTTACAGTGTCTAGTGTATGAATTCGTTTTAAGTAAAAAATACAATTTTAATTAAAAGATTAATAAGCGAGTAGCATCCTCTAAAACATTATGAAGTGTAATGTTTTAACGAGTCCCGTTTTCAGCATAGGGAATAAAATGTTAGGGTGCCCCTAGGCAGAGTTAATTTTGACAGTTCTGTCAGTATCTCGTTAATGAGTATTCAGACTGAAACGAGGAATTTCTTTGTGCCCTGAATTCCTCCTCCATGCTCAGCGGTCACCTATCCATCGATTACGGGTATATAATGGTAATTAATAACAGCCCCGATGACGAAATTACAGTGATTCGTGCACGAACCACGAATAGTGAAAACGGAAGTGCATAATGCAGCCCTCTACATCCACAGACCCCGCTGCCGCGGGCAGTCCACTGTATCCCTGTGCATCGGTATTTGCATAATAGCTGTGACCTCGTCTCTTTCCTCTACCTAACCCAACTTACAGCTGCAACTAATAACGATCGTTATCAGGATCGGTGTGGTCAGTTTCCCTGGGAGATTGCTGTGGAGCAATTTTTGCACCAGGCTCCTGGCTCCTTTACAGGGCGTTCTTTATTGCAGCTTACGGAGTGACACGTTCAGGGGGCAAAATATTGTCCGATGAGGCCTTCACCGGTTCATTTTCTTCGCTCATCAAACACGTACGTGCTTGAGGCAATATTAAAACTTGCGCTCTTCGTGCCATCCTAACGTCGTTGTCCTGTTGATTACGAAGAAATATTTACTTAAATAAGTATTACTATTTATGTTCTTTGAAATCTTATTTTTCGAACTTCACTGAAATCCTCGTTCTAGATATTTGTACATCTATTCACGCACAACGCGTGCGAAATTTAGTAACTATTCACTACTTCGTGTTCACGTGGAAATCATTTTGTAATATTATACCTGCTATTCCAGACGCGTTCATTAATTATTTCCACTGACAATCGATGTACGCGTACAATTGGCAAGTGTGATTTTCAAATAAACGATTGATCACGATATATTGAATGCCTGTGGTCATGTGGGGAGCCAACATGTATACGTGTAGGGGTCTGTGCACGTTGCACTTAAGCGCTGGAAAGCTAATTTAGTGAACTGTCGCTGCTGCCTCTGAACCACGTGATCTTGACCGATAGTAATATTTAACGGACCTCCGTCGTCCCCGAAGTGCGTGATTTTAGCTAGCAGCTTGAGTTTAGTGAATCACCATCTTACCCTCTCTACACGTGACTTCCGCTGATAAACCCTTATCTGTGAAAACCAGCGGAGATAACCCAGAACAGCAATCAGCCCCGATCGTAATTACGGTTACGCAATTATTCAACTGTAAACGATTTTATCTTCATCGAAATGCCATTACACTACTGAAAGTTTGTATTACATCACCTATTAACCCAATTGAGGTGCAAAATTTTCATAGCCTGGTGATTGATATTAGAGGATTAGGGGATTAGGAATCCGTGTTCATTTTAATCTCCGTCTACACGAGTATGTTCGGATTTATGTATTAACAAATTTTGTTAAAAGAGATTAGACTGGAATTTATTATTGTTACTTGTGAACTCTTCTCGATTCTCAATCCTACCTAGCATTACTGAAACAGCACGAATCAAAATACAGATATGTTAATAATAATTGATATTAGTGGCTAGTATGATTAGTTTCAGTTACCATATTAATATTCGAACATTCACGGAATAATATTTTTCCATTAATAATATTAAGTGAGGTGTAAATAATGGCGTGTTAAATATTCGAGTGATGCAATAAATATCCCCATCAATGTAAATGGAATACGAAACTCCTCTAACAATATTCGGTAGGTAACTGTTAACCAAACAATTTATGCAGAAGACGAGCATTTTATCGAAACAAGTGTTGCTTAGCCTGTATGTCAACCCTGCCAACTAAATATCGATGACAGTGTGAACTGTTTGCGTCGCACAAACCGCTCCAACTTTTCGACAAGGCTATTTCTATTCACTGGACGCGAGGCATATCACATTTTCAAACAAAGAGTGCACAGATATTGTATTCGCTCACGATTTTTGCAACGGCGACTATAAACTGCTGCGGTTACATATCAGCGACTATATCCGGAACGTAAACTTCGTCCTCACTCCACGTTTCACATTGTACGCAGGATTTCGAGGGAAAGTAGTTCCTTTCCATTATCCGAATGTCAAATATGAACATATCGTCAATAGGAAATGAATATATCGAAAGATATTGAGGTACGTCCAGGCAAATCGCATGGATAAAACGCAGTTTGCCAGTAATGGTTTTACAATAACAGCAGGTTTTATTATTGGGACGCTGAAAATCATAGTAAATGGTATAGAATGGTCTGCCATGTGGATTTACAATGTAAATGTGATCTGGGTTAGTAGATGAGTTTTGCTTTGTGGCTATGAATAGCGATTTTGCAAGTTTCGCAAGTTTTATGAGATTTGCTTCGGTACAATTTTCACGTACCGAAAGCACGCCTGCTCTTGTAATAACAAACTGCGATTTTAATGCACACAAAACTCTGTTAATATTGAGTGTAATCTAAGTCTTGAATAGCTTTGCCGAGGAGTTAATAAACTACTCTGGGGAAAAGGAAAATTAAGATGAGCTTGATCGCTTTCATATTAATTAAAAATAAGTGTCCGAGGGATTACCACTATAAAGAAAACCGGGGGCGTGGACAAAAGAGCTCCTTACCGCGGGATCTCTATTATCATGCAAATCATAGGGATGTATGTGCCCTGAATGCATAAAGTTCCACATTCCAACTGCTCCAAGTATCCAGTATTCCGTGTTCATCCATTGCTGAAACCGCAGCCTTTAATTAAAACAGTGGGGAACGCACGGTGCCCGAATAATGGTCAGCAGCAGTGTTGAGCAAATTAAAAGAACGCCTAACGAAAAAAGAAGTTAACTCAAAGGACCACTTGGAAATGAATACAAAACATTGAGCGGATGATGGGTCAACGTTCAAGTAACTAGCTACCAGAACACGTCTCTGTTTACGGAGAAGAATCATTCACGAGACACTTTGTGAATTTAAAGCAATTCGAAGACTGTGTGCTTCGGTATAACAGTGGAACTTCAAGACGCTGTCTTTCAAATATTTTGAATGAATCAAGAATAAAAAATTTTCAGAGAGTTTGACACTGTCTCAGAACTGAAATACATTTGAGAATCTTAAAGTCTTAAAAATACTTCTACTTAGAAATCTTAACCGATTATTAATTAAACAAAAAATTAAAGCAGAGCACGAAACATTCGAAGCTCAAAAATTTCAAGACTATCAATGCTCTCAAGGCTTTCAAAATCTTAAACGCGTCACAAACTTTGCAGGATTGTACAAGTCTATTAAACAAAAGACTGAATATATAGCATGAAATCATAATTTCTATATTTATCCGCAACAGATTCACAATTATAATTAGAATTTCGAAAACGTGAATTTTCCTTCTGAGAAATAAATCAAAGAGAACACTGGGGTTGACGAGCACCTGAACTTGTATGTTACAGCCTGATTTTCCCAAACTAAAAACCGTTGCAATATATCCCAAGCACTCTTTCATCCAACTCTCCCAAATAGGAATTGCGAAAATGTAGAAACCAGTAGTCTGAAGGAAAAGTTGTTTTCCTCATTTCCACAAGGTGCACTCAGGATCACATTGTATTATATTGAAACAGAAAATGTATTTATCTTCAACAGCCACAGAAAGAACTTAGCAGACTTTCTTAAACTAGTGTATATATTTAACATGCCCTGCCATAAACTCAAAGTTGAAAAGCAGCATCAGTCTACTTGCCCTCGAAGGGCATATCTTTCAAAGACGCGTTGTCCGTGACAAATGAATTTCTCCGTAGCGTAGCAATAAGCACGAGTAATGATATTAGACCAAAGAAATTCGATTACCTACGATTCCTTCGAACAACAGAAAGCTGTGCTTTATATCCGTCGCGAAAGCCCGCTCGTTTCGTTTGCATTTAAAGCGCTCGCTTGATTCTATCGTTGTAATTGAACGCCCCCGTGTTCCAAATATTTGTAGCGCTTGAAATTCTCGAGCTGTTCGTCGTCACAGCCCTCCATCAATGTAATGTGAAATTCGCCGACTTGAATTGGGGGCCAATTGCAACGTTTTACAAATTAAACGTTCAAAACAAGGCAACCTATTGGCCTGGCACGGGGGAAGGGTCAGGAGGAAGGATGCTGTAATATCACAGTCGCTGCACTTGCCGCTGCAGATTAATGCGATTTAAATGCGGGGATAATCAGGGAGTTTCGCGCAATTAACGTGCGCGAGCTCTTGTTATTCAGTTAACTCGCGACCGGAATCAGGGTGATGTATAATTGACCCACGTTTTGTCCCCCTAATATCTAAAGTCCCCCGACAATTATACAGCTTACATATCGAAAGTTCTCAACAGGTTTTTCGAATCGGTAGCCTCCCCTTTAAACACCAAAGCTTGCAGTATTTTCGCCCAGCTAGTAGTAATAATTATGTCATTATATTTATCAAAAACAAATAAGGTTGCAGACTGACATCGCCATCGTTGAGCGCGTACATTTTACTATGTAATCTCAAATCCGTAAAGGTCCATTCTGTTCTAACGATGCCGCAAGAACAGGATGCTTCTCTTAATCTTAATCTGGAGACAGGAGCTTTCATTAGAAGAATGGAATGACCTTAATGACCACTGCTTCCGTAGAATTCCTCTTGCACCATAGAGATTACATACTTATTTCATGGCTTTCTTTTCCTATCTTTTTGCTGCAAACCTTACTTTCCGAGCATATTTTCTTTACCATCATATTTTCTATATGTAGAGGTCTTTTAATACTATCTATTACCTGCTTACGTTACAACGAGAGCGTCAACGTAAACTACATGCCGTTTTATTGTCTATTGACCAACAATATATTTACTTCAATATAATTTAATTATAATTTACTTCAATAAAAAGTTTTGTATCTCGAAAACGATTAGCTTGCAGGCTGGTTTTGATTATTAACACCCTTTGTTAGGCTTCTACGACTTTTACAACCCAATGCAGACGCTGCCTATAATTATGGAACAATCTGCACACTCCCCATAGCGCTATATGATAATCAGCGATTATTAATCACGCTTGATTGAAAAGTAGCTTCGTTACAGTTCGAATCGGTCATGAATGTTCTCCAATTGCTTCGGTAATAATTCCATCAGTGCATCGACCTTCATCCCTAGATCTTGTATAAAGGGGGAGGGGGAGGTTTCACGGTCCGTTCGCCAGGGGCCACGACCGCTATCTATTCATCCATTTCCGTATACACTCATAACTCTGTGTACATGGCGATGTGTCTGTTTACATGTGTACGGGAGAGGGGGGCACAAGTACATCTGATGAGACACCTGGTCACCGATGAACTCGTAAATGCAGTGGTATGTCAAGGGTCTGTGTCAATAATTATCTGTCGCACTGGAATGGTGTTGATCATTCTCGAACGTTATCGTAACCGACATCCCACGCTGGAACTGTTTCGTCGAAGATGATGGACGTAGCGATCCGAGATTTAGTTACATGACTAGGACTTTCGCGAATGTGTGTCGAAATTAAGAAATTGATTTCTGAATATTTATCATTCCGGATTATAGATTAGAAGCTTTACTATACGGTTTCGCCCGAAATTTAGATTCTGATTTTATAGAAATGAAATATTTTTATTTATTTTTTTGTTCAAATAGTCGAAAGGTTTTTAGTCGAGAGACAAACACACAAACACACTCTGCTTTATATATTAAGATTATTATTGCGATCATTGTTTTGGTCCCGCGTGAAGACCCAATTAATCTTCGCTGCATTCATGGTCATTTATTAAGTAATTTTTCTCCTTCTTAAACCTTTACACTCAAGTTTGTTCACTCGATCGGTGAAAAATCTTTTGCTTAAATCTACGCTTATTCGGTACAAAACTTTGAAATGAGAATTTCGAATTCTTTGAATTTCTATAAAGTTTAATAATATGACTTGATGTGTAAACAGTTTATTTATGATCTGCAACATTCTTACATCTATTATTATTGAGAGTTATAGTATTTGCTAACTCCTATAATGGTAGGTAGCTAATTGCGCGACATGCTTCGAACTAATTTCATTTCACGAAATTAATAACAACATCCGCAATGTCTGCATAAAATCAATCTAATCAAAAGGCAGCAAAAGGGGATCAATTGATTTTCTGTAATCCCTTTATGCATTTCCAAGAGGCTCATCGGCTCAACATATAGCTTCTCGATGGATTTCTAAATATTCTTAACTCATAATTGGATCCTTTGGAATCGCGCGCGAAATCAGAAGGTGCGCGGTACGACAATAAAAATACAGCCCTGGTTGAAGCCGCTTAAGGGTGTATTTACGAGCTGAAGCGATTCCACTCGCCTTTCCGGGTTCTCGCGCTTATAATAGTCGAAACTTTCCGCGGAACTTTCTAAGCCCTCGGAATCGTCGACAACTCAAAGTCAATGTCCCACTTCTTGGCCGCGCTTTACGGAATCCTCATCCTGCGCCAGCGAATACAATGTCGAACTTCCGAGCAGGAAATATGCTCGTCGCGATTTATTTTTTGCGCCATCGACGTGACAACCTGCTCGCACGTGCAATCGTTACATCTGGGAGGTGAGTAATGCGACAGAAAGCAATACGAAACTGTAACCAAATACAGTGAGACCCCGATCAGCTGAAATGATTAGAACTATGTTTTGTATAAACAATGACTTTGCTGAAAAAACAATTACTCCCGAATGTATCCGCGTACCCTAGATGGAACATATTTTACACATTAAATCGACTTCAAAGTGAGAATTCAGAAATATAATTCCCATCAATGTAAACCTGGATTGTTATACCTATGTTGGTTTTGGGTATACTTAATTAAAAAAATGTAGGTACGCAGTTTATTTAACAAAGTATTATTATCCGTGGAAGTAAGGAAGGTAGTGTAAAAAATATTCGCCCAAATTCAGTATTTAATTTATACAAACGTAATTACAATAAGTTAATATTCTTCTAATACTTCTGCGATTTTATTATAAGCTTTAATTTATTATGCATAGATTCGACTAATTTTCTATGAAATTTGGGCATATCTTTTTTTATTCTTCTAGAAAAATTTCTTTGAGTGTTTCTTTGAAAGATGGTACTAATTAAAAATATATTAATCAAGGTTCATACCTACTAATGTAAATTATAATGGGTAATTCTGAATATAACACTACTTATATAAATAAATATGTTATACGTATGGGATTGGAGTATAATTTTGTGAATAAAACTGTCTACCACTTTCTTACAGTACCTATACCTACAAGTTATTTATAAAAATGAGGGACATTTTTTGTGAATGTGACACTTCACTGTTTCTGTTTTTTGGTTTTAATCTAAAATACCAAATACAGTGAAATTTCGTTAGAGTTCTTCAATAATATTTAGAGGATTCTAGATGTCCTAATACCTATGAACTGGCAGTGAATTGATATTGCAACGTTTTCCTGTAACACACAAAAGACACACTTATCCACTTAAAACAGAGAAACTATCTAAGGGAAGGAGTACGTCTTGACTGTCGCCATAAAAATGCCAACGAGGGTGATGCGTCTTCGGGCTTTCAAACATTCACATACCCCACGCGGCTGTCCCGTGGGTGCAGGATCATCGTTACAGCGCGTCCGCCCATAAAACTTCGAGATTACGCGATTCGTTTTAAAGGAAGCCCCGGCCAGGAATGCGGCGCAATAGCTTCTTTTTTTGTCGGTGGCAGATAGAACTGAGCTATATCGAACGTTATCGACTGCAGCGGATCTCGAGACTGGGTCGGCTGTGATGTGCCAGTGGCTGGCAACCGTCCAAAGCCGTTTCCGTAGACAAATGTCCATTCAACCGCGAGGAAGTAAGCCTGTTTACGCTTTGCTTTCTTTACTACGTTTCCCTTTATATCACAGTCCCGGTGCGCGCCTCGACTCGGCAACTGGAAATCGGTCACGTACCCACACAGATGACCACGTGTGTCAGGCTGATCGATGCACGTGAGTAAGGTCAGACTCTCGCCGCGGAAAAATGCATCGACCGAGTCTACGCCGCAACCGCTCAAAATTTCTGCCCGCTCTCTAAGAAATATACGCGAGGAAATATCGAAAGGTTTTCCAATTAAGAATTATGCACAGTTACTCACAAAAGTATTCGTCCACCCGATACGTATAACATGTTTTACTTAACATATTTAACGTAAGTAACGCTACATTCAGAATTATCCATTATAATTTTCATCAGTACCTATGCACCGTGATTAATATATTTTTAGTTAGTACCATCTTCCGATGAAATGCTCAAAGAAATTTTGCTAGAAGAATGAAACAAGGTAAGCCCGAATTTCCCAAGCAGAACAATTCTAGATACTTGATCTAAGGAGTCGCCAAAATACCCCTAACATAGACTTAACTCTCCGTGAGTTGAAGTTGTTTGATATCTACGAGGGCTAATTCTTTGCTCGCTTTTTCCATTTTCCTCGCTATTTGAATTTTTTAATTTTCACAAAATCACATTCGACTTTTTTTAAGCAAATTTTAATTATTTACATTGAAATTCTTACCTCTACTTTAGCCAGAAAATATGCAGAAAAAATACTGCACTTCTGTTTTAAATCAAATAAATAATTGAGCAATACTTTCGAAGTGAACGTTAAGATTTACATATACCAACCTCGATACATATGTCTTCTTGTTTAAAAACTGGCTGTATGATATTTTCAACAATCATGAAGCAATCGTAAATGGGTGAAACTGGGAGTTGAGAATTCGTATTTAGAAATCAGAATTTTCGTTCCTACCTATACAGCAGAATGGAAATTACCATTTAAAGCAATTTTAACGCTACTCACTGTGTAAATAGAGCTGGCTAAACGGAAGTAGCTGTGAGCGCAGTTTCGTATCAGCAGAACGGCTCGCGTTTAATTACAAAAGAAGGCGATAATATCCACGTTTTGTCATTAAAACCGCTTAAGTCTCCAGACATCGGTTTAATTACTGCGTTTCACTTTCATCATAAGGGTGGCTCGCGAGCGTAGTTTCGACGGATATGATTATTTTAAATATTTGCGAAAGCGCTCATTATCGCGGCTTAATTGAGCGCGAGAGAAAAATTTGTCTTTCGTCTCGGGGGCCTGCGGAAAACTCTCTGAAATAACATTCCCACGCCGCGGAGAAGCTCCTCGACAGAGCAAACGTTCCCAAGTCAATCGCGAGTACTTACCGCGTTGGCGAATAAAATCCCATCGACCGTGCGCGCGCCGTCGCGATCATCGATAATGAAAATGTTCGACTGTGCATAAGATAACGCGATTCGCTTTGTGCGACTAAAATGGCAAGCGGGGGTGAATAAGTTGTTCAATGGATAAATCTGTTCAACGCGAGAGTAGTGGAATATAATGGGGAAAGCGCGATTGGAATATGTAGGTGAAACGAACGGACGGAGAATGAAGAACAAAAAATGAGTGATAGCTGAAAGCAGGCAAAACGTTTGGAGGAATGAGCTGTGAGAGACAAAAACACTATGGATTGTGTAGGAAACGGAAAAGGAAAACCACGGTGCTGGGACTCGAGTTCTCTGTTCTCCGAACTCTTCTTAATGGACGCCACCTATGGGTCTCACTCGCACCACAGTCCCATTTTTGGCTTAGAAGATAAAAGCTGCAGAATATTTAAAATAAAATTATTTATGATACTCACTATTGAATATCCCATTAAAAAAATACTGTAGACAATAACAAGAAAGAAAGTATACCCAATAGAAATAAAGCTACTCTTCTTTAACAATTAAAATCTTCAAACTAAAACTCAGTTTCAGATCATTGAGGGTTGGTAGCTTTCTGCATAACTAAGCTAAGTAATTTATCTACCTATATAAATTGCTTAAAATGTTTTCCACTATCTTGTTATTACCGAATTAATATTTCGTACCATATCCTGAAGTTCTTATACTTTTTACAGACAACTCTTATTTTGTATCAACTGATTTTGAATATACAATATGCCTGAATTATTTCTAAGAATAAAAGTCGAAGTGTATGAAATCTGGCGAACGCCATACTGACTCTGAGTAAAAGGGAAAGCATACAAAGCCTGTCTCATAATTTTTTAAAGAAGCGTGCTCTATCAGATTCCAGGTTATTATCCTTTTGTTCGTAGACACTCTGTATAAAAGAAGCTTTTGAAACCGAAGTTTGACAACAATGGGAATAAAACAACAAGGAGCATATGCGGAAGATAACGGACAAATTGAAGCAAGGGATTGAAGATAAAAAGAGGAGAAGGTCAGAGCAGAAAAGGGCATTCTGTGATAAGAATAGCGAGCAAAGGACAAAAGGAGGCAAAAGCGAGGCGCGAAAAGTAGGGAGAAGGTGCAGAAAATGCGCGCAGAAGATAACAGTTGGTTCTTTTATTCGTATTATCCCTTTTTGTACCTTTCAAGAAGATTGGTAAACAGGCGGAAAATTACAGAAGACAAGAAGCAGAGAAAGGTTCTGATAGGGGATACCAATGGTGTCGGTGAAAATGAAAGCGAGTGTGATAGAAAAAGCGAAGCCAAATGCGCAGGAGGAAGAATAAATTAGAGGTGTATATTTCCAAAAGGAAATAGGGGTGGACAGAGTGAAAAAGAAAGGAGCGGTGGAATAAGAAGTGGTGGAAAGCAACGGCTGAGGATGTGAAACGAAAAAGATAAACAAAATGGGAAGGTGTAGCAGGGCGACGGAGGGTGGAGGAGGGTGAGCAAGGGAGTTAAAACAGTAGAAGGGGGTGGAACACCGCAGGAAGATCACGGCGTGGTTGCCTGCGGCCACACGGAAGGGATTGGCAAGAAGGAGAGGGTACGGTAGACTTTATCGAGATCCTGGATTTATGGTTTCGTAAGAGGAAGCGGGATGGCGAGTACGCGACTGTCACTGAACAGCGAAGGAAAGTAAGCCGTGTCTTCCTTTTGTTCACCCGTGCTCGCAATACGGCACGATATGCCGTGCCACGACACACCTTGCCCGTTTTTGTTCGATATACAATAGATAGGGCGTACATGATGCTAGCAGATAAAAATCACTCTGTCTGCGGCTGCTAGCTCCGGGCGTCTTGTAGCTACCGTTAACTTTCTGGATAATATTTTTAATTACTCGTTTCACCCGATAATGCGCGGCTTTCCGGGAACTACGCTAATTAAGCACGACCCTAGCTTTTACTATCTACTTTATAAGCTGTGTAGTTTTTTCTCATTAGACCACGCGGGTACTCCTGTTAACGTTTAGATGGCGGGCAGTTTCATCACGCGTCGGATGTAGAGTGACCTTTTATACGAGACTAGCTGACCCGTTACCCGGTTTCACCCGGAATTATTTATGATGTTTTCAAAATAAAAAAAACTAACGAAAATAGCCTATAATCTAATCCAGGACGAACGTAATGTATATTCAAAATTTCTTTGAAATCCGTTCAGTCGTGAGAGGAGGACAAAGAAATAAAGAGACAACGTTCGAAACACTCTTATATATTAGTAGGGATTCTGATTTTGTTGAGATTTAAAATCGTTCCCTTCTTTAAGAAATAATACTAATAATAAGTAAAACTTGTAGCTTGATATATATTTAGGGTGGGTCCAAATAAACCTTTGTGTTTGTCACTCCGTGCCGAATTGGTAACATTTTGTGATTTTAATAAAATTGATATATTATGCGGCCTAAGTGAAATAAAGGGGAGCTTAAGACATTATTTGGCTAGTTTCGAATTTGGTTAAAAAATACAGGCTGTCAAAGTTTCAAACCTTCACCTGTGTCAGCGAAAACAGACTCCATAACTAAATTTTAATTTTTGAAGTTTAAGAGTGTACAAAAGCAGTTCGCATGTATTTTTCACTCCAAAAAAGTACCAGTGTTCCATAAGTATGTTGCTCATATAAGCAAATAGCGTGACCTATGCTGGTCATAGACAAAGGATGGGTTAAACAGTGTATTACCGATTTATTGATGTGCGCATACAATTGGCAACAGTGTAAAACAAAGAAAATTGAGCGATCGAAAAGTTTTTGCTACTTTCATTTCCGAACGCCTCCTAACACGACCGTTTTTGAAACGAAAAAAAACGGCGGAACGTGAAAGAAGAAAAGTCATGACTCTCCCGTCATATCCCCTTTCAATTTCTGTCGTCCGATAACTGGTTTCGATGTGCCGTCCGAATTTCTCATGGGACAGCGTTTTTTCGCTTTTGTTCCAAACATTCTTTCCATCGGGCGTAGTTCTTTATACTTCTATATCTAGAAACTGCGTCGCGACGCTTATGCGTGTATCAGTTTGCAACTTGTGTCGAATAGTTTCACCCTAGGCGGTGAAATTTCGAGGAGACGGAATTCCTTTCGAAGCGGTGTGTTAAACGAGTTTTAGGCCATTGAACTCGAAATAAATACAAAATATGGAGTGGGATATATAAAACTTTCTGTGGACAGTGTTTCTCTTGTTGGTAGACAAATTTTGAAAAAAATATTGAGTTTTGCCTGAGCCATACGTTTTAAAATAAACAAAATGTGAGAATAGTATGTTATTTATTGTTAGCGACGCGACAGATTTCGTTGCCACGAGATTGCAAAGCTTAATTTATATTAGATTTTTATTTATAAAACCTCAGTTAGTTCATTACCACATTGTTTACTTAGAACTAAAAATATATGACGGTCCAATAATTGTAGTACAGGTGGGAAAGGGAGATTGTCAGAAAAAAATCGAAATTGAAGAATAAAGTTCGTTCATACGAGGATTTTTTTTAAAAATAATTGCTGGATTCAAAATAAATCTTCTCGAAAGTAAGGCTTCGCTCGAAAAAAGATATTCTAATTCACAGCTATATCATATCTCCTGCTTTATTTTGCCAATTCTTGGTCAGATTGTTGTACACTGCACGAATGTTTAATTTAGCCTTTCTTACACTTTATTCTATAAACTCAATTTATTTTCTGGCAATACATCCCTTTCCTGGTTACAGAATGGTTATTAGAGCACTCTGTATATATTTTCAATTAAACAGTAATTGCTGTATATTTTTTCAAACGAAGATATAGATATTGTAATTTATTTTCATTCACCATTTATTCAAAAATTACTTTTGGTATAAACTAGTTTAAAATTTTGAAATATAGTGCCGTATTTTACGTTCGCGGAGCTTCATTCTTCTCGTGAATATATATGTCCTGGATACCGTATATTTAAAGCTTAAAAATGTTCCGACAATGATAAGTGAACAGGAATTTTGCCATTTGTATTCGAGAACGATTTGACAAATGCGCCGCGCGTTCGGAGATTTTGCGGCTGACCACCGCGATCCGATTCTACTATCAGCGATCAGGGCCAACCAGTCGGTGAAACTGAAAACGAGATATGGAAAAACCGATCGCGTACGAGCGTCGACCATGATACCGCGAATCGCAAAAGAACAACTTTTTAGTACAGGTCAATCGAAATTTTACCATCGAAATTGTAAATCACGCTTCTGAATCAGATGTTACTATTGTCCAAGTGATTCTTAAGAGAAAGTTAGATTCCTATTCTTGTGCGATTCTGCTCAAGTTGCGATATTAAAACTTGCAGTTCTATTTAATACCAGAAAATTAATAGAAAATTACTAAAAAAAAGGCTATAAGTTTCTATATCAGGTGAAATAAGTGAGAATCAGTTACATCAACAATCAATTGAAGCCCAAGTAAAGGTAGATTTCAAGAATCCTTATGACATGAATTGTTAAGGTTTCAAACATAATATTCTTCCATAGAAGTATCAAATATTCAAGTGTCGAAGCAATATCAGTAAGGCCGAAATTAACCCAATTATTTCTTAGTAAACCTTAATTACAGTGATGCTATCGAAAATCTACAGTACCGATTCGGAGATTTTGCGGCTGACCATCGCGATCCGATTCTACTATTACTGTACATATTGATATATTCAAAGAGAACTGGGTACCTTTATTATTATGAGCTTTTGCTTTTACTGAAGACAAGTCCGTTACTTTGTTGTTAACAGATGAATAGCTAAGGAACTCAGATTACTCTAGGTGCCTACAGAAATCTTTCAAATAATCTGTTACCAGTAGTTTCATTTTCCACGGTGCAATAGCACACCTTACAATACTTTATTGCACTTTGAAGATAAATACGCGACAATGTTACGTATAATTTGTCACGTTCAACGGCCAAAGAGACTAAAGTCAATATCAGAGATACGTATCAGTCGTATCCCTCGAAATTGATGAGGACACGACAGAAAATTCATTAACTGGAGTCCCCTGGAGTCCACTCGGTGAAAAAGATCATTGATTTAGGGAATGACTGCGAAATGAAGCGTCGTCCATTGCAGGGTTTAGTTCCAGCTACGGGACATTTATTCCAGATACTCCCACTAAATCCGACATTGTCCTGGAAACTGCGGGGTTCCTGTGCACACGGCCAGTCCGTGGAACGACAGAGTAAGCAAAGATGCAATTTCACCAGGAAATGACAATTGTGTGGCTCTCTCTCTCTCCCCTCTCTCTCACTGCCCTCGTAGTGTCTCTGTCCTTCCATCTGAGCCCTTTGTCTTCGTCGACCGCGCGAAACCCCTCAACCCCTTTACTTTCGAGGGACAGAGATCATCTGCGATTTATACGCGAGTCCTTCGAGGTATGTACAAACGACGTCATTTATTTGAGCGCTCTAAAACGATTACTCTACTAGAATCCTTGGTTCCTTGGTTCCTATATAGTCACGTTCGAGATACCAGCCTTCTCTTCCGCACAGATACGCGCATACGTGTGCTACGCGAAGACAACGTAGGTACTTGTTGAAGTCACTTTTATCTGCTTTAAATGGATTTTTCTACCTCAGTGTCCCAAGGTTTTTCGAGAGTTTAATATAAAAGTACTGGCAATCGATTTTTCTACCTCAGTGTTCCAAGGTTTTTCGAGAGTTTAATATAAAAGTACCGGTACTGATTTTAACGTAGTGATAAGATAAGTGTGCTGCGAACGAAACTGCAGGTTCTCTGAAATAATTGAAGCGAAAATAAATTTGGCCTAGTCTACAGCGACGGGTGGAGAGGAAATTTGATATTTGGAAGATGACAGGCAGCTATTTCTGTTGCCTTATTTTCAATTTATGATACAAATTGCAGAAAGATTCTGTGGTACAAGGGAAAGAATATTTGGAGAAGAGGATCGCTTCTTTCAAAGCCAGTTGCGTTGGAGGGTCAAGTTTATCCAAGCCAATACCACTGGAGCCTTGTATTTTTCACGTGTGCTCGCGTGATGCAGGATTTTCAAACTTTTTCATTGTCGGAATCCTATTTCAAATATTACTTTTTCCGCAGAAACCAGCCGTTCCCTCGAATGTGCGCGGAAGTTCGTGAGAGTGCCAAAGGTGCGCGATTTTCTTCGATATTAAATTTTGTATCAGAGAAAAATTTATCCTCCCAGAATCTCTGTCAAATTTCACGTGAACTAGCGTGAATCTTCCAGGAACTCGTTCGACAGGATCCAATTTGAAAGTCACAATTGTAAAGTATAAAAAAGAGTCGTCCAATACCGTGAAACAGTGCGGAATTTTGATCAAACAGTTTTCGACAGGTGTAAAAGATTTTTATTTTCGACGGTGATATATTATTGTAGTCCCGAAGACTGGTGCATTGAGCATTCTGTGGTGTCGACATGAAAGCAGGGATGGGCAAAATTTATATTTAAATAAAATCTTGAATAACGAATAAAAGTAAAAAAATTACTCATCACTTCTTCATTAATCCGAGTTAACTTTATTCGACACATGACGAATAATTTTGTTCACCTTTTATTCGTTATTCGAAATTTTATTTCAATATAAATTTTGCACCTCTCTGCGCGAAAGCTGCACTGTGCCAAAGCAGTGAGACGAAGTCTTCGATTTTTAATGTCTGAAACAAATATTAATTTTGCTTAGTTGTAGTTAACAGTATTTTATTCAATCATAGGTTGTTTAATACCGATACAAGAAATAAATTCAACGTTCTATCGGCAACATTTATTTCGTATTACGATAACGCATGTTTCGCTGCACCAAAAACTGAAACAAATAATACACGTTGCCTTTTACTTATCGCAAACGTGTTCTTACTTATCATTCCCTTAATCGTGCATAAAATTCACCAAGCACATTTCACTTTAAATATTGGACACCTAGTTCCATATTTCCTCTGCATTGGCGAACTTCCTCTAGGGTGGCTCACTGATACAGTATCCCAAATACATCTCCTGCCTTCTTCCACGTTATCGTGAAAAGCCTTACTGTTGTATTGTAGATTTGGAGCAAGTATATATATCATGCGCAGGGACGAGGCCAAGTCGGCTTAACACAAGTTGCCCCGAACGAACAACAGAAACTTAACCATCCGGAAGTCGCTGTAGCGACAAAGAATCAGCGGAAAGAGTGGTTCGGCTGTGACCAGCAATTTAGGGAGTTGTGTGACTCTTTCTTCGTTTCCTATTGCGCTAAGCAACTGTCGGGCTTAATTGGCCCAGATAACAACTATCCATTTGGGGAACGACCCAAATCTCATTTAAGAAATGGATCAGAATGAGAGAATTACTAGTGCTTAGGACACCAGCACTCGTTCAATCTGTAGGAAGTGATAAATTAAATTACTAGAGTGCTCCTTAGGGGCTATATAAACCCCCTGCATTACATACAGTCGTTCGTGAATGCTTAATTACAAAAAATACTCTCCTTTACGCACCGAAAACTTAAATGCAATAATATTCTACGAAAACCAAACTGGTAATTAACTTCATAACCATAAATCCATTATTCAAATCTGTGATGATAATTCCTCTTCCTAGTCTCTTTCCTACTTATCTTGAACGACGTATCAGCCATTAGTAGCTACTTGTGCGAGGACAATCGTTAGAAGAAGATCCAAAGTTACGCTGTTTCTTTAAATAAGTGAACATGGCCGAAAAATGGTCTTATCACTGTATAATAATTCATTTTGCAGAACGTAACATTTATCCTCTTACTTCTCTGCTTTTAGTAGTAATTGAAATGATAATATTTGTTGCACTCTACTCAAGTGTTCCTTTGTTCAAAAACCAAGAATATTTCGTGAAAATACAAAGACTGGAAAGCAGTTTCTTCTTACCGTTACCAAAACTTCGTGGACCGGTGTTCCGTTTCATTTTCGTTCCACTGTTACCTCGCGCTTTTATAGTCGACACTGTGTTTCCCCGGTGCGAAGGATAACTCGTGGGCAAATTTTCACGAATAAAGGTACGTGATATCGAGGCTCTCGGCGTCAGGTGCGAACCACGGGGCGAAGTAATTTCGGTTTGGTAACATGGTCGATATTTGATCGAAGCCGAACAATTCTGGTCAAATTACGCCGCGCATCGCAACCATTGGCCGAGCTCGCCCTGGAACTTTCCTACTCAATTAAAAGTTATAAATGAGAGTGTTTCAGTGTAAGCCGGCTTCTTCGGCCAGCGGACCATACAGATCACGATCGAATGACTGAGCCAGCGGCCCGTGAAAGAACCTGAAACTAGGCTAATTTGGATCACACGGTAGCCACTCATTATTCCTTGTTCACTGCGCAGGCCACTTCTCCTAGAGCCATCCCGATAGGGGCGAGGAATAATGTTGCTTAAACTTTCTAATAAATAATTGGCCGCGAATTAAAAATGAGAATAGAAAATTCCATAATTTTCAAGTTACCCCCACCACCAAAGAAATAATGAAACAATTCTGTTGGCGAATATTATAGAGTTAGAGACTTTTCACTTCCAGCCACTTATATTAGGTAGTATATGATCGTTCTTTAACCCACCGTTACCTTCGCTGTAAAGTTGCCCGGGACAATACCATGCTCGGTATTTAAATCACGGCGAAGGATCTGATAGCGCCCAAGTAATCGTATTATTTCGCTCATTGTGGCTCAGACACTCAAGAGAAAGATAACTTCAATTACAAGCATATCGCGGCAAACTCTCGAGACTCATTAATAAGATAAGCGTTCACGCGAGGGGAACGTATCAAAGTCTTATACGTGCATTATTTTCCCCTATCTCCGCGCCGACATACGCCACGCGCGCCGACGAGATGCATGTCTTTTTCCAACAAGCTGCTTCGTCCTGCGAACCGCCATTACTTGTAAAAAGCGGATAAAATTAAAATGCAATTAACGTGCTTAAAGACCGAAGTTTCACTTCGCTTCGAAATTGCTAGGTCGTAATTATACCTCTTGCATTACCATAGCAAAGGGATGTTTCGTAAAGCGAAACCGTCGTTACGCAATTTTTTTAAATTATTTTACGAAAGGTAAATGAATCTTCGGTGGTTCTTAACGCGATCTCGGTTATATATTTAATGAACTTAGAAAAGGAGCCCTCGAGTGTTCGCGTTCTAATCCCCGGGACAATTAGTTCAGAATCTTTCAATTCCTTTTGGCAAGGGAATGAAACTTTTTAAGTGAAACTAACCGAGAATCGATCAGGAAAGTTTCCATCAAACCAGCTGATTTCTTGTTTATTTTAAATCGATCCATCTACTTGACATAATTGCCACTGTCGTTAAAAAGGGGCGACGAAAAGAAAAACAATTTCTACTTAGTTCTTGTCCTCTTACTGTTGTACTAACGAAATTTCATTTTAAGCGTAATATGTACAATGAAGAGCTAATCTAAATATTCCCCTAGCGAGTGCTATAATGGAATGTTTTCGTAGGAATGCAAATATGTACTTGCCCGTAGACCTCATTATCAAATAGAGGTTCATTAAAATTAGAAGGGAGTTTTTAACCCCTCGATATATCCTCCAATTGTGTTCCATTAGTCACGGGAAACTTCTTGAATTCAGTGAATTATTACTTTCAAATTTCTCGTAATTATTTTCCCAATTTCCTAATTCACAATTGTGATGGACCATGTTGACAATGGAGGCGCAAATAAATTTACTCCACAAAGAGGTTCATTTTCCTGAGTGTTGGTTTAGTAGATTGGTAAACTGCTTAACATTTAAACGAAGCTTCCACGAAGAACGTAATAAATTGATTCAGAACGATCCAAATGCATTTGTGCGAACCCCATCTTTTAGGAAATAAAAATAGTTCCAAACTTTCCTCTTGCCGATATCCTATTTTGATCCAAATAGAAAGCTGATCTCGATATTTTGGGGTTAGGCTGAAGTATTTTATCACGTTAAACATTTACACGGGAAATAAAAATAAAAAGAAGAGAAATGGGGGGGGGTTGTGTATAATAATATTAGAGCATAAAATAATAATAGAACCGTGATCCACGACTTCAGTTACCTACTGAAGAATAGATGAATCAGGGGTGTTTAACATTTTATACAATTTGTTTAATTCTGTATTCGATTTTGAGATGGACCAGTTCGCCAGACTGTTGTTTGAATAAAACATTTTAGAAATGTAAAATGAAATATAATAAAAAATATTTTTTTGAGTAACATATTGTCTCATTCGACTAGTAGTTATTTTCAAATACTCGTACGTTACTTTAGTAGTTGAACAAACAAATTAATTTTCTCGGAATTATTTTGTTACTTGATTACTAATTGAATGATTTTTTATTCCATTTTGCACTTGAGTAAACATCCATCGAAATAATCTTGTGAATACTTTTTGATGAGGTTGCCTTTCAGAGGCAATTGTTGAAATCAAAATAATCCTGATAGTGAACGCTTTTTTTCTTAAAAGAAAATTACTTTTAATTTACGGTGTTGTACTTTGTGTTATTTATTCAGAATATTATACTTTTATTTTAGGCACATTCAAAAGAAAGCTTACAATTAGTAAACTCCAGGTCATCTGTTACTTTATTTGAAACAATAAACTGAAGTAGAAAATATATTTCAAAATAATTTATTTTGTTTCTACACAAAATACCGTTACTTTTTGCAAGTTATTTTTAAAGTAGAGGAATATAGTAATCCAAATAATTCAGTATTTCAAATATTAATCTTTATTTTATATTTGAAGCATGCACTGAGGCACGAGGTGATTCAAGAATTTCGTTTAATGCTTCATCTCAGAAACTTCCAACTTCTAACTTTGTCCCCTAGCTCACCTATCATATGTACGATCCATCTTCGTATAACAGTTACTTACCTGTGTCAATAAGAGTGAACTAATGGAAACTGCAATAACATAATTAACTGTGAAACTTTACCATAGGATTCGTTAATGACAAACAAATAAAATCATGCACTTACCTCGGATTCGAAGAAATTGCTGTTTCACAATTTTACCATTGGAACGACGGTATATTTATATTAATCATCCTATACATTTTATATTGAAAGAATAAATTCTTGAATTGAAGAATCTCAACTTATAAACATACAACGAGGATTTTATAGAAGAACGATGAACTCGTGTAGTTGTAAAGTGTGATCAGAATCATCTTAATAATATTTTTCGACGTATCTTTATTCTACCCCCAAATCTCAAACGTTTCAACAAATAATCTCGCATTTGAGCTCCTAGCTACCAACGCAACCCCGGTGTGTGCCAATGTACATACTGTCAATGTCCCCCCAGTTTACGGTATTCTGCAAATAATCCTTGATTATTGATGTATAGATTGCTATGCATATTTAAAGTTACTGGAGCCACTGTAATCTTCAGTAATAAAATATTACAATTTCTAGGTATTGATTTGTGCATAGTAAAACAAGCGCAAATAACTAAATTATTAAAGTGAATCCCATTTCTACGTGCTCGATTTTTTGGTTCCCGCATTGAATTTTTTACACATAGGTGAAACCCAATATACACGTACACCATACTCTACTTTGCTGTAACTATAACACTGTATTGATCTCCCGAAAACAGAGGACTATTAATACATACTGAGACACACTTGGATCCATCGGAGATAGCGAATGTGTGAGAAAGCCATAATCGTTGCCAGCTCCACTTCGTCGTGGATCGATCGCGAGGACGGTGCCAGATTTTGCATCTCGTGCGCTTGAATTAATTAACCAGCAATAAAAGCTTAAATTGGCAATCGAGTTGTAAGGTGACGGGATCGATTTCTCAGCATTTCAGCAAACTGTTCACCTCGATTGCTGTTCTCGTTAGAAGAAAAACCTGAGTGTGTACTTTACTCACGATATGCTCTAAATAATACATTCCAAAAGTTCTTGCGAAGAAATTTATATTTTAATACATAACGCGACTAGCTCAAGTTGCTAGACACTTCTAAAGATGCAGAATAATTCTATTATTTAGCTTTCAACTATTTAAACAATGTGTTACATTTCGTGGCCGTTACATACCAGTTTTATACATATTTATTGTTTTTGAAATTCTCATTCCACTCTTGTTATGACTTCACGTTACAATAGTGTAGTTTTTTTGTTCGGGATGGGATTGTACGTTTTCTTTTTAAAGGGCAACACAATAGTAGAATTCAACTCTACGATTAAAAAAATTCACCAACACTTTCACTTTTCGAATAGAACTGCATTGGGTAAAATACCGTGTCGTGGCATCTCATAAAACTTTTTCATTTTTAATCTCACGATAAGTAGTTTCAAAGAAACATACTTCAATGGAGCACATCGAATAGATAAAACTCACTTCTGCGCTCATTTAATGTTTCTAAAGTTTTCAACGTCACATTAACTTTTCCAAACGAAATGGTCTTCTCTCTGAGTCTGTAGCCCGGCAATTAACACAAACACTGTCAATAAATATTATGCGTTTCAAAATTATTCGGAGGAGTCATGTAGATAATATGCAATCCTAGTGAATTCTTTTTTTCAAATACATTACATCATGCAACTCGTAAAATACCATACCATTAGCGATCAATTGCAATTCCCAAAACAATGAATTATTTTGCTTTTCAATAGTGGAGGAATTAATTGAATACATACGTATTCAGAGCTAATGTACTGTGTTCGAATGAAGTGTTTCAAACCAAAGTTCATTTTCGTAATTCAGTTAAGGAGCAGGAGCGTGTCGTAGTTAGTTCGGGACACTATGTAATCAGGGACGTTAATTTTTAAGTGTTTAGAGAAAGTGCAGTTCAACTTCCTCTCGTAAGCCGTTCTCATCAGGGCCTCCTTTGTCTGCGTTCCTCAAGAGTGTCGCAGCGGCGTTCATTCGGCAAGATTCGCTCTACTAGGTAATCAGGAATCACCATCGGGCCAAATGTCGGCAGAAAGTTAGAATCTGTGAACAGCAGCGTCAATCTCGGTGAAATAATCAATTAGTCCAGCAAGTTTTCACAGTCTCTCGTCGCTGCGAAGCTCAAGGTAACTTTTAGGAAAATTTGCTCAACGAAAATATGCCAGCGAACAACATTGTTGGAGAATTTAACGTAAGCGAATGAGGAAATTTCGCTGCATGGTCCCGTTACAGCAAAGAGAAAGGAGACAAGGGAAGGCTTCTCCTTTTCTTCCTGGTATTTTCTATTCATCCTTTCCATAGTAATGGACACTGCGCTGTTGGAGATTCTCATTTGCTGTCGCGTGGACGTTCGAGGACTTTGCACAAACGCAAACAGCCTGTCGGCGATGCTTGTTCTTACCATAGCTTCCCTTCACATGCACTCAATTCACATTTTTGAAATGACATTAGCTACATGAAATTTACTGAATAACATGATGCGAGATAAACCATTAGCAATGGAAATCAGCACGGAATTGAATAACAAAAATAATAATTTCAAATAATTTTAATAATAATTTCAGATAGACAGAAAATGATAGAACTTGAGATATAGAAGCTAACTGTTTTTAGGTCATTTCTAATGATTATGAGAACTACGAAGTATTTTATCAGAAAAAGAAATTGGACAGTAAACGGTTAAATATGTAGTGCTATTAAAAAAAAATTGTGTTCCTAAGTTCGTATGCATATACAAATAAAAATCCGAAAATAGCCCTTGCTAAATTCTGTTCTGGATTTCGTGGTAAAGTGTGTCGCCCCGTTTGAAGTTGCAACCAAATTAATACCTTTCGGAGTAAGGCCTGCGAAATAACTGGCTTTATGATACCGTGCCATTTGCCGTCACAGGCAAATTTAGCTTGACCCGAGATCATAGAACTTTACTTCACACGTTGCCTAGCTTTAAGACCACAGATATCGATATCTGTGCTACAGCTAGGCCAAACTTAACTGGCCGCTCAGAGCCATTGACCCCCCTCTCTATCTTCCAATTAATCAACCGTTATATTCTTTCTCTGATCATAAAAATCAACAACAACAAGAATATATCGTCTATCCGTTGCACAGGGAATTAAGCTGACACAGTGCAAATTCAGAGTCCTGTTTGTTGCATCCAACTGTAGGAAGCTTGGGAGCCACTGAATGTGTGTGCGTTAAAGCGTGTTCAAAGCATATTAGAGCAAGTCTTATCTGCTACTATAATGTTCATTGCGAAGAAAAAGGAATTAACACGCGGCCAGAAATTTAGATTTCTCTACAGCAAGAATGGCAACGTCTGCCGGGCAAACTTTAAACACGTCAGGATGTTTAGAGATATCCCTGCTAATCCTGAACTTGCATAGGATGTCTAAAAGTGATGTGTGACTACGAGGCACACTAATTTTACCTGTGACCACAAGTGCAAGGACCTGTTGGGTCCCTCGGATTAAGCTTATTCATTTGCGTGACCTCAAGCTGTACTAATCTTAGCTCCGACCGTGAGTAGCATGGCTACGATTGATGGTGCCTCTTCTGCAACGCGAGTGGTCAGTGACTAACAACTATTTGCTCGACGAGTTACTTAACTGTTTGACTTATCAAAATCTCGACCTACATGCTTGCGTGTGGGAAGCTGAAATCCACGGTGGAAATACAAGAAGGTAGGGAGAAAATATAAAGTGTTGAGAAGATTGAGGAGTAATGTAATTTAAAGTGTAATGTAAGGTTTATGTTATCAAGTAATGTAATTTAAAAATGGAATAGTTTTCCGCGAGGATTAATAATGTACCATAACGTATCCAATTAACCTAGATAATTTTTCTGGGGAACCATATTTACTTCAAACAAAATAGGTGTAATAATAATTATCGTTATATGTATAGGTAGATGTTCTAAAATAATGAAACTTAATACATAGTTGATAAAAATTCAACGTAACTTTATTTGACCACGTAAATTGTCAGTACAGAAGTTACATGCCTACTATATTCTTAGTACGCTAGATCCTAGATGAAACCCTAATAACCCTGAAATGTTCAAGATTCCCAAAACAATCAATCGAGTCCACATGAAAGTAGGAAGGGTTTACGTCATCATTTTTCTGTTCTTTCTTTTTTTTAAATATAGACCGTCAAAGTTTGCAATTTTTGCTGTCTTTAACAATTAATTGCGACGTTAATTTTAAAGATACTATCGTAGAGAAAAATACATTTGTAGACAGTACTTCCGAGAATATGCTCATACTTTTCTTAATTCAAAAACATATGACCTACGAGGTAAAATTTGCAAAATCAAAATTTGTTTCTAATTTTCAGCGTCTTTATTTTAACCGTCTAAATTAAAATAAAAACGTAATGAACTCAATACGATAAATAGTTTTCGAGATAGAAATTCATAAGTGAAGCCCGGTTTCACGAAAATACACAAAAAGTTGCAAACTTCAATGATCTGTATTTAAAAAAAAAAATCGAAACCAGGAAAACGGTAACTTAAACACTCTCTAATTCCATGTGGACTGCATAAGACTTCAAATTCGCTAAAATTTCTGAGATTCGGTGCAAAAAGTGATCGATTTGACGTGGAATAATCCAATCGTCATTTAAATTATAAATCTACACTATTCCAATGAAAACAGTGACACAAGCATACATTCATACAGTAATATAAATTCCACTGTTGTTCCTCTAGAACATACGTTTGCGGAAGGAGATTTCTCTTCAACAATCGAAATCCAGAATTTCTTCGAGTGCAAACTCGATTGTAAGCATCTGTTTAACAAAAAGCCGTGTAGCTGACTTTTTCTTCCCCTTCCGGGAAGAGAACTTTCGGAAACGAGGAGTCACAAGTGGTAATTGGTTGGCGCGAAGAAACGAAACATTTCAAAGGTCCGTTTCGTTCGACCCAGCCGGCCACCGTTCATTGGCAGTTTATTAGCCGCAGGGGAAGCACGTTTTCGGTCGGACGCCAGTTCCGCCGTTGTAATTTACGGGCAGAATTATCGAAATATAGGGTTATGGCAACGGGTTGTAGGCGCGCGGGGCCACCTGCGAAAATATATAGCCGGCCGTTCTCGAGTGTGGCGCATGTGTGGCGACGAACACGAGACTCGTTATTAACTCCCGGCGACGCCGCTTGGAAAAAGGCGAGCTTGCCTAATGAAATATTAACGACTTGGAAGATATGGGTTTCCACGGGAGTTTAAGCCGCGTAATAAACGCCCCTCGTCCGCCCTCAACTATCTATCTCGCCTCCTTCCTTTGTCGGGGTCCATTCCTCCCACGAGATTCGTCGCGCGCGCACGCCGCTCTTTCCCTCGTAATAAATATTTTTCTTCCACTCTCCCCATCGTCACACCTATCTTTTTATGCGTGACAATGGTCCCGCGCTAACATCGCGGTAGGAACACCTTTCGGGGCCGCGTAACAAATTACCTTCGCGAATCTACCACGGCACGAGGCGCGTTTACAAATGTAAGCGCCGTTGGTATCGCGTTCGTTTGTTCTCCGGGCGAAACAGGTAGCCAAAGGTCTCTCGGTAGCAGCAGAGCCCAGCCACCTTGTTGTCCGTGTATATCTTGCCTTTTCTACTTATTCCCCCTTTTCTGCTGGCTGCGCTGGCTTGTTTGTCTTGCCGTTGAAAGGCGAAACGTGGATTGGGAATATCCTTCAAAGGAGATGACCTATCATGCTCGGGGTGGAATATTCCTTTCTGTTTTTCTCCTTTCATACGCGACAGCAACGGGGTGTATTTCAGCGTCCAAGGATGAGGAAAGCGAGCAGCGGCTGGAGGAAAAAAAACGCGCCGCCTCAGCGGCAGTCTTACGACCCAAGGTCACGTTGGAAAACAAGGGGGTTAGGTGGTCGATCATATGCCCGACCTATTCTACTGGTTTCTGTGGCGTCGGTTCTCTGCCTCGTAGCTTCTAGCATGCCACGTGTAAACAGCCACGGCGTTCAAGGGCGCGATAAGAAAAAGACCGCCGCATCGTGGTAACGTTAATTTTTTGTAGGCAATCGATTCGTCTGGGAGTAAATGGACCTTTCTATTTTATGGCATGCATTAGGATAGTTTGAAAAAGAGAAATGTCCGGCGAAAGGTCGACCTTCATCCCTGATTCCGAGTGTACTTAATCGTTTTGCTTCATTCGTGTTCGCTGCAGTTGTGGAAGCCACCGTCGCGTCGTCTCGAGAGGAATTTTCACTGCTTGTTTTATCCTTTAATAAATTGCCAGATTTGTTTCAAAGGCCAAATTATGTAGGTAGTTTTACTACAGAAGATGCTTATTCACGTTGTTACCTCGGGCCATTTAAACTTCTTTCGCGTATTTATGACCACTTGCTGGCTCTTTCGCTTTACACCGTTTGTTTACTTTCCATGAAACGTATTTCATAAGGCGAATGCCCTGCAGAAGTCACTTAACCCTTCGTGGTCACACGGGGTGTATAGCACCCAAAGCAATTTTCGAGTTCAAATGGCGCGCCTTTATGACTTCCAAAGGGGATTTACCGCGAAAAAAATATAAAAAAAAATTCCACGACCGTGGAAAATCGCTCTTCTTGAACTACAAATTTTATCATGTCAAAATTTATATTTCTGGAGAAAGATTATTAGAGCATGATTGTATGAGTATATCTGTAACTGATTTGTGAAACATTGGGTTGAGGAGATTAATTAAAAATTAATATTGACAGGTTGTGGCTTAATATTAATAAAACTGTCGCTTTAAATACTGCGTTTATAGGCATTCGTATTCTTTAGACCACTTTCTCCAAGTGTGTGTAGATTAAACTTCAAATTACAGCTTGTATCTCTGTAGATTCACCAAGTATGTACATATAAATGCACACGTAAAGTCTGCTAGAGTTGTTAAACAAACGTTTCGACACGGTAAATTTCCGTTACAGGTGTTCAGAAATTACTTCGTGGAAGGAAGGAACAGCCCAGCGTGGAACGAAGCGGATTTATGCTTCAAGAACCAGGATGTAAACAACGATATATGCAACTACTGTGAGTATTCGGCATTTGCTTCCCACGTACATGTATGTATTTAGTTTGGTGCGTGTTCATGAAAGGAAAGGAAAATTGCTCATCAAACAGCCATGATTTATAGGATACAGATCTATTAATCGGATTAATGCTTAAGAATTTCTGTTCACGACTTTCCGCGACAAATAATTGTGTAGAAAAATAAAATAGAATGAAATAAAATAATTGTGGCTGCTCTTAAACGTTCGTGGATCTCGCATTGAAAATACCACTCAATTTACAACACAGAATCATTTTAGCGCAACGAAGATCTTCAATGGCCCTTTGAATATCGGAGTTAGATCCTCGCCAGGATTTCGACGTAATAACCGCTATAGTTAAGAGTAATAAATTGGAACAACGACTCTCCAACGATTGCCAAATGGGTTTCGATATAAATCCTAGGAGATTTATCCGCGATCTTCTTCGATAAAAAGCTCTGTGTCGATGTATCGCGTTGAACATTTATCTTTAGCCCCAACGTCGAGAATGTTTTGTTTCTTAATTCGTGCCAACTGCCAGGCGAGTTTCCGCCGAGTAGAGCGGAGATGGTGCAACTCACTTCGTTTCTTAATTCATTAATACCTTAGAAAGGTTCTCTTTAAACTCACCCTCGAATTACGAATACCGCGTTGAGCAGTCGGGACCAAAAATAATAGCAGATGGGACATTCGTACAAAATGGAACGTATAGCGATTAAAATCTAAAAGCTTTTGCAGAGAAATACGTACATACGTTTCGATTTTCCGATTACAGGTAGGTATAGTAATTCATCTGTATTGGGGAAAGCATTAATTGTAATTTCATAATTGAATAGAAAATAATCCTATCCCGTTGCCTAGTATTCACCCAACATTTTGCAACACGTTCGTCGCACAATCTCTGCGCGGATGATAAATTTTGACGATTTAGCGACGAGCCAACGTTACACGATACAAATATTACTCGATATTTAAATCTGAGCTTATCCAAGAGTCGATATATGTAAACAACTCGTGTTGATAGCTCCAAAATTCTTATAAAGGGATATTTAATAGGCTTTTCCGCAGCTTTTATAACGCTGGCTCATTCCAAATCATATGGTATGGTAATTAAACAACAAGCAACAGTGAAATTACTTTTATAACTTTGATACATGCCTTTAATGTTTCACAATAACGCAGGCACATCGAGGCCATTCCGCATAAACAAGTACAGACTTTCTGTTAATTAGAATCTTGCACAAAATACAATGTAAAGAACCAGCTCATTTCACGTTCATGGGGAATTTAAACATTAAACGAAATTAAATCCACCAGCCAATTGCACGATAAAAATGATTATTTCGCGAAAGCAATCAGTTCCCCAGGATGATAATTACGAAACCCTTCGTACTGAATAAATTGTAACGGTTTACCGTAATATAATATTTCATGTATTTTCAACGGCGAATTTGATTAACATTAATTTCAAAGCAAATAATTTTATTTATTCTAATGTTACGGTAAATTCAGTGATTGCGAGCATTGCGAAGCTTTTGTCGTCTAAACTACTACAGTGTTCGTACGAGTAAAATTACAGTAATGTTACAGCAATGTTCCGTAACAATACCTCCTGTCACATTTCACGTTAACGAAGGATTCATTTGATTAAATATCCTGATCCAGCTTTTAGTAGTTTTGCGTTGCCAAAATTGTTCAAATTTAATTTCCATTCAGTGCTATTAAATTCTGGCATCCGTTCATTGTTTCATTTCAATCAAATTTGCAGGAAAATCAATAATGAGTAAACATTTGGTGTAAACACGATATAGTCCTTGAATGTAAAATTTAATAAAAAGAAATCTACAGCTTTATTAAAATACATAGCGTTCGTTCGATTAAACAGCTTTGAAAACTATCAGATGAGAATGAAATGCCTTGTTTTCCTTTTTTAAACGATTTTATTCAACTTCGATCCTCTGTATGTTTTTATCACGCTTGTGATAGAGTTATTAAACGCTCGTCAGCGCGACAGACGCTAGCAGGGGGTTAATAAACGTGAAATCGATTTCGAGATTCGTTCACTTCGAAGTCTGGACTACTCTGATCAAAACGGGAGGAAATCCAGCTTCCTCACTGACCCTCTCAATTCCGACATAGAGATCCATTTCTGACAGTACGTTTTGAAAAATGCGACATCGATACTGGTACCATTCAAGTCGCTTGAAAATTTCGAATTCATATATCGAACGAGATCCGCCCGGGATCTTCGTTCGGAATTACAAAAGCGTGTTAACGGAAATAGCTGTTGCGCTGATTCGAAATAACCAGGTTAATATTATTTATTCATTATGTTCTAAACTGGAGAAACCTTTATATATCAAATGAAAGTAGCTATTAATATTATGAAATAATTATTGTAGCTTCTTATCTTGCAACCATTGCTTTACGTAATTCAGATTGTTAAGACACTATAAACTCACCAAAATGTTTTATTTTTCACACAGAAAAATTTCTCACTTTTGTTTCAGGTGTGTTAAAGTTCTCAAAAAAAAATGTCGAACCCACTAATTTAAGATAAATGATCGCAAATAATATTGCAATCGTTGCTCTTTCATTTTGCTCTTCAAATACTGCATTCTTAATTCATTTATGGATCGCAATATAGAAGCTATTATCTAAGTAAAAAATTTGCGAAGTGTACTCTTTCAACCAGCGCAGTCGTTATCCTCGTTAAAATTAAAACTAACACCAAACAAAACCAGAAGCCAACAGTACACTGGAATTTCAAATTTCTCTCTACCATAATAAATTCAAAGTTGCCTAGAGTATACTCCATCAAAAAGAACTCTGCCCCTATCGACCAGAATAGAGGCCTCTTTGCCACCGTTCTATAGCCAACAAACATTTTTCTACTGACACAAAAAGTGACACAACCAATTTACCATAAAAAGGGCATAGAGTACCACAGATTTGATTTCCAGCGAACCCAGTCAACGGAAAATTTCTCCTGGATCCCGCCCCGTTTTGCAGGGCGAGTGATAAATTCACGCCGCATTCGAAATTTCGGGGGAAACGACGGAATCACGGTCGAGTCGTAATTCACACACTGGCCATCGCGGCGATGTGAAAACGAGAGCGCGTTTTACAATTGCATCCGTGCTCGTTTCTCCGTACGCTCGGCCACGATCGATCGCCTCCCCCTGCTCTCCTCTAAACGATCCATATTAATGGAAACGACGCGACCTATACGTAAGCACCTGGAAAAATAATCGGGTGGCTAGCAGATGGACGCTTTCAGCAAAAGATTCATGGGATTGCTCGGCTATCTTTCGAGATTAAGGAGCTTTGTTGGCTTTGTTGGCTGTGCGAGGCGAATAGGAGCGAATGAGACCGTTGGTGTACTGTCACGGCCGCTGAATCTGGTTGCAGCTTGAGTGCCGCTGACGTTTAGAGTCTGCTGCTATAATACATAAAATATATGCAGATTGTTCTCTGAAAAGCAGTATGTAGATCGTCCAATCGCTAAGTGAACATTCAAAGTATTCTATAAGATATTATTTAAATTTTGAAATACTTAAATTTAAATACCGTGCTATTCTTCTGTATTTGTTTGTGAAAGTAAAGGAAGGCTTTACACCCACTACTCCCAGTTTTCTTTAAAACGCCTCAATCGTTATTAGGCGTGACAGTACGCGAGCGCATCTAAACATTTGGACGTTTGTTGTGTTTAGGATAATTCTCTCGACCGATTCACGGAATCTAATTCACCCTCGAATCGAATGATCGATGGAAACCCAGGCCCGAATCGTGGTTCCCTGGCAGGCGGGCGTTTAACGCGTGAATATCGGTCACGCGTACGCGAGGTGTGTCGCGGAATCGTACGAAAATACAGTGGACGAGTCGGATATCCATGGGCGAGATTGATTAAATCGCGACGAAATCGCTTCACACAGAAACTGCGCGTCCCGACACAATTAACTGGAATTGTTCGAGGCGAAACGCGATCACTGTTTAAGAAATCGTTCATGTAATATTTTCTTCAGCATATTATTTGCAATTTCTCTGGGAGGTCCGCGAACCCCAAAATTGCCACGAAGTAGTGTAAATAAAAGATTTGGACAGCAGAATTTGATGTGCTTCAGAAACTGATTGTGCATTCTGAACATGATTTCTTTGTTATTTAGGACGCGTGGAATTTGGGTGTACCTTTAGAGTTGAAATGCTTATTAGATATTCTTTTAGAAGCCAGAAATAGTAAAATCTAGATTGACATTCAGAGGATTCGCAGGTGCTATTTGTTTCTTAATAGCGATTGACGTACTTGGGGTTTGAGAATTAGCGTCCTAAAATTAAAGGTGTCGAGTAAGCTGCACAATCTATTTTTGGCAGACTTGTGGAGGGCGTATTTAAATTTCAGGAAGCCACTCAAAAATTCGTTCAAACATTTTCATAGCTCGAGGTCTCCCGTAAGTTCTGGGGACCGTCTTGGAAAAAGGCGTTAGGAATTCATGTCCAATATAAGACCGCCTCTTACAATCAGAATTATTTAACCTAGTGCGACCGGATTCCTTGAACTTTTATACTTTGTAGTACTCCAACACTATATAATGTTATTAGACAAAAGGTCATTTTTTCCTTTCGACGAGGTAATAAAGCGTTTTAATTGGTCCGTTTTTCCGCGAAGATAAACAAGCTTTCGAAGCGTAGTGGGATGCTGACGCAGGAAGGAGATGCAGGCTGCAAGTTTCTTGTAGTGGAGGAAGCACAGCGACGAGCATTGCATGGGAGAGTGGAAGTTTTCAAGGGCTCTAGGCGCCTTCAATCAAAATAACCGCGGCGGAAGAAACAGAGCTATGTAGCTGCTTTCTATTTGTTTTCCGAGTAGAACAGATTTTAATAAATGAATAAGTGGTCTCTTAACGGGTCGATAGTTGTAATTATTATTCTAAGGATTAATGTTTGAGTGACTGGAAAATGAGTTATAAAACTTTTGCAAACAATTCCATTTAATGGCAAAAAGTTTGTTGTACACGTCGGACAATTTATCCCCATGAAAACGTAGCCAATCTCATTAGGTTGGCGATTGAAGCTTCAACGTAAGATTGAAATATTTCCTCGTTCATACAGGGTACAGTCTACCGTGAAGTGGAGTATTATAATTCTCGAGAAAAATATTGCGCACGAGCAATTTCGTTTCATGCGCGAAACGTGACTGCAATTTCAAAGGTTGCTCCTAGACAAGTATCAGAAAACATAAGAGAGAAAGACTTTTGTCCGCAATTTACTAAGAGTATATTATTTAGAATTCTAAGTGCGGACTAGCTTAGTAAGAAGTGGCAACAGAATGAAAAAGCTCGGGGTTAAATGTCGGGGAAACGTATAACGGAAACATAATTTCAACCAAAGAATGCGTATATAGAAATGAAAATATACCTATTGTTTACCTATTCTTATCCTTTACGATAGATAACATGGGAATACAAACAATGAAGTAGTCAACTAATCAACTAACAAATAGTTGAATTTATTAGAATATATTTGATGTAAATTGAGATTTAAAGGTGGTGTAATTTATTTCATAATACATATTACTGTTAACGAAATAACACAATCAGTGTTAACAGAATGTTTTTAGACATACTTATGTTCAAAGTATTTTACTCACTTGGAATCTACATACTAATACACCGTTTAAGACTATTACTAAGCAAAAATATATTTTCACTATGGCAGGGTGAATTTTCCAAATTTGGAGCTGCCCCCTTTTTAAAAATCCACTTATCTCGGGTAGATAATTGCATTAAACGCCATTAACACTTCTGATAAAACTATGTATTAGTGCGTGGAAACAGATCAGAGAATATGAATCTACACAATCTTAGAAAAATTATGTTGAAATATGCTTACCTACTAAATTATGAAATAGTCTCAAAGTTCATCTTTTTGATCATCATCATCTTTACCAAAAACTACAAAACGATTATCACATCCAGTTAATTCACAATATTAATTCGTTTTACCATTCAATGCTACCTACAACTGAATTTCAGCAAATTAAGGAGCTGTCACCTCTTTGCAGCAAAATCTTCAATTACTTAAGCTGTACCTATAATTCTTTAGTAGTTCCTTTATCGTCACCTGCGCTACCTATCCCTGCCCTATAATAATATTTCTGTATCATAAACAAACAATTAAAAAAAAAAAGTGAACACAGTTTGTAAAACGTGGAGATATAGGTAAACAAAATGAAGTGGATTATTCAGCCCTTTCACCCTAAATTCGTCTATGCATGTATTTCGTACTACGTCGTCCTATAGCAGTATTCAAACGTCCTCGAGGGGAAATGTAGGTCCTCATGCTGCAATGGTCCTTCATACGACAGTATGCAAATCAACATGCTCGAACAGTTTCACAGCGCCCAGCAGTTCTTCGTGTCCGACCTCCTCCGCATCGAATATTTCGCGCTACTCGCGATCCTTTCTTTCCGCCGGTTCGTGATTCCGAATAAGTGCAGTTTCTTAATGCATTCCCAGAATGAATCTATTCCACCGTGAAACCGGCGCGGCGGCTAGCGCCGGGTCAGCTCCCTCGATTTTCCAGCCGAGCAAAGGCGGAGGTCTATTTTTGAATGTAGGAAACGCCAGAGGGTGCAGCAGAGAGGACTACGCCATTTCTGCAGCGTAATATTGCATTGGTCCGCGGATATTACGTCTCACTTCGGTGACAATAGGTGGACGTATGCCGCGTGTGCGGGCAAGAAACCCGGCTGGTCGCGAACGTGCCCAAGTCCGAGCCACGAATGTTTGGATCAGTGATCACTCGCTATTCAAGTCGGCGCTCGAGCTTCGCGGACCTCGTAATATCCAATTTCGTTTGGTCCCCGACCAACGTCCCATTTTTTCCCTTCGCCTGACGCAATGAAAATCTGGCTTCAGAGCTTTTCGCGCTCCATTGAATTCTATTTTCATAACTTTTACGCAGTCACGTCCGGCGAGGAGCAGCGCCAGGGCGGTCTACAGTTGAATCGAGCTCCGGGAATCTGTCCTTGCTCTTGAACAACAATGGGGCGAACGAAGGGGCCGCTTGCTCGTAATGGATTCTGTCTGACGTCTACGTACGGGCCACGGCTGTCCATTCGTCCATGGATCAACAGATTTCGCTTGCCTCCCCCTCCCTCCCCGCCCCGCCCTTCGTCGCTTTCCCCGCCGATCTCCGGAACTAGTTCAACATTCTTCGTCTCATTTCTTTTTCGAGCGATCTAGCCTTTCTCCCGGCCCTTTTTGTCGGAATCTTGTTGAAACGCTGGGCAAGCAGCAACTGCCATTTTCATTTCAACTGTAGTGGACCACGTCCTTTATACCTTGATAAGAGATGCTAATTTCTTTAATGGTTTCTGGAGCTATGAGCAGGAAGGCATTGCTTATTTGAGGTGTTGGTGATAATGAAAGGGGTAGTGCAATTGAAGGATAAGGGGAAAAACGAGAATGTCCATTTTTCGTGATTTTGCGATTTATAGCATATTTTGTTGGTGGCAACTAAGAATACAGAACTGTCGAATCAGAAAGGGACTCTCGTAAGATAACGTTAAAGATTTGGTATACTGGTGGAAAACAGGAAATATCCACTCTGCGCTGGGGGAAAATACGAAATGTCCCCACTCTCTGCCTAAGAATAAGCTTCTGTCGTCAAGGAAAAAGAAAAAATTATTTAAGAAGGAAATTATGCAGAAAATTAAATTCATTGAACCTTTTTTCTTTACTGATAGACTAAAGTATTAAAACTTAATTTTCTGGATAACGTTGTTTCCCCCTTATCCTTCAATTGTTTAGTAACTGAAACAAATTGCTAATATTAGGGATAACCTTACGGATGGACATACTTACATCTATATCGTACCAGGAGCCTCAGAATCTTCAGCGACAACTTAATTAGAGGAGAGTTACATTATCTTCCACTTTTGATAAAAAGAAATGCAAAGTAGTTTTGTAAAAGGTTAATGAAAAGAGGAAAATAATTTGTAATTAGATAGTAATTATAATTTTATAAATGACATTCACAGCTTTCTCCGTTTTGTTATTTATGAATTTCTATAGATTACTCATGAAACTAATAAAATTTCATGAAACTTTGATACTCAACAGCTCTTGTCTCACGCAGAGAAATACGCTAATAAATATCTCGTCTGTTTAATGTTCACACAGTGAAATAAGAATCTACAATGTTGACGAAGAATAGTCTCGGTCACAAATAAACTTTTCACTTTGCGCGCGCTGCGGTTGTGTGTCGAACTCCGAATCCGCGCCTCTACCGAACCTTCAATTTGTTTGGAACTCGTAAAGGAGACTTCAATCAGCGTTCCCTCAGATAGGAAGTTCGCTAACTGTATAAAGATGCCACAGGAGAATGTAGAGATAGGTTCGTCAGTTTCTCATGTCCGTGGAATCAGAATGGAATCGATTGTCATAAATTGAATATACGGTGTAGCTTCGATAACTCGCGATCAATAACTCTTCGATAAAATTGTTGGGGGAAGTTCTTGATCCTGCAAAGGATAAGAAGTCGCATTGGGTAATTCTTCTATCAGTCTTCATATTTTTCGATCAGGAAAACCTTCATGGGAGAATCTTTAGTTTAGAGAATCTGTGGCATCTTTATCAAGACCTACAAGACGTATAAATTATTCTAAAGAAAGTAGTGCATTATAAACATTAATCATTGTTGCCTGTAATACTATCATACTTTAGATGCATAGAATCCTGTATAATAATGTGGTACACAGAACAAGAGGACAGTGAAGTATCAGAAAATGTTTAAACATATCCGAAGTACCTATGCATTTGGAAACAAATGCAAGGATAATTGAAATTATTAAAATATCAAGGTATTCCTTTTTCATCCCTAATGTTTATAAAACTCCATCTAAGAAACGTTGATAAACACTCAACAATAATTTATTTAGACGTAACTTTACATTGAAGCTTGTGTTATGAAGTCGAACATCAGTAGCAATAAAATCGTAACCGTAGCAATAAAAGTAACCTTGAATACTTTTACAAACACTGAAACGATAAATGTGCCATCATAACACATTAGCGACTAAATGAGACGAATTTTCTTTCCGACGATTCCTAATTTGAAATGGTAATCGAGTAAAAAATTACGCAGGCATCTTCCAATTTAACTTCAACAGTGCTGTTCCTTCTACCCCCACGATCCAACGATCTCTCAATTGCTTTCATTTAATTCGACCGTCACGATCAATTCGAAGGTCCGCGGAATTTCTTGGCACATCTTCGTTCTCAGTTCTCCGGCTTATATATCCTCCTTTTCCTTAACCCCGATGGAATCCGCAGGAAGAAATTGAGGGTCCGGCGGAGCACAGGATATCGATCGAAATTTAATTTACAAACCGTGCGAACCCGGCGAATAAGTCGTGGATCGGTACAATAAGTCACGGGAGCACTATTCGATTAAACTCGAGTGATTCGACATTAATTAATTCAAATGCATGATTTCCGCGGGGCGTAATGGAATTCGCATGGATCCGTTTATATTAAATATCACGCAACTTTAGCCATCTATTTATATAATACAAATTTATCTCAGGAATTCCACAGCTGGCATGTTTGACATTTAATCTATTATTTTAGGCCTGTAAATCCCACGGGCATTGCACGTGTGAACATTCCATTATGTTTAAATGGAATTGTACGCGTTGTTTGTTTTGTGCCCAACTTCATCAGCTGTTCATTACCGCGCGCGGATCTTCTAAATACAATGCAAATAGTAATTTTGATAAATTGTGTTTATTTTACTGCGTGAGTTACTAGAAAGTTAAAATTATCTTCACATCTGTTACTTTGCCTTTAATTAATAGTCCTATTAAACATTCGTTTAATTGATACAACTTGTGTGCATATTATAGTAAAACCTGAAACTGTAGAAAATGTATATCTCACTGGCTTCTTTCAGTGCTAATAGGTTGACTTTGTTCTGTACCAAATGAAAGTTTGTAGAAAATATTTTCTTTCTTCATCGTATGTGTATCGACATTATGGTGAAATTCTTTATGTACCTACTATGAAAAATAGTGTACCTACTAATTCCTCTGCAATGAAGAATACTCCTTCCTGGAAGTTGCTGTCACCCTATCTTATTGAAGTTTCTCTACACCTTCGTAATTTAAAAATTAAAGTCCACATATTGCGTGAATGCAACTGTTTATTCCTCCCGTTTATTGAAAACGGTATATCGTATTTCTGCGTTTCTACTGCAAAGTCACGTACCTATATATTTTACCTATAGCGCTATTACTCACGACCAACAAAATCTATTTCATTTTGCTTGTGTCTTCCCGTGCGACGTGCCAATATTCAACCCGCACACTGGACAGTGGAAACTTGTCCACTCCACTGTTCCCTCTAGTACGAATTGTTCTGGTCATAAAACACGTACCAGTACATTTTCCCAACCCTTTTTATCTCGCTCAAACCACATTATTTATTCGTTGTTTCTCAAAAATAGTGAGGACTATTTTCATTGGAAATAATTTCGGTGTACATGGCCAATATGGGACTAGATGTTCTTTGATCCCAAGTACTCCTACTTCAACAGGTTCGTTCAAAAAATTATTGATGCTGTCTGCAGGTGAAGGCACTCAAAGCCTTTCTCCCTTCTTCCTTTTCTTCTATTCACAAATAATTCATAAATAACCTCCACTGCGGGTAACAAGGACTTATTTCCCCGCGAACCTACGGAAAATACGCTATGAATAAAATAGCCCTGGTTCTCCATTTCATGCTTTCAAATCAGTAGGTCACGGATGAATGTTGTGCTGGAAAATTTGGTTTCATTGGTTTCCTGGCAGAGATATGACCTTAAAACTTGATCTAATCTTAATACAAAAGTCTGCTTTGTGCAACCGAGGATTTATGAAAGAAGCTAAATTAAAGTCTATTTGCACTCCATCCCTTGATGGAATAATAATCATTCAATCTTCGAGCCTGAATATTCCAATTTTTTACGCAGCTTTCAATATACCTGCTCCCGAATTCCGAAGTAAAATATTCGATGCCCCGTTTGGAAGAGCGAAGTAGACCTCCGTACCTCGATAAAACGAAGACAGGAAGAAAGAAATTTCTGTATAACGTAAGATTATTCAGTTCGGTGGCTCGCTTTGCAAAGGCAATGGAAAGTGACAATCGAACGTTATTTGAGAACCGCTTTGTAACTCGGCAATAAATAACTCCTGGAGGTGAGCTGCTTTCACGCCACTCCACTGCTCGCTAATCAGTCCTCTCCAAATCCTCTCCGCCAAGCAACAATAGCTCTTTGAAGGGATTCTGCATAGGTGATGGATGCTCTTCCGATGCTCGCGTGTATGCAAGGCATGTCGCATCGTTTCTAGACACATCGATTCCCTGCATTCATTTCATCGATGCCTTTCGTTGAAATTGAGGTGTTTCGCTTGTGAACGGCGCGTCGCCTTTCCCTTTTCCTCCTTAATCCTTCTCCACCAGTTGCCACTCGAGACGTTCCTCCGCATCGGGTCACTCCAGCAGCCACGATTTTTCGCACGCTTTCCAACTCTGTGATCACGATGCCCCTATTAAGGGGGTAGACACGGGTAATGCAGCGCGCTGTATACCGACACAATCTGGCCCAAAACATGGGTTTGGGAAATTACGTTGTTTGTCCTTATATGAGCAAATTTTGGGCTGGGCGAGGTCTCATTCGAAAGAGGAAGGTTCAATGCAGCCCGCTCTGGTCATGGCTCAACGAGATTGTGTTGATATCTGATAATATGAGTGTCCAAAGTAGAGAAAAAATTGACAAAATACACTCGCAGATTCCAAGTATTTGTAGGTCACTAAAAGAGTTTTATGACTCAAGCTATGACCAGAGCGGGCTGCATTGAACCTTCCTCTTTCGAATGAGACCTCGCCCAGCCCAAAATTTGCTCATATAAGGACAAACAACGTAATTTCCCAAACCCATGTTTTGGGCCAGATTGTGTCGGTATGCAGCGCGCTGCATTACCCGTGTCACGTGGGGTGTTTACCTCCTTAAGTATTTTTAGGTCACTAAAAGAGTTTTGTGACTCAGACAGTGAGCAGAGCGCTCCGCATTGAATCTTCCTATTTCGAATGAGATCTCGCCCAGCCCAAAATCTGCTCATATAAGGACGAAAAACGAAAAATCAAAAACCCATGTTTTAGGTTAGATTGTCGGTATTACAGCGCGCTGCATTTCCCGTGTCTATCCGTGTCACGTGACGTGTCTATCCCCTTAAGGTGGATTCTCACTACCTATTTAGGCAGCGGCAGACAACCGTCCGTGAATTTTCAAATTCATTCGCGCCATCTGGTTAGAGAGCGGCATATAACCCACCATTAAGTTTTCACGAGCTAAATGGCACTGTTCTAATTTTGAACAGTTACCTTCTTGCTGCTTCGCCCCTGCGATTTAAATAGCACAGCGAAAATGCAAAATTATTTATTCAGTCACAGTGTAGCTTTTAAACATTTTTAAGCTCAAGGGAAAATAGAGTAGTAAGCAACGAGGCAGTAAGGTCCCAGAAGTTGGGAAATTAATAGATCAAATAAATGTGTTAGGAAGTGAATTTTCTATGGTGGTCAAGATCTATTCTTAATGCTTAAAATTAAATAAAAAACAGCTATTCTAGTACAATTTGAAGATTGATTAAGCATTTCAGTTTACTCGATAACCATTCGTCGATCGTAAATACTGCAGAATGTGACCTATATATATGTACAGTAGGTATATACATTTGCGATATTCCCTTTGCACAGCATCGGAGATAACAGCACCTGAAACTTATGCACTGTCGTTTATACAGTGCTACTACGCATTCACTCACCCACGTGTTTTCTCTGGTTCCATAAAGGGGGAACAGCTTTCAGAAAATGTGTTTCTACATTAACGCCGGCAGAATAATACAACACAGGATTCGTCCGTTTTGCGAATTCCAGAAATAAAGGGAAGTTAGAATAAAGGAGGTTGTAAATCGTTTTTCGTTGCTCCGTTGTACTAGTGAAAAGCTTTCCCTAAGACATTTATACAGTACATTACGAAACATATTTAGTTATTGTCTCGGGGCCTTTCGATAAAACGTGACATTTTCTGCTATAAGAATGAGAAAAGCCAACCGCAAGGGAAATGAAAAATATGAAAATCGGAATATTAATACTGCTCTGTCATTAAAAACGGGGGTACCAATATAGACGAGAGTAAATTGTGAATAAAACGAAGAATGTAATAATTTAACGTTCGTAAACGGTATTACGACTCGTCGACGCCTCCGTAGTGAAATGTCTGATCGCGCAATGGGCAGCTTTAATCGGAAGAGGATCTGAATGGTACCGACAGGGGTACGCGTAAAAGTGTACTAAAGTCGACGCCCCGATAAGACAAGCATAAAGCGTTCCGTCGGAACAAACCGAACTTATTTCGACGGCTGCGCCGCTAAAGTGGATGGGGCGCAGACGGTTCTAGTATCCCATAAACCGGACGAAACAAGGTAATCTTAAAGCAAACAACGTTACCGTAAGATATCAAATAAAACAGTGACTGACAGCGACGGCATTAAGTGACACGGCGAAACGCGTGAAGCGAGAAAAGTGGCGGATAGGCGCCGCTGGGAAAGGAGAAGGATAGGCGGAAGTGTTACCCCGGGGGCGAAGATGAGCGACATTCAATTACGAGAATTGCGGAACAGCGGGAAATACGAAGGCTCGCGTTCCGTGATCAATGGAATTTAATGCACCGAAGACAAGGTAGGTAGCCGACGAAGAATATGGAACGCCGAGTCAGCGATTCTAGTCGCGAAAATTTGTTGAGCTCAGTCCGAAGTTGCGAGCGATGAATTGTGCAATCGAAGGGCAGGTATGATTCGATCAGTTTTGTGGAAGAGTGGTTAATCGAAACTACTGGTACGTGAGGAGAAAATTGCAGTGGTTGAGGAAACGTAAGCAAGTTCAGATAGATTCTAACATGGGAACACCGTGAACTCTTACTCGTCAATTGGGACCCAACTCTGTGGGTTTATAGAGTGTCTCAAGGCAAGAACAACGGTATGCTTCATTCGCGGCCAATCGCCTTTTAAAGGTGTAAAAACTAACTTCGGTTTTTCTAGAAAAAATTCTCAAAGAAGCACATTGTTTTGACCGTTCTAAGTGGGCCCCCTCCCCTTACATTCCTTATTACAGTTAAAACTGAAAAATTTAGAAAGTGGAGTTGACGAATTTGGCTTTTCAGTGGCTCGTACCGAGCACGAGGTAAAAATCAGCCACTCTCTGAAATCGCCAGAACGGGGGTAATCAGAGCGATTACGGTAACTAATCGAGTCGGTCTATTACGGTCGCGTTCGCGGAAGGGTTAGTCGATACGCGTCTCCAGCCCTCAGACCCCGCACGAATCCGCGTGCTTGGGCAAATATTGACGGATACATACAAAGATTTCGGTGTGTGCAGATGGATGTCGACGGACACACCGGGGGCCGATAGTCGTCGACGATAATCACGGTAATGGGATTGCCAGCGCCGTTCCTGCGGCCGAAAGGCAGTCACAGTGAAAATTTATTATGCACACGGGCCGGCGTACGTGCGAACCGTAACGCGTATGTATATGTCAGTCGCCGGCGACGCCCGACTCAATTAATGCCATGCTAATTGGTACCGCGGTCATTGCAGTCCACCTGGTAATTTCATTTTCCCGACGGCCCGCTACGAATCATTTTTCTGAGACCGCCACCCTCGCCCTCCGCACTCGCACGCGATAATATCGGTTGCCCTGCCTGTGTCCGCCTAATTTCTTTGCAAATAACTTCTGCCATTTGTATATATGACGTTTTATACGACACTATCCTGAAGAATCAAGTTGGAATTACAGGACAATATTTTTGGACGGGTCAAATGGGGTTTTGAATGGTTAAATGGTTTGAGAAATTTGCTGTGTAATGCAATATATGTTTATATGCGTTTTCTCTAAGAAAGCAGATAGGGAGGTCTTGAAATTCTTTTTAGGTATAAACCTTGTAAACGACGGAGGTAATAAAGAGGAAAGTATATTCGTACATTAAATTGAGTACTGATTGTGATCACTATACCGATGATAAAATTTATCTTCATAAATGTTCACTCGCATTGCTATTTTTTATTTCACATTTTGTTGTATGAGTATCTGGAATGCCATCTACCAGTTATACACATTAATCGATTCTACTCGTTCAACATTTCAAAGCGCGCTCCGTTCTGGCGCTTCGCTTTCATTCCGTTTTCCATGTAGCACGGTAATTATCGCGCATACCGCAAGTTACACAGGATTGCGTTATTCAGTTTCGAGACATAACTAAACTATTAAAATTCCGCGGTGAAATGTGTGAAGCAATGTTGAAATCGACATAGGAGAAGATCCCTCTTTGTTTACATCATACTTCTGTGACTATCAAGATATGTTCCCTAGAACAGGATACGGAAGGGTAAAATTTATAACACGCAACACACATTAATCCAACTTTACTTCAACGCTACTGAATTCACGGTTCCATCTCCGCGGCGGTAAATATTTTATTTCCCCGAGTTTCTGCGCTTTATGTGGAACCGTCTTTTCGCCAACGATCCTCTATACTTACGCGATAACGCGTCATCGGTTCTGAATCGCAGCATCGACGCTTTAAGTTTTTCCCTGAAAGCTGGATATCTGGAACGTGAATCCAGGGCGGTGAAAAGCTCGTCTTCCTTGCGAGTAAAAAAATTATTTTATCACAGCCGAGTCGCTTAATTCTCTGTAACGCGAAGCTGTCTGCTCTCGTAACGAGGCTTTCTTTTTAGGCAACGACGCCAGTTTGAATTTTCTTATAATTGTACGAAGTGTCCGTTTTGAAAATGCCGTGGGAGAAGGGTATGAAATTTTAATCTGCGGTATTAAAAATTCATATCGATATCGTGAACACCGAATTTCGAATTGAAATCAAGGAATTGGTAAATGAATGAGTGTTTTTGAAAAATTTTCTCAGTGTGCCATATGTGGTGCATGCAGGTCTGTCGCGTGATACGCGTAGCGGGAACGGGTTGAAAATAATATTCCCTCCACTGTTTCAATTTCCCTCGAGGTACACGTCAAAGCTGTAAATTTGCAATTTTTATTGCGCGCATTTCGTGTGCTGAAATCGCAGTTCTGCGTTCCTCGCCTGCAATACGTAACCAGAAATTGAATTTACATTTACCGATGGAAAAACGATTATAACATACTCGCACGCTATATTCAACTCGCGCGTTGCTGCCCGAATTAACAAATCCAACGAATAAAGCAAGCAAATATTAATAACAGCGGTAGCAGTAATTAAGGAGAGGGGTGTTACTAAAATATAAGCGACGGTTGTCTAACTACTTTTGCACTCTGTCTCTGAATCAATCGTCGTTTATTTTTCATTCCGAGGAGTAGCACAAGGAAAAGAGAATCGATGGAAATTCTGCGGTGGTATTATAAAAGCACTGGAGAGTTTTATCGGAAGAGGGGAAGTTCTATAAAATGGGATTCGAAAAGCTGGGAAAAAAGTGTGATCAATTGAACGGCGGGCCGCGCAATAAAAAACATTTTAATCTCCAAATGGGTGCCACAAACTTTTTCTGATAAACCAAAAGTAAACTTCCGCAGTGACTCAATTATTATAGAAACTGAAAACGTAAAATGGTATCAGGAATTATGAATTTAATCACTTTTTCCTTTAACTGCAGTTTGTAGTTTTATCGAATTGCACAATGCAGGTGAAAAGTTTGCTTTCATTTGTCTGCCATTTTTACTGTTCACATGTACTTTAGGGATTTATTAACCTCTTGCATTCCAATTTATTCGTTTGTCGATGGAAAATAGATATCTCGGTCCAACGTTGCATCGATTAAACGTAGTACCTACTTTGAAACACAGTAGAATATAGTAATTATCCTTACGAATTATTCCATTTTTATATACATTCGGTTTCATATTATAAAAACTGACAATAACTTCGTTCAAGTATTCTACGTATTCTACGTTTATCCTTATTAAAGGATAAATAACATTTCTGTAACAGGAGTCGCATCCGAACTCAAACTTTGATAAGAACAGCGAGTAGCTTTTACTCACGTGCTCTAAATTTCGAAAATGGTCCCTGCATATCCGCGATCGTTAATCTCTTAAACTTTCTCAAATACCTCATTAAAATACTGCAATTATCTCGACCACAAATGAGTAGATACCTAAGTCCATACTGACAAAGAAAACTCTATGGAAATCCTCAATGTGGAAGGCATAAAAAAAGTCACGTTCATCTCATCGGCCACTCATTCTCGTCGCCCTGGAACCGCTGGCGTTTCCTCCGATACCGAGAATATCTCCGAGCATCTGCCGTGGCTCCCTGCAGGATACGCATCGAACGGATATCATCAGCGGCTTGAGAAACACCCGGTGAAACGATGGATCGCCTGGCCCTCGATGGAAATGCTCAAAGGCGCTTTATGGCCGCGCAAATCCTTCTCCCTCATTACGCAAGCTCCTTGCGAGATGCTCGACTTAAAGCTTGCTCTAGTTGCCCGTATCTACGCAAGGTTACCTGCGCTTGCACGTAATCGGGAAAGTCAGAGGCTGGCGGGCTGCCAAATCGTTTCGACGTTGCCTTCTTCCGCCGTGGTGATATTTCAATTCCCAGTATACTTACCCCGCAGAAACGGAGGCAGCAAAGAAGATAGAAACCGGAAGAGCTCATAGGAGCGTCGCTGATTCTTCGCCCCAGACTCCGGTGGGCTTGTACTTTCGACTTCTCGAAGCATTCGCGAAAGCTGCCAGAGGGAGAGGGGGAAAATGGGGCTGGAAGGGGCGACGGGCGAGGGATAGGGGAGGAAAAGCTCTGGCAACGATGAAGCCCGCCACTAAAGTTTCAAAGACCCAGAAAGTGTTCTTATTTATCTCCTTATGCTCTTCTATTTATTGAATTTCACGGTATAATTCGTTGGTTTCGGTGGATACTTGCTGGGAAAGAATCACGAAGGGCACACCACACTTGGCAGTATAATTTTTCTAGGGCTTAACGTATTAATGTTAAGTTCGATATCGAAAAATAGCTGAAAACATCCTCTAATGGAATTAGAATAAAATTTCTTTTTCTTTCTAGTGAATGACTAACTCTTGGCAAATTTAGCTACTTTTGTAAAGGAATTTCGTTGCTTGTTCAAAAGGCACACTAAACGTTTATCAACCTGGTGCTTATATACATATAATAATAGAGCTCTCAAGTCTTTACGTTGCACCCTGTAGTGTGGATAAGTAATCAGTTACTTATTTTACTTACCTTACTTACTCAGTATTTGATGAAGTAATAACTATTATAAGTATGTCCAGGGGTTTCTCCCGGAGGCATAAGGCAAGCATCGTGGAAGTAAAATTCAAATAACGGTCTAAATGATTCCTACTCAGTATTCTTGCAGCCCTACTCTTCTGTAAAATAGGTTCCCTTAAAGATTAACGTTATAGGGTCTACTTACACGGGTAGAACTTTATAGAACTGTTAGAAACACGCTTCAAGTAGCCAAGATTTCTAAGAACAGTGTTCAAGTCGTTAAAACTCTTAAAGGCACTCCATATTTCAACCCTTTCCGCTCAATTTTCAGTTACAGCTTTATACGACCTTTCGTGGCAAAGACAATGTGTAAGTTAATTATTACTTTCCAACGATAACCTAATATTCGGTAAAATGACCCTAAATAAATCAAATAAAATAGTAATAAAGGGGGTTTTTGCAAGTTACTAACCCTAGCTTATAATTTCTAGTTATATTAATCTCCTAACTATTAGGAAGTTTGGGAAGGAACTATTACACTCGCACCGTAACGAACACAATAATATCAATTTAATATATACTTAAATCGGTATATCACCTCAATTAAAATAATTTTAGAGCAATTTCGTATGAAACTATAAATTACAAAATTAATGCTCAGAATTCTCATATACAATAGTATATTCTACTATACAGAGTGGCTCAATAACATTACCACCTTGAATATCTCCAAAATCATAGAAATAAGAGAAAAATCGCTCAAAAACGATTCCACCTGAAAAGAAATGCTCTGACTTCTCTTTCTTCCATGGGGTCCGGAAATATTCAAGGAGGCAATTCTTATTGATCCACCCTGTATAACATGGTAACCAGTCAGTGAAGCTGCTCCAAAAGAAACCAAAGAGAGCCATTACGAATGCCAGCGTTCTTGGAAGCTAGATTGAAAACTAAATATTTGCAGCCAATGCCGCTGCTAGAATTCCACTTTTTTATCCTGCGTTTGCTGAACCCCGAACACGACGGTTTTAGCAATGGCGAAGGGGTTGGACACAGGCAAACCAATTCCGCTCTTCTTCTCGAGGAAGGTTAGAAAGCCGCCGGCAGCACGAACGACGGAAACTCTGCGGAACGAAGAATAATTTCGTTGCCTGCTTTACCCCAAAAATTAGTCCATTAAATAGCGTCAAAAGCCGCGGCTTGCGGAAGGGTGTGGCCGCAGGGCCGAGCCTCGAACTCGCGATAAATTCTCGCGGCAAATTGCGAGCAATTTGCGTAGTCGTTGCGTCGGGCTTGATACATAACTTCAAGTTCTGACCGAGGCGGACGTTCCAGCGAAAATGCGCCGCGGTCGGCGCGTTTCGAAGAACGTAATTTGCGTTTCACCTACATACGCTGCCACCGAGTGCCGCTGAATTCAGAAGGACACGGACGTGCATATTTTGACTGCTCACGTAGACGCGCGGATAGGCCATTAAAGGTAAACGGGCTCTCTCTCTCTCTCTCCCTCTCTCTCTGTATGTGTGTGAACGCAAATTACCAGACTGATGCAACGGATTGACCCACGTTGGAAATCCTTGGGACCCCGGTGAATCTGTTCCGCGGAATCTGATTTGAACGCGGCACGTAAAGACATGATTTTCCAGCGAACGACGTGTGCCAAGCTGCTGCTAGTTTCCACAGAATCAATGGTAATTAGTAGCTTTTGAACTGTGATAACAGACACGTTCAAGCTGCCGGCGAAACGCGCGCCATTAGAGCAGATAGAATTATGGGGGGGGGGGGGGGGAATAAAGGGAGATGTAGATGAATCTATACAAACTCTGAATCATAAGAGCTCTGACAAAACCGAAGGCAAAAGAATATTACAAGATATCGTAAATACAATTTGTATCAATTCTATTTAATTCCCATTTTAAACAAGGCATGTACCTACGAGGGTGTTTTTTTCGTTAACACGATATAATCAATATTACGGGAGAACAACGAACCCAAGTGGGTCATTAAGGATATTTACGAGGCTGCAGATTCTGCATTTCATGAGCCGTCGACGCGCCCGCGCGAAAGTTATGGGTTTTTAAGTCGAGGCAATTGCAGGAGCCTCTTCGAAGACTCGAGGATCTCCGTTAAAAATTCTCGAAGCTTGGGAAACTTCGATCATTGCCGTAGTACAAGTATCATTCCCCGGTCCCGATTCAGAGAACCGTGGCACGCATTTGTATTTAGTAACGGCGCGACCTTTGAACTGGCGCAATATGTTGCAGCTAGATGCAATCAACGGCGTCGTTTGACATAGTTCCACGCGCCTAACGAGACCGAATTCCGTCCGCCGTAAACAACGATCGGTGACGAACTTCGCAATGGCAATCGTTCGACATAAATTATAGAACTTTGCGCGAAGCCACATTCGGAGACAATGTTCCCAGGTAGTTGACGTTTTCACGTGGCCCACATCCATCCTTGTTAAATAGAGTTGACGGTCGCTCACTGCACGAAGCTACGAAGTAACAGTGGTAGTGTCGCTACGTGCCTTCAGGTGTCATATTCATTCTACTCGTGGTTAAAGGAAGTCAACTGCGTATAACTTCTAAATGCCTCGAATAACAATCTGTACTATCAAATTCACTTGGACATTTACGGTGGCGAGCATTCTGTTATATAACACACGGCAATAAAAGTGCAAATGAAATTTGTTTTATTTAATCCATTTTCTGCCTGGTTGTTTCGAGTGGGTCTCATTCGCGCGTGTCACTCAAACCTTTAAAAGTGCTGAATAACGGCATTTTTTACTTTTTAATGGAAAACCAATGTATAGAGAGGTTGATTGAACGTGGAATCGGTGAGTGTGAGTGTGTGTGAAAAGATTTTCAAGTTTTAGGAATAACAGAGCATCTACTGTTTTAGAGATTAGAAGATCGTGTGAAATAGTACTATACAAAAAAATTAAAACCAGCTTCGAAAAAATAAAAATGCAGTAAAAAGTAAAAAATAACTTTCTCCCTTATTTAATTTACGACTCTCATATGTTTTAAGTCGGCGACAGATTTACACAGTGCAAATGATGAGGCGCTTTTTTAGTGTATTTATATTTTTTTTAAGTCAGTTTTCATTTTTTTTCATTTTTTTTTTTTGGACTTTTTAGTTGTATGCATATATTTACACAACATGCTGAGGATATAATAATAATTAGGTGACAATAGCCTTTATTATTAACCAGAACTGGCAAAATATTGGGCCAATATTGATGCAGCGTAGGATGGGGCCACCGGAGCATCGCCCTCAAAAAAAAAAAAGATTATCAAAATCGGTCCATATGCTGAGAAGTTATGCGGGGACAAATATACAAAAAAATTCACACGTGTCGAATCTATCTATCTATAACCTCCTCCTTTTTGAAGTCGGTTAATTAGTTACTCGTGAGCAGGAAAACTCAAAATTCTACTTAAATTGGAGTGGGCACTCCTTAGCATCGAATTTCCTTATTCTTAACAATATTCAAAAGAAATATCAAGATTTTCACAACGTACTATTCTTTGTAATGGACATGCTACGAATGAACTAGCAAGAGAGATCTATCCCTTTATTCAATCGCTTTCCTTGACAGTTTTCAATTTCCCAGCGCCGACACAAAGAAACTTTACATAGACATTACAGCATGAGCTTTCATCATATACAGCAATGCCTCTCGAAATTTAACAAAAACAGGCAGGCAAAATACACATGCGTTAGATTCTCGAAGCAGTCAGTTCCATCAAAGGAGCGAAAGCATTTTAATCGAGAGCTGCAAGGAATCCTCTCATGACTCTGCTTAACTGTATCGTCAGAAAATGCCATTAAAAAATACAGCCAAAGACAAGAGAAAGGTGGCGCCGGGGGAGGGAAAATGGCACCACCAATCGAATCAGGTTCGTCAAACCTGGCCAGGAATCCTGTAGAAAGTTCGTATCTTCCGTTTGCGATGACACTTCCGCAAAGGCGACCCCCTCTCGCCGGGTAACGGTGGAGGTGTTTCAATGGACCCTTTCATCGAAAGTACCTCCTCCGTCTTCCTACTTATCCCTCGTTTTATCTCTTAAGCTCTATTTGATTGTCCGAAGAAAAAGATCGAAGACAACGGCCGCGGCTGAAGTACGGGCGACAAGAAGACTGAGGGGCGCAGATAGAGAGGCGCGGGAAGCGCCATCATTTTTCGCGAGCGGGGCTAACGGTAAAAGATGCGGTTCAATTTGCGTCACTGTGTGTAGAGGCTCTTATCGGCGAACTGGATACGATATTTACCGAGTCGTTCGGTTTTCGTGTGAAACCGTTTCACTCGCCTCTACTCCTCTACTTACTCTATTCTTACCTATACGTACGTGCTAGCCGCCTCATTCGGGAAATTCTCTTTGTTCCTCTGCGTCCACATACGGGTCCGTTCCTTCCACGTTTCTTGCCTCGACCACCATGCCACCGAAACCCAGCGTTCTTTTCATTCACCCTCGAACTGGGCGTTTATGAGAAGCTTCGCGATGAGTATTTTGGTACAGGAAGAAAACCACGATCGCCATTAAAGGTCGCCGAGCTGCTCAAACTATCGAGTCCAGTTTTATTATTATTATTATTACTTTATTAACATTATGATCCGAACGGAAATTCTCGTCAAATATATGTGTAGTACAATTTTGAGCTGTTGTAGACTTGAATTTTATTTTTTGAAAAAGCTGGGAATTATTATTCGCCCCACTTTCTTAAATCTTTAATGTAGAATTCTCCTTATAAGTATGAGCAATCCTGAGATATGAAATAAATGAAATTCCTTTTCTTAAAAAATAATTATGAGGTACAGAAAGTAAGTATAATGATGTGACTGTGATGCTCAGAGTAATTTCAAAACACATGATGGGTCCTTTTATTAAAATTCATCGACATGGTATCAATTCACGTGAATTTGAATAAGCTTCTGATAAAAGAGTGGAAGAATAAAGATGAAGCAAGTAAGAATGCAAATCCTTCTTATATTTTCATTCTTCCTACATCCTTCTGCTTCTCTATCGAGCGAAGGGGCTGGACAAATGAAAATATAACAAAGGATTTGCTTTCTCACATTTGCAGCCCTCAATGTGGATAAATTTTTTTGGAAAATGTACATTGAGGAAACACATTCCACGATGTTTATTAATTTAAAGGAAACTAAATAATGCAGGATTAATGAGAAAAGTACTTTCAATCAGCAATTTCAAGGAGAGTTTTTATTTTCTAACGATGAATGAAACATCCTCATTGGTATCTTCTCTATTCGAGCGCCACCACTATTTCCTTCTACTTCCATCATTTCGTCTGTTGAAACGCAATAATGCTTTTACTCAGTATTAACGCATTGCTCCCCGGGACAATGTGAAATGAAGAAGAAGCAGTTTAATTTCCTCATGAAAAGGACGATATTAAAACAGAAATTCTGACTTTAAGTAGGCACTTTCGCATTCGAAACCACCATTTCTTCTATTCGCATGAGAAATATGAACTGCAAGTTTTGGCATGTTGCATTCGCGCGTTACCGAGTCAAGAACTATTTCTTTCCACTTTCTGCGCTTGTATAGCTTGCATTTTCCAACGTTCAACAATGAGGAGAGCGAGAAAAGACGATATCGAGGCGATCGCAGGCAAAAACCTTCGGCTCTGAACTTTTCCCAGGTACATCCCCTTTGCTTCTTTCATCTCTCTATCCTTTTCTTATTCTCATTGCGAAAACAGGCAACACCTCCAACTTTTACGCCGTACTTTCGCAATCGCGAGACTCCACTGGGAGTGAAAGGACAGGCAAAACGTCGCAGCATCCGAACTAACGGAGGATTATGAGACAATCGCGAAACGTATAGCTTGCTACCTAAGTACGCGTGCGAATGCACGCAGTTTGTATGGAATTGATTTTGTTTTATAGACCGTTTTGTTCCGTCTCGCCGATTTCGTTCGTTTCCCTTTCGCCTTATTGTTCCATTCTGAGTTTCTGAAGGATTTCTTGCAAAGGAATCCCTCCAACTTTCCCTTTGTCCATTCATTCTAGCAAGTCGGTCGCTCGCTCTTTGATAACAACGACGGAAAGCAATTATGAGAAAACAATTCGTGTGACTTTATTTTCCAGTAACGCTGTGTCCCGTATACTTCATTACCACCTTTCAACATTTTAGAATACCATGTTGCCTGATTTTGTAATGACAAAAGCAATTGAGATGTAACTTTTGCTCCGAATGAACGCTTTCACTTCACCTTCTTCCTTTGCTACGGCACAACTCAGCAGTGTACAACTGTATACCAATTAAAATCCAATTTTAAATTATGAAGGATGTTTATATTTTCAAACATGATGGATTGTAATGTAGGTATATCGAGGTTATAGTTTCAAGCATTTTCACTATGGGCAGAGGCTTGTATTAAGAATAGCTGAGATGATGTATAACCATTTCTAAGTAAGTAATGGCCGAATGGCAACTATGAGTCCCTAAGGACACCCTGTACGCGGCGAATACGTTAAGTACATCTTTAGTAACACCTTTTAGATGGGTTTCAGAAATTATAGCGCATTTTTTACAACACTTTAGAAGCAATTCAGCGAAAAGAGAGTTTTATAGAATCCAAGTAATAATACTTATGTACCTATTCTGCCGGAAAAAAGTAAAGAATCACTATAATTTCCTAAAAATTTGGGACATTTTCAAACGGCGGTATCTCCACGGGAAATGATCGCACAAAATATTTAAAAAAGCATTTTAACGCTTGAAGTTTCTGGCAGGCGATCAAAGTGAAAAGTACCCTTTTAGCTTTGATCGCGAATAACTCGGCCAATAAAAATCATACAGCAAAACCAAAAAAAACGCTGAAAAAAATCTGACTCTCCTGCCACTCAACTTCAAGACCACGTCAATTACAACCCCTGAAAGATATTTTTCGGAAACCCAAGCTTCTGCACATAATTCAATAAAATATCATATGTATATACACACACATTAACAATTTTATACTCACAATTTACAGAATACTTTTACACAACGAACATCTCGAGTTCATACCTTTCGCCTTCATAGCTGTAAGACTATTTTCATCCCCTCTAAATTGAACATTCCCCCATTTGTAACCACCACGAAGCAAACGGCCAGGTTCTTTGCGAAAAATCCTCTCACTTCCGTCTGAAGGATAGGGCAGGGAAAATGGCCCCGATATTAGTCCCCAGAGGCAAGGATGGCACGGTAGAGGTTGTTGCAAGCCTCGACCAAAAGAACGAGCCCGCATATCTGGCATATCTTTGGTGGGCTGCGATGAGTCTCGATTGCTTTTCGTCTATTGTGGCCCCGTGTTAGAGACACAAGGGTGTGTCAAATGCCGGTGCTGATTGTATCTTGGCGCAATACGTTACGTCAGAACGTAGCGCGGATAACGTGGCGTGCGGTGAACCTATAGCTCGAACGTTGCTTCCTGCCAGCGCTGCCGGTGCGGTGCCAGTTGTTCCGCAGCCTGCTGCAATATCGTCGCCAGAAATCTAAATCAGCGCTCATCACCGCGATCAACGCTGGCCTAACCATGCATCGACGCAAGCAGCTTTTGTAATTGAACCGTCCACCCTGCGAGGGACGATCAATTCGTTCCTTCGATAGTGTGTGGTGAAAATAAAGATTTTTCTAACAAGGAACGCATGGGTGGAGTATTAAAAAATATTTAACATACATATATACTTCTTCATTTGTTGTTAGATTAGTTGTATGATACATTCTTCCAAAAGCGACTGCGCAATTGATGCGTAGTTTATACAACGCATATTTCCCCCACCTGTTTTGGCGAAAGTAAGCATTAAAAAATATGAATTTTTCTTGTACTTTCAAAACACGTATTGATTAATAGAGAAAAACCTTAATTTAGTGAACACATTCCTTTTGTTACCAAAAACACAGTACCTACCAAAGAAGGGTAATTTTTTAGGGTGTTACAGTGAAACCCTTAAGCAGTTAAGAAGACCCCTTAACCAGTTTTCGTTGACAAGAATACGTAATGTAAGATATGTTTATAGAAATGCGGTCTGATCAACTGTAGTGGGTCCATCTATGACTTGGTGTCATTTTTGTTTAGGCACTTTTTTGTTTATGACATATCTTCTTATTTATTTTTCAAGAAATAAACTGTAGAATAAACGAAGAATGAAATAAACTGTAAAGGTTTGCCTACCATAATTTCGAAAACAGCTTTTAGTTCTTGAACACAGTTATCAGACGATAAAAATAATAATAAAAATGTATTAAACATTTTTTGCCAAAAGAATCAGAGAACCTTTCCAAGTCATACAATTTTTTAAATATTGGCACAAGATTTTTAGTTAAAGTAGCGTTAGAAAACCGCTAACAAGAACTCTTTTTTAAGTCCTCGGCGTGGTGTTCCCCTCAAAACATTTTGTTTGACTTCATCCTCTAAATAATGTGCGGACACACATGAGCACATAAAGTGCATCCAAACAGTACTAAACTGCTTTTCGAATCAGCTGTTGTTAACACATAACTTCTGAAATACGAATATCAATTACACAGGATGGTTTCTTAGTCATTTATTCAGAACCTTAATATCCCAGAGTTGAACATTCTTCGCGATTTACGTCTGCGTCCCACATACTGAGAGAAACTTATTTCGATTACATTTCTCATTTCGTTCGGATTACATTTCTGAATATTTCATACTATTTATGCCAGCGCGGGAAAACTGCGGCTTTGAGAACAGTCGTAATAACACTGCGAACAGTTGTTTCGACCGCCATGTCTTTTAATATTTAATTCATACCGTCGCGCGTTAGACAAGGTGGCGTTGCTTTCGTTGCACACACAGACACATATGTATCTCATACGACTATACAAATGCCTTGCCTGCTATGATAACAAAGCAGCTTCTTAGCCCGTGTGATAACCAGCCGAATCTTCAGCGCATCTTTCCGAGTAATCCTGTTTGCCAAATATGTACCCTTCTGATAACATTTGTCATCTATCAACCGATGTACCCTTATTCAACATCAACCTTGATGCTTAGTTTATAACTCCGCCCTTAGTTTATTTATACTTTAGAGCATAAGCTACATATAAATTCGTAAGTGTAACGTTGTTTTAAAGTCAGTATTCTATACATCCGTCAACAAACCTCTACGTATTATTAAACGTAATTCATTCCAAAGTGTTGTCTTACAACATGATGATGTAGGAATAGGTTTCGTAATTCCTGTATGTTCGGAAGTCACGGAAAAAAGAACCTCACGAGTGATGGGACTCGAACCCACGATCTTTGAGACCTTTGCACTACTGGTCAGCCGCCATACCAATGTCGCCAAAGCCGACCTTCCGGGGTCTCTTATTCCGAGCTCCCTCTTATTGGAGTTCCCGATCCCACAACAATCCCTCACCTAAATGGCACATCGGTGCGACGGTGTTAAAACCTCGATATATTGTGGAGTCTCGAGCAGACCGAGATCGCGCCTGGACCGTCACACCCGACTAAACTGCCTTACCAATACAAACTTGCTTCCTATTCAAAATAAAAGCGCCATTACAAGACCACTCCCAAATTAAAAACAAAACGTATAAAGTCATTTGAGCTAGTTAATCTTTTTGAGATACATGCCAAACGCGTGCCATGATACATAATTCAATCCCTCCCTAGACTACCTATTAACCGCGACATCGTGAAATCGTATATTTTATTGCACGAATCTCGATTAACAAAGCGTGCAAGATCCTTCTTTCGACGAACGATTTCCTAACAAATCGATCGAAACACTCTCTATACGCGGAATCAGTTATAACCGATAGAACCACGGAATTTTATTAGTCAATTATTACAGTGCCATTTTTTAAAAGAAAAAAAAACACGCGAAATGAAATTTCCAGATATTGAAATCGGGAAAAACGCATGAAAAGCATCGTTTAAAATCGACCATATCGATAAAACAACCGAATCGGGATAACAATTTCTGAAATAAAACCACTGTCTCGGGGCGGTCGTTATTCGCAGTTCTACCTCTCTCCGAGAATTCTTTTCTTTCCATTGAAAGCAACCAGCGAGGGAAATTTGACGGAATTTCACCGCGAGTCGCGTGGACGGCTACGAGCCGGTTGGACGTAACAGCGTGAAACAGCGGAATCCGCGCGACGATTAAGCTGAAAGCACATATTCGCAGATAAATTTTCCGCGCAGCCGTCTACTGGCATTAAAGGGTAAATTAAGTTAAACGCTGCAGAATTAATAACTCCCCCGGGTCTTTCGCGTGGGCGTTGCTTCCCAGGCTTCCTGCCCTTTCGTGCAACTCGAAAATATTTTCGCCAGCGTGGAACAGCGCGATAGACGCTGGGCAAAAGCGTTATCACCAGCTCTGGCCGATAGCAAAACTGACATGTGCGTTTTGACGGCAAACGTACGCGCCCGCACGAAACATCGCGCGTCTTTGTCCCGCGATGCCGATTTTTGTAGCGCGTCTGCTTGATAGGTTTTAACTGCGCCTAACAATAATTCGGGAGCTGTGTAAGTTTCATTATTCTGAGGATCAGCTTCCTTAAAGTTTCGAATCACTGCGTGAATTTGGAGAAGAACTCTAATTTGTTGGAACCAGGGGCATTTTATTTATTTTAAGGAAAATCGGCGAGTGATTCGAAACTTTTAGAGCGTTGTGTATATTGTAGTACCTACTCCGCAGAAAGCACCTACATTTTCTTAGACAAATTTTCTTGGCCCTGAGAAAATTTCGTATACGTCTCGCCGTGATTTATTTACAACCCTGGAACTAATAAGATTTAGTTAAACCAAGCACATCAGTTTGTTGCCGTCGTGGAATTTAAATTACTAAGAAAACCAGGTATAACCGTTTTCTTCCCATGGTAGTTGAATGCTGATGGCTGGAAATTAATTATATGGCTCGCAGCGGGAATTTTCATATTCCCGTTTCAACTCTTTGAGCGCTTCACGTTCCGCGCCCGTATTCCAATTTTTCTGGAAACATTGACGTTAACCGCGTTATCTACGCCTGCTCCACCGTGTGCATATGCTGCAAACTCCCAGAGGAAATGATTAATCCTTGCTACCTTCTGTCAGATGGGTCAGTGTACAAAAGGTGGTTACAAAGAGCCCGTTCACGTGGCGAATTTTTCGAGAACCTACTCACCCGTTCCAAATTCTTTTTAACCCTTTGATCCCCTCAAAATCACTTCTGCCGCAACCCTTTCTAACCAAGTCCGCGCATTCCCTCCCTCCGCCAACCTTTCCCTTGACTTTAAAACAGTGTCTCTATTTTCGTAGCCGCAAATATACTACAAAATACTAAATGTCAAAAGTTTATATACAAGGTGTCCCATTTTACATACGATTATTTATTTCCCAAGCTATTCGTTATTCGAAAACTCTTTCAAATAGAAGTTATTCTGTTTCGAAAGGCACATCTTATGACGGACACGAACCTTGTCTAGGTGGAGGTGCCTCCAAGGTTTGAAGGTGACCTTCGTTTTTGTAAATGGAACTATGCATTGTAATAAACCAATGTATTAATATCTAAGACGTCCGTTCGTTTCAAAGATAATCGCGTGTCAATATTAAATTGGTACCCTGTATATTTAAGTGGGTTTTCATATATTTTAGTTGATATATCTCCCGAGTCGGCTTTCGAAGTTTATTTGCTTGTATGTAACCAAAATACATATACTGAAGAAACGAGAAGACTCTTTGGTCAAACGCAACGGCAAGTAGGTACAATTCCGCAGTTAATGAATAAAGTTCTTTGCGGGCATGTGAGTGGAGGACCCTCAATTTTGCCCATAAGCTTGGTCCAATGTAAAACAGTGTCCCCGGGGAAATTAATAAATTTCCTATTTATCGCAAACTCCGCCAGATATTTGAATTCGCTAGCTTGTGACGAGTTGCAGCGATATGGTAGCGTGTTCGTGTTCTCAGAAGCGTGTACTTCAGTGCCCAAAAGGTTTACACAACTTGAAATCGTGAACTTCCGCTTCAATGGGTTTCCATTTCATTTTTACTATTGCATCTCCGCTTTCACCGAAAATGAAGAAATATGGACTTGGTCAGTTTTACCAACAAGCCAACGAGATAGGAATCAGTGGTTCAATGAAAACTTACTAACGAGCAGGATCGTTTAACACCTCTACGTGCGCAAGTGCCACTATAATATTAAACATCGCAGTCATTGTCCAGCTCGTGCTTGAAGTGTATGGACAGTTGCCATTTTACAAATTTACCATGGAAATTGCCAATTCCCATCGCAAGGTCACGTTCCAAGAGAAATGCTACTTAAAGACACGTTTGAAACCCGGGAAGGTATCTAAGAACACGCAACTTCTTTTACACGAAATTTTGTGTAGGTGAAGGAAGCTACGAATAGAAAAGCAAGGGGTAAAATTCCACCCCATCTCCACGAATAAATTGAAATTGATCGAGAAAATTATTCGCCTAGCTTCTGCTTTCAAAGTGAATACATTCCTAACGTAGCCTATTCGTTTAAAAGGGTCAGTGGTTAGAACAGGAAGCTTCTAGTGGCAAGAATTTCACGATACAAATCCCCTGAGTACTAAGTATCAGAAATCGAAAACTCATACGAAAATCACCTTAACCCAAACCTACTTCACCATTAACCAGCAATTCTCGTTTCCCTCGGAAGACATCGAGAACCCTAAAACAACTAAGATTTCCACATTAGATACCTAACCATCAAGAACATTGTCGAGTGCAAGGATTAGAGCGGCACAGGGTCCCTGATTCGTAAGCTGATGCATTGAGCAGCACGCGGTGCAATCCAACGGCCCGAAACTCGCCGAGCCACGCGCCGTTGGATCGCATCTTTACTTTTGCACGGTATTGCAGAGAAACCGGTAACGTAAACAGCGCCACGTGAAAGCGTCTCTTTGTAATAGGGTGGCGGATAATTGTGCCTAAGTCCCGCGACTGCGTTTCACTGTATCAGAGAAATAAACGTGTTTTCGCAGGCACAGATAGCGCCTGAACGCTCTCAGGTGGGAACGTTGCAACTTGTAGGGGCGCCGTGAGACTGCGGAATGTGGAGTACGTCATGCCGTACGGAAACAATAGATAGATTAACCCGGGACAAGGGGGTAACGGTGAAGGAGGTTTCCGTACGTAGCTAAACGCGGCCAGCCACTTCGAATGGGAACTCCTGGTCGTTTCGCAGAATGGGAACGCCTAACGAGGAAAGCTGTGTAGCCTTGAGCACCGGAAATAAATTCAAGGGGAAACAATAAGGGCAACGTAAGAGGGTTCGTGGATATTTTTATGTTCACTTTAATTCCTTTCGCCCTTTCGTACAATTAATCCTCATTTCTTATGGGGCTCGCGGTTCGGCGCTGATGATACAAGATGTTTATAGCGTCTTGCAGATATCACTATTATTATTAATCGTCTTTATTACCCTTTTTTTTAATACCGAAGGAGAACTCTGTAATACTTTGCAGGCAATTAATGTACATAGGTATGGCTCGTAGTGTAAATGGCGAGGCTGGGGTGTTAATAAGCTCAACCCAGACCTAACCATAAGACAAAACCTAAAACTAAAACTAAACGAAATGGAAATAAAAATTAAATTAAACGCGACCATGGTACAGGCGTGGACGGGCATGGACTAATACAAGAGAGGATATGTAGGTTATGCTAAGAATTATGTGGTGAAGGATATATGAACGAGTGTCCCGTTTAAATGACGAATAGGAATTTGATTCGCGAGTGCTAGATGGAAGAGAGTCTAGTAATGTGCGGCAATATAGGAGGAAGATGCTTCGAATGCTGTGCGTGAAGGAATAGGGAGAAGGTAGAGATATGTATCTAATGACTTCGTTGAAGCCACAGGGGCAAACTACTTTAGGGTCTTGAGGTGTCTAGAAATGTGACCAAATATGTTTTGCGGTTAAATTGGTGGCAGAGAAATCGTTTGGAGGTTTGTACCCACAGAGATATTAATTTATACATCAGTTGAGTGCATGCCATGTTGATCACTGTACGTCTGCAAGATACAGTACTTATGAAAATCCTTAAGGCAAACGGTTCAAATAGAAGTGGTACTGTACCTTGCAACAATATGAATAGTGACGAACCTGGAGCCCATACAAGTAATTTACTTCACTTACTTTGTCGCATTCCTGTGAAATCTGCGAACACAACTCTGGGTTCCAGACTTGTTGGTAAGGTGTTCAATGGTCCTACTGACTTTTCTCCCTGCTACATTCACGCCAGCGCGATATTTTTGCAAGGGCAAGGTGCTATAAATAAGACGAAGTGGCAGAGATGTAGGTTTCGAGAGTTCAGACTAAGAGCCAAAAATCGTATACAAGCATTCCCTTCTTCTATATATGTACATGCTTCAAACTGATCAGCAGAAACTGGAATAAAGTGTGGATGCTTCGTACTGTCCTGGATAAGGTCTCAATTCCTCATTTATCCTTCTTCTTAACCACTTCACCCACCAATTAATTAAAATAGGTTTTCGATTGCGGTCGCGTCTTATTTACGACATCACTAATCCTGCACTGTCAACAACACGTGGAACTTCGCGCGACTGAAGTATTGGAAGGGCTTGTTTCAGTTAAAAACTTTTTGGTATACGTCGATACATGGCCACCAGTTGCCAGAAACAGGCTTGCACGAGCCAGATACTGAGAACACAAATCATGCTGCAACAACTTAACAAATGTGTTACATCGCGAGAAGTTTAAGAATTACCAATTCAAAATTTCAGTCACAAAGAACCCATTACTTAAGAAACTTCGCTGGGTATTTTCTAAGTATCTCGAATTCTGACGAGAGCACTTTCCCACTTGAAGTTTTCATTAATACGTAGAAATTTGGATCCTTCTGCAGTTGTGTACACGTGTATAAATAAAGTACGGCTGCCCATCGCCTTTCCAACTATGCATGTACTTACATAGTTCGACGACGTACTTAAGAATTAAGTGACTTGAGCTCTCTTAATTAGACTGCAGAAACTGTTTCTTCTCCCTTCTGGCATCATCTCACCCCGTAATTACCTGAATGAATTGATTATCGGTGGGCAGTGACTTGTTAATCCTGTTGTGTTCTTGTTGCCCTATTACCAACGATTTAAATGAATATTGTTATCTCACTTCATAAAATTACTGTTTCTTCCACGCTTTCCATAAAGCATTTTCTTTTTTACATATTGTTTTAATGAGTAATGCTAGTGTTATTTTCTATACACTATATTTGTTACTGCATTTACACAATTCTCTCACAAGCTTCTTTTCTCTCGAACATCGGTATCGTACGCTAAGTTTTTTTCAGTAATTTTCTACACTGTTACACCGCACAGTGGTTAAAGGGATTTGTGAACTGTCGAGCTTTAAGCGGCTTAAGGATAGAAGGAAAAATTTATTTTTTATTTTTTTCCCATGCAGCAGAATAAAAGTGCGCTCGAGCAAACGTTCGACTATTCTTTCTACTCCTGGGCATTGATCGAGTTGCATCAATTGGGGTTGATTGATCAGGAGCAGTTTACTTTACTCAATCATTTCCTCGTCATCAACTTCTTCGTTGACTAGAAGAAGTCACTGATTCGATACCCTGATTACTGTTTTACTAGAACGTTTCAGAAATATGCAACTTTCATCATCGCGTAAGAAGAAATAGCGCTGATTGCTTGGAGTAGGAAGCGCGCGGTCTCTTTCCAAATTCTTCGACCCGTGCAGTCTCAGAAAACGTTGAAACTTTACCGAGGATCAGGGGGATCAGTTTGAACTTCGATCAATTTCAAAAGTACACAGCTTATGTTTTCGAGTGACACCGATAGCAACGACGACAGCTGCTGCGCCGCCGTCGCTGGGGAAAATGCAAATTTATCTTTAAAATTTTCGCCTTTCTCGCTGCAGCAGCTGGAAAGGTTTATTCAATGGGCGCGTTGTTTGTGTTCGTTCCTGCGGTTACTAAAGGTGTTGTATTCTGAAGTATATTAAAAATTGACTAAAAAATTATAGCAATTGAACCATTCACACATTCTCCCCTTGAATAATCATTTTATTATTTATTATTAAAGAGACTTGTGAGAAATAAAATAACGTATGAGCTGAAATCTGTTTCACGACACACGTGATTCTCTAAGAAGAAATTTAATTTACCTTTTTTATCGTACTATCCTAAGAAGAATAAAATATAACTTTGGAATAGTTGCTAGGTCATGAAAGGTTCACTGAATGAATCGATTCGCAACGTGGCAACTCGGGAAGTTTCTTTGCCTCCCCAGTTTGATTTCGAAATTATAGATTTAATTTTATAGCCACTGTAACTCGGTTCAACGAGTATGTAACACAGGCAAACAGTCCAGCCATTTGATCGTTATTTTTTCTGCATCGCTTGCATCGTTTAAAAATCGGATACGGGCGTGTTGCGATATCTTCGTTTTGTTTTCGTCGCAAAATAACCTGTCAAAATGGCACTCTAATTTATCCACGGCTGAACAAGCGGAAGCGCAATTATCGGACTTCTTTTCCCCCTTTAGCGCAATTACGGCGGATCAATCGTCGGCGCTTGATTTCGTCCAGCAAAAAGGTAGTGGAATTCGCTGACGAGGGCGTAATTAGGCGTAGTCATAATCGTCAAGATGGACGACATCATCCATAGGGGACGAAATTGGAATTCCAGCCGCAAGCTTCTTCAACGCTCGATCCGTGACGGTATTTCAATAAACCTCCGTTAGGCGCCAATCGATTTGTCGCGATATACGTTCCATAATGCACGAAAAGTATGTTGCAGCGATGTCATGACTTGTCACGATCCCGTGTGTACGGGACATTCTACGTGCCTACATTCGCCACACTGCTTTATAGCATTCCTTTACATTCGCAGAAATATTGTTTCCGGTAGAAGTTTGTTTATCTGTTTATGGAAGCTATTTATTAGGATCTGAATTATTTGCCTCAACACTTGTGGGGGGATGAAAATGATGTAGCTGTTAAAACAATAAAGGAAAGAGTTCAAGAACTCGTTAGTTACACAAACACTTATATAAAACATTTGTTTATGAAATTAAAGTAAAATTCGGTGTGAAGCTTTTCTTTATATCTTAACACTTTGTGGTCTTTGTCAATATTTCTGGAAATTTTGAGACCCCAGTAATAACATTTGGAAATGTTGTGAATTTTAAGAAAAAAAATCGTCTTTGTGCATAATTTTTTTTCAAATACAACTTTCAACATATCAAAATTTACATCCAACAAAAAGACTATTAGAACATGATTGCGTGAGTATTACGAATGGACAATTATTACCGAAACGTTAAAGGATTAAAAAATACGAAAATGGTAACTTAAAAATGACGCTGGGGTGCAGTGAACCCCATGTGGCCAGTTTGTGATCTCAAAGAATTAAAAGATGTGGCATGTAAAAACATAGAAGAGTGTGCGTAGAATTAATCGTGAACCGCGAATCGAGCTGGACATAAAGTCCACTGATGCCCCGCTCTTCCCACATGTGAAACGCCTATTTTTACAGACTTTCGTGAATACAGTTGGGGCCCTGCAGCACGCTGCAGTTCAAAATTAGAATCAACGAGGCGTTCAGTGTTTAAACTTTAGACTCGTCCAGACTAAAAGTTGGTCTGTAATATGACACAGTGAAAGGAACCACGGGGCACTGATGAAAAAACGCTGCTTCGTTGGAGCGTTCAAGCAGATTCGACACGATGTCAGTCTCTGGTCATGGCATCAAAGGTATGGCACACTCACGTATAATGGAAGAAAGTGTAGCGGAGTAAAAGTGTACTGTAGTAAATTGAAAAAGTATAAAATTGGAACAGACTTAATAAGATGAAAAACAAAAACTAAAAAAATTTTAGAAGAAATTGTAATAAATTAAACATTGAAGAGACTTATAATATTTTAATAATTCCAAATAAAAATAATAGGAAAATTTTCTTCAGCTACTAATTAATCGAAACCTTTAAATCTCACAAATAGGTTCTTGTAAATTTATTATTTTTAACAGCACTGGCTTTGCCTCCATCATCCATGCGTGTATTTCTTTTTCAAACTGTAATTCACTTAAATAGGTATATGGAGTAGCTGCTTGTTCTGCAGACATGTTGCCCGCACTGACGTCAAAACTATTCTGAAAACTCTATACACGTTTCGGGGCGTACGCTTGAACACCCCGTAGGTAGCCAGTCAACTCTAAAAGTTCTAGTTTGTGGTAACGTCACAAGCATAAACGCACATGTGGGAACGTGGCATCATACACGTAGTGAAGTTTGCATGACCTCGCGGCTTAAACCTAAACGTACTTTTCCTATGTATACATACTTGTTGAATAGTTAACGAAAACGTTGTCAATAACAAAGATAAGTATATAAATAACATAGTACTTGTGGATCTTCAGTTACTTTATTTTATGAGTACTATACAAAGAGTGAAAGATAACATTTTTCAATGAATAAAATAGTATTGTAACACTCAATTTTGAACACAATAATTTATGTCCTTTGCACTTCGGTAAAATACTTTTGAAATATACTAAATGTCACGAATTTCTTTGGAACGTTTTCTTATGATAAAGGAATTGGTCAAAGAATTCATCCTGGAAAAATTGGATATAGTTACGTAGAATTACGCCGTTGAGGGATAAACGAGCATGCCCTTAAGTGGCAATTAATTGCTGCTTCGCTTTTACATTTTCCACCGTAAAGGTGACTTTATCTCACCGTAGCTAGTATTACTTTCAGAATACATTCCATGCTCCCTCGTCTAATCAAAGATTGAAAATTATCGACTTCGAGAATTTTGCCAAGCCGAGCAGCTCCTTCGCGAATGTATACCTCGGATTAAGTTACCTCGGCCATCCAAGCCTCAATGCCTTCTACGGTATGGTAATTTCAGTAAAACGGAGGCCAAGTAATTAAAGTTTCGCTACTCGACGCGAGTCTATTACCGCCGAAGTACTGCGACAAAATCGATCACCGAGGGTGGGTATATTAATTCATTCCCGCTGTTCGATTTCGCGGGATTACGGCGTATTTCGAAGTGCCGGCGTATTATGCAAAGTAGACACATATATCCCCGGAATCTTTGGTTCGTAGTCTCTCCAAAGTCTAGTAAGATCCATTCTATTTTCCACCGATGCTTACCGTATAAGAAGGCTACTTTATGGTCTTTTATAGAAACCATCTCGTAAATTCAAACGTCATCGTCAGCATAGAGAATCCCACAAGAGAGTAGATAGAGAAAGGGAGGGAGAGCGCGAGAGAGAGAGGGAGAGAGAGAGAGAGAGGGAGAAGAATGATCCCCGGAAGCGTGGAGTGTCGAGGGCATCGAAAAGAGGTCGAAAGAAAGGTGCCCCGACCTCTCGAACATCCACGCTTATACCGGATCTGCTCCCTCTATGCGCCATAAAACATAGGTAGGTGGCTCCTCGTATGCATACAAGTAGCGACAAGGAGATCCATAGTGCTCTTACCTGAAGCCGTTATCGAACGATAAAGCCAGCCCCATCCAGAGCGGCACCTTTCAGATACACTGTTTTGCGATCGAGCTTGCCCGGGTATCAGGAACGCCAGATATTGTCTTCCCGCATCTTTTGCAATAAAATTCTTAACGCCCTGTACGGTGATTCGTTGCATCTTAGCTTCCCACCGCCGCGCACGGAAAATCTTTTCATTTCCGCGGGGTTCGCTTATTCGACAGAGCAAGGAATTCTGTGGAATTCTTACAAGTCACACTTACAGTACAAGCCTTGGAAATTTAGAATTTACAATCGCAGCTATTGATGCAAGGTATATGTAAGTAGAAGTAAAGCTTTCGAATTATCGTTAAGCTTATGGTACGCCAAGAGTAACAGGATTTCTGAACGGGAATCTATTAATCCTATTAAACGTAACGAATACAGGGTCCTTTTTGACCCTCAATATAATTTCGTTCACACACATGCTCGAATAAGCTTTTATATGAAATCCTCAGTTTCTCATGGTATAATTCTTATTTTCTTGGAAGAATGTTACTGATAAGTAATACGTAGTATAATTAGCTATTTAAATTAAGAATGTCGTACAATTACTACCTATTTATCACTTGCTGAGGCATTGAGAACAAGAACGCACTAACCCACATTTTTTGCGAAATTAAGTGAGTAACAATAATGTACAGACTCTACTACTCATATAAAATAGGAAAAATTATTTTTCTTTCAATGTGGGTTGGCCCGTTTCTACTGTCAATGCCTCAATTATCTTCGAGGGATCCACCAGACGATGGCTAACAGCCTGCACACGCCGACAACAGCAAACACTAAACGTTCGCACATTATTGTATAATGAATTTCAAGAAACATTTTCCACGGTTTATATCTACAAGATTATCGCCTGCCACAAACCTATATACCTCAGGAACGTTACCATACCTCCCTCATCCAGTGTACCTGAATCGGTTTAAAATAACAGGCACTGAGACACCAGCTGAACGTAAAACCTCTGCGGCTTACGATCCATAAGGGGACCTTCAAATCTCGCCGCGCCCGTTCGATTTTCCGATATCCACTCATATCCGCGCAGGAAAGTCCTATGTTCGGCGGCAACCGCGCGTTCTTTCAGGGCGACAGCGCTCCAGCGGGTAAGATGGCGTCAAGGGGTCGGAAGCGAAGGAGGCGATGCCTCGATACCGGCTCAGACATAACCAGAAAGGAGAGAGGATTACGATCGGTAGGGACGAGCCGTGGGCTAGATATACAGGCACGTTCCCGCGTTACGAGACGCGATGGTTCGACGAGCAAGAAGGGAAAACTCGCTATGTGCCGCATTACGGTTTAACGGTGCACGTATAACGCCGGTGGTTACCGCGGGTTATAAAAGGAGGACACTTTAAAGGCTTCTCGAAAGTCGGCGCACACATGGCGCCCTTTTTCCATGCCTGTTTGCTCGGCTGCGCCTTCTAAATGCATGCGCCACTCTGAAGCTTACTTAACGCCCGAATATCGCCCGTGTTCCAACATTTGCAGGCACCGCCGCACCATCGAGGGTCGTTGGGGGTAGACGTGGCCTGCCGATTTTCACGCCCACTATTTTGTATCTGTCCAACGATTGAGCGTGCAAACGCTAACAAGGGAACTTCGGTAACCCGAATAATTTCAGACTTCTTTCAACTTTGCAGGCTGGTGGGGAAGCTTAATAGAGCATCGGGCAATTTTTATTTTCTGCTACCTTTTGTTTCCTCGGGGTGAGAACGACCTTTCAAGATTAATGTTTGCGTTCCCATTTTCCTGTATATATTGAAAACTGTAGTAGCTATAGTAGTCCCTACTTGCCCGCAGGCAAGTTTCGAAACTGCACATTAACAATCCCCTTTGTTCAAATAAATGTCCTGGCATGGTGCGTCTTTTGTTAAATTAGTCTGCATGAAACACGGACCCGTAGAAGCAACAAAGGAATCGGCTTTTTGCGTTTTCGTTATAAAGCACCGTGGAATTGTGAGCTAGTGTGATTTGGAAACTGCATTGAGGTTCTATGAATGACCTGGAAACTGTTTCTGAAAATGTAGTAATGAGCGAATTGAAGCGTGTTTAAACGATATTACTTAGCTTCGACCCTCTATGTATGTTTGAGGTATGGGTCAAACATGGCAGCTCAATTTTTACTCACTTCCAACAATCCAATTGTTTTGAAACTTTGCACGCGTGCGTAGGTTGAAAGAGAATACAATTTTTAAAATAAGTAAAAAATAATATATATAAAAAGAAATGTATAAAGAAACCCATAAACCCTAAAAACCAGAAAAATATAAAAAAAATCCATAAACACTAAGTACTAGAAAATAAAAAAATATATAAAAAAATTAGGTTAAACGATTTTACAAAAAAATGCACTAAAAACTAAAAAATAATTATTTTCTTGTACTACGATTTCGATGGTGTTTTCTCACTTTAAATAAAATCGTGGTGCTGTATTAACTTGATTCATATTCTGTTATGAAATATCTCGCGCTAGAGTCTAGATGTATATATATAGTTTTTTATATACTATTATATTTGTAACATTTTTGAGATTTAATTAAGTAAGAAAGAGGCACGAGGAAGACAAAGTGAAAGAATGCCAAGGAAGGTGAACTGAATCGATTTTGGAATCTTAAGTGGAAAAGTTTTAAATATGACCATTCTTTAAAGATTGATTGCGCGTTCAACTGTGGTGATCAATATGATACTTCTCCTGGTAAGAAAGAAAAGAAGGAGAAATTGTAAGCTTTGAAAAATACAGTGAGATAGTTCGACGTACTTTTATGAGAAATAGAGACTTAAATTACAGCGAATTATCTTGTAAAAGTACCAAGTGTGCATAGTTTTTATTGAATAATTAGTATTTCACGAGGAAATGGCAAAATTCATTTTCTGACAGAACCCTAAATTATATTTAGTCATTTTTAATAGCTTTAACTGCAATACACCTCCGATATGCAATCAAATATAAAAAACAATTGGAAACCAGTAATTTTACCATAACCAAAGCAAGTAAAACGTATCAGATGATCAAATATCATCATTTCAACAAACCAACCTCCAATTCCACTCTCATTTAACATAGAACAACAATTCGTACCACCAAAAGATATACTCTTTAATTGATCATTACTCCAATTACGACGTTTATACCACAGATATAGAAATTCAATAAAGATTTCCAAAATATACACTACGATATGTGTGCCTACTAGTATTAAAAATCAAAGATAGAAGTAAAATTAAGTACAGATGGTTTTTTAATTTGAAGAAGTACCAGAGCATATAGTACACTTATGACTGCTTCTTTTCTTTCCCCCAGCAAGTATATCTGCGCCCTTCCCCTGCTCCCGCCCGTTGTCCCTTATCGTGATACGTATCCAGCACGCTCGAACGGTTTTCGATCGAGCTCTATCTCGATATCCACAAGGTGCCCATCAGCAGGCACGGTTATGTTGGCCATGAAAGCAGCTCCAATTTCGCGGTGTTGCCTCGCGTAGTCATCACGGCAGCTTCAGCGGACACACGTAAAAAGAACCTCATTTCTTAGTTCCAGGCAAATACTTGTGTAAGTCTCTACGTTACCGTCTATTGCCCCTTGTCCGCGAAAACGTCGACTAGACTACTTTCACGGACGGCTAGTTTGAGATTGCGATCACTTGTTTGCACTGCCCTGTAATTCTCCCAAGATGTCTGGGTATAAGAAGGTATACATGCCTCCTTTATGGCGAATTTCTGACGTACAGAATGGAGCAACGATCTGCTGAACTACATACGTATGTTAAATGCACATGCATGATCAGTTTTTCCACCTATTTTATGTACAGTTCTGTACACGAATGTATGGTATTAAAAACTGTGCTATTATTAGTGCTACTATTCATTAGTACTACTGACAACAAGTATCTATCATAGGCGCCCTTTAATAATTAATCAGTGGTGTAAGTTGAAACTTACGAAAAATGGATTTACATATTATGAAAATAATAAATATTAAGAATACTTGTTTTATTGAACGCAGTAATACATGAGCGTATGTTATTTTATCTTAATGAAAAATGAGGATCAATTTTACTTCTTAGATCTAGTGACTGTAAAAGGGTTTCATAAGTGGCCAATAAATAACAAAGTTTTATGAAAAATGAGAAAACAAATGTGGAGTTTCTATGTAGATGTATACTAATGAAACTGCTCAATGAGTTTTCCTTTATTTTCATTGCTATGTATTACTGTAATATTCTGTGCTTAGTGGAAAGTAGTTTTTTCTTATTATGCTTTTTAAATGACAATTATGACACTTTTTTACATGACAATAATATAACAATTTAGTGGAATAATGGTATCTGATTATTCGTTGCGTTATCGTTAGTCAACCATTAATAAGCGTGCATTTTTTCTTTAACAATATGTTTATTACTATAATTACCATTCATCCATTATATTTTTTTAAAATAAAGCAACGCTCCATTGCTAAGTTTTTACAAAGAATTTCACAAAAATCCACTTTTTCAAAAGGGCTTTACTAAAGCAGTTTTCAAAAGGGCTTCACTAAAGCAGTTTTCAAAAGGGCTAATATATTTAAATGAGTATACTTTCAGAGTTTAAATGAACGAAAGAATGTTATTCAAGGAAAAATGATTTTATGTCTGCTGTAATGCTCGATGCTTGGTGTTTTAGTGAAAAATTGTAACGCAGATAAGGTTTAGGCCGAAATGTAGAGTTGCCACGCAAGATTCTTAAACTCTTGATGGATTCGCGTGAGCAACTAGGAATTTTATAAGTAACGGCCTGACGGACTTAAATTCGAATTTTTCAAATTTAATCAACACATCTTACGAATATTTAACAACTGCACAGAATTGTACTTGACATATATTGCGAAACATTATGGTTCTCAAATGTAGGTAGATACTTGGAAAAATATTTAAATATGCATTATTGTGGTGCACAGATTTCCAACATTCAATTGCTTTCCACTAGTGCAGAAACCACATTCTTGTGAAATCTTCGACGAAACCTCTCTTACATTTTAGAATCTTCCTTTTTCCCGCCGCTTTTATTGGGCTGCGACATCCTCTGAGAAAATCTGAAAAGATTTCACAGTCACAGACGAATTGTATTACACAATAGAGAATCCAAGAAAACGGTAGTTGCATTGAAAAGAATGAAGTTTTTAAATAAATGACTAATTTAAAACTATCCGTAGGTAGCTCGGTATCCGGGAAAAGAGATCAAAAGAGTATCAGTGAGTTTTAATCTTACACCATTGTTTTGTGTGATCAAGCCGAATTCCGTGCACAAAAGGCACGGCATGATGAAAATTTTCGAGCCAACGATTCTTTCATCAAATCTCCCTCGGAATCTCTTCTGGATTTTAGTTGTTCGTTCTCAAGCCATTTACAGTTTCGAAATGGAACAGATAATTAAGCTTTCGATAAAAGAGTCTCCGTAGTGTAAAAATAATTTTATGCCGTTGGCACTTGAATGTATTAATATTGCGCCGAGCCGTTCTCTCCTTCCTTAATTAATTGTTTTACGAAGAATACGTAATTCCGCGTTGCGGAAGATCGAAACGTCGTATAAATGAAGAAGAGATTCGGCGGGAGGACGGGCGTAAAATTTAAACGGGAATTAAACGAAACTACGAGCAATCGGCGTTTCTCGTTCAACGGTAAATTGAACTTTAAGTTCCACTTAAACGGTAAGTAGAAACGATGGAACAGGTCTTAGATTTTTAGCCCCCCTTATTACCCATCACGGTGAACCAGTTGGAATGGTAGGTTAGGCGAAAGTACAGCGAACGGTAGAAATGTAAGAAATTTCTTGAAGAGGACTTAGGTGCTTTGGGAGCAGCTTGTCAAATTTTTCCTTTGCAATTCCTTAGCACGTTGAATAGGATCTACTGAAGGCATTGCTCCCAAATTTTTCAGACATTTTTAGCGGCTACTGGAGAATACCCACAAATTGTTTTCCACTAATGCGAATAATATTGTTTTAGAAACATGGTATTAAAGAGATTCATTTCGAAACAGTTTGCTTCCCTTGTGAAAGTGATTGCAAGTCAGTATTACAATTTGGGACAAAATTGCAAACTGGATTTTGTTGAGTATGAGTTCAGTTACGGGTTGAACTAGAATAAACATATAGAGTGGAAAGTGCACAATGGGAGATCATTTTAAACATCAGCATCCGGAGAAATTGAATTTTTTGGTGCACTCAAAGTAGAAACCACACTTAATGTGATATTATTTAAAAAGCTGTGCGGAACACGTTGCTGGGCTCTTGACTGCCAGCCGACAATGCTGCTATCTTCAAGCACGCAGCTACTACAAGTTCATTATGTTTCTTTCGTGTAGCATAAAGTAACATCTGCAACAGTGCACTCTCCGCTGACTGCGTGGCAAGAGAATGAACACGTCTGCAGAAAATTGAAGAAAAAAAAAATTAAAAGGGAACGGTTCACAGGTTTACAAACTCTGCGCTGCAAACGAAACAACGGTGCTTCGCTTGAAGCACCTTTCTGAGAAATTCGAATTCTTTCAAATGTCAAAGGTCAAACGTGCTTGGTGTAAAGTACGAGGCTGTAGGAAGTGAAAAGATAAAGATAGGATGGAAATAATAAGTGAATAAGCTTGCTTATTCACATAAGTGACTAAAAATAGTTAAGGGATGTAAAGGTGTAAATAAGATGGGAAATTCTTCCCTAGAGAAGATACAATAAATGTTATTATGTATATGTTGAACTGCGAGAACATTTATCGCGTTGACGATCCCTTAATTATTTTGTATAGAGTACATTCAAATATACATAACGAAGTTAGGGAAATACACTACTGTCAACTTGCATCTTGTAGATTGTTTCCGTGAGCGGAATATGTACCATCCCTTGTAATTCATTCGCGTGTGCTCACTCCCATTACCATCAATGCAACCGCGCTGGTACATATTCCTCCTTTCGTAATTTGGTATGCTATAACTACGTGGAATAACGAAGTTCAGTGAAACATGTGAAGCTGCAAGCACAAATGTTTCATAGCCGGTCCGATTCAAGCCCGGGAACACGAGGGAAGTCAAGTGAACGACACCGACGGAAAGAGACTGAATAGTCCTCTACTAAGGCAAGACACTCAGCGGAGCTGAATGTGTCAGAAGCTGTTGAAGGACGACAGACAACTGTAAAAGAGACACAGCAAGCTAGTGGAAATTAGCGCCAGCATTAATAAAGCTGAAAGCTCCTTTAAAATAGCCCTCCACGGGTGAGGGGATCTTTGAGACCATGTAACCTTTTATTCTCTTTTATACACGTCCGCGTTCCGCACTTCTTCACCGCCCCTTTCCACGAAAACGAACCTATTCTCTTTCTATAGTAGCAGAATCGAAGGATTCGAAATTTCCTTTGTCGGCGTAACTCAACCACGTAGTCGATAAAATGTTTGAACTTAAAAGCTACGTTGTTCGATTAAAAATTCGTGAGATTCAAGTATCGTAACTTTGCACTTTGCTTTTTTCTACATCGCTTATTACAGATCTGAAGATTGCCCAAAGTACTTGCCCTCCTTAAATTAAAATGTCCAAGGGGAAAAATCCTCTCGAAACTTGCTTGTTGTATCTTCCATTTGCCTGGCTCTCTTAGCCCTGCAACCCTTACATCCACTCCCCCTCGACTGTTCGTTCTCCACCCTTCCAAGTGCCCTCCATTCGCGCTTTCCTTTCTTTCGGCCTTTCGACAGCTTCTGTCCTATCCCTCTGCCGGGCTGGAAGCTCTTAATCTCCGAATTCGCCGTGAAACAACGACGGGTACCAAAGGTTTCGCCGTGTGTTTACGCGCCGTAGAACCGAGCGACGCGCAACACGGCGAGCCCTGGCTTTGTTTCATTCCGTGGCACGGCAGCGGGGAGGAAATAAAAATGTCGCTTCGAGAGGAGAGGAATTTGTACCCAGAATTTCGTTCCGGGCTCGTCACTCGATTGGCTTAAGGGAAGAATGGGGAGCCAACGGGGAGAATGAAATCACTTTAGGACGAGTCATTTGTGTCTCTGGATTTATGTGCTTCCTTTGAACGTCGAAGCCGACCTGCGAGGTCTTTGTGACTTCAAACGCGAGAAAATGTTGAGCTCGCTCTCGTTTAGCTTATTCCGCCCACTCTTTTACGCTGAAAGTCACGGTGCGCGGCCATTTCTTGAAAGGGGCCAAGTAATCTGTGTTTTACGTTTTATTTTTTAATAAATAAATAAATATATAATACGAACTTTCATACCCAGTGGTCAATATGGTGGCCACTCAATTGACTGCAAATTTCTCTACACGTTCTTTCAACCAATTTTCTGTTCTTTTTTTCTTCCTTACAAACTATGTATAGATTTAGTTACCTTTAGAACTCTCAGTCTCCGAAAATCTAGTGAGCCTTCTCTTGTCACGTTCACCGAATTTCGCCCACCAGTAAAACTTTTATCTGAAGTTCATTTGCCACGTGTATAACGCTGAACCGAAAAATCGTTTTCCAATAAGAAATTCAAATACCATTCATCCGAAGTACCTTAGAATCGTACGAAGGATCGATCGAAGATGTATCCATGGTACTCTACTCGCGTATTTACGACACTTTCGTTAACAATGGTAAACTAGAACTGTTTAAGTGATTAAAGATCTAGGGAAGGAAGGAGGGTGAGGTCAGAACAGGATCCTGTTGTTCGAGAACTTTACTGCATCCCTGTGGTTCGGGGCACGGGCTAATATCGTATTTACATGCTTAAATTAGTCGTGCCAACCAGCGGAGGTAACTATCGAATTGAAACAGGTTCGCGGCATGGAAGTTTATCTGAATCGAATTCCGATCGCGGCGACAAGCGTAATTGGTCTATTTGCGCGGGAAATCTGATAAATGTCGTGTTTCCCCGCAAGGAGGAAACGATATTAACGCTATTGATAATGTTGGGGCTTCAATGCGGTTCCTTGCGAATTTCTTGAGCACATGGAGAATACGGAGCTTTGGGACAATTTGAATCGGTCTTGATACTAAAATATGCAGGTTTAAAGTTCACAAAAATAATAAAAAATGTTAAATCCCTGTTTGTTAATATCGTTATGGCACTGAGAAATTTTACATGCGTGTAATTGGGAGTGTCCTTGAATGAAAATCACCGAACATTGAAATCTAGATGTTATAAAATTTGTAACATTGTATAGGGCTGCCGAACATAACACTGATGTTAAACGTTTTGAGGCTATTTGAGGTCCGGTATTTAAATCACGACATTTTGAATCGTTTTATATTCCATGACTACGACAGTTTTTGGAGTGGATTAAAATTTTAAATAGTCCCGCTGAACGAGCTTCAACGCAGTTGCAACTACAAATGTGAGAAAGTGCCTGAATTCTGAATGCAAGCGTTGACAAAGTGCAGGTACAATGTAATATTTGTATGATGTTTATTCTGCGTAAATGCAACTGAAAATACGATTTAAGTCATACTGTTCACGTAACCGTGACCAAAGACGAGATGCAGATTGAAATAAGTAAAAAATATACAGTATAATTTTTTTTATATTTTGTTATTATTTACTTTGTAGCGTTTGAGTTTTGCAACTAAAACACTTGAAAAATTGAACTGAGCTATTTGTATATGACGGATTATTTCTCGATAAACTGTGTATTTACGAAAATCACGATGCTATTAGTATTACTTAGGTAAGCAACGCAACGCAGCGACTTTTTGTTGTTTTCGAGAATAATGCGAGTGGTTGATTTCAAGTCGATTGGACACGTGGTTATGAGTTAAAATTGTAAAGGATTCATTTTCTTCGCTCTACCGGGGGTGAGTGTTTTTTAAAAAATGTGTATTGTCATTATAACTACGTACGCCTGTAAAGTTTCAAGTCAATTGGGTTGGTGGAAGTGGGTTAAAATTGAGTTACAATATTTGAACCAAGCGAACAAACAAAACAAAAAACAACAGTGAAGTGAAGCTAAATGAAATCGTTTAAAAATCTATTTTCCAAAAAATTGCTTTCTTCAATACAATTTCACAGAAGAGCACGAGCAATTGAAAATAAGACCCTTTGTGAACAATGGGGTCTACCCATAAAAGAAAATGAATAATTTAATAATTAAATGAAATATCAACTTTTACGGGTACATCAGTTTTCGAATAGAATATGTAGGCATTACCTTTCGATCCCAACCCTTCGTTGTTGGAGTATTAGCTTTCAGGCCACGAGGGTTGCGGACAATAGAAAAACGCGGGTTATAAACAAAGAGCCTACCCTGCCCATGTATGACTTCCCCATTCTCAGTTACCGCTGGGTCGTGTCAACATGCGTTCCAAGACGCGATTCAAGTCTTCCCTGGTGCTCTCGCGATTTGCGACTCCTTTTGTCATGCAAATTTCGCTGCTGCAATGCTAAAGGTCCCTTCGCTTAATCGTGTGTAATATTCGTATACGAACTTCGCAAGAGCGGCTCACAAAGGGAAGAGTGTTTTTTTTCTTCTCATAATTCGTGATTATCTGCAAAGTGGTGTACTCGAAGATCGCGGTGAATATTGCCGGGAATATTCACGGACGCTACTGTTGCACCACACAAAATAAGTACGACCTGTTCAATGTTGCTGTAACGTATATGCTTGAATTTTCAAAAGTAATTAATTAGCGAACGCTTTGTTACCTTATAATAAAATAACGGTGGGGTGGCGGAATAATGGTACAAATATATGCAAAGTGGTGTACAGAAACATGAGGACAGAATTATCTGAAGGAAAGCTTTACAAGATTTAAACATCGATCCAGCAGGGTTGTAACACGAGCGCCTTGCTTGCGGTCATAGTGTCGCTTGAAAACCACTGAAATTCTATCTAGATTCGTCAAGCGACTTTTGAAATTTAATATTTAGACCCATTTGCTTCAGAAATCCTCAACCTCTTGCGACTATACAATAGCCGTATCGTTTCCATTCCACCAAAAATAAAACGCTTGCCTTGGTCGCGATCTCTTCTTCTAGCATGGCAAATCGTCGATAGGGAATTAAGTTATGAATAGTAGAAAAGGGAGAAGCACTGTCCCTTCCTTTGAGAAAACTATATCACGTTTCGATAACGACATTACTCGATGCGATATTATCGTATCGGTGGTGTTCGCTGGAAGACAAGGGCCGGAAAATAGGTCGACTCGTGTAATGGTTCGCTCGAATCCCAGGGGCCGAGGCGACGAGCCAATATTGTATTTACATGGCCGAATTAGTTGAACCAACGGGCAGTCGTCGTGGTCCGTGCTCTTAGAGCTTATCCGGATGAAAATTTTGTTCCAAAGACACAAGCCTCGTTAACGTATCCAAAGGTATTACCATTTCACCTCAATCTCTGTGGTGAATAACAACCGGCACCAACCAAGAAATTAAATAAATAAATAAAAAAATAATCGTCCCGAGGAATCAAGCAAAAACTAGGGCGTGGTGCCATATTTCGGGAGATATCGTAAAAGTGTCGGCGCAATGGTGTCCCGATCTCATTAATAAAATCCTGGGATAAAGTTCCAGAAAGCCGAGTTGGAAATGCGACCAGCGGTAACTTAGAGCGCGCTACCATTCGCTGTGATTTCGTTTGTACGCGCGGGGTTGCAATAAACAGCAATGTTTCGAGTGCCCGAGGAGGAAATAAGGCTACTAGCCGTTTTAGAAATTGCGAAAGAAACATGGCGACATTCTTCTGCTCTTGCGGCAATAGTTTACATTTAAACATGCTGACATATGGATTTCCCTCTACTTTTCTAATCGAAAGTAGTCAAGTTTATTTCTCCATGTCGAAGCGTAGGAATATTGTAGAGATTTTGCGGGGGCGGAATAGGATGATGAAAAGATTGTTAATATGTATCGGTGACAATAACACTGCGAATGGAATTAACAGTTTCATATTCAGCACAAATGTGGTTATCAAAAATTACATTTGAACAATTCAAGGTAACAAAATAGTGATTACTACATTTTATATTTTCCAAATTCATTTTTTCCTATATTTTGAGCTAAAAACGTAGCAAAATTTCATCAAACTGAAGCTACGTATGTGCAAAGTAATACGTCGTTTTATTTTTCTGTTTCCAATTACCTAGAAGATAAACGTCATGCACATCAGCGGACAAAGAATTCTGCGCGACATGATGGTTGGTCATGTATAACTCCTAAATTTATGATTAAAAATTAATAAAAAACAAACTGCAACTTTTTCGAAAACGCATTAAAACGTGGTCCAAATTTTAGACGAATCGGATCGCTAGTTTCTTAAAAAAAAAATCCCAAATTTTGCTATGTTTTCAGCCCAAAAATAGAATTCCCCCTTAAGTCAGTTCACTTGTCCTGCGAATAACTTTGAAGAATATAAACTGCATTATTCAATCCGCGTTACAGCTATTATTTTCTTGCAACTATTGATCATCGCCAGCAATGTGTTTCCATAATTATTGGCGAGCTCCGTTGAAAATAAATACCATTAGCCTGCATACCTCGGTATACTCGTGTTAAAATGCATTTTATTGCATCAGGTTACCGCTCGTTAAAATGATGATCATCCGCCACGTCATGTAATGCATATAATAAACGTTGCTTGCTCATTGTTCGCCAAATCGCGATAGCGAACAAATCGTGTATTGGCAGTTCTAACAACGCGATAAGCTTACGAATGACGCGTAACAGTAGCTCATACCAAAAATTTCCCAGCCGATAAATGGTAGTTGGACCGGCCTTAAATTTACGATCACATTCCTGTGTCAAGCAAATGGACACTCGTATGTTTGATTTTCATGGGAACTTTGTTATTTGACAGTCAGGCAGTGGATATTTTACAGCGCTGATACTATTTCCGAATATACCATGAAAAACGTCTTTATATTTCAGCCCTTTTTAAAAATTAAAGTAGATTTATTGGCCAGTGTTCGGAATTTTGAGTCGTCCAGTTTTATATTTTTATACAATGTTGTTGTATGATTTTAATGATGTTTTCATCGAAAAGCCTCGCTTTTTCTGGGATGGGGAATTTTATAGAAGGCAGTAACACGATACTCTTCAGTTTGCTTTGAGCTCCTCCTACGTAGAAGTCTGTTAAGCACACATTTCACGGGGAATCGAGTTATTCATTTGAGTGATTGCGAAAATATACGAGCGATTACGTAAGGGATGAGCAAGTACATCCACGAATTTTACGTAAAAGCGATGATACGTAGGGATCTTCGGAGTTTCACTCGTTCAGAAAGTAAGTTCAGGGGAAGTTGCGTTACATTTTATTCAAACGCTTTTTAGCTAGAAGCGGAAATAGCGTGTTTTAGAGAATCGTTCCATTTATGTGAGTTTTTGCGAGAGTACAGAAAAATCACTTCCATTAGTGGACCAGGGAATAGCAGATCCCAGACTGTAATACTACTCGACCTTGCAATCATAAGGATTTTCTTGAGCTTAGGTGGAACGACGACGCTCCCGGAAAAGACAATCTTGTGATTTGCAATCGGTCAGTCTAGCTATAAAAACTAGGCTGTTAAATGAATTAAATTAATGAAAAGTAATTAAGCAGGCATGCCTTGTAACAGGAATATATAAGCTACACATTCGAGTCGTTAGATGAATTATATTTCTTCTCAGAATTGTGACCGAAAGACAAGTTATATGCCTGGTGGATGTTAAATTATTGCACCATTTCAATCATTAATTAAATTCACTCTCTTACAAAAAAAAAACAGAAATATTGTTATTGCTGGTGTTCTCATTGTAAATGTTTGAATGCTTTTGTGAGCCACTGTATTTGAACGACAAAAAATTGAATAATTGGAAAGATTAATCTTGTATTAACCACTGGCACTACCTCTAACGAGGCAGGTGTTCGAAACGTGACGATGGCTGCCGGGGTAAAGAACGACTGCGACGTGCTGGAACGCAAAAACGCGGGGAATTCCTCGAGAGGTGAAGATTCGAAAGGCGATGTGTATCGAAAAACGTGCACGAGAAAAAACCAGCTCGTGCGCAGCAAGCATTTATTTCAGAGAAAAGTAGGTCCGTAATTTTAGTCGTCATTACCTTTTCCACGTCTGTTCTATTTTCCTCCATGGGGCCATATCGTTGGAGAAGGCGTAAATTTACTTTCCAGCTTCTATTTCAAGGTTCCGTTTAAAATGGTCGTAAAGGACGAGCATTTCGTGATTGATAAACTCGAAATACAGCATTTCGTGATTGATTAACTCGAAATTAGCCTATCCTTTGGAAATTCCTCCACGTTGGATAAGGCGAGTTAATTCGACACGAAAATTTCGAAGCTCCACTTGTACAAAACTAGTACATACAGAAGAAGAATTATGAGCTAGCAAGTTCAGCCAGCAGGTTAAGATTTAAACAAAATGCCTAATCCCGAACTTTGTATAAAATAGTATACAAGCACATTATTTGCGTTAAAAGGGCGAAACGATTGCAGTGGATTTCTATGGAAATGGAAGCCTTAAATATCTCATCTTTGCTTGGTGAATTCAGAGAAAGGTAAATTCGTTTGTTTCCATTAATTAAACTAGGTTGTGCTACAGCAACGCCAGGTAGCCCGAGAAACTTTATTATGTCTAAGTAACAATGGGACTGTCGTGGAAGCAGTGGTTAATAGCCCATAGCCCAGGATAGGGTTTCTCTGAAGCCTTAGTTTCTACTGACCTCAACTGGTGAATTGCGTTTAGCTCGAGTACTCTACTTCAGAGAGTGCAGGCTCAGACGAGAGGTCTTGTCTCTAATTAAGACGTTGAGGCTTTTACTAAATTGGCTACATAAGTGTTGGAAAAAATTTCTCTCTAGCACGATAAAGGCAGTTACATTTCCACATTTTCTTCTGCTGTAACCTAGTATTATTGGAAATATGAGAATGGCAATAAGAAGATTAACCACTGTGCTCATAGCGTTCGGTTTTGCATTGCGCTGTAGCCCCCTGAATAATTAGAACGTGAAATTTAATCCATCCAGGAACGATACAAAGGAATTATCAATTTTCTAGCGATGCAAGCACTGCTGCATCGGCCTTAATAAGATTTCACAGGTTAATGGAATCGTATTACGTTGAACGGAAGCTAAACAAAGGACTGGGGTCTTACTTCAACCGAATCAAATGATATTGAGAATAAATCTGATCAAAGAGGAAGACGAAACCCCTACTTTCACTATCGGTTTCCTCTTTTCATCCCTCAATCGTATACAACGTGATACCTACTTATATTAAATCTAGATTACTGTTTTAGAATTAGCTCTACAGATCGAAAAAGGGAAACATTTATTAATAATTAAATCTACAAATCTATAACATCTATAACTTTAATGTTATTTTTAATTTGTTACACATTAAATGTGATAAAATATGGTCGTATTAAAAAATTTTCGCATATGTTCCTATGAACAAACATCGTTACGAAAACAAACTTGAACTCGTCATTGCACCTTCCCTCTTTTCCAATAACCCCTCACTATTCTACATAATTGCTGTGCAACGACAAACAAATACATTCACACATTTTTCTCATACTTTCCCATCATTTCTAAACCAGCGTTGCCACGGCAATTCAAGCATATCTGAAATACCAGTCTCGACCTACAATAATGTCCCTTTCTACCCGTTTGCACTCGAAATACGTCCACTTCTTCTCCTAAAAATCGATAACAAATTTCAAACCTACGAATATCTTGGAGAAATACATGCAAATCACAAAACCACTTATAATCTCTCTGAAACACAAAGATGTCACCCGAACCACAACGCAATTTCCAGCTATCTGTCCCTGTCGCATTCCTACTGGCGCGCCTAAGTTCGATAGAGACTATTCACTGCTCCCAGTAAATCGACGAATTTATCTGTTTTCCTTGGAACAGAGGGCAGGCTGGTGTAACTTATCCAAGGAGCGCGAAGCCTCCGAGAAATCTACCGGTTCGAGGGAAAAATGCTAGGCGTAAAGAGCGTTCCACTCGAGAGATTTCACGGGGGTGCGCGTCGCTACTGGTACGTGTACGTGATCGCTCTCTCGCTCGCTTGGCATAAAACCAACCGAGCCTTTCGCGTTCCCCTATTTCTCATCTAAGCTCCGAGCATCCTTGACGGGAGCACGGGTTGAGAACAATTCCTATACCGCGTATTGATTCGAATAAATGCGACGGAAATTCCTGTAGGCACGTACGACAGGGGTGGTTGGGGGGGTAGGGGACAGATTTTACAGATGCGCGCGAACGAGACCGAGGATTGAACCTGGTTCGACATATCTCACACGTGCACCGTGTTCGTGGCTTTCTCTTCCTACGTTCTTCACTTCTTCGCCAGCACGAAGCCTAGAAACGTTTGCATTATTTATACACGTTCGTTTCAAGCGTCACCGCGCTGTTTATCATCTAGATGAAACCGTAAGGTGAAACGAACCTGATGTAGAAAAAGAATGGATATTTATATGGCAGGGTGGAAAGTTATGGGGAGGTTTTGCTGATAGCTAACTTGTTGACTTGGTTGGTTAGTACCTACTTGTATCTTTCCACTGCTCTTCCTTCAGCTTCCAGTTTATGGGAATATGTACTGTGTAGAGTGGCGTGAGACATGTGTTGTACGACGTAGCTCTTGAAGAAGGGGTAGGTGTGGGGAAACTTAATATGCTTCTTGAACTTCTTTTCTACTTTTCATACTTCGATATTTGTAATAGCGGTGTTTTGGAATATGGATATCGCCTAGCAAAAGTTCAACGCTCTTAATTGAATAATAATTGATATTTTTGTAAGCAATTTGTTTGAATGTAAAAAGAAATTATTCATGTTTCATGTAGCAGAAGTTAGAATCACAATTAGGACACAAGAAACCTAAGACACGCAAAAATCGGGTAAAATATTATGTAAAGGGTAAATAATATCGCCTACTCAAGAAATATCGATTAAATGATGTATATATGAGTTTTTAAAGTTATTTTCACACGTGTTTCTAGTATTTCTTGCTATATAAATGTTACTTGTTTTTACGTTTTTATGTTTATCTGTGCTTTGAAAGATGGATGACTAAGTTTCATGTTTAAAATGTAGATTTGGAAGATTCTAAGAGGAGACAGTTTTCATATGTAAGACCTAAGCTGCAGAAAATCCAAGAATATTACTTCACGAAACCTATTTCCTATTGCTAACAGATACTCAAGAAAAAACAAACTATCGAGCAATTCAAACTTTATTTGCAAAGCCTTTCTTATTCAGAAAAATGCCTTCTTCTCAATTTCTTCTCAAATATAAATCTTAAATGAGAAATTCCGAAGAAAAGTTCCATAGCTCCCCTTATAGGCGCGAGTGTTCAGCAGCTACGTCACGCGACCCCAACCTAAATTTTTATTCTACGTATCTCGACATAGGGAAGTAGAGTTTTAGATGAGAATGAACAGAACTTTTGAACTCGAACAATTCCAGGAAACCCTTCACTCGTAAAATGAAACGAGAAATCGTGGGAGGGAAGGAAACATTTCTTCACCCCTTCAGACGTTACTGCCCGAAGGATCTTCCTACTACCACTCATAAGTGCGCGGATTTTAGCTGATGATTCCGAGGTCTCGCGTACGTCAAATGAGAAACGACATTAGAACTATTCCGCAGTGAAAATTTTGTCAAATAAAGTGGCTACACTTCTTCCATCGCCATCGATTCCTTTCCGAGGCCGATCAACCGATGCGAGAACGAAGTTCCTCGATCAAGCGCGAAAGCGAAGCTCGCAAGTGTATTTGCTAAACGACACCAAAGGAATCGAACGGCTCCTCCATTCCCCTCGGTTCACCCTAGCGCCTCCTTTTATCCCTGCGCCGTGGCTTCTCTCGTTTTTAGCTTGTTGTAAAAAAAAAGTGGGAGCTGGAAAGCACCAGCCCTCGTCGCGACCGTTTCGTAACTGTCCCCAGCGGTATTTCGTGTGTCGCGATACGCAGGTTTATGCATAAAATTCAAATGTTTCGTAGCGCGCTGCACCGCGAACGTCATTCCGGAGGCGTTCGGGAAAGAACGCCACGCGTTTCTTTTACGGATAAAATTCTGTGCATGATTTTTTATTCAACCTCGTCACGGCGGTATTTCTACTCCCGCGGGAGCGGAGACGGGATTGTATTAATCTTCGCGCTGTCGGGGAACGTTAATCCGATTGAAATTCATCGTGAAGTATCATTTCGTTTCGATCTCTCGACGAAAGATACGCGTAGACGTTTTCGTGTATAATATTAGTTTTCTGTTATAGGATAGGAGATAGCTCTGCGCTTTCCTACGTGTTGCCGGTGAAAATGTAATTAATAACGGAATATAGGGGTCTGATCACTGTGTGCACATATGTATATAGGCACTTTCCTTTGGATGTGTTGTGGAGAAGAACGCGTTACGCTTTTTTCCATTGGGGTAATCCAATTCTGTGATATTATCTTTATTTCATTGACCGTTATTGACAACTGGGGCTGATTTTCGAGAATTGTGGAAAAGTTTTCGATTTAATAATTCGGTACTATTTAAGTTAAACTATAAATAGTGTGACCTTAGAAAAAAAATATTGAGTATGTAATCGGCCACTTCACCTTTAAAAGAGTTATAATTATTTTATGCTGAAATATGTGAAATAATGTGATTATGAAAGTGGTGTAAGTCAAAATCCCCAAAAATTGAGATTTCTCTTATTTTATGTTATATTGATTTATATTTGAATATTATGAAAGAATTGTTACAAAATAGCTGTAAAAGCAATGACATGATAGTGTCACTTTCATAATGGCCCGCGGCAGTTTCACGTTCATTTCGAAAATGGTGTAAGTCATTTGTTCTCTCTAAGTAGTTTGTGAGAAAAGAAATAATTACATATTTTTGTATTCTGTATTAACCTTAGATGTGGGGCATGAAAAGAAAACGCGAAATATACTTAATTGTGCTGTAACTATGAAAAAAATTAGCAAAAATAGTGATAAGGAATACATTCCCAAAAATGGTAAAGTTGTTAGTGGCAAAGTATTTGAAAATAAAAATGGCTTTTGTTCGAAAAAATATTTGACTTTATTAAGTTGTGAAGATCGAAAGACTACGATTGCGTATTTGACTGTAATCGAACTCCGTTTTATTCCCGTCCGCTGCGAATTTCGATTTTAATCCATGGATTAAAAATTGTATCTTTTTGTCCTGTGATACTCAGCAATGTTTTCCGATATATCTGGTAGACTGTTGATTTCTTTAATTCCATTCTTGAGCCCCTCTGAGACAGTTCTATCGGTAACCATTCGTTGAAAAATAAACACTCTTTTTATTTGACTAAAATTCACACTTTCCAAGAATTATCTGAAAATTTAAGTACCCAGGGAAAGGGTTAAACCATCTTCACTAAATATTATAGAAATATTCAGGAAGAAAACAGTCCAGTTATGTGAAGTCAACTACTAATAGGAGGCACACAGCCACTATCAAATGACCCAGTTTGCCACACGTATGTATGTCTTCGTGTGTCGTGTTTCAAGAGGATACAGGAAATCAGTATCGGTCCATCTATCATTTATTAGAGACTCCTCCTGAGAGGAGGTAAAAACGTGTAAAAGTTTCCAGATAATCGCGTCCGGCGCCTCTGCCGAGATAGAACTCCGCGCGATGACATTTTGCATTCACGTGTGCGCGAGGGGTTCGTCTCTTTTGCCTCGTATCTAGGCAGCGGTTTGCGGAATAGATACGCGAGTCGCGCGGCTGGAAAAGAAGGAGGACAAATGCATCCTGTTTTCCGTCGTTCCTTCCCCCCCGGCCCATCCTCCAGATAATAACGATCTATGGCGTGCTGCATAGTTTTTCAGGTCAGCGTTATCTGGTGCGTTCCACGGCAGCGAGGGGGAGGGCAGGAAGGGCAAGAACGCGTATACGCATGCCGCATAAGCCTGCTGTGGAACTACCGAAACTGTTTGCCTGGAAGTGACGAGAAATCCGGCATACCGGATGCCTAGAATCCGTGTTGTTTCAGATGAGAAAATAGCGCGCGGCGGCGCGCGGCATATCGCATGTCTGGCTCGTAAATTTCCTTCCCACCGCGATCTTCATTCTGTTCTTTCGCCGGGCACGGATTTACCCTCCTAATGTCGGCGTGCATAAAGCCGTTGCTGGCGCTTTTTTCGTGTATTTTAAGGGGTTGCGCGAGGGAAGGGTAAATAACCGCGGGGGCTGTCGAGTTCTGTTGTAAAATACTTCCTTACCCGATGGTGGATACGTCGGTCGATGGAATTAGTGGTGTGGTAAAAGGAGCTGTTGTTTATTTCGTGTACAGGTTGAGTTTAAAGAGATATCACTGTAGGACAAGTAGTTGAAAGGGTTCGGATAAAAGTAAAAGTACGAAATTTAATTTTAGGAAAGAGGGATCAGAATTTGTGGGATAGATAGTATTCACGGAATTAAATCAAAATTTATGATGAATATATGTGGGAAAAACAATGTAACAGAGTTAGAAGCAATTTTTTATGTTACATAGTAATGTAATTTATTCAGTTGTATGTAGTTCTCATATGCAGAGTGGAAATAAGAGATTAAATACCAAACTATAGAAAATTTTACAAAGTTTTACATTAGCCCGTCGACCATAATTTTTTCAATTTTATGTGTCACCAAAATCACTGTAAGTATTTTTGTTTCAGGTTTCCTTTGATACGCGTACTGGAGGAGGATTGCATATTGTGGTGGTGAGTTTTCCACGAAAATATGCATTGTATAATATGAGGCATTGAGGGCAAAAACGGACAAACCCACATTTTTTGCGAAATTGAATTAGTAGCAATAATGTATTTCAGTAGGCTGTACTAATCATATAAACTAGGAAAATTAAATTTTTTTCAAATGTGGATTAGTCCGTTTTTGCTCTCAGTTCCTAATATACCTACTTATTCCTCACTATTTACTTCTACAGACATATGTATTTTTCACTCAAAATTACCAAGTGTAACAATCTCCTTTCATTGTTTACATTATTAGTATTTGAAGTTTCCATTACGTAGTAGTCCGTAATACTGCTCAGTTTTTATTTCTATAGACTTTCTCACTATTTACTGAATTTTTAATATCGAAAAAATAGTGTAAGGTTAGGTATAATGCAAGCAGGATATTATACAATATTGAAAAATTCCTGTGACTTCTTGAATTCGTCAATGTATACGAGTGAATAGCTGAAATGAATATTAACAAACTACCAACACAACAGTATCTAGAGAGAACAGTGTCTTTACTGTAAATTGTTGTATTATTATTCAGGCCAAAGGTATTAATTTTTGCCTGCACATATCTTTTTTATAGAACGTACCACTTGAGACCTGAAATATTTAAAATGGATATAAGTCATTTTTTCAGATGTCCTCGCGTTATCTGGTAAATTGAGGGCAATATTCATGGGAAACATGCTTTCTTCATTTTATCTATTACTTTGCTATCAAGTTTCCTTAAAGTGCAGAAACTTCTCGATTACCCTCGTCCAAGATTGCCAGCTACTTGATGCACACAGATGCAACATCAATTTGCTTGCTGAAGCACTGTAAACCTCGAAAACGTGTTTAAACTGTTTAAGCATTAAACGTCAACTAAACACAGTAGCTCCCCATAATTCCACTTAATTTTTCTTCAAAATGAAGGAAATATTGCGTGGCATACAATGATCACTATAAAGACAATCAATTCCTCCTTAACTTAGTACACAAGACGGTTCAATTTAGCATTATTATTAGCTAATTGTTCTCATTCCAACATTTCAGCATCGATTTGAGTATTTGCTTTAGACACGCTACTAAAATTGAGGGAGGCAGGGATTTTCTCGTTAAACAAATTAAGGTCATCTCTCGCGTGATAAAATATTACAAATTTTTGGAACCAGGAATATTACAAACATCGCTGAAAGTATTAACTTTGAAGTAGAAGAATATTTGTCACGCTATGTAATTTCAATGAAAATCTCCAAGCAATTTCAAACTTTTAGCCACCAGTGTATACACGGTGAGATGTGATTCAATGTACAATAAAGAAAGGGATTGAAAGAATGAAAGTTGTTTCCGTACAAACAATAACATAAAACAAATAGAAACCGTAAACAATAAAATTTTATACCGCATTCTCCATTCATTTCTACATGTAGAATCGAATCGCTTGTACTTGGTTTGCCATTGTCCAACGAACTTCCCCAGCCAGTATAAGTGCATTCTCCGAAATTCTTCGAAAAGGTATCGTAGAAGCCTGGAAATAGTAGGTTTTGAATCTTTTCCGCGTGGAGTGACAAGTTTTAAAGTCTGGCGATTGTGTGCTTCGAAGGGAAGCCTGAAAAGCTACTCCATAAGTATTCAGCGACACGCTGCCGTATCGAGAAACGACGTGCTCCAATTATTTCGCTTGAAACCGAGGCTGAGATGGGACAAGTCCATCCCAGTATTTCCAGTTACAGGAGAAGCAGACTGAAAAATCCTTTGTATTCGTAATAGAACACGGGAGTGTTCACTGGCACACCTGCTACTTTGTCCATCTCCCACGCGCGATCCCAATAAATCTTGTATTCGCGGGGGCTTGGGAATGTTTAGTATAATCGGCGGCTAATTGTATGCGATTAATTTCCGGCGGTTATTGCCGCTCGAAACAATCACTCTCCTAATTACAAATTTGAGGTGAATCATTCGACGGAATAATAGCGCGATTACTGGCGGTTTCGATTGCACGCTCCAGTGTGCACCGAACCGCATAATTTTCCTGATATCGATTTTCAATTCCGACGCGTGAATAACGTAATAGTCTTAGGAGCATCTAATGCATCAAAACTCAAACTCAGACGCCACAGTGTCTGGCACTAAAGTAAGGTAGAAATTTTAGCTGATTCGATGCAATGAGATTTTTTCAATCTCTTTTTGATATTTAAATATACATACAATATTTATTCTAAATTAAAAAGCAAATATTTTGTGCTACTAGTGTTTAATATAGTCAAAAGTTTTGATATTTCTGTTAAGAACCTAATGTTAAGATCCTCGTTGTTACGGATGGATGATAAATGTAGTATAATATGATTAATAAACAGATGTCACTATTAAAAAGGTTGACTTTCTTTATCTTGTGTTCATTTAATTATTAATAACGTTAACAATTTTAAATCGTAAGTAACTGATTTGTATTTTCAAATTTGGAAATTTCCAATTCACCCTTTATTATCGCCGACACTCACTAAATCGTAAATAAAAATAATTACGTAAAACGCCACTCACAAGAAATGTGCAGAAAGACACGGAAAAATAGTAATAATAACTTAAATTATGAAAACGGACTACAGAGGAGAATGAAGAAGTACACACCTACATAAATAGATTTTCCAAGTAAATATAATCGAAATAAATTGCATCGACAGGCTTCCTATTCCACATTGCACCACATTCTTCAAATCTTGAAGGAATATCTGCCTGAAACATTTCATCGGCTCATGTGTAGCCAGGGAAGTTAAAGCCCGTCAAATGTGTTCAGTCTCAAAGGACAAGTCGCGTTAAACGAACAATCTTTCGCGTCGAATTTTTCAGGGCGCGAGCACGTCGATCGAGAGGCAATCGTCGACGGGGAAGATTTTTATCGGATATTCGAAAGGACGAAGAAACAAAATGAGGGGAAAAAAGGGGTGCGCTGTATCATCGGGGAAAAAATCTGAAAGCTCGTAGGATGGGTAAAAATCGATGAGATCCTTATCGACTGAAATCCAACGAAGAATCGGAAAAAAACTGATTCGAAGGGGAAGCAGAAAAAAGCCCCTACGAGGTTGGATTCGTCAGCAATTTTTGCCGTATTGAAACTTGAAAGATCGAAAAGCCCCTTGTTTCGGGTTACGCGATAATTTTCCAGCGGGCGAACGTTTCGTAATTCGGGGCAACGCAGAGTGACGGAAACAAACGGGACATCGATCGGACTTATCATTGGACCCATGCAAATCGAATTACGCGAGAATGCCATGGCTCGTAAAGATTTGGCGAAAATCAAGCAGATGGAACTCGAAGCTTTGGAATAAATTGTCGATTCAGGGCTTCACAGATTGTCGTAGCGTGCAATTCTACGCTAAGTAACTTTGTGACCGTGACCACGGGTTAAAAGGTTTATCGCGGATGCAAAAGTTTTAACTCAATATTTGCAGGGCACAAACGGGGTAAAGGAAGGGTAACGAAGTGTAAGCGCGAGTAAATACTTTTATGGAAGAAAGGTGGAGAAAAACGGTGCTGTATGAATGGTGTTATCCTTTGTTTCGTAATTTCGATCCTTTTGAGCAGCCAGCGTTTTCCTTCGTTTGTTGAATGTATCTGCAACGTCCGTAAAATATATCTCTCTTTTTACGAGTCACTTGGCTCTGAAATATCAATGGGAGGAAAAACAGTGGAGCAAATGCACGCAATAGTTTGACGTGAACGGTCCGTGTAAATAAAAGGGATATAAATTCCATAACATGTGGTTGGATGACCGTAAAGGAGAACTTTATATTTCTTCAATATCATCGTTGTATGCTGGCCAGTTTTACAAAGTATTAGTTGCGTTTGAAGAATTATTCTCGAATTGCTACTACCTATTTTTAATGTGACAAAGGGACGTTCCGATTTTTTTAAATTATGCAGGTTTGTAAAGGACCTCAATAGAAGTATCACGCAATTTTTCGTTTGTGCCCATTTTCGGTTCTTCGGGCTGAAAACACTCCATAAAGGTTGATGCATGTTTCCTTATTTTCCAATATATCTTGAAAACTATAGTGGGTATAAGAAAACGGTTGCGAAGAAAATTTAATTGTTTTTTATGCAGTATAAATTTATGTAATTGAACTGTTTAAAATTTGTGGTCGGGAACATTGCACTGTTTAAATCACAAATTTTGAACAATTTGATTACACGATTTTATGGGTCATAAAAGCCGTAAAATTTTTATTCTAATCATTTTTTTATATCCACTATAGTTTTCAAGATATACTGGAATGTAGGAAATCACACATTAATTTTTGAAGGAGTGTTTTCACTCTGGAGAATCGAAAATGGACCCAAAGGAAAGATTATCTGATACTTTTATTCGGGTCCTCTACAAACCGGCACAGTTTAAAAAATAAAAATGGAATGGTAACTTCCTGGCAAGGTAATTACTGAACTATCCTTTGGAGGCACATTGGAATTATAGATCGAATAGTATTTATTTAAGTTGTTTTAGCGAGGGAGAAATGTTTCGTTCGGAACTTTGTATCGGCACGATACAACTCTTACAGAAGGATTGATGAAAAATATTTTACTTCTGGAAGTTAACATTCAAAGGCAATATTTTTCGACGGAAAGTTTGTGACGAGCAATCGAAATATTCGTCCGTAACGTTTCGTCGATACACTTGTCGATGTTCATTCCAAAAGAAAAACAAGATGCAGCGGGGAAGCAGCAAAGATACATACAGTAAAATATCAACAAACGTGGGAGCTACTACGCGAAAACAAATCCGTAAAATAAATACAAAGTCGAGGAAATATTTACATTCAATGAAACCTCCTGAAATCACAAAATCCAATACTCCCCTAGAAAATGTACTTGATTCTCCTTTCGTGGCCATTTTCTTGTTTACTCACAGCGAAGCTGTGTATATATATTTATTGCAATAGCAGGGAAATGTTAATATTTCAGTTACACAGTGAACAACTAAAATGTTTAAAAAAAATTTACAGCAGGTAACATTTAGCTAAATTCTTGAATATAATTAATCAACGATATGTATTTTACTCCGTTACTCCCTGAAGCATACCGCTCAAAATTTTACTGTTCCATATGGATTCATTTGTAAGAACGACACCTATATAAACAATGAATCATAGAAATAAGAAAAATTAGTAAATATACGCGTGTATACATATGCATTACTTGGAATTACTATAGAGGATGTTCCATAAGAATAAGTACCAATTTGTAAAGCCTAGCAGAACTCATTAAAAGAAACAAAAGTCTTAGTAAACGTATGTTCGAAAATTAAGAGTTTCGTATAGTTCCGCCTTAACAAAATATATTCGTTTTAGAATAAATACTAAAAGTGATGACCATTCATTTAAATGCACAGTATGTGAATAGTAACATTTTATGCAAAGTGAATATTATAAATATTCTACACTTTCTTATTTCAATCGTATAAAATTCAATATCTCTGGGTACTCCCTTTGGTTGTACTTTTTTTATTTTTTCACTCGGGAGTTCTACCAGCCTTTACAGTTTGTATTTATTCTTATGAAACACCTTGTATAATAATTCCAGGTATATGTATACGTATTCACTCATTTTTCCTTAATCCTACGGTTAGTTGTTTATAGTAGAGCAGTAACTGCAGAGAGTACCTACAGTGGAGCTGCCACTACAACTTCCATATGGTTTCATTTACATGTACATATGCATATATCGAGGCCCGAGGGTGTAGAAAGGACAAAACTTTGAACACGATTTTCTCCGAAACTTTTGTGCCGTGTACCCTATGCATATCCTATGTACTTACACATGCTATGCATTAGCTATATGCAAAATTCGAAGCAAATCGGCGATCTGAAGTTCACGTGCTTGCCTCGCAAACGTTGTTTCATCAAAATACACAAAATCAATTAAAGTTTAAGGACCGGTGCGCACATTGTCACAAATCAAGCTCGCCGCTCGTGTGCACCCGCCCTTAGGTAACAAGTTAAAGCACATTCCCATTTGCGAGACATTTAAAATTTTCAAATGACGCGTATGCTCGCGTTTCGCGGACATCGATAATTCTTAATCATCGAGTATTCCCGAAATATTGGACGGGGTTAATAACAGCGTGCAGGCGACTAATTATACATCGCGTTAATGGGTTTTATAAATTTTCGTTTGCAGTCACTTCGAAATGTTAGTTACGGTCACTTACGATGCTTTTAATGCGCCCGGTAACATTCATTATCCCCTACTAAATATTCTCATTATCGCGTTCGTAATGCTGGCGTGCGTAATAAACAAACGCTATAATCATCGTTCTTTAACTCGCGCCTCGGCGGTGTAAATTAGGGGGACAGGTATCCGAGCGTTCGTTCGTGAATATTTATTCAGCCAGGGCGAAAGTCTGGGCCGAGTTGCCATTACACTCGAGTTAAGAACTTTTGATGTTATGCAATGACACCGTTTTCATTAATCACCGTGGAAATTGCGACTCCGGCCGCGGATTTAAATAATCCCGCCGTATTTGAATAGTTTTATCTACGAGAGCGATGGTGTCGATTTTAATTGCCTCGCACGATAGTTTAGACTCGTTTGCACTTTCAAGAAAGTAGTTGCTCAATCGAGGAACTTCCAGCAGGACGGGTGGCGGATCCATCTTTACCAACTTCGAGTAAATTAGAAAAGACTGTTCATAAAGTTATTGCTTTGACTTAAGATTGAAAAGAGAACACTAATTAAAAACTATGTATTTTTACGCAAAATAAGTACCTGGTAGTTATTAAGTTGATAAGTTTCGCCTTCTATTTTTCGCGAAAAAATATTCTATAATAAAATATTAATATTCTATTTTTATTTATTTGCAATACATCGCTCATTTGTTATCGGATTTGCCCCAAACGTGCACCAAACGATGTAGATTTTTTTTTACGAAGGGGAGGGGGCGCACTTGGAGTGTGGCGCTCCTCTCATTTAAATTCTAAATGTGTACTTGTACATACACCCGCACACAAACGTCTTAAGACATCCGAGGTTTCGAACAAAACTCTACTATTTCCTTAGATAATGAAGTTCGAACTACGTTTACTACGTAGTGTAATTATATTCAAGTGAATAATGAAATAAAAATCAAGCAGTAGCCCTTTCAATCACTAAACCTTTATTCCAGCAAAATATTGCGACACAAACAGAAACGAGACTTACCAGATAGATTCGAAAAGTTGCCCTAAGTCAGTAACAAAATACTGCTGCACCCTGCAACAAAAACAGAAAAATATAACATCAGGAAGCTTAAACTTAATAGACAATAGAAAAATTCGTTTTCCTTTTGCTAAAACTTTTAGTACATCAACACTGTATTCTTTGTTTATCGTGAAATGTTTGAAATAACATGAAATTTTGCCATATTTTGTCAGATTCTTCAACCTGTTACCTACTTTTCCAGATTTTAAAGAAATATAACATCCGTCCTAAGACTTTTGAGCGGTGTACATACTCTTAACTTTTCCAGTACCAACCTTCGAGCTGTCGACTGAGAAACCAAGAATTTTCAGTATTCATGCGAAGCTTTCAAGATCCATCAAGAATTTTACAGTTTTTGATTCGACTTTTTCGCCATGTGCTCGATGTGACTTTGTTACGTGAGGGCGTTGTTCAATTAACAAGTAACAAGTCAACAAAAATTGACTGAGGGAAATCCCACAACACTAAATGGTTGAATCAATAATCGTGTCTTGTTGTTAATTTTGAAAGAGACCGAGCGGTTGAGTCTAATTTCCTCAAGTAACGCTTAACGAATTTTAAAGGGAAAAGTTATAATTTTAACATAATCAGTGATTATTACGCAAAAATCAGGATTGTTTTGGGGCGCGGCTTTTGTCTACAACCCGTACAGGTTGTCCAATCAGGATGTGGTATTTTAGAGGAAACTGGTTCGAAACAAAATTAGACAATTTAAGGAATAATATACCATGTATTACAAAATAATATATATAAAAGGAGTTTTGAAAAGGTGGTACAAAATGGGGAAAATTACATGGATTTGTGTTACACCAAACTATGTATAAAATCTGTATGAATCCAATTATGTAGAATCCTAGACTGGTTTAGGAGGATTTGAACAGACCAACAATAATTGATCGAGGGGAAACCCACAACCCACGAAGTGGTTGGATCAATAATCGCGGTTTTCTTAATCTTATACGTTGACTCGAGTTATTTGAATGATTAGTTTGGTCGCAATTTATATTATTTGAAACAAGACAATTTTAAAACGCGTCACACGCCGAAGGGAAAGTAACAGCTAATTGAGGGTAAACCCATAACAGACTAGGTGGTTGAATCAGCTGCTGCTTCCGTACAATATCATGGATGGATCGAATCACTCACCAATTCTGTATAAGAGATTTCTAATTCGTATTTTCAAGTACTCTCTCTCTCTCTCTCTCTGTACGACTTGGAGGGTCCCGCGTTCGAGATGGTGAAGCGCAGGAGGGTCGCACAACACACGAATGTCGGAAAAAGGTTCACAATGTTGGTTTAAACATTGGTTACACGCGAGAATATTAAAGTTTAATTAAATAAAACGGTTTTAAAACAATTAAGGATTAAACTGGAGAAAAACGCAAAAGTATTAAAGTCTCTACGGGGACTGAGTCCTTCCACGCACTACAAGAAACACGGGAACTCCGGCTCAAGACTATTTTAACGAATAGTAATGTCCCTCGGACAGATCGACCACGCTCTATGCGACTTAACAGGCGACTGCCACGAGCGTTCGCAGGGTAGGCCCGAGCTACCCGGCCCTTGAAACAAAGAGTGTCAAATTGCTGACTCTGCACCTCATGCACACGGCCCAACCGTCATCGCCTCGGAACGTTCCCAGCCTCGCAGTGCTTAGGTTTTCGAGTGCTATCGCATCCGGCGTTCCAAGAACGTTGATGCTGATGAAAGATTTTCTCAAGGAAGAAACGCAGTGGCGTAACGACCTACATTTAGTTATTATTATAATTCAGTTTGTAGATCATTGACAATTGATCGAGGGAAACTCCCATAACTCGCAATGGTTGAATCAGTTGTCAATGACGGTGTAATGGAAATTTAGAAGAAAGTCAAATATAAATGGTCTACTACAATGCTTAAGTTTCCGAAACCCTATCATATCAAGCGTTCTCAGAATATCGCACGGCGTCGGAAGATTGTTGTCGATCTTGCATGGGAAAGTTTGCCGTGGCGTGACAGGCTTTAGGCTGGTTAAACTGTAACTATTGAGAGTTTTCATAGATAACTGACAATTGATTGAGGGAAATTCCCATAACACTTGATGGTTGAACCAATTGTCAATATCATTAATTTTGAAAAATAGTCGGCACGTAACACCCTTCCCCCCTTGAAATCATCGTCCCGATGATAATTAGGTGTAAGGACATTTAGAGTGCCGAGTATAATTTATAAAAACGTGGAGTAGTTGCCTGTCACGTCTGAGGGGCATTGCGCTTGTTCCGCCGACACGGATTTGGGTTCGGTGGTTATGAGGATCGCCTCGCAGGGCAGAGTATACGCATTCCACAAAAGCCCGTCCTACATTTATGCAGCCCTCCAGGTCAATTATCATTATCGTAGCGCTGTTTCTGATGAGGCCACAAACGTCCTCATCTGTTATGCCCCGATTATCCCTGCACGTCAACTCCCTGAGCGACGACATGTCCTTAAGGAATTGGGCACCGACGTCCGGGTACAGTAAGCTGATCTGTAGTTCGGTACAATGTTTCAGACCACTGAGTGTCTCGAGGCTAAACTGCCCTCTGATGTTGGTACACCCAGTGATGTCTAATTTAATAAGGTGCTTCATGTGACGACCCACTTCGCCGATGAAGGTGTTATCCACCCAGCCGCAGAATGCAACCCCGAGCTCGGTGACCAGAGGATAACGGGAAGGTAGGCTGACAGCCATCTCAATGGGACCGAGGTCGAATTCAAAGAAATCCGCTGCCTCTTCTTGTTCGGCTTCCGCATCCTCCTCCCGCGGTTCTCCGCCCCCGGTCCAGGGGTTACATCCCACGAATTCCATCGACTCCATGGATCGTGGTAATGTAGGGTTTGCTATTAATCCCTGTAAAATATCAGGATGAAAATTTTTTGGTTTAATTAGACAAAGATGAGATAATTTCGTGAATTTTGAAATGGCTGCGGCGATGTATTCGCCTCTAGCCGTGCAATCTCTTAGATTCAGCTTTACTAGGTCCTTCGATAGTCGTAGCAGGGACGTTCCGGAGAAGTCGGTGCCCATAGCGCTGAACTCTTGCAAGGTCTTATTGACTTCGAGAACCTTTCCCAGTTCAATGTCGCTGCAGTTCGTGCAACGCCCAATTGCCAGGTCTCTCAGGGAGGTGACCCTTGCCGCCAGCTCTCGAAAAGCCGATGGTCGAGCCTTAACGGCTGTCACATTCAACTCCTCCAGTGCAGGACAATTTTTGGCAATCAGGGCCAACAGCTGAGGTCGCAGATCTTCGGCGGCTAGCTCATCATCTAGAACAATAGTTTTTAAATACGGGGCACACCGCGCCAGCACCCAGTAGAAATTCCCGGTGCTAATGCGCCTACATCCCTGCATTCCCGGCCATCTCCAATCGTTAAAATCGATGTGCTGCATTTTCCGAAAAGCTTCCTCCACTCCTGCTTTCCAGGTCCTCGATACTCGCTCCATGCGGGCGCGATCGGTAAATGGTAGGAACGCTGCTATCTGTGCGACTACCTCCACTGGCAAGTGCGTAGAGTAGACCGGTTCGTACCCTGGGAATGGATTATCCCAACTGCTTCCGATGCCAGTAGACGGCCCGCTGCCCGAGGATGGCAGGTTGAACCCATGCCATGCGTCCGCCATCATGACTCTGAGTTTCCTCTTATGGAGGACGATTGGCTGCGTAAGGGCGTTGCTCGCCACCCTAGCTGCTTGCTGGGGGGTGTTAAAAGTGACGAAAGCCACGTTTCCGCTAGGCTGGACCCTCAGCACTGCATGCTCGGCGCCATGTGGAGCCCATAGGTTTAAAAGGTGTTTTTGCTTTGTGAACCGCGCAAGGCGGCACACAAAGATCCTCCTGGATGTCCCGTGGTCGTTGGTGACCGGTCTCGACATTGCTATTAGGCTGATAAACAAACGATAGGAGTAATAATAACAACAATTTATACCAAAAAGAAAAAAAAACGAAGAACTATGCGATCATTGATCGAGGGTTTCCCCATAACACTTAATGGTTGGATCAATTGTTGTTCCTAATCTACCATTGCCTGCTGGCACGGTAATGACGATGTGGTGGTGGTTGGGTTCGGTGGGACCCCGCGCGTTCCCTCCATGTCTGTCGTCTCAGGTGAAGTCCTCGGCTTCCTCTTTTTACAGTTCCAAGTTGATAGCAATTTCCAAAGAAACCTTCTCGTACAATACAACAATAGTCCCAGGGCGAAGATGGATGACAGTGTTAGTCCACCATGCAATAGATGGGCACTATATTTTTTATTTCGGTGATGTCGTCCTATTTCATCGAGTTTTTCTTCTATTTCAGACATGGTGTCTTCCACAATTGGAGCGTTTACATATTCGGTATCCAATGGTCGGATATCATGATAATTATGAATTTGAGGTAGAAGTTCCGAGACATTCAATAGTAAATTTGGCTGATAGAGGTATTGTTCTTTACTTTCCAAATGTTGAATTCCGACTAGGGTCACATAGGTGGTTTTCGCAATACATCCCTGTCTAAGCTGCAGAATTCCAGTGCCTTCCATTGTTATTAAATCGTCTTTCATTCCGCTGCATATGATTTGCATCGGTTCTGGCGATTCTAAGGAATATAACCATCCTTGTGTTGATCTAAGCCAGGCCCAGAACGGAGTGTGCTGAGGTCTTATACGCACATCGCAGTGTTTGAATGCTTGGACAGTGGGTCGCAATAATAGCGAAACCTCGCAAGCATTGGTGGATGAGACTTCAAACAATGGTCGATCCAATGAGCAGAGGTGCGCATAGGATGTCTTGTGGCAGTTGTTTATATATAATTCGTCTGCGTTAAAGTAGAACCGGTGATCATTGCTTATTGCCAAATATGGGACCTTTGGATGAATATGGCTTGATCCTGTTGAATTTTGGGTGAATTTTTGTGGAATAGGCCAAGAGTATGTGCGATAGAGGTGATATGCTACTCTATCTACCAACGGTAGGCGTAATGTTAACAAAAATCTGCCCTTATGATGACCAATCTTTATGCTGGATAACCTAATCAATTCTTCTATTCCTTGGTGTCCTTCAGGTATCGGAAGGTCGTATGATTTTTGTGTATTCCTAATATCCGTTATTATACGGTGAAGTTTTGATTTGTCCAACAGTGTGCGATGTATTTCGCCTACCCTTGCGGCATATATTGCAGCAAGGAAATTTTCCGTTACTTTAATATACTGATCCAAGGATAATTCCAAAGTATGTACATAATTTGCTAACCAATACATCGCTCGAGTATAATTCATTGCCGTATTTAGGTCACCAATTGCTGCAGAGATTTGATTGATTTGTATCCTGTTTTCATTCATTAATTTTGTGTTTTGGTCTAATGCCTCGTGATATTTATGAAGTCTACTAGTGGTAATATGCGTCTGATTTTTTATAATTTGGATTATCTCGTGTTGATCTTGATATAATTTATCAATTTCCGAATTATAGTATTCCGCGTCTTCTATTGATAGCGTACCAAAGAGAGTGCGGCTCAATGATCCAATGAATCCGAGAGGGACGCTTCTCCGTACGATGGTCCTCGGGCTGTTAAAATCTTCAGGAGGTTGAATTGCCGAGGTTAGCTCCTTCATTTCCAAGCGTAGCGCCATAGCTTCTTCCATTCTTCCCTTGAGATAAATGGTACGCAAGATGCCATCGCATCGCTCCACCACCATCAAAGAGAGGCAATGTTCAAGAGTTTTATCTAATTCTTCGTAACCTATTGGGAATTGAGATTCCAATTTATGAGTATCGATGAAAATTGTCACTCGCCAATCAGCGGTCACCAGTCTCATGGTGTGTAGTCTTTCGAAATACAGTCCAGGGCTAGCGCCAATTCTTGAAATCTCGTACGTTTTTCGATTTTCTCCAAAGCTCGTTGTGATCCAGGTTATCAGAGAGAGGAGCGTGGCCAACTTCATTATGATTGATTTCGTTCAATTCTATTCGATTCGATTTTTCGATTAGATCGGAAATTGAGACTTAATCATTTTGGTGATGTAGTAATAGTTTATCAGCATGCTTTACAAATCGTTCGCCAGATTTCTTCTGAAGTATAATGTTATTCTTTTCCAAAATCCCAACAATTTTGTAAGGACCGTGATATCGACCTCCAAATTTACCTTTCCTGACTTCTACTAAAACGCGTGCCATGTCGCCAATTTTACCTTGGAATGGTCGCGCTTTTTCGTCGTAGTATAATTTTGATTTATGTTTAGCCGATATCAAATTTTGTGCAGCCAACGTCTGCATCTCGGTTAATCGCGTTAATAAATCTCGAAGATAACCGTTATACGTTGGTAGAGATTCGTCTGTAGGGAATACACTAGGACAGCGTGCTGTTTCGCCAAATACTAATTCATGTGGAGTGAAATTTGTTCCTTCGTGAACAGACGTGTTGTACGAAAATATTGCAAATGGTACTATTTTATCCCAATCATCAAAATCATTTAGGTAATGTTTTATATATTCAGTTAGAACTATATGGCTACGTTCCAAAGCACCATTTGTTTGTGGGCGGTACCCAGAAGTAGTTACATGATTAATTTTGAAAACATTTGCCAATTCTTTTAATACTTTATTAATGAAACTAGTACCTTGATCAGTTAAAATTGCGCGTGGAGCCCCATATTGCAAAACCAGATGCGTGACCAGAGCATGAGCTACAGTTTCTGCTTTTATATCAGGTACAGGAACTGCAATGCAGTATTTCGTAAGATTATCTTGCATAGTTAAAATGTGTCGGTTACCGCTAGGAGTCAATGGAAGAGGTCCCACAGTATCTAAGGAGATTTTATCAAATGGTTTTAATGGTGTATCAGTTATAAGCATGGGTTCACGAGTTTTTGTTCTAACAAGTTTGTTCTCCTGACAACTATTGCACGTTCTAATGAAATTTTGAATGTCGTTACGCATCGATGGCCAATAAAATCTTTCTCGAATTCGTTGGTATGTTTTTGTTACGCCCTTATGCCCTCCTATTAAACTTTCATGTAGTTCCGAAATGATTTTCGGACGGAGTTCTTCGGGCGGTAACTGCACGTTTCCGGTGCACACTGTTATTTTGATATCGCTATCCGCAAAAATATTCAATAAGATACCAACTAGTGTACCCTGCGGAAGTGTATCAGTTAGTTCACCGGATTTCGAAATTCTAAAGGTTTTTATACCTGATTGTAAAAGTGTACCTTTTAGATTTTTCAAAGCATTACCTAATTTTGCGACGGAAGTATCATCATAATGCTTTTCTTTGATTACTACACTGAAAATTTTGTATTTACCTCGTGGCGTAACGAGTACTTGCCCTTCTTTTGGCTTTGTATTCCGCAGATTTTCTATGCTTATAGCTCCTATATCTGCGAGCAAACGACTTATTGGAGTTACCAATTCTACATCAGAAGAAATGAAATGAACATAATTTTCGCGAATGTTTGTTAAACTGTTTCGAGTAAGTTTAATATTCTCTCCGCGTGCGCTTCGGGAGAAGGTCGGTGAAGTTAGTATGTCGGGAAGTATACTTTCCGTTATTTGAATTCCCGGTCGATACTGGTCAATTTTGCTATGGTTCATTGATTCAGGAGCAAGTGAACGTTTGGGAGTGGAAGGTGGATCAGAAAGCGTTGTGTTCGTTTTCGAATAAGGTGTAGATAGTGCAAGCGGTTTGTTTGATGGTAACGGGGTTGGTATTATGGATCGGCGCGGTGGACGATGAATTAGGGTGTTATCAAATTTTGAGGCATTGTTTGGTTCTTCTTCTTCCTGTATGGATTCCAAATGAGGTCTCCCTATTTCGGATCTCGAAGGCCCTACTTCAGCGCCAGTCGCTTCGGCATTATCTTGACCTCGCGATTTGTATTGCGCCCACAAGTCCTCTGCGCGTTTGTCCAAATCTTCTAGGACCGAATCTTCTGTCTCTAGTTCTGATTCGTCGGATGAATTTTGCAGAATATCGCTATGCTCCTGCAGCGATTTGTCAAATCGGTCAAAAGATTTCTGAAGTTCCTGTAGCCTAATGGGTGGAGTAGTATCAAGGTGGATTTCATTATTGTCACTATCATTGGATGGAGGTGCAACCTCTATTGTTATGCCTTCGGCAGGTGTTGGTGCCGCGGCAGCTTCATCCTCTGTAGTGTCCAAAACCTCGGACTGGTCTTCTGATAGTACTTCTTTGGAAAGGGTGCGTTGAAATTCTTGAACCAATATTGGTGATTTGAGATTAGGAAGCACGCTTTTTCGACCTCGAAATACCGGTGGGTCGACCACCTCGGTAGGCGGTTCTTCTTCGGAATTTTGTGAAGATTCAGTAGTAGTTAATTCCGCGTAATTAATGGGAGTTTTTGTCTCGGCAGTTTGGACTGCGGAACGCGTTCTTGTTGCAATGGCACTTTTATCTAATGGGAATGTACGTTTACTTCTCTTGACAATCGGTTTAGCTACAGATTTTAACTCCACAGGCGCGGATCTAGAAGTGCTTGGAGTTGATAACCTTTTATCGGCGGGAGGTTTCTTAATAGGCAAAATTTTGGAAATCCTAGTGTTACAATCCGAATCGCTATCGGATGTGTCTTTAGAACTGGAATCGGAACCAGTATTAATTTCTGTTACTGGGTTTCGAGACAGAGCATCTGCATTGGAATTTAGGCGTCCAGGTTTATGTACAAATTCATATTCATAATCGTGCAATTTTAATCTCCAACGCACTAAACGTTGTCCCGGGTCTTTTATCGAATCTATCCATTTTAAAGGCTCGTGATCACTAACCAAAGTAAATTTTCTTCCGTAAAGGTATGGTCGAAAATGTAATATTGCAAAAAGTACTGCTAGACATTCCTTTTCTGTGGTAAAATAATTTTGTTCTGGCTTCGTTAAATTTCTCGAAAGGTAAGCTACCGGCAAATCGTGTCCATCCACATTTTGACTGAGTACGGCACCTATCGCGTAGTCAGATGCATCTGTAGTTAATGTGAAAGGCTTATTGAAATCGGGATATTGCAATATAGGACTTTTGCACAAAGATTTACGTAGAATTTTGAAACTCCTTTTATGTTTACTTCCCCATACAAATTTAGCGTTCTTTTGTAATAATTCTGTAAGAGGCTTGGCTTTGGCTGCAAAATCTTTGATAAATCGACGATAATATCCAGCTAATCCAAGAAATTGTCGTACATTTTTCTGATTTTTAGGACGAGGAAAATGTTTTACTGCCGTTAATTTCTTTGAATCTGGTCTTACTCCAGAACGACTAATAATATGGCCTAAATAAGTGACTTCGGTTCTCAAAAATTCGCATTTATCTGGCTGAAGGGTTAATTTTGCATCATTTAATCGAGTAAACAGACGTCGAACTTTCTTTTCGTGTTCTTCCAAATTTTTCGCGTAAACAACAATGTCATCGAGATAGACAAATACTTCCACACCCTGTAATCCGCGCAATACCTGATCCATCAGCCTTTGAAACGTCGCGGGAGCATTCTTAAGCCCTTCGGGCATACGAATATACTCGTAATGACCATTAGGTGTAGTAAAGGCTGTTTTAGCACGGTCTCGCGGATCCATTTCAATCTGTTGGAATCCGCTAGCGAGATCAAAGGTGGAAAAGTATTTTGCTTCGCCTAAGTGATCTAGAATTTCTGTGATGTTAGGAAGCGGATATGCATCACCAATTGTTTTTTCATTAAGATATCGAAAATCGATTACTATTCTCCACATTGGATTTCCCTCGGAATCAGGTTTCTTTGGTACTATCCAGATTGGTGAATTGTACGGAGAATTTGAAAGTGCAATAATTTTATCTGCCAATTTATTAGAAATTTGACGAGCTATTTCTTTTTGGTGGACTCGTGGAAACCGATATTGCCTGGTATTAATGGGCAAGTCATCTATTGTAGGTATTCGATGTTGTATTAAGGGAGTAGACTCTAATTTATCACCTGGTAGACGAAATCGTTCAGGAAATTCCTCGATTAATTTAATTACGTGATCTTTCTCTTCGTCATTTAAATGATCTAAACGCAATTTCGATAAAATTCTGGTTACACGGTCCGTTGATACAGGTGACTCCTGCTGTTCAGAGTCAGAATCGAAGTATTCGCGTTCTTCGGGAAAGTTATGATATTCGAATGGTAAAATTTCTTGCGGCGGTATTTCAATTTGAATGTCCTTATCCAAGGTATTTATTGCGAGAACATGGCACACGTTGTTTTTAACTTTTACAAGCGCTTCCCCAATGTAAATTCCATCTATTGTTTTAATTAATGGTAAATATCCTTCTTTCAAATCACAGTCGATGGTATCTATGGCGATTGCTTGTCGGGTACGACTACTAATACGATAAACACGCGGCGTACTATTTTTCTGAGGTGTTTCCTCCGGAGGAGTCTCGCCAATAAAATGGATCGGTCGAATTGGTTGACTTTGTGTAACAATTGTATTGTGTGCAAAAGAAATTTCGGCTTTTTCTTGTCTCAAATAAGCTTTTCCTAAAATACCGTCACTATGTATCGGAAAATTTGGTCTTACTACATGAAATAGGACTGGTTGATCCAAAATTGATACTATTGTAGTTCCTAATGTTTCCATTCTTTCGTCCGTAATTCCTCTCATTTCGATGGAATCGCGTACGTCGACGGTTACATCCTCGTGCAATGCGTTTAATTTTATTACATTTATGTCTGCACCCGTATCAATCAAAAACGTTGCAGTTTTGTATCGTAATTGTTCCGCGGTTAATTTTACAACAGGCGATTCGTCGTTACAACCCAAATTTAATATTGTTGATCCTTTTCCAGAAATCTTACCGTCGGACGACGCTCTGAGTTTTGATTGTTCGACGGGCGACGCTCGGGATTTAGGTAACTCGTCGTCGCGTCTGTTCGAGGAGTTACACGAGAGTTTAAATCCGAATTGTTTCGTGGTTCCGACGAATTTTGACTCGGCGAATATGATCGATTTTGATTTTGAGAATATGAAGGATTTTGGTTTGGCGAGTACGAGCGATTTTGATTTGAATTGTATGAAGAATTTTGGTTTGGTGAATATGGTCTGGACTCCCGAAATCCTACGGAATTCCGTGAATCGGAATTCGAATTTCTGAAACTATTTTGAAAATTTGAATTTTGATTTGTGATTTGCGTCGACTGGGGAATCGGACTCGTGCTCCGTGCCAATTGTGGAACCGTCGAATTTTGTGCGTACGGCGAATTTGACGGAAAACGCGGATCCGGTGGATACGGTGAATAGTATGGTGGATAAGGCATTTGATAAAAAGGTGGGTAAGCCATATAGGGAAACGGGGAATAAGCAGGATATCCATGTTCTGGATATCTACTCGATTCCGTGTTACTTCGCGGTGGTTTAAGAATACCTGTAGGAAATTTTGGATAATCTGAATTTCCAGTCGCGTTTGGACTCGGGCTTCGCGAACGAGAATCTCCATAATTTTGATTTCGCGAATCGCGATAAGTGAATAAGCTTTGACGCGAATTACTTTGAACAGGGGAATTTGAACGAGACTCATCCTGCCTTGAGAGAAATAATCTATTTGTATCTCCGGTCGGTATTACTCCAGACCTCATTCGCGTTTCGACTCGCGTCGCATGTTTTAGCGCGTCTTCTAAGGTTTTTGGATCGCGCGCGTCCACGGCCCTAGCTATCTCGTCCGGCAAGCCCCGAATAAATGCTTCTAGCGCACAATCCTTTATCGGGCGCAGCATCTTATCCGCGTCTTCGCCATACGAGTCTTCCAGCGCGAGTCGGGCTCCGCTAACCAAGATATTAAGCCGATCATGGAAATCATTTACAGTTTCGTTTCTGCGCATACGGATATTTTCAATTTCATGATGGTAATATGGATAATCTTTCCCGGGAGCGAATCGAGCTTTCAAATGTTTAATTAATTCGTTTACAGTATTAAAAGTTTTTCCGAAAGTACTATCGCGTGCAGCTCCTTGTAATTTTCCAAGCACTGCTTTTACGAACGGGCCTTCCGACGCAGGCGGCACGAAAACTGCACCGTTTTGCACATCTTGTAAGAAATCTTTCAAAGGTATATTTCTCCCGTTAAAGAAAGGAATATTCAATGTCCCGTGCTGTAGAGCAAAGCATTCCGCCATAGACGTCATCATCGCATTTGTAACTGATAAATTCGCGGACGCGTTAGCGGTTTCGTTGGGGTTAGCCATTTTGCTAAAATTTTAATATATAAATATATAAATAAGCTGAAAATAAATTAGAAGTCGATATCACGGTATTTTTCCTAAAACTTTCAAGCGAACAAAAATATAAAGCGTAACAATCAAATCACATATACCAATTTACATATGTACAGTATTGTATCTTGAACGTCTCAGAAAATACCACAACGGAGGGGGTTGACAAAAGCAGAATCCCACTTCTGACACCAGTTTAGCTGTTACGTGAGGGCGTTGTTCAATTAACAAGTAACAAGTCAACAAAAATTGACTGAGGGAAATCCCACAACACTAAATGGTTGAATCAATAATCGTGTCTTGTTGTTAATTTTGAAAGAGACCGAGCGGTTGAGTCTAATTTCCTCAAGTAACGCTTAACGAATTTTAAAGGGAAAAGTTATAATTTTAACATAATCAGTGATTATTACGCAAAAATCAGGATTGTTTTGGGGCGCGGCTTTTGTCTACAACCCGTACAGGTTGTCCAATCAGGATGTGGTATTTTAGAGGAAACTGGTTCGAAACAAAATTAGACAATTTAAGGAATAATATACCATGTATTACAAAATAATATATATAAAAGGAGTTTTGAAAAGGTGGTACAAAATGGGGAAAATTACATGGATTTGTGTTACACCAAACTATGTATAAAATCTGTATGAATCCAATTATGTAGAATCCTAGACTGGTTTAGGAGGATTTGAACAGACCAACAATAATTGATCGAGGGGAAACCCACAACCCACGAAGTGGTTGGATCAATAATCGCGGTTTTCTTAATCTTATACGTTGACTCGAGTTATTTGAATGATTAGTTTGGTCGCAATTTATATTATTTGAAACAAGACAATTTTAAAACGCGTCACACGCCGAAGGGAAAGTAACAGCTAATTGAGGGTAAACCCATAACAGACTAGGTGGTTGAATCAGCTGCTGCTTCCGTACAATATCATGGATGGATCGAATCACTCACCAATTCTGTATAAGAGATTTCTAATTCGTATTTTCAAGTACTCTCTCTCTCTCTCTCTCTGTACGACTTGGAGGGTCCCGCGTTCGAGATGGTGAAGCGCAGGAGGGTCGCACAACACACGAATGTCGGAAAAAGGTTCACAATGTTGGTTTAAACATTGGTTACACGCGAGAATATTAAAGTTTAATTAAATAAAACGGTTTTAAAACAATTAAGGATTAAACTGGAGAAAAACGCAAAAGTATTAAAGTCTCTACGGGGACTGAGTCCTTCCACGCACTACAAGAAACACGGGAACTCCGGCTCAAGACTATTTTAACGAATAGTAATGTCCCTCGGACAGATCGACCACGCTCTATGCGACTTAACAGGCGACTGCCACGAGCGTTCGCAGGGTAGGCCCGAGCTACCCGGCCCTTGAAACAAAGAGTGTCAAATTGCTGACTCTGCACCTCATGCACACGGCCCAACCGTCATCGCCTCGGAACGTTCCCAGCCTCGCAGTGCTTAGGTTTTCGAGTGCTATCGCATCCGGCGTTCCAAGAACGTTGATGCTGATGAAAGATTTTCTCAAGGAAGAAACGCAGTGGCGTAACGACCTACATTTAGTTATTATTATAATTCAGTTTGTAGATCATTGACAATTGATCGAGGGAAACTCCCATAACTCGCAATGGTTGAATCAGTTGTCAATGACGGTGTAATGGAAATTTAGAAGAAAGTCAAATATAAATGGTCTACTACAATGCTTAAGTTTCCGAAACCCTATCATATCAAGCGTTCTCAGAATATCGCACGGCGTCGGAAGATTGTTGTCGATCTTGCATGGGAAAGTTTGCCGTGGCGTGACAGGCTTTAGGCTGGTTAAACTGTAACTATTGAGAGTTTTCATAGATAACTGACAATTGATTGAGGGAAATTCCCATAACACTTGATGGTTGAACCAATTGTCAATATCATTAATTTTGAAAAATAGTCGGCACGTAACAACTTCAACTTTCATTGAAAGGTCCGCCCTGCCATTCGAAGCGAGTCGAACAGAGTGATCGTCGCCGCTCTACGGAGAAAACTTTATTGGCCCAACGAGAGGCGTATAAATGCTCGGGCAAACGTTTCCTCGGCGAATGAAATTTTTAGCCGAATGATAACTGGTCCGCCGTGATCGGTGATCCGTTCGAATAAGTGCATCGAATGGCTGCGCGCAGCGCGAGCCAGATAACATCCCGATTGGACGGTGCGGAGCGGTCATAATTTCGGAAGTTTTTATCGCGGTACTACCTGCTCGATGTTGAAACGCGGAGCTTGTATTTCAAAATTCCGCGTGCACCTAGTTTCATTTAAATTGCAAATGCATGTGTCTCTTTCCTTTTTTTCCCCAATGAAATCACGACAAGAGCAACAGGATGCGACAGATTGTACGTTTTGACAGAACGTGTATAGAAATGTTGAAATAAATTAAAAAATAAATAGTAAAAAAGATAGAGACGCGTAACGGTGATTTGGAAATGTGGAAGAGTAACAGAAGACATAAATAATAATGTAATAAAGGCGTTAAGTAATATGTAGGGTGTTACACTATATGTAATACAATGTAAAAGCTTTTTTCAATTGAAACTTTCAAAGCACAGAAAATTGCGTTCTTGTCGAGCTAAGTAGATGCATTAATTGAAGCTTACATCTGCAAAATGTACGAGGTTGCTTTGTTTATTTAATACCTAAGTGGAAAGTATAATAAATATGATTAAAGTTATGGTGAATTCAATATTTCATGTAAAAGCTTCCGTGAAACTGTTTATTTTTTAGTGACTTTGGAGCAAAAGTAATTGGAAGACTAAATAGAAGCTGGCATTCGTTACGAGACTTTCACGTTATAAAGTTTGAAAAAAAATCTGTTCCGTGGATGATGGACACAGGCACAAGAAATTATGTAGTTTCATAAGTATCTTGGTTTCCATTCTATCTCACAATCACAGATGAAGACTTAACTGCTTCATATAAATCACGAAAATAAGTATGGATATGTTTTAAGAAACACAAGATGTGAATATTGGAATATCAATAAAAATATCGATCCCCAGCACGTGAATAGCTACATTCGTTGTCTCGTGCGATCTAATTTTAGAAACAGAGCTTCTAATAACCCATTAAGCACAAATACCTACAGGAAATAATTTAATTACGCCGATAAAGCAAGAAGCTGACAGACAGACAGACAGACAGACAGTAAACGGAGAAACAACATTTTATTACCTCCAATTTCATTATAACCAGCTTTGCCATGTTAATTACTAAATAGGGTCTGAAATTCCACGGTCTCAATAATGATTATCATTCGGCTTTCGTTTAAACAGTGATTACGCAAAATTGGTTACCTATATCTCGAATAACTATTCTCTCAGCGAACAGTAATGCAAGTAGACAAATGTGAAACAGTGAATTGAAGCTCTTTCAACTATTCTGGAGTTTTGAAAAACATCTAAAAAAAATTCTTTCTCCAGTCGACAATGGCTCTTCACTTGTTCCTTTGCAGCTCGCTGCTGTTTCTTTCGTTTCTACTTTACCCACATTATTATTCTCCGACCACTAATTATCTGTGCGCAAAACAGTGCACTCATTATCAGGAGCTTTTGTCGGCCCCATAAATAAACCTTGGCGCAACCAGCTCTGTGCCGTTTTAACGCGCGAGCGATCGCGAGCTTGTAAAAAGCAGCTCGTCAAGCTCTCGCGGCCCACAGGAACGAAATATGCAGTAATTAGCGTTTTTACACGTCTATCGGCACGATAGTTACGATGCACTTAGATTTACAATGTAATATCAGCTTCGTGGCAGAGATATTATTCGTGTACATTTAAGCTGCTTTGAGATCGTCTATTTTCTTACGTTATTCATATTAAATAGAACAACAACGCTTGGCCATAGAGTTATGCTTCATTTTAAACTGTGAAATTGAATGTGAGTTAGTATTCAGATTTCATACACACTCTCCTTTTGCTAACAATAGGTGAGTGTATTAGTACGACGTATAGTAATTTTCGTTTCGTTTTTCAAGTAATCACAGGGTCCTCAGAAAATCGGTTGCTGAAGCATTTTTGTGATTCATTACGAATCTGTCGAAACTGATGATGAATGTATAGATTTCTTTGTTTCTTAAAATACTCTGGCATAGAAATCTAGAATAAAAAATTTAAAGGCAAGGTATACACTTCCACGATTATTTAAATTACTCTATGAAGTACTGAATAATTTAAAAATAAAAGCTTCAAGTGAAGCTTCTCGGACAGTGAAATAAATCGGCAGAAATAACGTTGAGCGAGATTTAAACCAGAAATGATGAGTGATACCAACGGAACTAAAACTATAATATATACATAAACGTAAAAGAAATAATCATAAATTAAACGAAGAATTTTGAATCGACGATTTGAACGAAAATATGTCGTGACGTTTAATGGAAGCAACAAGGAAAAAGTGTTCCTCGTGGAATAAAGGAGGATCTCATTCCTTGGTCATTAATCCCAAGACAACAGTACACGGTGCATTCCGCATATGTCAGGCAGAAAATCGCAATCGCGTTGCAAGGAGGAAAGAGAAAAGAGCCCGCGTCGCGTGGGACGACGATGCACATTCAAAGTCTCTAAGGACACGTCGGAAGACAAGAAACGAAAGAATGGAGCTACCCCTTGACTTTAGGGATCTCGCGGACACGGATTTCTTTACGCGTCCATTCAAGCCGCTTGTCAAAAGTCTCCGGGAGGATATCATAAAAATCGCTTAACGAGTTCCCTCGTCGATTCGTGTGCATCGGCCGTGACATCCCTGCGGAGCCACCAACGCTGAAGACGTATCGAAAGCTCGCGGACACGAATCGATACGCCACCCTACGTTAAAAGTTCTTTATTCGCCATTTCCGCGTGAAAAATGCTCGCGGTGGAAATTGATAATAGTTTAAAACAATTGGCCGTTAGCGCAGATCCGCGGAATTGGTTTCAAATGGATTCGAGGATAATCTAAAAAGCAGGGACAGCGTGGTCGTTAAATTAGAAATTCTATAAAAGCTTGATTTCCTTCGTTGCGGGCCCGTGGAATTTCGTTATTTAGCAGCGCACGTTCGTTTCACAGATTTCAATTCTACGAAACACTTTGTGAATTATTCTTCAACGTAAAATAAATCACGGTGGGCGAATGGGGGAAATAAAAAGCGCATAACGTGCTAACAGTTTTGAAATATTCGGCTAATAACCGTGTGCCGTCGAGAAAATTACGAAACTTTTATTCGTGTCCAATAAAATGCTCTGAATTTTAGTATTCAACGAAATATTCGCGCAGAAATCGAGCTTTGGTTACTCAAATGATCTCTGAGCTATAGAAATAGGTATGTGTGATATTCGCGAGTTAGTCGGAGTTTAAGAATTACGAAAATCAGTCTGCTGTGATTAACGTTCGATACGTCTCGAATTTTTAACGTACATCACACGTTACGACCTAAAGGAATTAGTTATTGTACGAGTGTTGTACGTGACGCGAGATTAATCCGTTCGTGATGTAACGTCGTAATTAAAGGTAACGATATAACACTGTGATCGAATTCAAACTATTACACGTTCGTAGCTGCCGGTGTTTGGTTTCAAAATGAATTCGGGTCTTTTGAGAACCTGATATCCTTGCTACTTGTTAAACTGTAGACGTCGATAAATGTATGGCTGGTCCATATTCAGATTACTTATAGTTAGAGGTATCACAGTGAACTAATCACAAAAATAGTAGTACAGAGGTTCTTACGTCTTTTTCCCATTTCACACAGATGGAGTCTCGATAATTCGAATTTTGGTTAATTTGAACTCTACTTAAAACGATACTTTGTGTAATTTGATATTATATTCTGAGAAGGTTAGCGTTAAAGATATTCTTTTTGTAGATAGGCTCTGCTTTTCAAGGCATTTCCTCTCTCATCAAAGTTTCCTTAGAAATCGTGTGCGAATAAAATTTATTTATTGCAGAAATGACTATCTTCCGACTATCTTGACCCAAATAAGTTGGATACGAATCATTTTATTAATTATATAACTATGAAAATGACGCGTAAGTAAATTTGAGAGTGATTACAGTACTGGAAATATTTTAAGAAATATTTTAAGAAATATTTCCAGTACTGCAGTTACAATATTATTTCAGTTAACAAGACCTAAATTAGCGCAACCAATGTATCTATTACATCAGTATCTTCGATTCTAAGAAGGGCCCAACATCCACGTAACCGATCAGAAGGAATCCTCCTGTTGCAAATGACCAGCAGGAAATCCATTAATCGACTAGATTCGTTCAGCAGCGATAAACAACGTCACGGAATACCGATTACGAATCTACGAAACTATACAATACGTATGGCCATGCGCGCATGAATAAAGCTTCCGACTAAAGTAACACAAGCCGCGATTACAGAAACCGATTATGCCAGGAACGGTTTAATTCAGTTAGTTTCATGTTCGCCCGTCAATGTAACCGGGTTTTCAACCGAATTTTGCGTTGCACGGCGAGAAAGTGTGGAGCTCGGGACGCAGGACGAATCGCGCATTGGACACAAAGAGAGAGAAATGCTGGTTCGAACGAAAGGGGTGAAACCAGCTGGCAATGTTAATTTCAATCTGCACGTTTTAATCCCGTTGAACGCGGCCGCGTGTAACATAATCGCGACTTTTTAATTTCGTATTATCGCCCGCTGCAATCACGGCCACCGCCCGCCTCTGTGTTCATCTCTCGTTTGGTGGGAGAGGGAGAGGGTGAAAAAAGGGGAAGTTCGTCTATCGATGATCATTCGGATCGTCGAAACGGTAATTTGTACGTCGCTCGGAATAATTGATCAGTCGCCTGGCCATTGATTGCCGTCATATAAACAGATGGGAGAAATTTCGGTCACGTAGCCGCCTGTATGCACGTTTGCAACTCGCTGCGCGTGGGCGTTAGTAACGTGGCGAATTTCGGCGATCGGAAGGCCGCCGTTGTTTCGGTTAATCACGATAGAAAGGATTGCGGAGTGGCGGCGTGAGTATTCGAATTTAGACGATTCGCCTTTGCTGGATCACTGCTCGAAACTTTGGAGATGGAGGAAAGCTGTTTGTCGCGGGTATTCTTGAAGAGGGGTGCATTTATCGAAGCTGAATCGACGCGACGAAGAAGGATGGTTCTCTTGTTCACTTGTATTATGCTAACGATGCACAATAACTTTACTTGAAAGAATTCAGCTGATCGTATAAGCTTAGTTAAATAATTTGCTTCGGGCCTAAGAAATATTAATGACTTCGTGGAAACACATTTCAGCCATTTTCACCACCCCTTAGGGGTTGATTAGGGCAAAAGGCTGAATCTGGCTTTTAAGCATTTGTATGGGTAGCCTTTGTAAATAAAAATCAAGTTGATATCTAGTCGGGGCTAGAAAACATCAAGGAGTTCGAGAAAACGTATTTCACCCCTTTTTACACCCTTCGGGTTGGAATTTAAAAAAATCCCTTCTTATCGAGCATCTACGTCGCAAAAGGAATATACCCTCTGAATTTCATGTTTCTAGGGTCAGCAGTTTGAGCTGGACGATAATGAATCAGTGACACAATGACATAGGTACATGATAATGGGGCCGTTTTTAAGGGAACGTGCATTGTACGCGCAATTATTCTACTTAACATGTTGCATCATTATTTTTCATAGAAAATGGCGCTGTAAAAGATAGCTGCCGTTGCCGACAGTTCTCCAGACTCTATTAAAAAATCATTTGATTCTTAGCGTATGCGAAGCAGTCATTTTCCTAATTGCTGTGTTACGTGCCGACTATTTTTCAAAATTAATGATATTGACAATTGGTTCAACCATCAAGTGTTATGGGAATTTCCCTCAATCAATTGTCAGTTATCTATGAAAACTCTCAATAGTTACAGTTTAACCAGCCTAAAGCCTGTCACGCCACGGCAAACTTTCCCATGCAAGATCGACAACAATCTTCCGACGCCGTGCGATATTCTGAGAACGCTTGATATGATAGGGTTTCGGAAACTTAAGCATTGTAGTAGACCATTTATATTTGACTTTCTTCTAAATTTCCATTACACCGTCATTGACAACTGATTCAACCATTGCGAGTTATGGGAGTTTCCCTCGATCAATTGTCAATGATCTACAAACTGAATTATAATAATAACTAAATGCAAGTCGTTACGCCACTGCGTTTCTTCCTTGAGAAAATCTTTCATCAGCATCAACGTTCTTGGAACGCCGGATGCGATAGCACTCGAAAACCTAAGCACTGCGAGGCTGGGAACGTTCCGAGGCGATGACGGTTGGGCCGTGTGCATGAGGTGCAGAGTCAGCAATTTGACACTCTTTGTTTCAAGGGCCGGGTAGCTCGGGCCTACCCTGCGAACGCTCGTGGCAGTCGCCTGTTAAGTCGCATAGAGCGTGGTCGATCTGTCCGAGGGACATTACTATTCGTTAAAATAGTCTTGAGCCGGAGTTCCCGTGTTTCTTGTAGTGCGTGGAAGGACTCAGTCCCCGTAGAGACTTTAATACTTTTGCGTTTTTCTCCAGTTTAATCCTTAATTGTTTTAAAACCGTTTTATTTAATTAAACTTTAATATTCTCGCGTGTAACCAATGTTTAAACCAACATTGTGAACCTTTTTCCGACATTCGTGTGTTGTGCGACCCTCCTGCGCTTCACCATCTCGAACGCGGGACCCTCCAAGTCGTACAGAGAGAGAGAGAGAGAGAGTACTTGAAAATACGAATTAGAAATCTCTTATACAGAATTGGTGAGTGATTCGATCCATCCATGATATTGTACGGAAGCAGCAGCTGATTCAACCACCTAGTCTGTTATGGGTTTACCCTCAATTAGCTGTTACTTTCCCTTCGGCGTGTGACGCGTTTTAAAATTGTCTTGTTTCAAATAATATAAATTGCGACCAAACTAATCATTCAAATAACTCGAGTCAACGTATAAGATTAAGAAAACCGCGATTATTGATCCAACCACTTCGTGGGTTGTGGGTTTCCCCTCGATCAATTATTGTTGGTCTGTTCAAATCCTCCTAAACCAGTCTAGGATTCTACATAATTGGATTCATACAGATTTTATACATAGTTTGGTGTAACACAAATCCATGTAATTTTCCCCATTTTGTACCACCTTTTCAAAACTCCTTTTATATATATTATTTTGTAATACATGGTATATTATTCCTTAAATTGTCTAATTTTGTTTCGAACCAGTTTCCTCTAAAATACCACATCCTGATTGGACAACCTGTACGGGTTGTAGACAAAAGCCGCGCCCCAAAACAATCCTGATTTTTGCGTAATAATCACTGATTATGTTAAAATTATAACTTTTCCCTTTAAAATTCGTTAAGCGTTACTTGAGGAAATTAGACTCAACCGCTCGGTCTCTTTCAAAATTAACAACAAGACACGATTATTGATTCAACCATTTAGTGTTGTGGGATTTCCCTCAGTCAATTTTTGTTGACTTGTTACTTGTTAATTGAACAACGCCCTCACGTAACAGCTAAACTGGTGTCAGAAGTGGGATTCTGCTTTTGTCAACCCCCTCCGTTGTGGTATTTTCTGAGACGTTCAAGATACAATACTGTACATATGTAAATTGGTATATGTGATTTGATTGTTACGCTTTATATTTTTGTTCGCTTGAAAGTTTTAGGAAAAATACCGTGATATCGACTTCTAATTTATTTTCAGCTTATTTATATATTTATATATTAAAATTTTAGCAAAATGGCTAACCCCAACGAAACCGCTAACGCGTCCGCGAATTTATCAGTTACAAATGCGATGATGACGTCTATGGCGGAATGCTTTGCTCTACAGCACGGGACATTGAATATTCCTTTCTTTAACGGGAGAAATATACCTTTGAAAGATTTCTTACAAGATGTGCAAAACGGTGCAGTTTTCGTGCCGCCTGCGTCGGAAGGCCCGTTCGTAAAAGCAGTGCTTGGAAAATTACAAGGAGCTGCACGCGATAGTACTTTCGGAAAAACTTTTAATACTGTAAACGAATTAATTAAACATTTGAAAGCTCGATTCGCTCCCGGGAAAGATTATCCATATTACCATCATGAAATTGAAAATATCCGTATGCGCAGAAACGAAACTGTAAATGATTTCCATGATCGGCTTAATATCTTGGTTAGCGGAGCCCGACTCGCGCTGGAAGACTCGTATGGCGAAGACGCGGATAAGATGCTGCGCCCGATAAAGGATTGTGCGCTAGAAGCATTTATTCGGGGCTTGCCGGACGAGATAGCTAGGGCCGTGGACGCGCGCGATCCAAAAACCTTAGAAGACGCGCTAAAACATGCGACGCGAGTCGAAACGCGAATGAGGTCTGGAGTAATACCGACCGGAGATACAAATAGATTATTTCTCTCAAGGCAGGATGAGTCTCGTTCAAATTCCCCTGTTCAAAGTAATTCGCGTCAAAGCTTATTCACTTATCGCGATTCGCGAAATCAAAATTATGGAGATTCTCGTTCGCGAAGCCCGAGTCCAAACGCGACTGGAAATTCAGATTATCCAAAATTTCCTACAGGTATTCTTAAACCACCGCGAAGTAACACGGAATCGAGTAGATATCCAGAACATGGATATCCTGCTTATTCCCCGTTTCCCTATATGGCTTACCCACCTTTTTATCAAATGCCTTATCCACCATACTATTCACCGTATCCACCGGATCCGCGTTTTCCGTCAAATTCGCCGTACGCACAAAATTCGACGGTTCCACAATTGGCACGGAGCACGAGTCCGATTCCCCAGTCGACGCAAATCACAAATCAAAATTCAAATTTTCAAAATAGTTTCAGAAATTCGAATTCCGATTCACGGAATTCCGTAGGATTTCGGGAGTCCAGACCATATTCACCAAACCAAAATTCTTCATACAATTCAAATCAAAATCGCTCGTACTCGCCAAACCAAAATCCTTCATATTCTCAAAATCAAAATCGATCATATTCGCCGAGTCAAAATTCGTCGGAACCACGAAACAATTCGGATTTAAACTCTCGTGTAACTCCTCGAACAGACGCGACGACGAGTTACCTAAATCCCGAGCGTCGCCCGTCGAACAATCAAAACTCAGAGCGTCGTCCGACGGTAAGATTTCTGGAAAAGGATCAACAATATTAAATTTGGGTTGTAACGACGAATCGCCTGTTGTAAAATTAACCGCGGAACAATTACGATACAAAACTGCAACGTTTTTGATTGATACGGGTGCAGACATAAATGTAATAAAATTAAACGCATTGCACGAGGATGTAACCGTCGACGTACGCGATTCCATCGAAATGAGAGGAATTACGGACGAAAGAATGGAAACATTAGGAACTACAATAGTATCAATTTTGGATCAACCAGTCCTATTTCATGTAGTAAGACCAAATTTTCCGATACATAGTGACGGTATTTTAGGAAAAGCTTATTTGAGACAAGAAAAAGCCGAAATTTCTTTTGCACACAATACAATTGTTACACAAAGTCAACCAATTCGACCGATCCATTTTATTGGCGAGACTCCTCCGGAGGAAACACCTCAGAAAAATAGTACGCCGCGTGTTTATCGTATTAGTAGTCGTACCCGACAAGCAATCGCCATAGATACCATCGACTGTGATTTGAAAGAAGGATATTTACCATTAATTAAAACAATAGATGGAATTTACATTGGGGAAGCGCTTGTAAAAGTTAAAAACAACGTGTGCCATGTTCTCGCAATAAATACCTTGGATAAGGACATTCAAATTGAAATACCGCCGCAAGAAATTTTACCATTCGAATATCATAACTTTCCCGAAGAACGCGAATACTTCGATTCTGACTCTGAACAGCAGGAGTCACCTGTATCAACGGACCGTGTAACCAGAATTTTATCGAAATTGCGTTTAGATCATTTAAATGACGAAGAGAAAGATCACGTAATTAAATTAATCGAGGAATTTCCTGAACGATTTCGTCTACCAGGTGATAAATTAGAGTCTACTCCCTTAATACAACATCGAATACCTACAATAGATGACTTGCCCATTAATACCAGGCAATATCGGTTTCCACGAGTCCACCAAAAAGAAATAGCTCGTCAAATTTCTAATAAATTGGCAGATAAAATTATTGCACTTTCAAATTCTCCGTACAATTCACCAATCTGGATAGTACCAAAGAAACCTGATTCCGAGGGAAATCCAATGTGGAGAATAGTAATCGATTTTCGATATCTTAATGAAAAAACAATTGGTGATGCATATCCGCTTCCTAACATCACAGAAATTCTAGATCACTTAGGCGAAGCAAAATACTTTTCCACCTTTGATCTCGCTAGCGGATTCCAACAGATTGAAATGGATCCGCGAGACCGTGCTAAAACAGCCTTTACTACACCTAATGGTCATTACGAGTATATTCGTATGCCCGAAGGGCTTAAGAATGCTCCCGCGACGTTTCAAAGGCTGATGGATCAGGTATTGCGCGGATTACAGGGTGTGGAAGTATTTGTCTATCTCGATGACATTGTTGTTTACGCGAAAAATTTGGAAGAACACGAAAAGAAAGTTCGACGTCTGTTTACTCGATTAAATGATGCAAAATTAACCCTTCAGCCAGATAAATGCGAATTTTTGAGAACCGAAGTCACTTATTTAGGCCATATTATTAGTCGTTCTGGAGTAAGACCAGATTCAAAGAAATTAACGGCAGTAAAACATTTTCCTCGTCCTAAAAATCAGAAAAATGTACGACAATTTCTTGGATTAGCTGGATATTATCGTCGATTTATCAAAGATTTTGCAGCCAAAGCCAAGCCTCTTACAGAATTATTACAAAAGAACGCTAAATTTGTATGGGGAAGTAAACATAAAAGGAGTTTCAAAATTCTACGTAAATCTTTGTGCAAAAGTCCTATATTGCAATATCCCGATTTCAATAAGCCTTTCACATTAACTACAGATGCATCTGACTACGCGATAGGTGCCGTACTCAGTCAAAATGTGGATGGACACGATTTGCCGGTAGCTTACCTTTCGAGAAATTTAACGAAGCCAGAACAAAATTATTTTACCACAGAAAAGGAATGTCTAGCAGTACTTTTTGCAATATTACATTTTCGACCATACCTTTACGGAAGAAAATTTACTTTGGTTAGTGATCACGAGCCTTTAAAATGGATAGATTCGATAAAAGACCCGGGACAACGTTTAGTGCGTTGGAGATTAAAATTGCACGATTATGAATATGAATTTGTACATAAACCTGGACGCCTAAATTCCAATGCAGATGCTCTGTCTCGAAACCCAGTAACAGAAATTAATACTGGTTCCGATTCCAGTTCTAAAGACACATCCGATAGCGATTCGGATTGTAACACTAGGATTTCCAAAATTTTGCCTATTAAGAAACCTCCCGCCGATAAAAGGTTATCAACTCCAAGCACTTCTAGATCCGCGCCTGTGGAGTTAAAATCTGTAGCTAAACCGATTGTCAAGAGAAGTAAACGTACATTCCCATTAGATAAAAGTGCCATTGCAACAAGAACGCGTTCCGCAGTCCAAACTGCCGAGACAAAAACTCCCATTAATTACGCGGAATTAACTACTACTGAATCTTCACAAAATTCCGAAGAAGAACCGCCTACCGAGGTGGTCGACCCACCGGTATTTCGAGGTCGAAAAAGCGTGCTTCCTAATCTCAAATCACCAATATTGGTTCAAGAATTTCAACGCACCCTTTCCAAAGAAGTACTATCAGAAGACCAGTCCGAGGTTTTGGACACTACAGAGGATGAAGCTGCCGCGGCACCAACACCTGCCGAAGGCATAACAATAGAGGTTGCACCTCCATCCAATGATAGTGACAATAATGAAATCCACCTTGATACTACTCCACCCATTAGGCTACAGGAACTTCAGAAATCTTTTGACCGATTTGACAAATCGCTGCAGGAGCATAGCGATATTCTGCAAAATTCATCCGACGAATCAGAACTAGAGACAGAAGATTCGGTCCTAGAAGATTTGGACAAACGCGCAGAGGACTTGTGGGCGCAATACAAATCGCGAGGTCAAGATAATGCCGAAGCGACTGGCGCTGAAGTAGGGCCTTCGAGATCCGAAATAGGGAGACCTCATTTGGAATCCATACAGGAAGAAGAAGAACCAAACAATGCCTCAAAATTTGATAACACCCTAATTCATCGTCCACCGCGCCGATCCATAATACCAACCCCGTTACCATCAAACAAACCGCTTGCACTATCTACACCTTATTCGAAAACGAACACAACGCTTTCTGATCCACCTTCCACTCCCAAACGTTCACTTGCTCCTGAATCAATGAACCATAGCAAAATTGACCAGTATCGACCGGGAATTCAAATAACGGAAAGTATACTTCCCGACATACTAACTTCACCGACCTTCTCCCGAAGCGCACGCGGAGAGAATATTAAACTTACTCGAAACAGTTTAACAAACATTCGCGAAAATTATGTTCATTTCATTTCTTCTGATGTAGAATTGGTAACTCCAATAAGTCGTTTGCTCGCAGATATAGGAGCTATAAGCATAGAAAATCTGCGGAATACAAAGCCAAAAGAAGGGCAAGTACTCGTTACGCCACGAGGTAAATACAAAATTTTCAGTGTAGTAATCAAAGAAAAGCATTATGATGATACTTCCGTCGCAAAATTAGGTAATGCTTTGAAAAATCTAAAAGGTACACTTTTACAATCAGGTATAAAAACCTTTAGAATTTCGAAATCCGGTGAACTAACTGATACACTTCCGCAGGGTACACTAGTTGGTATCTTATTGAATATTTTTGCGGATAGCGATATCAAAATAACAGTGTGCACCGGAAACGTGCAGTTACCGCCCGAAGAACTCCGTCCGAAAATCATTTCGGAACTACATGAAAGTTTAATAGGAGGGCATAAGGGCGTAACAAAAACATACCAACGAATTCGAGAAAGATTTTATTGGCCATCGATGCGTAACGACATTCAAAATTTCATTAGAACGTGCAATAGTTGTCAGGAGAACAAACTTGTTAGAACAAAAACTCGTGAACCCATGCTTATAACTGATACACCATTAAAACCATTTGATAAAATCTCCTTAGATACTGTGGGACCTCTTCCATTGACTCCTAGCGGTAACCGACACATTTTAACTATGCAAGATAATCTTACGAAATACTGCATTGCAGTTCCTGTACCTGATATAAAAGCAGAAACTGTAGCTCATGCTCTGGTCACGCATCTGGTTTTGCAATATGGGGCTCCACGCGCAATTTTAACTGATCAAGGTACTAGTTTCATTAATAAAGTATTAAAAGAATTGGCAAATGTTTTCAAAATTAATCATGTAACTACTTCTGGGTACCGCCCACAAACAAATGGTGCTTTGGAACGTAGCCATATAGTTCTAACTGAATATATAAAACATTACCTAAATGATTTTGATGATTGGGATAAAATAGTACCATTTGCAATATTTTCGTACAACACGTCTGTTCACGAAGGAACAAATTTCACTCCACATGAATTAGTATTTGGCGAAACAGCACGCTGTCCTAGTGTATTCCCTACAGACGAATCTCTACCAACGTATAACGGTTATCTTCGAGATTTATTAACGCGATTAACCGAGATGCAGACGTTGGCTGCACAAAATTTGATATCGGCTAAACATAAATCAAAATTATACTACGACGAAAAAGCGCGACCATTCCAAGGTAAAATTGGCGACATGGCACGCGTTTTAGTAGAAGTCAGGAAAGGTAAATTTGGAGGTCGATATCACGGTCCTTACAAAATTGTTGGGATTTTGGAAAAGAATAACATTATACTTCAGAAGAAATCTGGCGAACGATTTGTAAAGCATGCTGATAAACTATTACTACATCACCAAAATGATTAAGTCTCAATTTCCGATCTAATCGAAAAATCGAATCGAATAGAATTGAACGAAATCAATCATAATGAAGTTGGCCACGCTCCTCTCTCTGATAACCTGGATCACAACGAGCTTTGGAGAAAATCGAAAAACGTACGAGATTTCAAGAATTGGCGCTAGCCCTGGACTGTATTTCGAAAGACTACACACCATGAGACTGGTGACCGCTGATTGGCGAGTGACAATTTTCATCGATACTCATAAATTGGAATCTCAATTCCCAATAGGTTACGAAGAATTAGATAAAACTCTTGAACATTGCCTCTCTTTGATGGTGGTGGAGCGATGCGATGGCATCTTGCGTACCATTTATCTCAAGGGAAGAATGGAAGAAGCTATGGCGCTACGCTTGGAAATGAAGGAGCTAACCTCGGCAATTCAACCTCCTGAAGATTTTAACAGCCCGAGGACCATCGTACGGAGAAGCGTCCCTCTCGGATTCATTGGATCATTGAGCCGCACTCTCTTTGGTACGCTATCAATAGAAGACGCGGAATACTATAATTCGGAAATTGATAAATTATATCAAGATCAACACGAGATAATCCAAATTATAAAAAATCAGACGCATATTACCACTAGTAGACTTCATAAATATCACGAGGCATTAGACCAAAACACAAAATTAATGAATGAAAACAGGATACAAATCAATCAAATCTCTGCAGCAATTGGTGACCTAAATACGGCAATGAATTATACTCGAGCGATGTATTGGTTAGCAAATTATGTACATACTTTGGAATTATCCTTGGATCAGTATATTAAAGTAACGGAAAATTTCCTTGCTGCAATATATGCCGCAAGGGTAGGCGAAATACATCGCACACTGTTGGACAAATCAAAACTTCACCGTATAATAACGGATATTAGGAATACACAAAAATCATACGACCTTCCGATACCTGAAGGACACCAAGGAATAGAAGAATTGATTAGGTTATCCAGCATAAAGATTGGTCATCATAAGGGCAGATTTTTGTTAACATTACGCCTACCGTTGGTAGATAGAGTAGCATATCACCTCTATCGCACATACTCTTGGCCTATTCCACAAAAATTCACCCAAAATTCAACAGGATCAAGCCATATTCATCCAAAGGTCCCATATTTGGCAATAAGCAATGATCACCGGTTCTACTTTAACGCAGACGAATTATATATAAACAACTGCCACAAGACATCCTATGCGCACCTCTGCTCATTGGATCGACCATTGTTTGAAGTCTCATCCACCAATGCTTGCGAGGTTTCGCTATTATTGCGACCCACTGTCCAAGCATTCAAACACTGCGATGTGCGTATAAGACCTCAGCACACTCCGTTCTGGGCCTGGCTTAGATCAACACAAGGATGGTTATATTCCTTAGAATCGCCAGAACCGATGCAAATCATATGCAGCGGAATGAAAGACGATTTAATAACAATGGAAGGCACTGGAATTCTGCAGCTTAGACAGGGATGTATTGCGAAAACCACCTATGTGACCCTAGTCGGAATTCAACATTTGGAAAGTAAAGAACAATACCTCTATCAGCCAAATTTACTATTGAATGTCTCGGAACTTCTACCTCAAATTCATAATTATCATGATATCCGACCATTGGATACCGAATATGTAAACGCTCCAATTGTGGAAGACACCATGTCTGAAATAGAAGAAAAACTCGATGAAATAGGACGACATCACCGAAATAAAAAATATAGTGCCCATCTATTGCATGGTGGACTAACACTGTCATCCATCTTCGCCCTGGGACTATTGTTGTATTGTACGAGAAGGTTTCTTTGGAAATTGCTATCAACTTGGAACTGTAAAAAGAGGAAGCCGAGGACTTCACCTGAGACGACAGACATGGAGGGAACGCGCGGGGTCCCACCGAACCCAACCACCACCACATCGTCATTACCGTGCCAGCAGGCAATGGTAGATTAGGAACAACAATTGATCCAACCATTAAGTGTTATGGGGAAACCCTCGATCAATGATCGCATAGTTCTTCGTTTTTTTTTCTTTTTGGTATAAATTGTTGTTATTATTACTCCTATCGTTTGTTTATCAGCCTAATAGCAATGTCGAGACCGGTCACCAACGACCACGGGACATCCAGGAGGATCTTTGTGTGCCGCCTTGCGCGGTTCACAAAGCAAAAACACCTTTTAAACCTATGGGCTCCACATGGCGCCGAGCATGCAGTGCTGAGGGTCCAGCCTAGCGGAAACGTGGCTTTCGTCACTTTTAACACCCCCCAGCAAGCAGCTAGGGTGGCGAGCAACGCCCTTACGCAGCCAATCGTCCTCCATAAGAGGAAACTCAGAGTCATGATGGCGGACGCATGGCATGGGTTCAACCTGCCATCCTCGGGCAGCGGGCCGTCTACTGGCATCGGAAGCAGTTGGGATAATCCATTCCCAGGGTACGAACCGGTCTACTCTACGCACTTGCCAGTGGAGGTAGTCGCACAGATAGCAGCGTTCCTACCATTTACCGATCGCGCCCGCATGGAGCGAGTATCGAGGACCTGGAAAGCAGGAGTGGAGGAAGCTTTTCGGAAAATGCAGCACATCGATTTTAACGATTGGAGATGGCCGGGAATGCAGGGATGTAGGCGCATTAGCACCGGGAATTTCTACTGGGTGCTGGCGCGGTGTGCCCCGTATTTAAAAACTATTGTTCTAGATGATGAGCTAGCCGCCGAAGATCTGCGACCTCAGCTGTTGGCCCTGATTGCCAAAAATTGTCCTGCACTGGAGGAGTTGAATGTGACAGCCGTTAAGGCTCGACCATCGGCTTTTCGAGAGCTGGCGGCAAGGGTCACCTCCCTGAGAGACCTGGCAATTGGGCGTTGCACGAACTGCAGCGACATTGAACTGGGAAAGGTTCTCGAAGTCAATAAGACCTTGCAAGAGTTCAGCGCTATGGGCACCGACTTCTCCGGAACGTCCCTGCTACGACTATCGAAGGACCTAGTAAAGCTGAATCTAAGAGATTGCACGGCTAGAGGCGAATACATCGCCGCAGCCATTTCAAAATTCACGAAATTATCTCATCTTTGTCTAATTAAACCAAAAAATTTTCATCCTGATATTTTACAGGGATTAATAGCAAACCCTACATTACCACGATCCATGGAGTCGATGGAATTCGTGGGATGTAACCCCTGGACCGGGGGCGGAGAACCGCGGGAGGAGGATGCGGAAGCCGAACAAGAAGAGGCAGCGGATTTCTTTGAATTCGACCTCGGTCCCATTGAGATGGCTGTCAGCCTACCTTCCCGTTATCCTCTGGTCACCGAGCTCGGGGTTGCATTCTGCGGCTGGGTGGATAACACCTTCATCGGCGAAGTGGGTCGTCACATGAAGCACCTTATTAAATTAGACATCACTGGGTGTACCAACATCAGAGGGCAGTTTAGCCTCGAGACACTCAGTGGTCTGAAACATTGTACCGAACTACAGATCAGCTTACTGTACCCGGACGTCGGTGCCCAATTCCTTAAGGACATGTCGTCGCTCAGGGAGTTGACGTGCAGGGATAATCGGGGCATAACAGATGAGGACGTTTGTGGCCTCATCAGAAACAGCGCTACGATAATGATAATTGACCTGGAGGGCTGCATAAATGTAGGACGGGCTTTTGTGGAATGCGTATACTCTGCCCTGCGAGGCGATCCTCATAACCACCGAACCCAAATCCGTGTCGGCGGAACAAGCGCAATGCCCCTCAGACGTGACAGGCAACTACTCCACGTTTTTATAAATTATACTCGGCACTCTAAATGTCCTTACACCTAATTATCATCGGGACGATGATTTCAAGGGGGGAAGGGTGTTACGTGCCGACTATTTTTCAAAATTAATGATATTGACAATTGGTTCAACCATCAAGTGTTATGGGAATTTCCCTCAATCAATTGTCAGTTATCTATGAAAACTCTCAATAGTTACAGTTTAACCAGCCTAAAGCCTGTCACGCCACGGCAAACTTTCCCATGCAAGATCGACAACAATCTTCCGACGCCGTGCGATATTCTGAGAACGCTTGATATGATAGGGTTTCGGAAACTTAAGCATTGTAGTAGACCATTTATATTTGACTTTCTTCTAAATTTCCATTACACCGTCATTGACAACTGATTCAACCATTGCGAGTTATGGGAGTTTCCCTCGATCAATTGTCAATGATCTACAAACTGAATTATAATAATAACTAAATGCAAGTCGTTACGCCACTGCGTTTCTTCCTTGAGAAAATCTTTCATCAGCATCAACGTTCTTGGAACGCCGGATGCGATAGCACTCGAAAACCTAAGCACTGCGAGGCTGGGAACGTTCCGAGGCGATGACGGTTGGGCCGTGTGCATGAGGTGCAGAGTCAGCAATTTGACACTCTTTGTTTCAAGGGCCGGGTAGCTCGGGCCTACCCTGCGAACGCTCGTGGCAGTCGCCTGTTAAGTCGCATAGAGCGTGGTCGATCTGTCCGAGGGACATTACTATTCGTTAAAATAGTCTTGAGCCGGAGTTCCCGTGTTTCTTGTAGTGCGTGGAAGGACTCAGTCCCCGTAGAGACTTTAATACTTTTGCGTTTTTCTCCAGTTTAATCCTTAATTGTTTTAAAACCGTTTTATTTAATTAAACTTTAATATTCTCGCGTGTAACCAATGTTTAAACCAACATTGTGAACCTTTTTCCGACATTCGTGTGTTGTGCGACCCTCCTGCGCTTCACCATCTCGAACGCGGGACCCTCCAAGTCGTACAGAGAGAGAGAGAGAGAGAGTACTTGAAAATACGAATTAGAAATCTCTTATACAGAATTGGTGAGTGATTCGATCCATCCATGATATTGTACGGAAGCAGCAGCTGATTCAACCACCTAGTCTGTTATGGGTTTACCCTCAATTAGCTGTTACTTTCCCTTCGGCGTGTGACGCGTTTTAAAATTGTCTTGTTTCAAATAATATAAATTGCGACCAAACTAATCATTCAAATAACTCGAGTCAACGTATAAGATTAAGAAAACCGCGATTATTGATCCAACCACTTCGTGGGTTGTGGGTTTCCCCTCGATCAATTATTGTTGGTCTGTTCAAATCCTCCTAAACCAGTCTAGGATTCTACATAATTGGATTCATACAGATTTTATACATAGTTTGGTGTAACACAAATCCATGTAATTTTCCCCATTTTGTACCACCTTTTCAAAACTCCTTTTATATATATTATTTTGTAATACATGGTATATTATTCCTTAAATTGTCTAATTTTGTTTCGAACCAGTTTCCTCTAAAATACCACATCCTGATTGGACAACCTGTACGGGTTGTAGACAAAAGCCGCGCCCCAAAACAATCCTGATTTTTGCGTAATAATCACTGATTATGTTAAAATTATAACTTTTCCCTTTAAAATTCGTTAAGCGTTACTTGAGGAAATTAGACTCAACCGCTCGGTCTCTTTCAAAATTAACAACAAGACACGATTATTGATTCAACCATTTAGTGTTGTGGGATTTCCCTCAGTCAATTTTTGTTGACTTGTTACTTGTTAATTGAACAACGCCCTCACGTAACAGCTAAACTACGGAGGGGGTTGACAAAAGCAGAATCCCACTTCTGACACCAGTTTAGCTGTTACGTGAGGGCGTTGTTCAATTAACAAGTAACAAGTCAACAAAAATTGACTGAGGGAAATCCCACAACACTAAATGGTTGAATCAATAATCGTGTCTTGTTGTTAATTTTGAAAGAGACCGAGCGGTTGAGTCTAATTTCCTCAAGTAACGCTTAACGAATTTTAAAGGGAAAAGTTATAATTTTAACATAATCAGTGATTATTACGCAAAAATCAGGATTGTTTTGGGGCGCGGCTTTTGTCTACAACCCGTACAGGTTGTCCAATCAGGATGTGGTATTTTAGAGGAAACTGGTTCGAAACAAAATTAGACAATTTAAGGAATAATATACCATGTATTACAAAATAATATATATAAAAGGAGTTTTGAAAAGGTGGTACAAAATGGGGAAAATTACATGGATTTGTGTTACACCAAACTATGTATAAAATCTGTATGAATCCAATTATGTAGAATCCTAGACTGGTTTAGGAGGATTTGAACAGACCAACAATAATTGATCGAGGGGAAACCCACAACCCACGAAGTGGTTGGATCAATAATCGCGGTTTTCTTAATCTTATACGTTGACTCGAGTTATTTGAATGATTAGTTTGGTCGCAATTTATATTATTTGAAACAAGACAATTTTAAAACGCGTCACACGCCGAAGGGAAAGTAACAGCTAATTGAGGGTAAACCCATAACAGACTAGGTGGTTGAATCAGCTGCTGCTTCCGTACAATATCATGGATGGATCGAATCACTCACCAATTCTGTATAAGAGATTTCTAATTCGTATTTTCAAGTACTCTCTCTCTCTCTCTCTCTGTACGACTTGGAGGGTCCCGCGTTCGAGATGGTGAAGCGCAGGAGGGTCGCACAACACACGAATGTCGGAAAAAGGTTCACAATGTTGGTTTAAACATTGGTTACACGCGAGAATATTAAAGTTTAATTAAATAAAACGGTTTTAAAACAATTAAGGATTAAACTGGAGAAAAACGCAAAAGTATTAAAGTCTCTACGGGGACTGAGTCCTTCCACGCACTACAAGAAACACGGGAACTCCGGCTCAAGACTATTTTAACGAATAGTAATGTCCCTCGGACAGATCGACCACGCTCTATGCGACTTAACAGGCGACTGCCACGAGCGTTCGCAGGGTAGGCCCGAGCTACCCGGCCCTTGAAACAAAGAGTGTCAAATTGCTGACTCTGCACCTCATGCACACGGCCCAACCGTCATCGCCTCGGAACGTTCCCAGCCTCGCAGTGCTTAGGTTTTCGAGTGCTATCGCATCCGGCGTTCCAAGAACGTTGATGCTGATGAAAGATTTTCTCAAGGAAGAAACGCAGTGGCGTAACGACTTGCATTTAGTTATTATTATAATTCAGTTTGTAGATCATTGACAATTGATCGAGGGAAACTCCCATAACTCGCAATGGTTGAATCAGTTGTCAATGACGGTGTAATGGAAATTTAGAAGAAAGTCAAATATAAATGGTCTACTACAATGCTTAAGTTTCCGAAACCCTATCATATCAAGCGTTCTCAGAATATCGCACGGCGTCGGAAGATTGTTGTCGATCTTGCATGGGAAAGTTTGCCGTGGCGTGACAGGCTTTAGGCTGGTTAAACTGTAACTATTGAGAGTTTTCATAGATAACTGACAATTGATTGAGGGAAATTCCCATAACACTTGATGGTTGAACCAATTGTCAATATCATTAATTTTGAAAAATAGTCGGCACGTAACAGCTGTTTCGCGTATTCAGCTCCCCAGGCACGGGAATACCTGCGTGACCAATATTCCGTCCACGTGTCCATAACCAGCTATGTGGATCGGGGCTGGCGGTGGTTTCGCTTACTACCCCTGGGGAAACGTATGTATCCCTATCCCTTGTCACGTCGAATCGTCTATAGTTATGATATCGCCGAGCCAAGGTACACACGTATGCATATGTACGGGTGACATTCAAGCCGCGCACAGTTTTTATGCACGACCCATGCTTGGACATCCGCATAGGGAGCGGCTCGTTCTTTCCTTCGTGCGCATCCTTTGATAGGTGGTTCGTGCGGCCGTTTCGCGAGGTCACGTTCCACGAAGAACTTCAGCTCTCCGTCAACGAACAGATCCTTCTTTTGTGCTTTCCACGCATTGACGGCCGTAACGAAAAGTAGGAAACAAATGTCGGCGGATGGCGCACTCGCTGGTAGCTGTAAATATATTCCGTTTTTTCCTGTAGTGGGAGCCAGAGTATCAGGGAAATTATGCAAATTTTATTCATACACGTGGTTAGTTGAGTTATTTGTGGCCGCTTAATGCTGCTGCCGGAAGTTCCTAATGAATTTATGGAAGATATTTTACGACGGTACGGTAACGAGAGACAGTTTTTAAATAAAGGGATATATATGCATATGAAATGGGGATAGAGAGAAAAAAAAGCACAAATGGTAATGCAATCTGTAACTTGCATATATAATACGTAGTGATGTTCGCTAACAGAGAGAAATTTTCATTTCGATAATGTAGGTCACTGGTTGTGTATATATATGTACATAATATACAGGGTGGGTCACCTAATACTACCTTCTTAATTTGTGACAATATTGTTACCTGTAGGGAAAAATCGATTGAAATAAGGTCTCATGGTTTCAAGGGTGACATAAGATAGGTCAAACGAGAATTTTCAAGATGGAGACACTTCGGAGATTTAAAGGTGACGTATGATTTTGTAGCGCGGCGACCAAACAGTATCTAATGCTCGTTGTAAGTGACAACATATGTCCGTCTGTATCTTCACTAATGATTCCTCTACGGTTGCAATAATATTACACATTTTCTGACTTGCTAGTAACCTGTACTGGATACTGTAGTCCCAAATCGCATCCCCTGCGGGCAGTAAAATCCCCCTCACCAAACGATCGTGTTGAAAGGGTCACGAAATGATGTCACGAAAGGCAGAGATGTTTCAGTCCAGCTTCCTGAAATCAAACGACGGAGGGGAATTAAAAATTGATCGTAATCAGACCGATGCGTAAGATCACACGCCCGACGATACACTCGCGATATATGTGCTAGCTTAACGACGCGACGGCGGGATCGATTAGAAATTCCGAAAGGGTAGCTGCGAAACATGCCTGGTCCGTAGGAAGGCATCTCGCCGAATATTATCGAGGGCCCCGCGTAAATTATGCAGAGAGGAAGTGTAGTATGCGAAACGATGCCAATACCGAGGGACCTGCTCGTTCATTATCGGTACGACGACAACGACGCCCACGACGATGCCAATCGTCGCTGGAGGAAAGAGGACGCGCGGCGTCGCGACGCGCAATAATGTCGGCTATAATCCATCCCAGTGACATTGTTACTCCGTTCTCCCCGGAACGATGTTGCTGTTTCGCGCGAAGAAAGCCGCCTCGGTATTTGGCGGAAAAAACGTCGGGGAGCACGGACATTCTGCGAGCGATTTTCCCATCAGGCGTTCCTTAACGACTGAGGTCGAACGAATGAGATTTACGAAACAGACGACTTCAGGAACGAGCTGTTTCGTGACGTCGGGAAATTAGGACTTTAAATATATTATGAGAAATACAAAAATAGTTTTAATATTTTTTTATATACCAGTTAAGAATATAAGGGTCAACTGTTATGTAACCCCACTGCCAACGTAAAACATCCACCCTCCAAAAATGTAGAAAAATGATAATTATCCCTAACACGTCATCGCTAGACGTGCATGCATCCGTAACAATAGCCGTTAATTCCGTTAACCATAACAATTTTCAGCCTCAGGGAAAATTGCTTTAAATTTATTAATATGTGGGGTAACGTTTAATAATAACCCTTTCATGTGTGATGGGATTCGAAGTGGATATGTACGTTCCGCGGTGTGGTGGACCACAGAATGGACACGACTATAGTGTTTAATTTGAGTGTACCTATCTGAACTGAAAACATAGAACAATTGGTGACCCAGTGGGTAACCATCAAACCTGACAGAACAGAATATCCCGTGACCCGACAATAAAGCGTTAATAATCCCGGAAAAAGCAGCTGGTAACGCTTCGAGGCGAGCTCCTAGTACACGAACCTACCCCCTGTTTGACGTTAATTCCCTATTTGAATGTAAATAGGTCTACGGATATTATGAAATTCATCCTCGCCGAATGTCCGAACGGGTCATCGACGTATCTGGTAACGATGTCGCCAGACGTCGCGACGCATCGCATCGCATTGGATTACTAGAATGCGCGTCGATGCGGAAAGCCGGCGATGAAAACGAAACGTACGAAGAGGAAAGCCGCGTAAAAGGGATTGCGCTTCGAGGTTTTCGAGAGAATTTGTAATGAAACGTGCTCTTCTGTCGACGCTCGCGTATATTCAGTCTGCTTCAAGCCGCGTAAACGGAAAAACAAAATTTTCCCTTGTGTTCGCAAATAAGTTGCATTATTTAAAAGAACTGCTACATATATCGATAGAAAGGCACCATAAAATACAGGCGAACCTGTACATTCTACAGATAAATATTTAAACGTGCAAAGGGACTCGATGTGCCAGTTTCACTTCGACGAACGAGTTATTCTCGTTCCAATTAAACCTCCTTTTAGCTTCGAGGATCAGAACCTAACGATGACTAGGGTTTTCGCTTTGTAAAAAGTGATTTCAATGTGTAATGTGTTTTTTTTAACCATGCAAAAATGAATGAAAGCTTTCGGTTACAAAATTCTGTAGAACTTTAATTACTCCTTATAAACTGATAAAATATCCATTTGTTCGCTCACGAAATTACTGAGAGCAATATTTGAAATACAAGTGTCCTTATTACGGATCAGAAAGTTATTTTTCAATCTAGTTTTGAAACGTTCTCTTATTACTAATAGTAGTCAATTTTATAACTGGAAAGGTTTGTTGGAAGATCAGTTTCAATACTCAAAGCAATAACAATCAATACTTGCTAATCAAACCAAGAATTCTCTGCTCCATCGAAAGGGATGAAATATCAGCTTGCTCTCACTGTGTCAATTAAAAATAAAACACGTTATAATTACCAGATAAATAAATATATACATTACGATTATTGTCTGTCTTAAACAGTGTTATTTAACATTTTTAAGTTTGACTAAAAATTTGTTGGTACAAAAAACGTGACATTCATAATCACCAACTCACAATGAAAGGACCCAGAAATTCAGGTGCTTATGGCCTTCGATCGCCTGTAAGCATAGCTTACTTAATTCATCCACAGCATCTAATTGCAAAATTCTGTGATTATCCTGAAAATCTTCTCGAATTTTCCGCCGACTCATTCAGCCACTATCCCCTCCTTTAAATAAGCAATCCATATCAATTCGATTTAATCAAAATTCATTTGGCTTTACAATCCCACAAGGGTCCAGGTATGAGTTCTGACCTCAACAATCCCATCTGCTTCGTTACAGTGAAAACCGCGAAGCTCGTGGACGTTGGCTTAGAAAGCATCGAGTCCGTGACCTCGAACTAACGACGTTAAATAGAGGCGAAACGTAATGGAAGGCTAATTATAACGACACACCGCAGTTATATTTTCCCGTCGTTCACCCTCTGCCCGGGATACGCCGGTTACATCGGGCCACAGCCATAAACTCGGAACGTAATGGCGTTCCGGGCGCTGGTTAAACGTTGCAGTACGACACACCTGTGGGTTCACGAACGACGCATTTCACTCGCTCTTTTATTTATTTATTCGTAACGAGCGCGGCCGATTTCGAAGCGCTCGTTCCCTCTGATGCGGGCTGCCCTGTCCTATTTCCCGGATCCCCGGCCTCAATGCCCGTCCTGTCCCGCCGTGGGGTGAGGACGTCGGATGGATTCGTTTAATAAAACCGGGCTGCAACCCGCTGGCGTGATCCTTTGATTTTTAGGACAGAGGGCACCGCCATTGAATGGTCTTGAGCCTGGGCTCCCGTCCTTGTCCCCCGTACCGATCTTGAACCGCAGCTGCAGCGGGGCCAATGCTGGTTTTAATAAGAAGAAAATGGAGAATGCGAAACAAAAAGCTATCTGGTTGACGAGACGAGGAAGTGGAGGGTATGAATTTTTAATACGGTTTACTGGAACGCGGCAGGGAGTTGACATCGTGAATTTTTAATTTCGAGGGCGAACGTATATACGCTTCCTTCATGGCCGTACATATTTCACTTTGCCCTGTCTGTTTCGTCGCTTTTACGTTGAAGTGTTTGGAAGCTGAACGAATTTAGTGCATGGGAAAATGTGGTTGAAATTAGTTCTATTTGACCGTTCACTTGCGAAACGGGGCTCTATGAAAGCGTCTCATTAAAAACGTAAATAATTTCTGTACGAACTAATGAACCGTAGAACCGCAGAACTGTTTAAAAAAATCGCGATTGTGACTGGCACGTGCTCTTTTATTCGACATTGTTATCTAGTCTTTTTATAATATGATTTCGCTTTAAATAGAATTTGTTGTCAATAATACATAATGGTAGTAATTTTACAGGAAATCAAGGATGAATTGTAAAATATAAGGAAATACGCGAGTAAAACCAATATTGTTATAAAATTTTTGGTTCATACGTATTCGTGATGTTGTCAATAATAATTCCACTCGTTATGTTCCATTTAATACATTGTCATCCAATAACTCAGTGAAGAGTAATATGTATTTTATAACAAAGGAGGACAAAATTGTGTCTAAATAAATAAATGAAAATATACGTCGTGCTTAATGAATGTGACAAACGATAACTAAATTAATTTGGAAACTTTGTTATATAGTAACGTCGGGAAGTGCAGCGGATATGGGAGAGTGCCGAAAATTAGGCAGTGTCGGGACAAATTAATTTCTATTTTATGACGCTATAGCCGTTTCACGTAGAACGGTACTTGTTTTATCGGGCTGCGCCCACGCATTGTTAAACTTGCCGCTTTTGTCTCGCACAAGTCTATTTGCTGCTCCGTACGCATTTACAGCGTAGGTTGAATTGCATAAATTTCCACGAAGTTTCGTAAAACTAGCACACCGCTAACATTAGGTTGCAAAAAATTACTTTAAAATAACGAAGTGGATTAAATGCAAATTTCTCTTGTTTGCAACACAGCTATGTGTAGTTTTGAATATTATAAATTTGTGGTCGGAGCTTGCCTCCCCAGTTTTGTTTTTGAATTTTTGTGTGCTAAATTTATTTATCATGGATTTTTAAAATATGATAGGTGCATTTTTTAAGGCAAAAGGCATACGCTGGTATTCGTAATGATAAGAGTGCTGAGCACGAGGTTTTTTCTTGATATCCTAGATTCGTCGAGATACATATGCTTTTATCCAGAAGGTAAATTGAATGTAAAAAGTATTTGACACTTTAAATTAATCCAGGATATCGTGAATATACTGGTAAAACGCACTAATTTTAAGTCATTATGTGCATATGGTTTTTCAGAAACTTAATTTAAAACATTTTAAATTAATGTATTTTACATGACATACATGTAGAATAAATAAGTTCATTTAGTACAAAAATCCTTTATTTCTTATGTTATGACTTACAATTAATGCGTTTTACCAGTATACCCACAACATATGCTATGTTAGTCATTTAATTTGCAAAGTATGTACAAGGAAATAGAGATACTTTACGAAAAGAATATACCTCTATCTGTAATTAAAACATATTCTACAAACATTTCAAGTAACGAATTTTTCTTCGACGTTCATTTCAGTATCAAAAAAAAATGATTTAATTATGATATTTCTATGTATTTACACGAACAATATTTTGAACGTCACGTACATTAACAAACGTTACAAGTTATTGAAAATTTCATATGTTTCAAACTTCCTGTTATTCACCGTTGTCCTACTGTGCCAGTTTCCCGCGAAACCCACGATCGTGTAAGACCGTTATTCATACCTCATCGTTATGAAACGTTTCTACGACTCGGAGGCGGTTTAATTGCCCCGCCAATTAATTGTGATCTGTCGAATTCCGTTCGAGCTTCGGAACACTGCAGAAATTCTATCATTGGAGGAAAACTCGTGGCACGTTCGATGATTTACGATTCGCCCATGGAAATTTTTTCTGGTCCGACAGGATCAAGGACGAAACACCTCTGAATGCGACAGCTTTGATTGGTGCAGATAAATTTAAGCATAATTAATGCTAAACTCTATGAACCTTAATTACCAGAACTCCTAACTTGCGATATAATAATTCTGTCATGAATGTCTCAGGAAGCATCAATATAGGTATTATTTATATTCCTTTGAGAAGCAATTTAAAATCTTTATGGTAATATATTTACCTTCTGCTAAGATTTAATGTTTAAGATTTTATTAATTCTTATCGATATTTTTCATAAACTTCGTAACAATTATACAATTTCATAAAATCCTTCAGTTCTACTCATATAACAACGCACTGTTCCCAATCTTCACATTAATAAATTAAACTATCGCGGAATTACAACCAAAATATAAACTAAAAATAATCTTACTGTGTTACAGTAGAAAGACTTCAATGATTGTCTCGTTGTCACTTGAAGTGAGTCTATTATTCACAACTGTTATACAATATTTTTCCACTACAAGTTAAACTGAACCTTCATTGACATACAACTAAACTTCTTGTAAATCTTCTTCTACCCTCTTCCTTTAGAACTTAATTCCTTCACTTTTCCACCAAGTTCGAGTACATATAACGTATACGCAGCACACGAAATCCAGCAGACATATGTAGAAGATATTCGACTACAGGTGGGCAATTAAGGGGTGATTCTACATATTAAACTAAGACGAAAATCAAGAACGACGAAATTGCGCTTGGGGCTTCGTTTCTGATTGTAGTTATGAATTGTTGAAAATACGCGTGAGAAGTGTCTTGCGCGATGGGCTTAGACTACTGCTCTCGCCGTGTCTGACCTGACTAACTTGATACTACTTGATCTAATACCTCGGAAACGAAGCCTTAAACGCAATTTTGTCATTCTTGATTTTCGTCTTATTTCAGCCGGTGAAAGCCCTCCGTAAAAGTATGTCCACCTGCACTCGAGCACCGTATATATCTGGAGAACGTTCCTTTCGTTTCTCCGATCGTTGCACGTCTCGAATGCAACACGAAAAGGCAAGGAGCAGCCAAAGAAGATACAGGCTAACAATCGTAAAGCACTTCTTTACTCTGCCAGCGATCTTAACGACCGCGATTCTTCCGTAGCTGACTTGCCAGTACAAATTGCAGGCGAAACAGAACCTAATCGGTCGTTCTCCTTATAGACCATTAATGCTCCCTTCGCTCCGAGTCTGGTTCCAACATTTATCCTCGTCCGTTCGATATCTTCGTGCCGCATCCACCGTGATTGCTCCGAGCCAGACTACTCCCATTCAACGGAGCGTCGAGAATTTTCGAAATTTTCTCCGCCCCTTTCGCCTTTGAGACTGCGAAACGTAACGATTTAATGATGCTGCAAACTATCTGCTCGCAGACCTCGCAGACCTCCCCTTCGTGGGTGTGCGCAATGAAAACTTTGTGGAAGAATTACCTTCGTACGATTCCACCGGGCTCCATGACGATAATTTATTCGGCAGTGGAGGTGCTTAAGGGTAGAGGGTAGTATTTCAGAGATTGAATGCTTTGTGCCCGGAGCTGCTCCCCAGGCGCTGCTTCTTTTAGGGGCTATTTCACGTCCGATTGAGTTTACTGGTAAAGTGTAAATAACAATATAAGAAGGTGATTACGAACAAGCATGCAGGCTGTTTTAGGAGAACGATGATGGAAGTTAGGATGGATAATTATAAAGTGATTAATAGAATTTATGAAGAGTTTTGTAGAATAAACAATTGTGTATGCTTCGGAGGCAATACATATTTCTTTGTACGATTACAGGTAAGTACTGAAAAGTGGCTGGTATTTTAGGTAATATGCTTTGTTTGTATTTTCAATTAATGTCTGCTCAAAATATTCGTGGCTCTTTTAGTTTATTCTGAATTCACATTACTCTTCGTTTTCGTTATAGACTTTCTTACTTCCTATGTTGTTTCTAAATGTCCACTTATGTATGCTTATTCGAGGACACACATGACTAATATTCATTTTATACGTAAATATGCACAGGTTATTGCTGTATTATATTAGAAAACTTGTAAAAACTGTTCATTAGAGAATTGAGTGTCTTAACACCAAAAATACTTTATTACTTCGGTTAGTGAACTTTACGTTTCCAATTCTAAGTCCCCCATATAACAGTGAATAAAATAAGCGTTTATTAATGCAACCACAATGCAGTTATATACTTCTAAAAAGGCGAATCAATAACTTCATCACAGTTTCCAATAAGCTTTTTAATTTATACTTATAATTGCGTGTACACCATGTAACATTACCTTTACATTATCGATCACACATCGCATAGCACTTTATACTAGAAACTACATGCATAATACGCTCATCAGGCGATTAAGATCGCTTCTTGCATAAAGAGCATGTAAGCACGCAGAGTAGTCCAATAACTCTATTAATGGGTAAATAGACAGTCTGTATTCAGTTCTGTTTTGTAAAAGCAAGCAGTATTGAGCGATTGTATTAGAATTAATACACAGACGTTATTTACTTCCTGTAAGCAGCTGCGCGGGTTTGTTGTATTTATTGGAATTTCAATGTACATACATTAATTCATAATGGTTTAAAGTGGGATCGTTATATGTTCGACGATTAATACTGGCTAAACTAGTTAAACAAGTTTTCCTGTCGTTTAATAATCCAATTAATTGAAATCACGATTTATTGACCAACATGCCGTTTAATTATCCACCTATAATACGAAAACTTCTGACCAATTCTCGCGTTGGCTAGTTGCAACGATCTATGCCGTGGCACTCCAACCGAATCTCACGTAACTACAAGTACCTACAAGTATGTGGATAATTATAGTGAACGTAAAGAAAATTTCACGGATTCAGTGTTCGACATAATGTAATAAATAGAATATTGTATTATAAAGGGGCTGAAAATGGTATATGCACTATGGCTTTTAAACTTGTCAAACTGCGTGTACGCGAACGCTTTGCGATTGGTTCTCTGGAAATTGCAGGGTACCTTAAACTCTGGTCCTAATCACACGGAGTTCGTGAGTGCACGATCTAATTACTACTAGTTACGACTAGTTGTAATCAATTTCAGCTTTCCATTATTCTAATCCCAGGTAACAAGGACGCAACTGTAATGTGTCGGCCGCTTAACAATTAACTGTTTGAACACGTTCTTTATTCATCGAATTCATACACAGGATTTGTACATAGTTGCAGTATGATTAGTTGGATTATTTTGAATATTTAGTTCCAGGAAGAAACTCCTAAACATTGTTCCTCATTGAAGCCTTGTACTCGTAGTTCCCACACACTTTTCATAGCTTACATTCATTTTAGACTTTTTTAAGTTTCGAGAATTGATATGAAGTTATCGACTTAGAACAGCGAATTTCTTGAAAACTGTAGGTATTTGTTACTGTCTTCTGCAGCATTGCAGTATGTCATGTGAAATTAACAAACTCAAAGGTACAATCAACAAACACCTACGTACGTTATGCATATAACGTCCACGAATTCTTTCCACATTCATTTCCACCCGTAAGAATCTTGACAGTTATGGTTAAAGCACTGCATCCCGTATTTCAACGTTTCACTTGAAATGCTATTGAAGTAAAAGATTTTGTTCGAATTTTATATGTGAGTGATTGAAACATGCTTCCCATCGTTTGCCTGGAGCTTAGAAGGGACGTGAAACGATCCAAAAACATCAGCTGTGCGATACTTAAAATTCATTGTAACATTCTAGGAATTGAAGATATTCGAGTGTTATGATAAAAAAAAGTAGTAGAAAATGAAATTCCAGTTCAGTGAAATGTCAGATGGGAAGACAGTGAAATTTTTACTACCTCTTTCAAAAGATAATATTCAAATCTTTTCCATTTTTTAAATGTTATAACAATCTTTTTATTTCACACCTTCTTTCTATAAATGAAGAATAAATTACACAAACATATAAAACTGAGACACTTAAAAATATTCATGTTTCGAAAACTCTTTATCTACTATGACTAAGGACCTTTCATCGCATTCTACTCACAACTGTTGCAACACATACGTAGAGGCAACCAAGAGTCGAATCAGTGCAAAGAATGGAAAGAATTGCCTAAAGGCACGAGTGGAGCGTGTACGTTGATCCAGTACACGTAACAATAACGTGACGTTTCTATGCTAAGTATTTATTCGTTCGTAACATCTTACTTCAGAAAAGATTCTATGGCATATGAAGCGGGGAGCGTAAAACGTGGGACGTTTATTAGCGAAGGGGCTCGTCTGCGAATGAAACGGGCGGAGAGAAAGACTCATTAAAATGGGCGTATTCGCGTAATACGGGAAATAATAATGCAAAGGCACCTCCGTAGGCACGACGAAATTGCTTAACCATTGTGGAGGGAACGACTTTCTCATTCTTTCCACGGCGAGTCGCGGGAAAATACGAACATTCACCTCATTTCCCATCATCTCCTCTCTGCTTCGGTTTTTCGTGGACGTCGTTTCATCCCCGGGAAACGGACGCATAATAACGGCTGCTCTCTCGCCCCAAAGAGCACTGCCGCTCAGAAATAACGAGAATGTAATTTTCCGGGACGCATATTATTGTCATCGGCAGGACACAACTCAACCACCCAACCTGCCCACCCCCGTCCAACCCTCCAGCCACGGCTCTGTACTCCTTGTTCTTCGACATTCTTCGTGTTTCGCGTACTCGGCCACCGCCTCCTCCCCCCGACCGCGCATCCGTCACCATTTCCCGTCCCTTTTGTTGAAACGCAACTGTGCAACTGCCAGCTCGCTTCGTTACGGAAAGTCCTCACATATACAGGGTGACCTGAGACAAATGCCGTACGAAGCGTGAATACAGATTTTTGGGGGGAATTAATTACAAGGAAATGAATACAAGTTGTAAGTAGTACTTTTGAGTAATGTTTATTAATACTATATACCGTAAAAAAAAGCAACAGTCTGATGTGTAGCCGCTTTTACTGTGGCTTTGCAGTGATAGCAAACAGATGGAGGTTCAGGTCGATTTGAAATTTGTACAATTTGTTGAAAATATATTCCTTTCTTCACAGAACCTCGATATTAAAGTGTAAAAGCTCTAGATCCGAGATAAAAATAACAGCCCTCTATGAACCCCGAAAATCGCGCATCCATCGTAAAAATCGCCTTCTCCTAGTTGCTATTTTAATAATTTTGGTTTAATTATTTTTTCCGCGGTTTGAGCCGAAGTTACAGGTTCTAAGAGAAATATATTCCAAGGAAACCGTTGTATCTTTATTTTTAAGCTCGATATCAGGGCAAATGCAAAGACACATTTTGCTGAAACACTGTATATTCAGCCTCGTGTGGCGCCATTCGTAGAATAGATATGATAAGGAAAAATCTGTGCTTGCTACCATCCCCTTGTAATTCGCAAAAAATATTCAACTACATTCCCATATGAAGGTTATGATGGAATAAAAATTGTACTTGAGACAAGTTATACGGTGAAATGCTTTTCTTTTAATGAAACGTTGTATTTTTTAGTGAAACGTTGCTGGTAATACATTATTTGTTATATAACCTTACAACTATGTGAAATCTGTAAAAATGTGTACTAGGTATCTTGAGACACCCTGTACATGTGTATGTCTTATCATACTGGTTGATGTGGCCTGGTTTCAGTTAACGGTGTATTAGTGTTCGTCGGATTTTCAGCAGATTTCTTGGCGTCGTGCTAAGATTACGATCAAGTTTCTTTTCTTCTTTTGTTCTGGAGCAGCGAGAGTAATTGACTTGATTGCAAATGGTTGTGAACTATAGTAGGTGGTTCTACTTTGGGAGTGAAGGTTTTTTAACGTTTCGTGAATCTTTTTAATAAAATGATAGATACTAGTTGCAGTATTCTATTATATTTTTCAGCTCGCGCAATTATTATCCAGTTCGATCCCCGAACAACATGTTTACTTTCGAAGCTTCGGAAATCACTTTCAATCATCGATTCGAATTGAATAGACACGGTAGCACAATCAAATCGTATCCTTACTTCTGCGAATACGACATTCGCGTGCAAACGCGATCCTGGCGGCACAGTTAGCGAATGCTTAGCAGAGATTAATGCTCTACCGCCTTAAATACTGAGGAATGAATGGCTCGCGATCCATAAGCGTCATCCTTCCGACACCAGATAATGCCACTTAAATCGGCCGTAATTTGTCTAGCTGTGGAGCATTGCTAAGGAGATGCTCGGTTGCATCTGGCCATCTAGTGACACTAATTTTGCTGTATTAGTCACAGAGTCGCAGTATTACTTTCAGCAGAATTACCCAGTTCAACTGACTTCGGATAGTACCGAATCACTCGATTATGGGAAACAAGGTTACACTGTGGTACATGCTTAGTTAATTTTGTAACGGCGGTAGATAGAACAAAACTTTAAATATAAGAATTGTTCAGTTTTCTTAAACTCTATCACACTACCAAAATGAAAATAAAGTTATATTGAAAAAGAAACAAGTGACAACTTTAAAAGCTGTTTGAGAGTGAAATTCCGCAGAAAAGAATTGCTCCTTGCATATTCCAATATGCTCTACACTCGCACGAAGTTTCATTGAATTCAGAATTTTCGAATTGGGAACATATGCTTATCACATGCGACACCACGTCGCGCCTCTCGTACGCCTCGACGTACTTAAAAATGCCCAGTATTGGCTTCTACTTCCTAACCACAGTTGTGCATTAACTAAACAAAAAATTATTTAAATAACGGATCAGCTAAAAGTTACTTTCACGTTAGATTATTTGACGAGTAAAGTTAATTTCTTTATTTACCACACGCAGATCTAACCCAGGTGAACTTTATTCGATGCTTGACGAATAATTTTTTTACCTTCTATTCGTGATTCGAAAGTTTTATTTAAGCAAAGATTTGCCGATCTCTGTTCCGAACGGAGTACCTACCAAAATTTAACCAGCAGTGATCCCAACTACGTGGATCAAGCCGAATCGATGTTCGTTTCAGCGCTAAACCTAGCAATAGCAATTATCTTTGCATCGTGCCGAAATACCGAAGGGACTTTACCGTTGAAAGCGCGCCTGGTGCCCGCGTGCAGCCGTAGTGGATTAATATCCTTCTTAACTGGATGCGATACTACGTAGAGACTGTGTTATGTATCGCTCCTGCAACTGTAGAACAATATATCTCTGCATCGGTCGTAATTTGTAAGACCATACGGTGCCGCAGAAGTGCAAGCTTGCTCGCGGCTGACAGACGTAGTGGCTTCAACAATACCAAATCAGCTTGAAGTTTCTCATAATCTTGTTGAAGGGATAGTCACGCGACGGTTCCATTGGAATCAGCGCTTTCTCCTCTGTTGTTAGGTGTGGCTGATGATTACGACATCGTAGACTCGGCTAGCTTACCAATTTGTGGCTGTTAATTGTGCGTCGGTGGGTTTTGAAAGTACACCGTCGGAAGGCAGGGACAGGGGATGTACTTGGCGGATTAAATGCTGTGTTGGGACGGGAACTTTGATCGTGTAGTTAGTGTCTGTGGAATGCAGTAACGTGGTACGTGAATTTAGCCACAGATCGATTAAGAATTAAGTAATTTTACGACAGTGCTGTGTACCGCAAGTAAGATACTTGTTTGTATCGAGTAATCAAATCTGGTGTGCGAGTAAAGCTCTCAGTAGTACGATCTAACGAAGTTTTACACGAATAGAGGCTTTTGCTATTCTACGCTCGAACTGAATCTCGTTGTTTTCCAGTTCTGTCAACTTTTTCAGTATCTGAGATGTTTTGAAAATTTTGTTTCATTGATTAATGAATTTCGAAGGAGCTAGTGAACGGAATACCGGAATCAAAGTTCTACGCTGGTCTTTATATTTATTTAGAATGTAGGATGTGTCTTGCTAAGTTTGGCATACATCGCTGTAACAATATGTTCCATTTTGGAAAAAGGCTTGCCAAAAGAAATGCACTAGACACTCGGGTAGACCTTCAAAAATGGGGTATTTTCAGTCAATAAATTCTCCCTTCAGTGTTGAATTTTAACTTTTCCACTAAAACATTTCACTGACAATTACTTTTCTTAATAGTAGGTATCGTAAACTGGGGAACATTAGCAGTTAATTAACATGTATTAAAGACGGAAATGGATAAATATTTTATGCACTTTCATACTTGTAGTACAATCATAAAAGATGCAGTGTCGTAATAGGATACTTAAAGCAAATACAACAATGGTAATTTTTATATTGTATAACAAAATGTTACAAAAACCTGCCAATATTCACCCAGTTTACGGTATTTTATAAAACTCATAATGAATTTGAGTTCAGATTGTAATCCTTGATTTTAGCAAGGAAGGAGAATAAAGTTCATCATACAAACAAATAAATCTGTAATATTCATGAAAAGTAACAATTCACAAGGACAGTGTAAGAAGGCCTTATTAGTGAGAATTCCAGTGTATGTGCATCGTCCAATAGTAACAAACACATAATTTTAGCTTGTTACTTTGTTTTAGTTACAGTTCCGCTTCGTAAGACCTGCAGCCTCTATATGTGAGTGGTTTCTCAAGACGTTCAGTTTACTGTGAGTTGCTACGACCTTCTCTGTGCACTGCAGAGGCTTGAGAGATTCAGTTTACTATAGCACTTTAAAACGTTCCATGACACATGGGCCAATAACTTTATCGTTCGTACTAACTTTGAGATTGTCGTTAAACTGATTTTGGAGGCTGCGTTGTGGATTGTTGGTAGTTGTATATATAAATGAAGGCATGAATGAACCAATAGATTTGTATTTATAAAATTCGAATGCTTTCAGCGTTGCGCGCATTTTTAAGGGAATTGTTTTTTTAATCCTAGTAATAAAAAGTTGAACCTCCAGAAATTATTAAGTCTCCCTTCGATTTGGGCTTCTCCATATATTAAGTGATTTCAAAATAGTAACTCTTTTCAAATATACAAGCTCTGCGAATAGACTCATTTAAAAAATATTCAACAGAAAAATGATATGGAGAAGAACGAAAGATTTTTGCCCAAGTTAGTTGCAATGGATTTAATTATAAACTATCGTGATTCTCGTGGAGTTCTGAAACAACCTGTAAATTTAAATAAACTACACTTTTGCAGGTGCACTATGCACCCTCCGAACAAATATAGTAGATATTTTTCGACGAAACTATGCAACATTTTCTTGTCTTTGCACGTGTAATTAGAAAAGGTCTCTAAATTTCCCCACTACCTTAAAAACGAAATAATCTTTAAACAATCAGCGAGAAGCCCATCAACTTCTCCAGCCACAAAGTAAATATCCTCGAAACTCCGGCAACTATACGCAGCCTGTAGTAAGAAACGGCCGTAAAGTTGGCACTTGAGGCACTAATTATTTCCGCACCCCTCGTCAAGTCCGCAGCATCTCAATCAACATTTGCAGAAGGTACCACAAATCGCACGGAAGAAAGCAAGCAGCTACACCGCTGAAATATCCACGGGGGAATAGAATAATCATCCGGAGTGTTCCAATTATTCTAACCCATCCCGTGCACACATCAATTGTTACGAACTCGCTGGAAAATCAAGCATCGGTTTTCAGTAAACTCGAGAGAACGCTGTATTAATATTTACCTTGCGGCTGGGCGTTTGATAAGAAAACACCCGTATGAATATACGGGGGCACAGCGTCTAATTTACGCCACGCAATTTGACACGAATCATCCATATTAAAGTAGCGGATAGCTAACTGCTGTAGCCAATATACAAACCGTCGGTTCGTTAGCTAGATCTCGTATCTCTCCCCCGCCGAAATGCATCAGCACCCTTTCAACTTCCGTCCCTTTCCTCTTTCGCCGCCACCTCCCCCGCGCCCCTCCCTCCCTGTTGCTGCGGCACCCAACGCGCTCAGGCTTGCAAGGAGATTTAATATTCGGCCCCGTTGAAATTCAGTGGACAGATAGTAGCACGCAGGGAAGCGTGCAAAGCTATGTTTCAAGATGGATTTGCTTCCGTCTGCGCGGCCTGGCCCCGGTGAAAGTCGGCCAATAAATTTCCCCGGGCCTGGAATTCCCTCCGTTTCACGGATTCTCGTGGGCAACTTTGGAATTCCGTGCCGGGCCGCTTAAAAGACTCGGCGATGTTCACGTGTTAATTGATGACAGTTCTCTGGCTGGCATACACTCCCTCTCAGAAACGGGGAACGCCCGCGGTGGTCGTTAGCTTTTCGGTGATACCTACAGTGTTTTGAGAAATGGAGTACAAATCGTGGGTCTTCGTAACGCGCGTCTAAACGAGTGAAGAAGTCTTGGAAGGGAAATTTTGAAAATTGGAATTTCAAAGGAATTCAATATTGTTGGTAAAACTGGCCGAGCCCATCATTTCATCCTAAAATTGTTGAGGATTAATGGAGGCAATTACTTTCTACCTGATTAATTTATTGCAATTAGATTGAACTTTAAATCGGCATTTACCGAAAATTGAGAAACGTGAACCTGGGTAGTTTTACCAACAAGACAACGATATGTAGACGACGTGGTTCTATTCGCGTACATATTCTTCTTTCGCCAATGAAATCAGTCATGGGAAGCTTTCATATTCCTGTGCATATCTGCGAAGCCGTAAATGATATGGGAAAAGAGTTAAATATATTATTTTATGGTTCTCAGTGGCTTACAGCATGGTACTAACGGGTTGGAGAAGAAAACTTGTAATTTAAAAAATAATTTGTGTCTATTATTTTAACCTTGTTACCTAGGAACTTATTTTACATAAAAATATATGAGCAGTTTACGCGCAATATGTATCCATTCGTTGCACTTAGAAACTTTCAAGTATGTCATCGAAAAATTGAGAATATTACATTTATGATATATTTTTGCCCGAGAGTGTAGTTGATCGATGAAACTGGTACAAGTAGTCCCCTCGTTCTTTGGCCAACCGCATTAATTAAAGTAACGAAACCAATAATGAATTACTCGCGGTAGGAGGTACATGTTTGTTTTGTTGTGAACAGCCCAATTGAAGTTCTTTTAGTGTAAAGTTTGTTGTATAGTAACGTCGATACGTCAGGAACTGTTTTGCAGTACCGCTTTAAAGTTTAGTGGGCGAAACATTGCCTGACATTCACATCACTCGCAGTGCAAATATAGTGTACAAATGGAACATTTTAGAAGTATTAGCATAAAACTGCAGCTTTTGCAGATCTTATTACAGCTACTCAATCGTAACCACTACTCCTTTTGTAAAATCATAGTTTTTATCATTGAATTCAAGAATTGCAGGAATGTTTAATACAAGAGTGTATAAATGCAGGCACGCTTGATCTGCACGAATCAACAATTGCATATATAAAGACTGCTGCGGCAAAACAAATATTTCGTCAAAGTGTATTTAAATTTTGATAGAATTTTGCAACCTATATTTTTGATTGGTGGAATCGCCGCTGGAAAGTGTGTATTGTCGAGATAGAACGGTACGTGTAACTCCAAACGAAAATATAAAATCGAGCATGACACGTTATACGAACAATTTACGGAAATGAAATCGAACGATATACATTAAATTAAAACACTCAAACAAGTACATATGGAAACGGTGTATTAAATAATTCTGTATACATTTGGATCTCGATGAGTTCGCGTATTGACAATAACAAAATAATGATTATACGAGTTTATACGAAGATTCAGTTGTGGACATAACTCGGGAACGAATAGAAAACCATGTGCATCGATTCTGAAATCATCTCGTTTATCGAACAGCATCAATACTTAGCATTACGTGTGTTTATCTGTTATACTATGTACTCTAAAGGGTTTTTACTCGTTAATAATAATAATTATTTCGTCGCTATAACTCATGAAATTTCTTGTTAGATGAAACAATGGTCGGTCGTTCAAGTTTCGAAGAATTTGTAAGAAATTAAAACTAAAGGTTGATCAGTAGGTACTTTGCACACAAAATCCTATTAAATTCTTAAACTTCCGTGTGGTAATAAATCAAAGTCGTCAACTGTCATATACTTACGCGAGTAATCAACGATAAAGTGTTACTAATCATTATTTGCTAAATTCATTTATTTTGCTAAAAACTTAGACTGGCCCTATTACATACTCATTGTCAGCCTGGTATTCGGTAATCTGGCTGGCTATTGAAAATTGAAGCCTTTCAGACTGCAGAAAGCAATGGCAAGCGCGCTCGTCAAACCGATCCCTCAATCTCTGCCCGACAGTTTAAAATCGTGCAACAGTGATACCTCTGCAATTGGGGGACTAGTGAAATATACCCTGTCGATTTTTTTTTCGCCAGCTCTCTCCCGCTGCCAATAGTCGGGCGCGCTGCAGTTTGCATCGGATTATTTGACATCGGTATATTCCGTTTTTTGTTCAGGATCGACGCTCGGTCTCTCTGTGATCACGACTGAATCGTTGCGCGTGTATTTTCAGCGGGGTCGAAAGTCATCCAAGGTGTCAAGCGAATTTACGGTGAGCCGATCGAATTCATGGTGCTCACGGATTGCCCTCGCGATCGTTCAATTATTGCCCTCGCGACAAGACACTTGCCTGCTCTGCCAACGATCGTTTCCACGACCAGTTGAAAGACCCCTCTCTTTTCACTGGTGCGTGATCCAACTTCACTTACTACAACGTTGTACAGTAGAAACTCGGTTGTCGGAACAGCGATCAGCGGAACGATCGATTATCGGGACATCGATCGACGGAACATTCAAATATCTGAATAGTGCTGGCTAATACAGTGTTTCCCAACACTCTTCGAGTCGCGATCCCCTTTTATAATATTTAAATAACCTGGGGAAAATGTAAGGCGAGGTAAATTTAATAAGGTAAAGAAAACATTAAAAATAGTTGTTTCTGAACATAATTCTAAATTAATAATATTAAAAAAAAAAACTGAAACCGTGGCGACCGCTAGAAAAGACTTCGTGACCCACAGCTTGGGAATCACTGGTATAACAAGTAACAAAGGGAAATATGTATTTACAAATAATGTTTTCCTTCGCCCCATGCTTTCTCTCTTCGTTAGTCAGCATTCGTCGCTGTATACGATGTCATCGAGTTATCTTAGCAATTATAGATGAAATTGTATCTTCCTTAATGCGAAAGCAGAGATATTTGATTATCCAAGAATTTCGATTATCCGAACAGTGATTAAGCTTTTACTGTATAAATGCGCATCCTGCCTTTCCTCCCGTCTTACTTCCATCTCTCAACTTACCCAAATCTCCTGTTTACGTTTTTCCTTTCGCGCCGGTAAATTCGATCACATCTCTCCTATATTCGATAAATCCTCGTGGCTTAACGTGCGTCAACGTTGGATCCTTCATCTCTGTTGTCTCGTCTATAAAATACTTTCCTCTCGTGTGCCTTCATATTTACATAATGTCATTCGTAGGTAGGTAATAACTTCATCTCCATACCGCCAATTCTCATTCTCCCCGTTCAAAATTGTCACTCTAGATTTCTCCATACTATGTATAGCTTCAAGTTCCAGGTCTCTTTCTAATACCTTCCCGTTCATTACTACAATTTCTTACTCATCAGTTACTCATTATGTAACAGTGTCGCTGCTACAAGAAAACAGAAATTTCACATAATAACAAGATTAAAATATAATAAAATTTTTTTCCTGAAAATTGTATGAACGCATTCAAGTTGTGGGTTAAAATGAACCAGGTATTTGCCATGGGCTGTCAAGCTATTCAACCTCCAACAGTTAAAAGTACCACCTTTATCCTTGCTCATTACTTCCAGAGTTCCTTTCCTGTTCTATTTCAGTGTTATATTTAAACACGTCGCTTATACTCCACCTCGCCATTTACACAGTTGTACAATGTGTATGTACCTGTATTTAATTATTCTTCCCTTTTTACACTGCGGAAAAAAGTCGTTTAATAATACTAATAATGAAACCAATTTCTAGTGGTGCAAAGAACGAGTGTCACACAAAAGCTAACGCGTTAAATTCTTCATCAAGACTTTATTTCGGACAGTGTCGCTGTACCGTATACAATTCTTGATTTGAAGCTACTTAAATTTTGGGTCGTTTTCTCGCGAAAACGTGGGACGGTTGGTAAAGTCCACGATATCTGTACGGAGGTATCTAGAGTGAGGAAAAGTGGGTGCAACGGGAGATCTGTTTAATAGAATCCTTTAGTGCATAGGTACATTACAGGTGTCTTTGAAGTTTCATTGAAAATGCTTTACATATGTCCGGAATGCTCTCGAGTACTTGAAGCTGTTTGACGGGGCGACTTCAAGGGACGCGGGGGCAGTTTTTGCACAGTTTTCATCGCACGAGCGAGGAAACGTTAATTACAACGGGTCGCAAAACGAATCGCAAACACGAGCTTCAGCCAAGCCCCGACTTGCCTCCGCGCACGAACGAATTCTGGTTTTAAGCAGCCCGGCCGGTGCTCCCGACGTTTATGCATCCTGGAAACTGTAATGTACCGTTAGTAAGGGGGCTCGTAGAGGTGCTAATTAATTCTTCGTTCAACTGGGAAAAGGGAAAGAAGCAGTGGAGGAAGTAGAATCCAACCGTTGGGCTTTTGAATTTTACGCTGAAATACTGGATACGGGTGAGGGTAAGGGGCCAGGGTGCAAAAGGCAACGAAAGAGCGAGGGGGGGAAGCTAGGGGAGGAATTGAGGATTGGTTTTTTCGGATTGTAACCGAGCTTCACTGGGAAGAGTGACCCTTGGGGAGGTGGAGAAGGGAGGCAGAAGAGCATCGCGGTTTGGATTTAAATTTTCCACTGAAATACTGAAAGGTTGAGGGGAAGGAAGGTGAAAGTGCAATGAAGAAGAAAGAGGATAACGTGGGAGAAGAATTTTATTGAGGACTGGTTTTTTCAGAATGTAACTGGGATTGATTGGGAAGGGTGGTTCTAGGGGGAGGAGAAAACAGGGAGGACTGCGTAACACGAGAGTCACCAATGTTACGAAAGTGTGCGTTGTGTAATGTTTACTGAACAACATTGGCGAACGTGCACTGGTACCTTGTGAATGGTCGTAAAAACTACGTATTGATTTTGTGTTGGTGTTTATATGTAGGGGAGCCTCGGGCAGAGTGCATCACTTAAGATTGAATAACACACACGAACCATACAAATAACAGGAACAAGCATATTTTTTTCCATATTGTATATTATACATTCTTGTTTTATAAAATCCACAATACACAAGCTCTGTCATTTTAGAATTTGACAGAACACCTATGTGTTATTATTAATTGTTTATATTGTAAAGGATACGTATTTGAAATTCTATGTGAAATATCTTAACAAAAAGTTAGTAAATAATCTTACATTTTCTTCTCACCAATGCCCATTTTTTATATTAATTTCTTTTCAATCTTCTTCTAATATTTTTTCATTTTTTCTTCTTATTTTTCTATCTACCTCATCGCACATCTGCTCGATTGTGTGTAAAGGATGTACCAGATAAAAAAAAGGTTCGAAGAAAAGATGTTCAGAACGTATTGGTAATAAATTAAGTTCATACGTAAAAAAAAGTTGATAATAGCGATACTTGAATAAAGCAAGAAAACGGCGCATTGTAATTGATAGTCTCCGCGCTGTGATGTGATAAATACTACGTGCAGTCTAAAGAGTGGAAAGCCAATAGTTGGATTCAAAATCGCCTATGGATCGGATGGACAAAAGAGGATAAAAGAAGCCAACAATTTCGGCGAATCTCACGCTTCACGGCCACTCAATCGGAATCGCTGTCATCCGTTTAAATACAAAATTTAAGGCAATATCGTGTACTCGAAGCGTCGCTGTCACCGTGTCACGAGCCCTCCAACCACGGCTCTCATTTTTCAACCTAACGCGTTCCACGATCGAACGCCTCAATTATCGATGTCGCTTTGTCCTTTCAAATTTTGCCCGTCGACCGAACACATCGAATCGATGACGCGTCGTCACTCGACGAAACACTGACATCGAACATGGCCATCTCGTTGAACGAGGGTTGATTGTGTCTTTATATTGGTACCTGTTCCTCCACAATTATTACATTTGTAAGTGAATCGTTGAGTTTTTAGGTATGGTTTCTAGCTTGAGCTCTTCAAATCCTCGTATGTCATATTTTTCATAAAATCTCAAGAATTTGCAATTGTTTCCAGCATAGAAGTCTACCAATTTTTATGTGTCACTTTTCAAGTTCAATCTTGAAATTTTTATACTCCACTTTCGACATACGTTGTGCGAGAAAATTCACTACTTTGTACGAAGTAAATTGAATTTGAAAGAACATAGATTTTTTGCAAAGAATTGTGTAATATATCTCATTTATTAATAAATTTCTGTGGAAACGCAGAAAAGTCTGGAATATGTAGATTCATGAATACTATGGTAGTGAAAAGATGTCAGTTACTACATGCTGAGTACGGAAGGCTAAGCATTATTAATGGATAGAGGAACTCTTGTAACATCTCTGCGACCAGTTTGACACTTCCTAATGACTTAGAGAAATTTCCTTTGTGCGGGGATGGTATTAATGTGAATAACTCACCGTAATTCTCTTATCAGTGATATAAGCACATCTAACTTAGGAACCCACCAGGGTGCAACTTCAGATTATTATTACACCTATTCTGTTAGGAAGGCTTATAAGTGTCTTCCATGAAATGATTTCGAACAGTTTATACGATTTTAGCATAATGAAGAGCTGTCTCCACCTTCGCCATTATAATCGAAGAAAAGAAGTTGTCTTTTAACAGTCTTAGTCGTTGAATTCTAACTAATATCTTCATTCATTTATTTAACGAACAAATGCCCACGTGTATAAAACAATTTACAATAGTACGTGCAATAACAAAACGTAAATCCAACAGAAGAAAAAGAAAAGTAACGCGTGATCTTTTACATACCGTAGGAAATTCTCAAAATAATAATTTATGAAATATTCAGGTGGTCTCTAAATTATGAACAAGATCAGAACACAACAGCATCTATTAGATTTTAATAAAACTAATAATTTCCGTATACGCTTAGCAATAGCATAGGCTTCAAAATAAGTAGCCTTCTAATTACTCTATAAGTTCCATAGTGAAACTTCTAAACACCTAAAGTAAAGGCGGACAATACTAGCAACCAAAAACCTAAGCGATTCTCCGCCAAAAAATCAGTGTTCCAAAATCGACTGCTTACCATACCACTATCCCTTTCAAGTTAAACACCTCCAGTCAGCAGTTGGCTGAAATGGTCAAGTACTGAGGTCGGGTTACACAAAATCTAATTCCCAATTCAAAAAACCACACATCCTACAACTAATCTTTAACTTCACCGGCACTAGAAGAATCGAACAATAGAGGTGTCCTGTGGTTTCAATTTCGTCTATTCCTTTATAGCTCCACCTCTTCCAAGGACATCCCATCGTTCGCGATCGTCGCGATTAAACCAGCCTTGGAAGCGTGTTAGAGCGTACAAAGGCAGGTGAAGAGCGTGACGTTTAGGATTACAGACGTCGGGGTATCCTGCGGTCGAAAATTTACGAGGCATTCGCGGCACACAGTAGATTCTAAAACGCTGCAACTTCGGGGAGGGGGTGAGGATGTTCGGTTGACGGCGCCCGGCGAAGTTGTGATTTAATTGATAATCCGCGGCCTGGATACCTAACAATCATAACACAGCCGGGTGTAATTAATTTATGATCACGTTACGCGAGATAACGTGCCCGTTGTATTTATGGATTAGGGATTTTCATTATTGCGTGCGACCGAGTTAATTACGGCCGAGGCGAGCCGCGAGGCCGCCACCAAGCTACGGGGCAATTAAACGGCACACTTTATTAGCTGGAGCTTGATCGTTGCAAGTAGAATTGTGCCCGTAATCGGAAGTTTCGTTTGGCGGTTCTCGCGAGAAGTTTGAGCGGTGCGGCGGGCAGCCGAGAGCCTCCCTTCTGGACACATCCCGCCATTGCGGGGCTTCGAGGCGTTGCTATAGAAAATTTGTTATTGGAAATTCTATCGCGAGACCGAGCACCTTGTTTGGTAGAAGCGTTAGAATGATTAACGTGACTCGTGTGAACGCTCCGTTGCATTATTTCCAAACGAGGCGACTAATTGTAATTATGATCTCATTGCTTTGGAATAACAGTTAATTCGACGCCCCTTAGCGAAATGAACAATAATGTTATTGTACCGGGTATGTAACTATATTTTCTGTTACACAAGTTTTATCAGAAGAAATTAATAACACATTTTACTTAATGGATTGTTGATCAAGTCTGCGTAACGACGTGGCGCTGGTTCCATTTGACAGCAGTCCGATATTCGAGGCTTGCTCGATATGGGGCAAGAACCTCTTTGCAACGGACGATTTGCGAGCGTTACGGAATCTCGAGTAGAAAAAGAAGTTACGTTCCATTTGCAAAATCCACCCCTCCATAATAACGATATAGATACTGGCACGCCTTTGTTCAGTACTCTACACTTCGTTCGTCGCTACACTAACGGGATAACGATCACTTTAAGGAAAGTCCCTGCTTCTCGAAAATTGAGGAACAATTTCAATAAGTTCCTCTCGTAGACGAGAAATATCATTTCGTTCCGTTCGCAGCATATGTACTCGAACAACGATGCCTTTCTCAAAGAGGAAAAAGCATCAGGTGCGGGAGCGAGAGACGGGGTCTCCCTTTCCAATTCCAAACTATTTCATATTCAGAGGCTGCTCGCACGATGTTGAATCGCGAGACATTAGCATGTAAAGGGTGTACCAAGGAAGGAAAAGTGGAGGAGGGCGCGAGTTTAGTGAGCGGCGGCAGAGGGCACACTAGTGGAAGCGTCGTACTGTACAGTAATAATCCCATTAGAACGGGGTTGGGGAATTTGTGGTTGGTTACTCCGGTACATTTGTTTGACCAGCTCGTCAGTCCGTCACATTACTGGAATGCTTTCTCGTATCGCAGAACTTTACGTGTATTGTTACAAGCAATACCGAGTGCATTAACGAAAAAGAGCTTTCATTTATTCTCCTGTTAATTCTGGAATCTTTAATGGAAATGCAAGGTCAGCGATAACCAGTGATGAGGTTTGTAGAATATGATGCATATAAAAGTTTGAAAAATATGGTACAGAGGGAATGAAAGATCAATGTTAAGTCTGCAGAGTGATTGCTACCATTCTCTGCACCACTGGGAAAATCTCCTCAAGGCGAATCGATTGATGCCATTTTTAACTTCAAGAACAGATAGGATCATCTTAAAAATATCCTCAAACTTTGAGGCTTTGTGGTTTTTAAACAAACGAGCCCTGAGAATTATATTCTCTGAGATTAAAGTGTCAAATGCATGTCGCCACTCTCATTTCAAGCACCGATGAACAAGATTTTTATTTAAATAAGAATTTCGAATAACGAATAAAAGTTAAAAAAAAGTTATTCGTCACGTCAGAAGTAACTTGAAAACTTTATTTGACGCTAATGTTGAAACTTCAGTTTCAGTGAAGCTTTTTGTAATTTTTAGTTGATCCGTTATTTAAATAATTTTTTATTTAGTTAATGCCTAACTCTGATTTCAAAGCAGTTTTGGCCCGGCTCATTGACAGTTTCGCTACAGTAAGTAGAACATATCTATCAAGGACAGACTAGGAGTCCTTAAAAGAACCACACGATTCTTTAGCACGAATGAATCGTGTAGAAACAGCATCAAGTGTATACGAAGCAGCGGAAACAAGAGACTTCGAAGACTTTTTGTAATCGCCAAAGTGCCAATGGGGTAACGTGAAGCTTGTAACTCAGCACACGTCCTAATAAAAGCAATTAAATCACTTGCGTTACCCTTATCAAAAATTGCAACTGTTACTATTCCTAAATTCCCAAGCTACATAAATCAAACAGTGTTTACTCATCTCAGTGAGTCCTGCCTACCCAACAAGCCCACCGAGACCACCTAATTCTGCTTTTATCGGCAGTTAATTCGGCTAATCACAATTACACTGTAATCGTGCTGTATTCCATGATGTTCCGCGTACCAGATTCTGCGCTCCAGCGGCGGAATATTTTTCTCGTTAGTAGTGGATAGGAATTCAACAGGAGGCAGCCGCGTATTCAATGCCCCGCGTGCCATCCTTCCTCCACGGCCGCTGGTCGGGAAGCTCGAATTGCATATAAAATCGGTCGTTCGAGCCACGCCAAGTGCGAAACGATAAAAAGGGACCGAGGGGCCAGAAATCATTCTCGCGCGATCGTCCCTCGGAGCGCTGCATTTTGGCCTGACTGATCTGATTTTGACGAAGCTGCCAGCCGTGTTGCAGCCTGGAATGGAGATTCCAGAATTTATGGTTTTCATTTCTTGGCCCGCGACGGACGTGTTACTCGCCGCGTACGTGACGGAAATATTTAAGAAGTCAAAAGAGGCGGTCTACGTGTGTGCTTTAAGAGCAGCGCGCTTTAGCTCCGCTGCCCGTGTAATCTGCAAGCAGCTCGGTTAGTGTAAGCGCGTCCTCGTAACACGTGGCGCCGTGGCCGGATTTCATATCGCTGGGAACGCGTCTGGGCTACGTATTTTACGATTCCGTTTCCATATTTTTTTCTTCATTCTTCTTTTGGCAGCGAGGCGTGAATACGAACTGTATTGAACGGACTTGGATAGTAAAGTATTAGACTCGGCTGCTCGCGAGGCAGTTCTCAGAGAAGGAATGCGTTTCTGACACTGGGGAAATACTGGGATGTTGTCCCACATCGTTTGGGGAAGCAAATCCCTACTCCTTAGCAATGCGAGGCGACATCGGGCTGCTTGCTATTCCCAAATTAGTTCGTTCTAAATAATATCAGGTTACACGATAGCTTCGGCAACACGAAAAATCAAACAAATCTGAAACTTTAAAGAAATGTACCTCGAGTGACGCTAATAACGTAACTATTTTTTGAGTCGGCAATAAAACTGTCTTAAGATTTATTGCACTCCGTCAAAGAAATTGTGAGTTGTCATATTATCGTGAACTAGCTTTACTAGTCGGATCTTTTTGCGAAAATGCTCACATTCATCTGAATTAGTCAGGCAGAATGAGCTGAGGAACATTTCGTGATCCCAGAGTTTATCGTTCGAAAGTTTTTAGGTGACAGACGAACACAGAAACGTGAATATATCAAGCTTTCGGCTTTATATTAATATATAGATATCTAAGGAACTATAAAGATATCGAAAAAAAGGTCGACTCAAAGTTGCATAGCTTCCGATATCCTACAATATAGTGATTAAGAATTGTGGGAAAAATAGTAGTGGGGATAAATTTGGAAAAAAAGTTATGTATATCGCAAATTCTATATCGCTGCTTTATAGGACATACGAAACTATAAAACTTTGAATTTAACTTCTTTTTTATATCTTTTACAGTTTCGTAGATATTATATCGCGCGATACTCTCAAAGGTGCATCGTTTAAAATAGCGAAATAGCTGAAATAGCATGTACTTATCTATATTCGAAAGATCTTCAAAAAACGTGGCTATTAACAAACAATATGAGTCGTTACGTAATCGAATCAACCCATTTCCTGTATGTCTGACAATTTTGGTGCGATTCGCTTGCGTGTCCATTATGCGGCGCACTGATAAGATTTTTTTGTAAAAACGTGAGTAAGATATTCAGACACTTTATGTCGGTTCTATGGTTATCTACCATTGTCGTAGTTTTATGATACGTAAAAGAAACTGCAATTCAATTTTCATGCACTAGAACTTAATTAGAATATGTAGTTTCCGTACTTATAAATAACCACCACGAATGACAGCAACTTGTATAAATTCTAAATCACGAGAACATAAAAATAGCAAGATCATAGAGTAATTAGTTGGCCCGTTTTAAATAGAGCACCCCGCTTATTGATTTTCCATTGGAATGAAGCTAGTCATTAATCATGGATTGCCTTTTGTCTAGCAGAATCTAATTTCACCATCACTTGTCAATAAAAATTCTGCACGATAAGCATGTATTCGTGCAGAGTGTCTAAATACTGGTACATTTCAGTCCCACAATTACAAAAGTAATTTGAATAAAGTTCTCAGTTGATTATTACAGTTTCGTGTTAAGGGGAGTTATATTTAAATTGCGGCCTATCTGTAAATCTTGAAGACTGGGGGGGTCTAATAACGATGCTTAGTCCAAAATTATACTGTTCCCTACAGAAGGGTGAACGCCACCTGAAGGGTGAAATTATCAAATTTTGTTACTACGTTTAACTCTCTTCTTTGGCTGGATTTGCATACTGATTCAAGTTCCCAATTACGAAAGCTGTGTTAATCAGCGTTGAAATATCTTAAACTACCGCAAGATTTATTCTAAAATTATCCACCTCCTCGTCACCGACACCAGTCGCCTGAGACACCTACGCGTGTATTTCGCGATACTAAATTATCGTTTCGTACTTGAATTAGAAACGCGATTGTATTATTCTATTTCCTTACGTGCAAATCCTTGAGCAGACAGGTAAATTAATTAGTTCCAGTAACGAAGTTGCGACTCTAAATCCACTCAACAATGATAATTAGTCTGGCGTGTACAAACGGAAATTTCTGCTAACGATAAGCAGGAACAGAGGATCGACGTGACAGGAATATTCTGACCGTGCGTACTCGTTGTCGAAACTTCGCGCGGAATCACTTGCTTTGCTCACGGATATATGACAAGTTTGTAAACCAACAACATTTCATTAACACATAAATTGTCTTAAATAACCATCCAGGAAAAATTAGTATCGTTACTGTCGCTCAGAGCCACCGAACCCAAGAGCAAAGTCAATTCCGTTACGAGCATCTCAATTCGAATTAATCCCTCGAGCAATCTTTCGAGGGCCAGCTGAATAGCGAGAGTCCCACTAATTATCCCATGGAAACAGGAATCGTGACTGCAATCCTTCACCGATATTCATAATTGGTACAGCTCGCTGGCAGAATTTCCTTAGCCGCGGCTTGCGAGCCGAACTGCGACGAGTCGAACCTGCTGGATTCGAATTGCGAGCGCAAGGATATCTCTTCGAAGTTGTCCTGTCCCCAAGGAGGCGACGGACTCCTTTCATCCCAGCGCAACGTCGGCGAAGTGAATCGGGTCGGTACTCTTTGTAAAATCGATCCCGATGTGACTGAACGCCAAAGGCAGACCCGAAGTTATCCTCGAAACGGCGCGGCGAGTCCGCCCTAGGAGACAAGACAATCACTGGCAACGTAGTTGATACAGTTGTGCCGGAATCAATGATCGCCCCGAAAGATGCCGGAGCGACGAGTGAAGTTGAATCCGCGCCTCGGCGACTCCGGGGACCGCTATCAGCGGGACATTCAATTAATCGACGACGATTACTCGGGACGCGAGTTGGCACGGTACAGTGGAATTACCTCGAGCGATTTTTCGCGAAATACTTGCGGCACCGGGCCGTGTCAAAGTTTTAATCAAGTTAATGGAATAATTGTTAGAGGCTATTGGAAAAATTATCGAGTTCCGTTTTAACGTGCTATTTATTTTTCTCGCTCTCCGTTAGCTGACAGGCTGCCCTACTTAACGCTAGGTCTACGGCACCCGTCAATTTGACGGGTTTTAAATTTAGAAAAGGAATAGCGGAAAAGCCATGGCATTAATTGTAACCAGTTTGTACCGCAGATTAATAATGTTATGCAAATAATTTATACACACGTTTATTTCTTTCCAGGCCTTCTCACTTTTAAGATCTATATGTAGTATACCTATTCTATATATTTCTACGGTACTCGTCAAATTGACGGATCGGCTAATTGCATAAATAATCATAATATATTTGCTTCATTCGTAAAGTTATTACTCCAGTAATAAATATAACAGTAATAGAAAAGTCCCTACTAAGTAAGTAGAAATCATAATATGTCGGATATAAATATTAATTACTACAAATACAAATAATAATTTTTCTAATATTTAAGAATAAATTGGGTTAAGGGCGATTTCACGATTTCTATTATTTATTTATCAACGGGATGACAACACTTTGATACATTTTAATAACACGAATGAACATAGTATAGAAAACGGATAAATAATATAAAATAAAATAACAAATACCGGAAGAAACGAAATAAAATGAAATGAAGAAATATTGTAATACCAACGTCCACATAATTGTGCATAGTAATCGCGATCATTAATCGTTGCGAATGCCCGAGACCGGGTTTCTGAACGTAGATGAGTTAGCGAAAAAATCAATATTATTGTGCGAGCATAAACATTCTATCGATACAGTTGTATCTTCCGTACAGAGTTTCCGTATAGTTTAATATTACTTAATATTTATCACCTCTAAAATCGTTCCACTCAACGATCTCTATTCCATTTACAAGACGCACCTACATATATACAATGGTTTTAAAATGTGAAAGAGTACCTAATTCATAAATTCGAGTAAGCTAAGAAAATACCGCACCCTTTTTAGAGTTACGCGCATGAAATGGTACAAAACCTATCGATAAGCTTATTCAAAACACTACACACGTACACGCGTCGCATTTCTTTCGCCTCTGTTTCCCTAACCACGTCCCCGAGGGGACGCCAGAACGTCTCACGGACGAAGCGTCGTCTCCACGCAGACAACCGCTCGGCGTGTGCCAGCAAATGAAGTAATCCGCGAGAAACATCGCCGTGGAACGTTTCCATCCCCGCGTCGCCGACTTCAAATCCAACTTCGACCGAGCACCGCCTTCATTCCCACTCTCGTGTCTACGTCTACATAACGGGCAAGCGAGGGATGCGGGGCTGGTGCTCCTAAGTACGTCCCGCGGAAAGTTGCAGGGAGCACGGGGAGCCAAGAAGTCCCCTCGGGAGGCTGGAAATAAAAGCAATTGCTCTCCGCGCGAAAGACTCGCGTTTCATTTCAGCTACAGCCGCGCGGCCGTCGCGGCGGAGAGAAACTCGGACGAACCCAGAAGAGGTTATTACCCGTTACGAGGCGTCGCGAACGGAGGGTGAGGCAACGGTGACACAGGGCGACGGGGTGAAAGAAAGAAATGGAACGGGAAGAGAAAGGAAGCACCGCGACGAGACATACAGACTCGTCGTTGTCGACGTCCTATGTGTTGTAAAACAACCTATTCCGACCTGCCCTCCCACCATCCCCCGCCCCCCCCCCCCCTCCCTCGATCGCGAAAATTACGAGGGCGAGTTCGCGTGGAAGTGGATAGAAAGAACGGACACCCTGATGGTATATCAGGGGCAGGCCAATGGGAGCCAAGTAGGGCACCGTCGAGCAACCCATGAAGTGCGTAAGAATTGCCCCAGGATTCAAAGACCGTGGCGCTGGGGTTGAGAATCCGTGAAATGATAAAGTTCAAATTCGACGCCGGGTATTCTCGCTCTTTGTAAACTTGCCAAATGTGAAGGGAACGTTATAAAGGTGGATCAACTTTCAGCCGAACACAATTTATAGTTATCACTAACAGCTTCCAGTATTCGGGCGGATCGTACCAAATTGAAACTACTTCCATGGACTTTTTTGCGAAAAAGGAAACAGATCGCATTCAGACCATTCGCGCCAGCTCCAATCGATTGTCCACCGGACGCGAACACTTAATTGCGTCTGTGTTAAAGCTCGCGTCAGAGCCACAGAATACCTTTGCAAAGAACAAGATTAATCGCGATCCGTCCACGCAATTTATCACCCGCCCGTATTCAACTACATGCACGATTTCGCCCGACAAAACGACCGACCTCTAGGAACGTTGCTTCTTACCGTGCCCCGCGAAATCGTTGCTGGTGCCGTCGAACGTGTCGCACTCCCGTCTATCACCGGCCTTTCTGGGTCATCCATGTGAAAATCACCAACGCCCTTAGAACCAGCGGCGGGGATTTTTCCTCCCTCCTGAATGCGAACCTTGAAAAGTAGATCGCGTACGAAATCGTGTAGTGGATAGGGAGAAGCCTCGGTTAGCGGAAGTAGAAGATCCATTAGAGGTAACCAGAAACGCGACCGACTGAATGCTCGCGAGAGTCTGTCGGAAAAACGCATGGAGATCTAATGGCGAAACCTTTTTCGGATGATTGCAACTGAAGATTGATCGAGGTCTGACATAACGATTGGCATTCTCTCCTAGAGACTGATTTGCTAATGCCATTACGATATTGAGGAGTGAATAGTTTATATCGCGCTCTTACTGATGAAGCACAGTAAGCAAATATGTATGGTTTTCCAGGAACTGAATTTAAAGTCTTTGTTCGACTATAGTGAAAAAATTTAATGAATTTCAAAGGAATTATAAGTTATAAGAATTGACAATTCTGCTAATAGGGGTACAAGTGCCCTATTTAGACTTAAAGGATAAATAATTAAAGGTCAGCTTCTTTCTCGCATGATAAAATTTTCGTAAATTATGATAAACATCACATGTCTTATTTAATTGAATTTTTGTCTTTCTGTTGTTCATTGTCTTCTGAAATTCTGAAAGTCTAGAAGTACCTACCTACTGGCAGAATAAGGAGAGCTGCTATTCATAAGAGAAATAAGTTTTATAAATTTGAAAATGTCGATATGAAATATTTCCTTTCTCCTTTCACTTGAAATATTAAATTGCTTTGTTGACTATTAACAATGTATTTCTGCTTTACGCAAATTCCACGACAAGTCTACTGAACTATGCTTTTCACCGCATACCTAGAATAAAAAGTAAGCAATACTTGTTTCTATTAAATTATACAATTTTACTATAAGCATCATTACATGCCAAGCAGCATTGCGCGTTAAAAGTAGTTACGAGTAGATTAACGTATACGTGCTACATGCACTGTTACGCAGAATATAGTAGGATATTGTAGAATCCCGCTTCTTTGCTTATTCCTTCTCTAGCAAAGCTGCGTGTAAGCTTCTAAGCCGTTTTAGCGCAACACGTGAGTAGAATCGGTTTGGGAAATATCGTAGCGTCGCAACCGTATTTCTTATAAGCAGATGTTGCTCCTTTCCCCTTGCGCCGCGCAATATTGCGCTTGAAATCTGAATTTCTCTGAAATATTCATATTCCAATACGACAGTTTCCGTAAATTTATTCAATCATTTTTCTGTCGCTACGTCGTACAGTAACAAAACCGTACGGAATAATTAAATATAAAATAGCGACATGTGCAGAATTATACTGCCACACGTAACAATTAAAATAACTAAAACGTCGCGCTGACAATTCACCGCGGTTGAAACGAGTTCCTTTAGTTCCTCGAAATTCAACCATGTGGTGATCTTGCATTTCGATTCCGGTAATAAAATTGTCTTTTCGCCAGTTGGCCAGAGTTCATAAGAGAACTATTCACTTTCATGCAAAACCAGTCGTCGCGACATCGTTTCAACGCACTTGCGCCCCCGGGTTTTGGTCATTAATAGTTGACGTTTCTCGTTTACTTTTATCAGAGTCACGGAAACCCCTAGCTGGATTGAGACGCCATACACCGTCGGAGGCAACGACGTACGATAAGCAGGCGATCGTTTTTCTCCGGAACAGCTATCGGTATCTGTGTAGCTATTTCGGACGGGGGGGCGCGTGAGTGGAATCAATTGAGAAGGGGGTGGTGGCAAAGCCGCGCCTCGTCCAAGCAGAAGTTCCATTAAACCCGGGGAGATGCACAACCCTCGTCGCTCGCTCGGTTAACCCTGCACTAGAGGAGCGCGTGCACGTGCTATCGCTTGTAAGACGATCGACTAAGTTTCGCGAAACTCCGGAAGGTAGGCCCGGGACAATGACTGGTAATTAAGGGCGAGATGGACTGGCCGATAGCCGCGTGTTCAGACTCCGAACGCCAGGCGGCAGGAATCGATTCGACTTTCCGCCCCGGACGAAAGTAAGAACGTCGGGCGGAAAAGCTCCCCGGCGATTGTTTGAACAGGGAGCACTATCTCCGATCGCGATTCAATGCGCGCGGAAGAGAGAAGTGTTCTCCCCTCTGTTTACGGACAGCTGCTGCTTAACTTGTCCCGCGCTCGACGAGTTTACGGGGTTTCGAGTCAGCATCGCCGGGAGGCAGGAGACTTAAAGTTGATTTGGAGCCCTTGCGTTTCGTACCGTCGACTTCCGCGGCAACGCCGCAAGTTCGGGGAAGGAACGTCGACGGAGTCTGTAAACGCAACGTCGGTGCCGCTAAAAAATGGGAGGATTACAGAATAGATAAATCACCGCAGCGAAATAGGGAAGCTGTGAATCGTCGGAGAAATAAAGCCGCGGGGGTTAATTAGCACTGGAGCGTAAGCACGGGGAAAGGAGGGAATAGCCAGCGTGGCGGGAAAAACAACATTGGGATTAATATAATAAAACGAACCACCGTGATAAATGTGGAGGCGGGGAATAGGGGGAGAATTTCTGAAACCTCGGAAGTCAGAGGGCTAAAGGTTCAACGGGAACTAAGAACGAAATTAAGAAAATAGCGCAGGGGAAAGGAAACAGGGACGGAGGGTAGGGAAGGTGGAGGGATGGTGGCTCTGGCAAGGAAATCGTGAGAGGAAAAGCCCCGAGGACTGGATAGAGAGACAGCATCGGTTGGCTGGCACGTGACTAGCATATTTTGGGCAGGTTGGTAGCTCGCATTTCTGGCTCCGATGTCGCTCGGTGCTCGTTCAGCCGGTGCCACAGGGTCGGTGTTCACACGCGTCACGAACCGGGAATGGAATCAAAGCGTGTAGCTACCCCCCGTGCCAATAGAAGCGCTAAACTAAACCGAACGAATACCGCACAGGAATACGCCGAGACCTATAATGGAGACTTTCGATTCTTCCAGCTCAGCGGTGATTACGACGATACCCTTTACAAGCAATTACTCTCCGACGAACGTGTCGGGAAATGCCGCAACAGCGAACACTGGTCTTCGACGCGATTCATACGGAATTCCACTGGGGAGACATGCCACGTAATTGTTGAAGTTAACCACTTTTAAGTAGTCGGATTAGGAGCTGCTGACGCGAGGTCAAAGAATTATTGATTTGCCATCGTGGACGTTGAGTAATCGAAATGAAGAGCATGGGGTTTGGAACAGACTAATTTTTAAATTGCTCCGCTCCGACATCAAAATACATGCTCCAGCTCCGCTCTAAGCTCCGAGTAAAACGTTTGCACGTGGCAACGCGGTATTTGTGTGCCGTTTTTCAGCACCGGGCTTCGCGGCCCTGCGATATAATATTTTCTCAATGATGAAAAATTGAGAATTTGTATTTGAAAAAATTTCATTCGCCTGGTTTTATAAAAGAAAATAAAATTCAAATGATAAAAAAGTATCTGGAGCAGTGGAGCGGTAAAAATTTTCCGTGCCCCAACTCCGCTCCTGTTCTGGGCAAAACCCCATTGCTCCACTGCTCCGCGCTCCAGCTCCGAGCTCCGCTCCAACGCTCTGATTTTAAGGCCGCATTTACCGAATATTTATGTCAATATTTCATATATAACAGACGCGAGTTAAAGTTTTTAAGGGATTACGCAATATTTATACTAGACAGAATATTCCTATGGTTTAACAGGATTAAAAATCCTTTCCTGAAATCCATGCGTTGCGCCACAAGAAACTTTAAAAGGTACCACGTATAACAGTTAAAAGTTGCTTGGTGAAAAGACCTATTAAATACGAAACGGTTAAGACCGAGTCTGAAGTCTCAAAGAAGCTAGAAGAGGCATTCTCTTCTACTTAACTTTAAAACTGTACAAAGTGCATAACACGCGGGATATCCCAAAGGAACTATAAGGTACCTATACCCCAAGTGAATATTTGCGAAAATGTAGACCAGAAAGTAAAGGAATAAAAAATGGTGGATAAACTTCCGGGCTGCGAAAGTAAATCCGACTTTTACACGCAATTTCGATGAACCAGGCAGGATATGAAATTTTACCAGCACCGGCGTAGACTCTTGGGAAAATTTGATACGATGGGGAAGGAGAATTTCTGCTTCGACCAGAAGTCGAGATAGAGGTTCCTGGTTTTAAACGCCTCGTGCTCTGAAATAATCAAATATTCCGACACGAGCATCTTAAATAAAATCTCAGCTTCATATTCGACGGATGCTGGTGGGGGGGGGGGGGGGGGTAACTGAAACGTTGCGTTCTCAGATAAGAATGAAAAATGTAAATTAGATGCCAGAAATTGCAGGGAAAATTCTTCTTTCCCTTGCGTTCTCCAAACTGATCTTATGCATCTTTCTTTTACTTGCTTCAAACAAATAAGTCTGTATATAATATTCGATTAATTCTAATTTCGTGATGATTTTTAATTCATAAAGGTATGCAAAATAGTTACACGAAATTTGAAATGAATTAGCTGTGTCGAAATACTTATGCGAGTATGTTTCGTGTAAGGAGCATCTCTTTATGAACAGATAAAGAAGTTACGGACAGAAGGCGTTGTTAGACGAAATATGGCCGGCGTTGCGTTCAACGAATCCACGTAACGAGCATCGTCTATGTAATTTTAACTTCGGAAGAGCAATTGTCGGAACGCAAATAGAGTTTCCGTAATCGTTGCCAGCTACAGGCATTAAAGGCAGCTTTACCTCGCGGTAACCATTCCCTTTCTCTGTAACGTCAGTAACGGAACGGCTGTTTCAGGTTTTTTTTATCGTTTTGTAATTGCATGAGACTTTTATTATTAAACAAACCACAGAAAGCTAATACGAGGCACACAGTATACCAAAAGAAATTATTCGAAATTATCAGCCTGCATATTTCGCTGTGTTAAAAAATATTTCGTCTTTCAACGATTCCACGCATCACCTCGTATTTATACTCAATTTGAACTTACGATTAGTAACGATGTAAGAGAATGTTTGCGGTGACCAGCAGGAATAAAATAAACTAAGAAATTTCGTCCATAAAAATTCTTTCGCTTCGAAGAGCCCTTTCTAAACGAACGATGGACGAATGCTTCGCGCGCAGCCCACTTGGTTCATCTGTTTCATTCGGATTAACAGCTTTTTATAGTCGCTGCTTGAAAGATAATTAAAAGCGGGAACATTGGCCGTAACGACTCGCCGCGGCGCGGAACAATGCCACGAATGCCGCGACCACGAAATAGTATCCAGGACAATTCCTCGAAGGAAGTTTTACCGTATCCCTTTTGCGGCATGGCGAGCCGGGAAACCACTGAACGTGGAACAATTAGAAGTAAGTTTAATTATTTTGAGTTCGACTTCTCCGTCGTTCGATAGCTCGCAGGGAGGGTATACCTCGCGCGGTGCCAGGCTTTCTCGGACACTTCGCGGTAACAATGGGAGGAATGCGTAACACAATTTACGAGTTTCTTGTTGCCTGATTCGGAAAGCGCGGCCCGAGGTTGATTGGCCAGGCTGAAAAACAATTCATCGTTTTTCGTGCACTTGTTCGTTTGCTGTGACCTTTGCTCTCCACGATTAACAGCTTTCATTACAAACTTTCATTACGACTTTTCCATTTATGCAGATCTTAGAATAAGCATTGAATTAAATTTTGATCGTGATATGATTTAAAGTTTATTTTTTTAAAGACATTCTACTGATGTGTAATAAGTAACATGAATAACCAGATGAATAGGTGTGCTCGCATAAATCTGTATCCTCCAGGGAAGATTAAACGTCAAACATTTTGGGCCAAGGATTACTGAAGGAAGAAGTTTAGACTTTAATCGTTAATTTTTAGAATACTCGAAACTATGTATAAGAATTACAACCTACATTTATTTCGTGCAGATTTCAATTGGTAATAATATTAATTAATCTCACGAGTTAGATTAATCATCCCTGTTTTTGGTTTTGGCATTCAAACTTTCCCAATCTCTTCATCTATTTTTCTTTATTTAATTTTCGACGAAGAGTTTTTGTTCTTTCTTATAAAATAAATAAAATCTGAATCTCAAATGTTCAAGTAGCGTGCATTGAAATAAGAGCCGATAATTTGAAAATCTGTTGGTTGTTAATATTCAAAAAATCAAAAATGTTTACTACTTAAGACCCTCGCTTCTAGGAGTTAGATTAACCATTGCAATTTTTACTTATAATTCACACGCATTCTGCGTTATATAAAGCATGCTCGTATCGCTTCCCACTCGACACATCGAGGAGCGAGTAGGAAACAACAACCGCAGTTGTTAGAAGTAGTGGTATAGAAATTCTCGGGGACGGTCGATCGTGCCGATAGTTTCCGCATTCATCTCGTCCTTTCTTATTTTCGTATCGCCGCCTGGAAATCCCAACGAGCCGCGTTTACGCTATCATGGCCGCCGCGTTATCGATTTCGCGTTTCATAAAGAACGCTCGATTGTAGCGACAAACTGAAGAGGGAGGTCGAGGGTACACGGCGGAAACTTAGCAGAAGGGGATAAAAAGGTGCGAACAAAAGGAGCAAAAGCAAAAGAAGAAGCTGTGGAGAGGGGACAGGGTGCGAGATGAAGTAGAGAAAGTATACCTAGAGCGGATGAGAGAGGAGATGAGGTATGAACGGAAAAGTATAAAAGCGAGGAGTACACATGCATGGAGGAAGCTAAGTGGCCACGAGAGCGAGATGGCATCGAAGGGAAGAAGAGATGGAAGCGAGGAATGGAGGGAACGATGCCGAAACAACACAGGAGACCAGAGAAAAAGGGAAGAAAAGGGGAGGGAACGTAAGAAGATGATATGAAAAGAAAAATTTATCCAGAAATGGTAAAGCAATAGGAGAGATAGGAGAAAATGTTCAAAGAGATGAATAACTAAACAGATGCCATAGGTATTCAAGACTTAGGATATTAATGACATTCAGTTAAGAGAACAAAACATAGGCGAAATGGAAAAGATTAACAGAAATTGTACAGTAATGGAAAAAGAGAGGAGTAAGAAAATAAGTACCTATAAAAGATGAAAGAGACAGTAAAGGAAGAGCCGAGCTTTGATAATTCAGGTAAAACGGAAACGTAAAATAGAAAAAGAAGAATATAATGGATGAACAAAGATGAATGAAAGAATACAAAAAATAATGTAAATTATAGAGCGCCGATGTATTAAGAGCCCCTAAAATAAATAAAAAGCAGGTCCAACGATAAAACAATAAAGAAACAGAGTAAGAGAAGATAGACATGGAGAATTCAAACCGAGAAAACACGTATGGAAATGGCAACAAGAACGAGACTAAGGGAGCCAAATTGGTAAGGACAAACTGAAACATGCGGAAGGGTGAGGAGACAAAGGAACAGGGTCAGCGGAAGAAGAGAAATGATGAAACGAAGGAAGGGATAAGCTTGGAGATGGAAGAAGTAGGAAGCAAGAGAGAAAACAGAGGCAGAGGGAGGAAGAGGGAAGTGTCGAGCTAATTAGCCGCCGCAGTAGACCCTTATAGACTGTTGGATCAAGTACTTTTTCTAGAAAAGTGCCTAATTCCACGCTTGACGTGTCCCGCAGGGATGGAAAACCTCCCCCTTACACGTTGCCCGACCCTCTGCGTCTACTCGCGCTCCCTGCGCCCGCTCCCTCATCGCCTCGCCTTTATACTAAAAAACTGCCAGAAGCGTTGACCAACCTTTTCAGCCACGCGACGAGTGACCGTACCCTTTTCTTCTCTTAGGATCGTTTACCTCTCACAGGCGAGAAGATTTTTTTCGGCTCCTGCTCCCTCCCAAAGACCGTGCGAACGGTGTTACGAGGGTAAAGATGGGTTTAAGCCCTATCGCCTGGCTCATCAAGCTTCTAGTTGACTGCGAGAAACTTGTCGACGTATTGATTCGGGTCCATCGATGAATATTGGAGGGTCGGCGTTCAATAAGGATTATGGGGCTGAATGGGTACCTAATACAAGTCCATCGTGAAGAAATTAAGCCACTGGTAGCGATAGAACCGCTTCATAAGATGAGTGACGTTAACTGTTGTGGACGGTGGAGGGTCCAATATGAGAAATAATTTAAACGTTGGATTATGAAGGAAAGAAAGAATTTTGCCAATTTGTAAAGGATAGATTTTAGATTGTGAAGGGTACAGAAAAACGGGGGGTGAAATGTTATCAGTATTCTCAGACCCTTCGTTGCCTTCTTTCTTCCTTTTAATTGCTTTCTTAATTATATCTGAATTGTCTTTACTGCAATCGAATTGCTTTGATTATCTTCATCCATCCGTTGTGATTCTTTGTTTTAATGAGCGTGAGTGTTGCAAGTGAAAGATTTTATTTTCTTTGATTTAAGAGCGTGCTGTGCGGATCTTTTCTGTTATCAAAGTCCACGCCAAGATTTTAATCAGTTAATAAATAAATACATGTACAGTTTACTATCTCTCATTTTACTACAGTCTCTAATATTAAAACAATAAACTGTAACGTTTCTTTCTCAGAGACAACGAGAGGCACATAACGTGAAATTTACAATTCTTTTGCGAAATGGCTTATATAGTTGTTTACCTTTTTCAATTTCACTATTTTCTCTAATTCTTTTACTCATTTGGTCTTTCATATCTGACGCTACAAACAAATTCATACAGAGGCGTAATATCTACCTATGGTTCCACTTCAGAAACTGTAAAAGACACAACACTGAAGTCCTTTGATGTAACAATCTCGTAAAAATTATTTTCTCAATATTATGTTAAGAATTTTGTTCATATTTTTAATACTCTTATGAATGATCACGTGTACACCCCCAAACGAAATATATCGAGCATCGTCGCTCAAAACGCGTTATTATAAACATTTCTCGCCAGCACCCACAATATATGGTCCTTTTCCTTTATCTGGATTTTCCTCTCCTCCTTCTATATCGTCGCCTTCTCGCGATATCCACAGACCCGACAGCACCTCTTTCCACTCTGACAAAATTCGTGACTCGCCCCTATAATTTTATTTACCACCTTCCGCTATCCTAGTACCTTGATACACCCGTCAGCGGTCTCCTTCGGCTCTTTTCTTTCCTCCGTTTCCTCCCTTCATTTTGCTCGTGTCGGTGTGCTCGCTTATTCCCCCCAATGCTGCCTCGACAGCCCATGATTTTCGCGAACAGGTGTTGGTCGCATTAGGGAATCACAATGGCCGTGTTACGAACCGTTAAATTGATGGTTTATTTTACCAAACAAAGGGTTCCATTCCCGTTGATTTCGGAGTCGTATTTCTCCCCCGTGAAACAAGCTCCATTTATCGCGTTGGTTGTTAAGAAGTCGACGCCGTTTTTCCACTTCGTTCTACTTTCGTTGCGACGCGAGTAGGGTCTCCGTGAAAATCGTAGTTCGTTTTAATTAACGATTTCAGTGACATACAGTTGTTAACAATATAAGGTTTCCTATTTCCTTATTTTTCATTTGTAACTCAACAATGGCTTGCCTTAAACACTTCCCGAAACTTTAATCCTGGATTCTTTAACAAGAATTAGGAGAACACGAGTAATGACTGTTGCATTAATATCATTTATTTATCTAAAAAATTATTATTTTAGTTTAAATGTTCATTTTTGCTAAGCTACATGCTTGCGAACAATCATCCTTCGTCATCGTTGGGCCACCATTCTCATAATCAGTCGACTTTATATTTACACGAGCCACTTTTTTGCCACGGCTGCTTTAGTTAAAACAAAATGTAGCGCATTTCAAAGATCACAGGGACAAACGAGTCGTTCCATGCGCGAGAGTCTGCCGCGTTGTCCCGCGGTGAACGGGAGGTCGAAAATGTCGCAAAATACGCGGGAACTTTTATGCAAATGTGCGTTCATCCCGTGAAATACGTACCACCTCCAGCTATCCGAAGTCACACGTGTTTTTCAACCATTTGTGGTTTTATACCGCCCCTTCCTCGACGTCACAGTTTATGGTGGTCCCTTTTATTTTATGGCAAGTAAAACGCGAAACCTTATAAAAGTTACTCACACGTGATAGAAACGTTTCACAAAGCTAAAGTTTTCGGACGATGTCTCGATGGGAGCTCGATGCTAGAGGGTGGAGAAATTGATCCTTCGAAATAAAACACACGTTTTAAACATGTGAATGATCTACTTTTTATCAAACTTTACGACGGACAATAGACATTAACAATGGATCTGTTAAGCAGAATGTAATTAATATAATTTACACAGTAATATAATTATACACAAGCATGAATGAAGTCGATAATAAACAGCGAAGCTTGGATTGAGAGTGGCTATTTTACGATGACAATTACCCTTCGTTTAAATATAGGTATGTACAGTACTGGATATATTTATTGCATCACTTGAATAAACACGGCGTCACTCATACCTCTCTTATTATTAATACTACTTAGGAAAATATTATTACAAAATTTATTATGAATCATTGTATCGATCATATCGCTATGCAAATTTGAGAGTGATGCAATAAATATATATAAATATAAAGTACTGCATGTAATCAGTACTATAACTTTATCCACCTGTTGCTTAGAGCAATTAGTAATTCATAGCACTGAGAAAGTAATGTATGTAGTATAAATTTATTTATTATTGTTCAGAAAGTGTTATTATTGTATTTTATACAGAATTCTTCATAAAAGTGAAAATTGAAATTGCGTATGTTTAGTTTGCCTAGAAATCCCCTTTCTGGTTCCAAAAATCCTTCGGTGAATCCATTGTTCAATATGCAATTGTTTTATTTCTTATTTTCACAGAATTACGTTACAAAATTACTTTCTTATTCGCTCCATTAAGCCCGCAGGCCACTGCTTCGCGCTTTCAGTACCAACAAAATTTGGTGTTGCACAGTTTTCCAATAATGCCCACCAATTAACGTAATGACTGTCGTTAAATAACACATACTATATCGGTTGTAAACTCAAAGTTTGAACTCCACCCACGGGTGTTGCTCGAGTTTTCACGGACTCTTTGTACTCAGCACGTCGTTGGTATTACGAAATAGATCTCCCGCGCGTAAAATGTCCATTTACTCCGTCACATAAATTCGAACAACTGGCCAGTAGATACGTTGCCCGCTGCAATCGATCCCTTTTCCTACAGACTTTACGGCGAACAGCAAACCTTTAAATCATGCAGACAGTGTTCGGCTTGCGAACATCTAATGGATGGGATTCGAAGGGTTCCATTAGAATCTAACATCAAAGTACACCGTTGTCGAGTTGAAATCCTTGAAAATAGTCGCAGGCTTTTACGAGACCGAAGCAAAACTGGAGCGTTTCAACTAGATGAAGAACAATTGCATAAAAATGAAGCAGTCCTCGAACTCCATAAAGTAAGATAACAGCGGCGTTTCTCGCCTGGCCATTTCCTGCGGGCGAATTAACCACCACGCACGCACACTTGCGACTAAAGGATATTGCAGCTCTCCAGCCGCGTCATTGGCCTCGTTACGCTCGTCAATCGCGATTATGCGTTCGCTTATAGCCGGGGCACGCTTTGAACCGGGAATCGGTTATTTAAAATCCTGGGAACGCGATCGCGTTAAACGGTCTGCCCAACGGGCGTAATTAGAACAGAACGTTCGAGTTTATTGTACTCCTTTGAGGATTCTAATGAGCGCCCCGAAGCTACCTAGAGAGACCCACCTAACGCCGATCTATCTTCGTTCCAGACTTTCTTTCGATTTTTCACGGTGATACCGCGTTTCCCTTTTTGTACAAGTTCTTAGTCTCTCCGATTCACCGCCGCACGCGAGCTCCATCTTCGATGGAGCTTATTCGAGCATTCGTGACGAAAATCTGCGAAAATCTGCTATCAGCAATGTTGGTAATAGGGTATGTACTGTTACACGAGGTGTGAAAGTTTTACACAAAGCGTGAATTAGGACATGAAATTTATGCTGCTTTGGGGGGGCTTCTTTGTGTGTAATCAATGAATTTTTTTGTAGAATGGAAGGAATGATTTGCCAAAATAATTAGTTTCTCATATTATATACAATATTAGGATTGTGTATTTACTATTGGCATATTTGTAATCTATTTCAATGTGTGATAAATTATACCTCCACATTTGACGGCAACGTCTGACTAATAATGGATATTTCTACTTCCCTGACTCTCATGCGAAGGAAACAGTCTCAGGATATGGAAAAATAAGCTTGTCTCACTATTTTCTTATTAACAACTTCACTTTCCTGATACTCATTATAAAAACAAAACTTTTTTTAATATTTAACAATCTCTGAAACATAATTTGCTAAACAGTAGGAAACTGAAAACATGCTGCAAAATCAGATTGTAATAAAAAATAGCTTTGCGCGAGTTACAATTAAACAATGAAAAATTTAAATTTAAGTCTAGAAACGTTTTATATTAAACTGTCGACAAAGTTCATTTATCCCCCTGCCAGAATTGTCCAAGAACGTAATCCCACGCTTATTTTAAACAATCTAACTACCGCTACAGTGACAATCAATCAATGGCACGATTTCATACACGGTTTTCACGTGGTCGCTACCACAGTGTGACACGAGCGTAATATCTACGACATCGTACACAATGCTTTCTCATGAAGCTTTGAATAATGCATTGCGTCCCCTTTATAAATTGTTATTCAAGCCAGACCTGCGACGCAACCGTCGCGACGTTTTACTCGAAGCATCAATCCCCCGGTTGATCGACGTCGTCGATTCTCAGAAGACTCGGTGGCGCAAAAAGATTTGTCTGTTGTCAGTTTCAAGCGCCCCTGCCAATTTCGCCATCCACCGTTGCTGGCAACAAGAGACAAAGATCCCGCGGACCCGAAACACCCTTCTCAACGATATCTTCCCCGTGACTTGTGATCGATGGTCCGCGAAACTCGCACTTCCTGTTGCTTCAACTTTCCCCAAGCAGATTGAGAAGGGAAAGAAGTTTGGCCTCGTTGCGAGCGAAAGAACGGTCCCGGTCCCTCGATACCTTACAGCTAAACTGGAGGAAGGTTTAACTTATCGCAGTGCTAGCCGCGCAGCAGATTAAACTATAAAAAGGCAACGCGAGGTTTAATCATAATAATTTCAATTACTCAGAAACAAGGCGAGATAATGGCGGCAAGTGAGCCGAGTAAAAGGAGACGTCGGAGGAAACGAAGCTGAAGGAGGAAGGGTGGCTGTAATTTCGCACCTCTCGGTTCTTTTCCTCTGGAAAATTAGTTTAAAAGAACGCGCCATATTTATATGCTCCCAGTAGCTCGCTTGTCATCCGAGCTAAATCTTATTTCAACCCTTAAATTCTAGCACAGGGAGAGGCTCTTCTTATTTCAGGGAGGAACAAATTTTCGTTACAGAAATGTCTCCTCATTGCACCAGTTGATGCTTCCTAGTTTTATGCCAGGCAGTCTGCGAACACAAAACGCTATACAAGGTGGGCCAAATAAAGTGTTAGGCTGTTTTATTCGAAGCTACTGCAAAGATCGATCTCAATTGTTTTTACATTAAATGGGAAAGGGGGGCCAATCATTTAGCTTAATCACTGTAAATTTAATTATTCTTTTAATGTAACTTATGTACAGTTTGGAAAAAGCAATCACGTATCGGTGACTCGTGGGTAGAAAAGCGTGCCGCGGAGGGAGTTTTCTAACGCCCTGTAGTTTATGTTACTGCGTGGCAGTTCCCTTTATCGCTAATGACCTGAACGCATAGTTGTCGTGGACATCAGTGAAATCACCTAGAATAATTCTCATGGTCACCGACACGAAATTATCCGGGCAAAAGCGATTCCAGTGAAACGAAACCACGCGTGGTGGAGGGAGCGGGCGCGGACGGGAACCGTGGCGGTTTCATTTCGCAAAGACACCTCAGTCGTTTGCGGTTTCTTGTTTCAGAGTGAACAGATGCGATATTTAAATGCTAAGCAGGCTCGTGAACTACCCTCTCGCCGACTTCTTGACTCCTCTCGTGAACCTAATAAGCTCGGAATACATTTCGAGGTTATCTACACTCCCTCTCTCACGCGCGATACCTCACCATTCTTAAATGTCACGCTTTTGAGATACAATTTGCAGAAGCCTGCCGGGGAAAAAAGAATGTAAGCTAGTATCTTCTCTCGCTAACCATGGGTACCTTATATTCCTCAGTGGTCGCCCACAGAAACTTTTATTTTCCATTTATGTGCGTTCATTTTGAAAATGGCACTTTGAGCATGAAGCTTCTTAGAACTCCATTTGCTGTAGAATTTTCTCTATCCCCTGGAGTCAAATGTTATTGGCACCTAAGTATTTATTACTTTTGCCATTTGCATATGGCGATTAATCAAACAAACGTATGACGAAGGGAATTTGATTCTTTAAAAGATATTTCTGATTTGGTCGGTTCAGCTGCCGATTAACCCTCGCGAGGGGGATGTCAGGTCTATGTGTGTTAATTAATATTAGTATTGGTTCTCGAAGGGAATAAAAATTTTTAATCGTATCAAGATCAGTGTGTAATTTAACAACTTATTCTGACGTGTGCAACCAATTAAACTACAGGTTGAAATGAAACCTGAATTCGATTTGCAATCAAGTTATCCGCTGTCCAAAGGGTTAAGCCATTTGATTGATGCACGTAATGGGGTACTTGGAAGGGGTAATTAATGATTATTGTGGAGTCCTTCACTGAGCAGAATTCGCATTTCGATTGAAATGCGTTAAGGAAGAACAGCACTTGTCAATTGTACTATCCTCCACTGAGTAGCAGTAAATTACAGATTTATTTAAAGTCAGTTATACAATTGATAAATAATGTCGGTGCACTTTTTTGTTCACGAGTTAAAGTATTAATTTTAAGTATTAAATATTTTCAAGTATTAAAGATTAACAAACACATCTGCGACTAATTACTGTGCACATACAAAGAAATTAAAAATTTTGTCCTTGCTGAAAAATAACTAAGCAGTCCCTTGTGTGCAGACTTTTCCTATTAACAAAAACTTGTGTCTCGTTTATGCAAACGCGTGCTGCACCTGCATTTTTAATCCTCAAATGTTTCCTTCTAAAAGAGTTAAAAGTGAAACGTTGGGGCACTCGAATATTATTCGTTCGTAATATTTAAAATTCTTGTAAAACGTTATTAAGCCGAGGAAGTATAATTAAACAATTTTAATTTACTCCGTGTCGTTACAGGAATTTCCTTGCGATTTTAGTAAAAGTCTCAAGAGGAAAATAAAAAGTTTCTCGCGAAAGTAGGAGAATGTCCGTTGTCCGTTACGAAGAAGGCTCGCGATGTCTCGAATGAAATTAAACGCGACTTCTTCCAGCGTTAAACTTACGTTTACGTAGTCAGAGGCGTTTAATTTGAATAACTGCGCGCGGGAGAATAAATAGGCGAACCAATATGGTGATGGTGACGTATATACTGCATTGGTTCTGCTCCCTCTGCTTCATGCGGGCGAATAGACAAACATTCCATAGAATAAATATGCTTCGCAGCTACACACAGAAGAATTGCACAAAAGTTCAGTGGTTGGGAACCTCCTCCCGCAACGGAACGCGTAAATATGATTTCTCAGAGAAGTTTCTTTTGATAGGAGAAAGAAATACGAGGGTGGAAGGTATCTCGATAATGGATTTGAAGGGCCACATGATGCTTTCATGAATTTCGAAGTGTAACCCTCGTGGGGTGATAAGAGAGTCATGAGACTACGTACTCCCAGAAGTAGCAACCCTTCGAGGTGAAGTTCAAACCTATAGGCGTGATAAGGGGGACGTTGAAAGGGTACATATGGTACAGAGATAACACACAACATTTTCTCCTCGCGATTACTTTCCAGAACGTCCCCTTGGTGAAGAGGAATGCAGGCTCGAATGCCTGAAAAGGAATATCCCATATTTCTATTCCGGCGTCGATGAAAATTGGACTCATTGAAACGGGTTAGTGTTCAAATTGGAGGAATCATCATAAACACCTTCTCAAAGTGAAACAAGTCAGTATAAAAAGTATATCGAATGTTTACCTCCTTCTTGTGAATAGATTGGTAGCAGCACTTCTAAATTGATATACAAATAAACACGCGATAAAACAGCAACACGCTGCTATGAAAAAAATGGCCCATTAATGGCAGCAGTGCGTAAACCATGCATGTGCAGTTGTTCACTTCTGCAGAGACAAATGCAATCGTTTTGTACCCGTTCAATGTAAGTTGTAAAACAAGCAAACCGCATGGGTGTAACGCAATGGGCGTTTGTTTTTGTAAAAGTAGACTGAAGTAAAGAAAAAACAATTCCACACCACAGGAAACCTGTGTTTGATTACAATCAATTTAATCCTATTCCACATGTGCCTTTAAATAAACGACTGTACAAAATAAAAATGAGAAAGTATCTTCGTATTAAATTTGTAATATTTTTGTGAAGTTTGCTTTTATTTCGCTTCTTCATTGAATTCTAAATGAATAATAAAAAAAACTGATGGGAGAAACTTTCACGTGTGCTAAGGGCGATTGAAAATACTTTTAGCCATTTCTGCAATACTCATTGATGCGTCAGAGACATTTTCGGCCCAACCACAATAATTAATTATTAATGTGAGTAACAGCATCACGGTAAGATTTGCGGAATTGCATCTTGTTTATATTCATCGACCCATCAAGCCTCCCTTCTCGCAGTCGCCGCTATTTACGTTCCCGTTTACTTCCGGCTGCGTAAAGGCCAGCGGCTTGTGTCGCGTATACCCCGTCTTAAAATTATAATTATGAATATTCAATTTTGCCCGGAATAATTCTGGGAACTTGGGGGCGGTCATTAAAGATGCAACGAAATGCTAAGCGTTGCAAAATAGACGCCCGTCTTTCTCACCCCTGCCTTACGAATCGTTTGCCCGTTAATGCGGTCGTTCCTCCTATACGAAAGAGGCGAAGGGAATTTATTTACATCACAATTGATAGGACCTGCTACTCATTTAAATCCGTTAACGCGAAGATACCTTCAGGTTGCAATTTACCACACAAAGATAATGCAAAAAAATCGTACGAACGTTTGTCCTGATTACATTTTTATGCTACAAGTTTTTTTTCCGCTTTATCAATTCTGATTATAAACAGAGTTGATGTAACACTTTCACAGAAAGGTGCCTTGAAAGATATGCTTAAATATTACCTACCATAACCACCACAATGGCAAATGATTTAAAACGAAGCAATAAATACCTGCTTATGGAAATTTTGATGCCCGACAATAATTCAAGGAAAATGTACAATTTCGGATTATAAATCAAACCCTACAATAAGCCAGAAAAGTATAGTTACGAGTCGTGCGTCTCCTGTACACACTGTAACCAATTATGTCCCGACCAATGTCGCGGCCAATAGAGAATTAATTTCGTTTACCCTTTCAGGATTGTTAAGCTCGAACAACACGCCGCAGCGATTGTATTCTTCGGTTACCGGGGCATGCTATGTATCATTCGGGGCGAAATTAAATACAATTGTGTCACCGCGGCCAGCCACGTTTCTATTTCAACCTGCCTTTCGCCTTTTATGCGACCCAATGTATAAATCACTTCTTTTTAGTCGCGCCACCCATCGGGGTATAGTATTGCCGTCTAATGCGTTCAATGCGCGCCACAATACTATTCAATATAGCAAAACGTAGCTGTTACAATATAGTTGGGGGCATGGCACGTGGTAATAAGGTCAGCGGGTCGATTTCTACGTCATCTTGCTGAACTGTAACAGTTTCGTGGGAAAAATAACCTTTATTGAGATCCGTTTAGTGACTGTCAATTGTGTATTTTCTCTGGCAGAGGCAGCATTGATAAATATCTGTGTAACTTTGTGGTGGGAAAACTCCCAGTTGTCTCAGAGTCACCTCCTTTTAAAAATTTGGTTTTGCCGTGAGTACTGCCATTCGGAATCGAATTCTCTAAAATCAAAAAACAAAAAAGATTTCGCTAGTATATTAATGTATCCTCCGATTAGCGGAGGGAAGTTCCGAAATATTAATTTAAAACAAAATGGCGATTGCTTCAAGTTGAAACCCTGATTTTTTGTGCAAAAATCACGCGAAAAATTCAGGAATCTGAATAATTCCAAACATCAAATATTCCGGGTGTCACAATCAGTAATGACTGAAACGATGATTATATAATTGTACTTAAGTGTGATACAATTTCAATAACTTGGAATAAGTGTTTAATTATTTATATTACTTGAGAATGATAAGAAAATGTTAATCCTATTGCTAAATCAAAGACATTACCTAAATGAAAGATGACGATCCAATCTGCAGAATCATCAGCGAAATTACCATTCAGAAACACAAATTCAAGGAGCAGTACTAAACCAGTACATAAAATACGGACGGCTCGAATTCAAGGCGCTCGCTTTTAGATCGCGATAACTTTAATTTAACAGCCAAATAGAGGTCGGCAACGTTTATGTATCCACAGAGAGTCGTACGATTTCTCTCGATTTTGAGATGGAATTCAACTTGAATGGCCCAGCCGCGTGAACTTGAGGTGATTCCGTGAAATTGCTCGGGTTTGAAAGCCTGTTTGGTGTTCAATCGATAGAAAATACCTTCGAGCGGTTCTTTACTGGCTTCTCGTACCTTCAATGTTATTATCACTAATTTTTGTTTTCCATTTGCGTTACTCTACGATACGCTCATTTCGTGTTCTGTGCATTAATATTATCTTTATGTGATATGGTTATTTTTAGTTTGCTCAGTTGACGAAGAATAATTTTATTTACTAAAGGAATCAAATCAGATGCATGACTGCCACGATATAGTTGTCAAAAAATATCATCTTTCGCGCGAAACTCGTCACCACAACAGCAAAAAAAACGAACATTTGTCGAACCAATGTTCATTACCCTTTAGTGTAAACGTTTTGGGCCATAAATATCGAAATGGTAAATGTCAGACGAATTTATTAATATCCATTAACTGTATCGTTCCGTCTACATTACACGAATTTTTGGGAATATTTGCTCAGGATATTAAATTCCTGAATCAAATAACAGTAGGCGATTTCAAAATTTTCAACCGTCATATAAATCGTTATAATATTTATCCTCATGGAGGTTAATTTGATTGTATTTCATACATTAGATTATTGCTGTTAGCAAAAGTAATTGAACAATAACCACGAACTGTTAATTGAAATTGTATAAAAGCTGAAAAATATTCGAATTAAATATTTTGCGTAGATCAATAGTCTACTGCACGTTTGTATTACCAAATACTATTAGAAGCTTCAGCTATTGTATATCTACTTGTTAACATTTACTTACTCTTTCATTCCAAATATAATAGATCGCTTTTTCTGGATACATTTTTATGTTAAACTCTCGATTAATTCGCCTTCAGGTGCGAATATATTCCATTGTCGAAGAAGGGTAATATAAAGTTATTCAGGGAGGATGTCGCGCGTCACCCACGATCCCTTATGTATTACCCGTTTCATTCAAATGGTATACGTGACGTCGCTCGGACAGCTATAAAAAACGAATAAAGATATTTCAGCGTGACTCATGAATCACTGAAATCTTACGGAGCATCTCCGCGAGACGATCCATGGACGAAACATCGTTGTAAAAGAGTTTCCTCTGGCAATCACAAGTTTCAATCAGATGTCCAAATCCACTGTGCATTAATCTCCCAGCATTGGGACACACATATTGAAACAAACACTGAGAATTCAACACGTTCAGTTTTTGTTTCAGAGTAATCTTATCTGTGCTTTTATGATTTTCATAGAATATTTTTGTCAACAGTTTGCATTCCAAGTACACCAAAGTTTAAAATGAAATTATGCACCGACTGCATTAAAGTTGCTAAGAATTGAAGAATTTGTAATTTGTATCTAGTATTAAATGAAGTTTGAGGGGTGGTTTCACCCCCTAAACATCCAAATGAGCCAAAATAAAAAGACACCTGTTTCTTATTTTTCGGTCCTCTAGAACATTTCCAAAAACCAAAGCAATCGAAGGCGGATACCTAAAAACCACTCCTTGTAAGTGTGAAATTACTTTACTGCATTATTTCCTCTTACAAGATTCTATATTTGCTCGATCAACGCGCGAACAAGTTGGAACACATAAGATTAACTTCAGAAGAGGAGGGGAAGAGCTGAAGGGAATAATATTTTATGAAGGTTATTACTTTGAAAGGACTCTTGAATCATGTTGACCATGATAGTACAAAGAAACTTCAAAAGATTCACTAACAACGAATATATTATTATTAAGGATGATCAAATTTGTGGTTTACTCTGTGTAAGTAGTCGAACCTTACCTTGCCCCAAACTCATCAGTCACCATACATTAAAATCTCGTATATTTCATACCGGATTACCACCCTGCCTCTCGAGATCAATAGAAGATTTCACCGCAGATTCATAAATCACGCAACCACCCTAAAAAAAAGCATTTCCACGAAACGTGCGTCGGATAGTAATAAATTTTGGACGACTTGGAGATAAATACTCGATCGCTGTTCATTTTGAATTACAGCCCATTGTTGTTACAAATTATCGTCTATTAATCTTTTTGTGTATATTCTGAGAATTTTGAAAACCAGTTTTCACCAATTTGCAAGATGCAATTTCGAAGGTTTTGACAACTCGTAGCTTAGAAATTTGAGGAAACCGGGAAGTCAGCGTATTATTGCGTCGAAAGATAAGGCCGTCAGAATGTTAGAATAAATATATTACGGTGCAAAAGGGGAGCACAACCTAACCCAGGAGAGCAATGTCTCTCAATGTAATTATGCAGTGACCCACAAATTTGTTCGAGAAGTAATGCTACACCCCCTCGCTTAGATGATGTAGGTAATTTTATTCTTTATATTAGAATAAAAAGGAATTGAATAATAGTTGGGCAGGGAACCCTGAAGTGGCGGATATAAGATCAAAGAAGCAATGAAATCAAATTTCATAATTAATAATTCTTCTGCATTCGTGTAAATAAACCTGCGAATGTCTGTACATTTCAACAGTCCTTATTATTGGCACGTAAAAAATCATAATTTAATACGTTTACTGTGTTTAATATATTTACATTTCTTACGCTATTCTTTTCATCTCCTTGCCTGCTTACTAAAGCACTGCTGGTAATTTACGTTGTATCTAACCCGCCGAAGGCGAGTATACGTGACTTTATTCACAACGGTATCGATGAAGTAGGTTTTATCGGCATCTATAAATTGTTCCTATTCTTTGAACTCCTCCCGAATATAAATATCAAGGAGAAAGATATTATCGACGGAGCTTTGGTTAAGCAGAACTGAAATCGAGTCGGATGATGTACGGCTTCTCTATTATTCTTGAAATGTTTGTACGGTAGAACGTCCATTGTCCGTATAATCTTCTATCCTAATATTTTACTATTCGAACGCTCTACATTGCGAACAGAGCATGTCTTTGCAGAGTATTTCTTCTAAAAAATGTTTCCATTAACGTTGAAATTAACTGGGAATAAGAGTGACTCAGCATGAAATGGCAATGTGCGCGTTTCTATGCACACAGTAATGGCGTGGCAGCAGAAATAAGCTTACAGTACCACTTGTAGAAATAAAACACGTGACAATGTAAGATCAGGACGTAACGAAAGTAATAGTAAGATTTAGAGTAAAGGAAACAAAGTGCGAGTAAACCTTGTAAGTAAACCCTGGAGTAGAACTTTGGAGTAAGAGAAAATATGAAATTGTGATTTTAAAATCGTTTATTCATATAATCTTACGAATCAAGAATTAAGAAAGATTTGAAGGAGAATATATCAGGGGGTTTTACTAACAATCATAGATATCTGTAAATATATCTGTAATATTAGTGTAATTTTTTTATTCAACTTCATAGAAGGTACAAGCAGTTAAGTACCTACTGTAGAAAATTAAACTCAGTGTGCAAGTCATGCTATTCCTTTGCTACCAACTTAAAACAATGAATATTGATCATGACAGAAGAATCTAGCCGAAAATTGGGACATTCCAGTCGAATCAAACGTGTTTCATTAAATTGTAAAGTAGTTATCAAACTACTTCTGAATTTGATTCTAATTCACCTGAATCTTGAGACATTTGTTTCGAACAAAGTTTGATAAAGGGTAAAAATACGTATCTGCTTTGTGAAAACGAGACTAATGAACGTTCTACCGTCAGTTTTTCCCAGCCACTAAAAACTTTCCTTTGGTTGATAGCGATCCACCACTTCAAACGCAATTATCCATCTTAGCCCTGGAAAGTTTTGATCTTGGCTCGCAAGAATCCCGAAACAAATTCCCTCCGACATAAAAGCATCAACGTTCTCAGCTTCATCATTCCCCGTCTATAGGATCTCTTTCCTAAGTTCAGCAGGATTTCAGCCTTCTAGCTGGCAAGGCTACGTGAATATAAAATCTTAAACTTCCGATTGAAGGTTTTCAGCTGCACCTCTATGGAAATCGATATCGTTCCTTTAATCGAAAATGAGAATACAGTATTTACTTTGTGTTCTACTAAGAACCCTTATTGCCAAGATAATTGCAAAATAACTAAAATCCCACAGGGTGCTTCTTCCCCAGAGTTATGCAATATTTAATTGAATCTCTTTCAGCGTGATTATTTCTCCAATTTCCAAAGACCTACGAGATCCGACCATAGATACCTACATCAGGTTTACCTGCTGACTCATAATTTACCCATTCCTAATCACATGTAAAATCATCTGCAATTTCACTTCGCACAACCAAGTGGACGAATTTTAATACACATAACGCGCTCACTACTGCGTGTCACATTTCTATCACTCCCATTTCTCTTGACAGATCAACGTCACATACACATAACACCAACAATTCTGTATTTTACAATGCATAAAACAAACGAGAACCATATTTCTAGAATATTGGTACCAGATAGCCAAGGGAACAGTCAATACACCAACATGGTCTCTTTATTCCATCCCTTGTATACCTCATTAAAAGTGTACACTAGATTAAACAAAACTATTGAGAATGTAGCTCGATCTATGGCAGGCGGTAAAATCCTTGGACACGTGATTTCGCGAAAGAAAGGTCTCGTGCCTGCGCGTTCAGTGGGGGTTAAGGTGCGCGTCCCTCTTTCAATGTAATCCTCATCTTTGAAACACGACGCTGGCCGACGAGGTAAACAAGGGTAAAGAAGTAACAGCAACGGTACACGGGCGCGCGAACTTGAACATCATTATGCAAAGTTCATTAAAAGCTATTCTCGGCCGCGGCTGGATTCCACGGTGAACCGGTCCCCATCGGTTCCACCGCAGGAGAAGTAACCTTCTAGCCGCAGCATTAAACTTATCCAACTTCATCCCGTGCCCTATTGCCGTCGTTTCTTCCCGCGGCCTTTATCCCGCCCCCACCTTCGGGGTTAAAAAGTTCCAGCAGCTTTATCTATCTGACCTCTAGTTGTTCTTCCTCGGTTCATACTCTTCTGTTTTGCTTCCCTCTTTGCCTCATTTTTCTTCCCCCTCCCTCCTGCTCCTCCAATCTTCTAGCCGCGCATTCCCTCCTTTCTGCCCCTTTTTCCCCCTTCACCAACTCTTTCTTGCCTCTTCTTTTCTTCTACGGTTAACGGCGTTGGCGCGCGATTTAACCGATCTCATCGACGAGACTGCTGGGCCAGGGTGAATCCGGGAACGTTTAATTAAGGTTGCCAGGAAGCTGAGGCATCGCTTCGTGGTCAGGATCCTCCTTTTTTTATTTTGAAGGTCTTAAGGTGCTTCTGATTTGTTCGAGGGGATTTTGGATAGGTTCGAGATCTAATTGCAGGGATTCCTTGGCGTAAAAATACTGCGTAGAGTAGGGCTAGTATATCTGTAGGTACGTACAGAGTTGGGCATTAACTAAATAAACAATTATTTAAATAACGGATCAAATAAAAGTTACTTTCACTAAAGGTAATCTTTTTATTCGTTAACTCGGGTTAACTTTATTCGACACATGATGAATAATTCTTTTAACTTTTATTCGTAATTTGAAATTTTATTTAAATCAAAAATTTGTCCATTTCGAGGTACATAGAATCGTAGAGACAGGATCTGAAACGTTTTAATTTCAGTATCATCGGATTAGGCTAATCTCTTTTAGAATGAAAATGTATTGCTAATATATTGAGCTGTACAGATACTGAAAAGTAGACACTGTTTTCAAATGCAGGAGAAAAGAAACTGTGCTTTTAATAGTGTTTTAGATTGATGAATCGAAGGTATGGCTCGTGCAGGGCGCGTTGCTTGACAAAAAAGCTTGGGAAATTTTCTACCATCAAACGGGAATGTTGATTCATTATAAAAGGAAAGTTCGTGAATTGGGAAGCAGACGTTGATTAAAAAACATTTTCTGCTAATTTCATTCGAGTATAAAGTTTCATGTCGGAGTACATAATTAACTACCGAACGACCCACGTACTTCGAACCGTCTTCGATCCCAAGTTCCTCGAGTATAACCTTCTAAATAACAAAGTTAGCTTGCTGTCGATTCAATATTCAGATTGCTAATAGCAACTTTACTATAGGTGGAAATAAGTATAAAAGAACTTGAGCGATAATATTAAAAAATGTAATTCCACTGTCGCTTATAAGTTTCCCTTAACGATGCTCCCCCATAATGATAATGATCTTCTATACATCGATAACCATTGTTGCATTGATATAGTCCTATTAATGCATAATAATATATCGAGTAAATAATACAGTAAGCAATTCATAATAATGTAATATTATATGAATATTTTAGCATTATCATTAATTTATTTATACAGAGCGTTACGAAATAACGGAATAAATCGAGGCATGCAAATTCCATATGACAAAAAACATCGGAAAGTCCTCATCGGTATTGCAATCTAAGACTTTGTTGTTAAAATATGAGTCATTAAAAGTTTCACTTCTAACTTCTGGTGCTTAACCATAATACCTACAACTCCTTAAGTCTTTTAAGACCCAATTGTGTCCTAATTTCTGTGAAAACTCTTTTAACTGTGAGAGAAATGTAAAATATATTTTAAGAAATATGTTAAACGTATAGCTAAACTGAAGGTCGTATTAAGATTAAATGTCAAGCGATTGAAGAAAGTCTAAACTAACATCTGAAGCTATCTCTGTTTTCACAAATAATGCAACGCGAAACAGAGTTGTAAATACTAAACCAGAAACTTTCTTCCTATATTTTTTAATGGCTTTACATTTTTAGAGCAAAAGAGTTTACTAACGTGCAATATCTCATTTATTTCCAACTTACATTCTTTCGTAAGTTGAATGCAGCGGCAGCTTTGTGCGCTTGTCAACCGCGTGTCGCGACAAATAGGATTTCTAACAAAGCTCGCGGAAGCTTTCGGTAACGGCGACATTATAAAAAGTAACTGTGGCGAGCAATTAACGCGATCGCGTTAAGCTGCACATAATTAACCGCGCGGTGTACGTTCTCCTCTTCAACGAAAACAGTAATATAAACCGCTTCCATTGTGCGTAGTACAATAACCTTGTTCCCCGTGGAACTTATTGTTATAAAAAAGGCAAAAGATGAGTGCAAGTGTGAAAGGACACGGGAATCAAGCTACGAAGAGATTGTCACGTTTTTTTCTGTTGCAATTAAAAGTGAAACGAGTACACCGGAATTGTATTGTTTAATGTTGACGTGACCATTAACGATAAGGCTAAAGTCGTACGTGATTTTCATAGCAGATTAAGATAATTATATTCCGTTGCTTTCGATGGACGCTAGATTCCACTAGGTTTAATGGAGACCATCGTGTGGTCTTAACGTAACTAAATTGTCTGAAACAAATGAGAGGAAAATTAAAGAGCATAATGGCACTTAATGGGTTGTGTATAATCATACGGTATATGAATATGATCCGCGCTAGACACTCTACAATAATTCCATAATTTAAATGACGGATCAGAGTAAATTGATCTATTCGAAAAGCAGTGATTAATAGTTAACTGAATTTTGATAAAATTATGACAAAGCTCAATCGAATGCATCATTAATATCAGTCGCTTTAGACGCGCGTGCACAGAACGAGCATACCAAAACTTGAATCTACGACATTTTGAAGTGTAATTCCTTTCGCAATCTAAATGAAGATAAGTCGTTCTAATTTTTCAGTTTTATATATATATATCAGATTGTCCAATAAGTTCGTGCCATTTCATAGTATCACAAAAGTAGTTACGAACCTTTCCCATTGCCTTGGGATGAGTGTATCGTCTGCGGTGAGCAGCGGTGCATCTCAGATTTGTATCCCACGTATCCTCAAAATTTAAGACTTAGAACATGGCTCGTCAATACGATAAAAGTTTTATTAATACTAATAAAGATATTAATATTAATACAGTTTTATTAAATTACTACTAACGCCCAAAGTGCTTTAGAATTTAATGACAACGTGCCATTGACATTTCAGCGACTTTGCAAAACGCGGTGCGAGCCAAATGCAAGCGAAGCGAAAACTGAGGAAACGGTGCTAGATATCCAAAGCAAAATTCAAAGTACAATTTACCTAAGTCCACATACCGCAGCTTTCCCGGGTATACATTTTTATTGAACAGCCATCGTACATTGGATTCCAACGCGGAGGTCGAGTGTCACGACACGAACACAGAGAGCGATTCCATTGATCGGCTGATAAAAGAAATCCGTGCCCGCAAAAGGGCAACGCGGATTGGGGAAATTCGCCGCGGGGTTCGCAAATAAAGTAGCGTGCACGCGGCGCGGGCCAATGGAATAAATACGTGTTAACCGAACCGCAACTTTTATTCAAATAGTACGCAACGTTTCGGCGTAAGAAGCCAGTTCGTGATTCGAATACTTGGTTTCGAACGGGCGCCTTTCTAACTTCGCCGGATGAAAGGCTCCAGGGACGTAGGGGCAATGCGAAAGACGAAAGAACACGTATGTAGTTCGTTGCAGACGCGCGATACGTGACGTTCCACCGCGTTCTCGGTTTTCGCGGACATTGATTTCGCTGCGTCGCCGAAATCCAAGACAGATAATGGGCTGAACGCGACAGCCCGTGAATTCTTGATGAAATAGAGAATGTAATTGGGGAATTTAAAGAAGGAGTATCAATGAAATTTTATACAAAAAGGCCAGAATAATTACAATTAGTAGAATGGTGCCATAGGATTGTAGAAAATAAGGGAATGTTAATAAAAAATTGTTTATTCGCACCCAACGTACACACGTATCGAAAAAAATGCATTAGTAAGAATCTAATGGGGAATTGAAAAACAATTGCTACACCTTTATATTTCTTTCTTCACGTTGCTCCTATTCCGCTATAAATGAATACTTTTACTTACAATATTTGTTGTACTCTTAAAAAGTGATAGGATAAAGCTACGAAGGTGCAAAATGATACGCGCAATTGTTTCTTTTTTTAATTCCCGGAAAATTAAAGTTTATTTCAGCCATCAGCCCATCACAGTAGGAAGACCCCTTAAATTCTCCAATTACGTTTTCCATTTCCTCCCTCGACGTTCCATTGAATGCATTGTATCGAGAGTAACCAGAAACTAGAGTCACTCTTATTCTATCAGGATGGAGCGAAATAGAACCACCTATGTGTACATATGTACATGCTTGACATTTCATTCATACGTTTCCTCTACCATAAAAGTTTGAAAGATTGTAACTTGATATCGAGATACCCGTGGAGCGATATTTATACGACATTTTTCCGTCGTCACAATCAGTGGAACGCAATTTTAAATTGTAACCACACATTCCAGAAGCACCCTATATGGACGCGTCCCTTTGAACTTTTAGACCTGTCACGAACCTATTGCATCTCTCTTTCACTCATCCCGCAGGTATCGCCGTTTCTCTCCAACTACCCGAGCTGTCTCTGTTCAATTCAAACAATAGCATAGAGCGAACTCGCGTGGAACGCGAAGCGCGGGGTTTCGCACCTGAACGGCGCTGGAGGGTCCAATTAATTTCGCGCCAAGTATAGTGATCCGTCGGTTTATGACGTTATCTGTTTCCCCATCTGCCGGGAAAGCCATTCGCGTAAAGTTCCCAGCCACCCCTTACTTTCGAAGGGTGACAGTGAGAATAGAGGCAGTCGACGATTCTTTGTTTCCTTCAATGTATCCGCTATCCTACGGTGTTTAATTATCGTTTAATTAAAATCCGTGCACGCTGCCCGTGGGAAAGTTTCAGAAGTTAATCCCCGCAGAGTCGGCGATACTTTCATATTAGCGAGGCACCGGGCCGTTCCGCGGCCGCTAAAATAAAACGAGTTAATTACATTATGGCACCGGCGTGCTACGGTATTACCCACCCACCCCCCGACGCCTACGCAGTTTAACCACCCCCGAACACCGTGCACTTGCGATACGGAACGCCAAAGTGGCCCCGACCTTTATTGGATTCCGAACTAGACGACCGACGCGTGGAAGACGTTATCCCTAGCAGTGCTTAATGAGAGGATTTGTTGGAACTTTACCTAGGGCTAGTACCTACGTTGTTTCTTTGGTATTATTTTCCATTTCTCTAAAAGCAGATTGGGGACTAAGCAGGAGGGAAGGTATGGGTGACAGGGTGAAGTGATTAGGGTGAGTAGAGGGTGTAACGTAATTCGAGCTAGAAATGCAGTATAGGTGGTTCTGTCTGTATGAATAAATAGGAAATATGGTATAGGATTCTTTCGTCTACGCGGCTTCGATGTTGAGAAAATCAATTTTGAAGTTTCCGGGATCCAATCGTTCTTAATGTTACACGCTGAATTACTTCTTTTTCTATTATACCCCAAATTATTCCCCCCCAAAGTATACAAAAATAATAGAAAAATTGTAAACTATAGATATGATAAAATTGTTATTATGGCTTCCCTTTTTTTCTGTGAATACTTTTTCTGCTTTAAATTCTTCGATTGCGTTATTCTGAAGATTAGCCTGACTGCTCCAGAAACTGTTATTTATCATACACATGTATTTAGGTAGCAATGAGTAAATATTTCTGGTAAATATTGATGGTATATTGGGGGAGGGAAAGAACAAGTTTGCTAGCAGTATTTAATGGAAAGTTGAACCGTTGCTTTGAGACCTTTTGGAGAATATTGCCATATAAGTTGACCAATCCTTCGTTCAAACATGCCTGAACTGCACCATGTGCTATTATCAATTGACTGGAAACATCGCCTTCTGTCTGTTTTTAAAACTACTGCCTTCAAACTTCCTATTTGTATCCACAGAATAAACGGAATTCCCAAGATGAATGTTTGCCAGAGCGATCGTGTACTTGTTGGTGAAACTACTCAAGTCCATTATTTTCCAAAGATGAGATTCTGGTCTTTATTAAAAGATAACTTGTCTTTTGCTACGGATCAGAATCTTATTTTTGCAAATAAGTTGCAATCATATTTTCTTCTCCAATCTCAGACACACATTCAACCATCCTACGAATCGGAAGGTAAAAGATTCTCCTCTGATGTCGAATTCAGTTTGCTCCGATATGAACCGTTGCTAATTGCCAGCTAATCACTAATACATTCTCCTATTTAATTAATCAATGTTACCGAGTGCGACTTGGAGATAAGTTGAACTGAATGTATTCGTTATACTCGGTCGTGTGTTTCAGATGACAGCGATGTCGAGGCAGCGGTACTCGAACCGCAGCAGCGGGAACAGATAAGGAAGGGAGGAGCCACGCGTCGGGCAATCATGTGTAGTGTCATGTGGCTCCTTCGGCTCCTAACGACTTGCTGCCTCGTTTATCTATCAGCATCCGACTCCCATACAGGTACGTGATCTTCTACATTTGTTTAATATGGCGAAAGAACTTAGTATGGTACTTGGTAAAACTACCAAGTGTGCTTTTTACTATAACCACGTAGCGAAATGTCCACGTGGATCCACAGCGTTTGCTGATCCTGGTCTGTACGTATCCTTAATCAGCTGGTACCCCTAAATTATGGACAACGCGTTTTAGGTTCCTTTATATTTTATATCATTAGTCTTAAAATATTTTGAAATATAAAATTGACATTTTAGTGTGCTACTTTCTCGTAAACAAGATTCTCTAACGCGTAAGTACACTTGGGCCAACTTATGCAGAAACCTACCACCCCCAGAATGATAAAAAATTAGTTAAACACAGTAGGGATGCCAGAATGTTATGATCTTTATTTTGCAAAAACTTACCAACCCATAGAACAACTCTTAAATTATACAATTATTGAAACTACCAAGCCATAGTTCCATTTTAGGAACTGCTCCATGCAGAAAATTTAGAACAATATTCATTATACTACTCGCTATTACATAACCCATTAAAAGCATTGCAAAACAATAACAGGAAATCAAATAAACTCAATAGAAATAAAGCAACATCTCTTTAACAAATAAAATCTTCAAACTAGATTTACTCAATTTCCTGCATAAGTTGGCCCAATTGCTAATAAAGTTTATGTCACCCCCGCGAGCTTCTGTTAAAATACTTGTGAATTAAGAGATGTTAGTTTCTGCATCGACATGTGTTTAAGTGTAGAACAGAATTCAGATTCGATTCTACCGTCCTTAGTAGCAACCGAGTGTAAGCGTTCAAGCGTGTTAAGAATGCAATGCAAGGCACGTCGCGACGCTTTTGGGCAAACGAACTGATCAGGACGGAGTTGTTCAGAATTTCGTTAAGAATCCATCAGCGTCGAATTAGACAAAAATTTTCCACGGTTCCACTCAGCACTCACTTAATCTGCATTTAGTTATTAACCATCGTTCGAAAATACACGGTTATCGATTGAATAAGTAGCGCGACATGTACGTATCCTCGTTTTGCCATCTCGAATGAACCTAGTCGGCGGAACATGAGTTATAGTAGCGTACATTGTCGACGGCCATAAAGATCCTATCTGAAATTCCGAATCAGTCGGGCTTTAACACCGAAGGTGCGTGACGCGCAGCTGTTGTCGTCTCACGTGCTCTATTGTGTCACTTAAACAAATAGAATTACGATTAGAATTGAGTCGTTAAATTAATACACACCCCTGTATCGAATCACACGCGTATACTCACGATACCGTCTCCTACAAATCAATAGCATTTCATCCCCTTTCTGATACAATACTCGATATTCTGTGCAATACTCGCATTCTATGATTATAATGAAAACTTAGAATGAAGTGTATCAGTGAGAAATTAGGACAAGCAGATTACAATGAAATCAGTATTCGAATGAAAAATTTCGGATATTATAAACAAAAGTAACACATTTAAAGAATACCTTTGTCTTTGTGTTACTAACGATTTTAAATTTAAATTCTAACCGATTAATTGTTGTTTCTTATATTTATATTACCTTTGTCTCTGTGTTACTAACGATTTTAAATTTAAATTCTAACCGATTAATCGTTGTTTCTTATATTTGAATTTTTCCAACCCCTCGTTTATATTCTACGTAGGTACTTGTATTTATTGTGTGCCAATGCTTTCGAAAATTATCTACGAGATGATTGCTTTATCAATGACGTAATCAGAGATCAGTGTTTAAAGACATAGACGTAATCAATACAATTGAGAAGTCCGAGGATCCTCTATCGATTCGAAGTCTGCTTGACAATTAAGCAGCGCGCGAACAAGCTCATTCTCTCATTAATCAGGGCCAAATGACGTCGACGACCATAGAGGATCGTATCGAGAGTATCAGATCACTCCAACAGTCACGACAGGAGCTGTTCGAGCACCTAGAAGCGTAGATACGGTAGGATCAGCTATAATGGGGTCGGTCATAGACCACACTTTGATGAGTAATCCTTGTTTACTATTTACAGTCAAACGCATAAGAATGTATTCTCGATATCTTCAAGGGAATTAGTCTGGATGTAAAAATATTATAGTAGGTTTTTGTTGTATAGAGGGTTTAAGCGGTTTTTCATTAGTGATTATAGTTTCACACGGTTCTAATATGATTTCGACGAATTTCTTGGTATACAAAACTGATCAAAATAGGTAGTTATATTGCGTGAATTTGGTGTGGTAAATTTTTCGTGGTCAAAAATTCAAACAAGGTGTTTTCTTCCTTTACGCTTCAGAAATATCTTCGAGTAGTCTTTCGGTACCTCACTTTTATTTTAAATCCCATATTTGGCCTGAAACAACAAAAAATGTATAATTATTAAAATTACGATTTTGCCATTTCCACTCACTGGGTATCAAAGGACATTACACTTGTTCCAATATTTATTTCGTTTCAATGTTAAACAGTAAGTTTACTGAGATATCTGTTAGAAAATTTAAGATGTAACGTATACCTCTGCTTTTTTCTTCATCTCCATCTCTACCCTACTTTCATCTATCTCTTAAACTCTTAACGGTTATAAAGAATTCAAGGGAAAGTGCTTGAAGCATCTTGAATATCCCAACGTGAATATATCACTGAGTGTTGCTTTTTTTCTATAAAGTCACCAAAGAATTTAGTACCTACAACACGTGAGTTCTACTCCAACTATTTTATGGAGGATACCACTTTCCTTCTCTGCCTTCTGACACAGCGTGGACATAGCATTCGCATTCATGAAAATAAAATTCAATAATAGAAATAAATCAAATCTTTCGCATCTTCCACTGTTTCTTTGCAGTATAATTCGTCAATCGCTCGACGTTTTTATTGTTTTCGACACGGACGAATGTCCAAAGGTTGAATTTCGATCTAGCCAACCGAACTTGCTCTTTTCCCACAGAAAAATACGGCATTACGCGTACAAAGGCGTGAAACGAATGGGCCGCGTTGCGTGACAGTTTTGATTAACTAATGAATTGCGTGAAAACGACACGGCCTGTGTAAAACGGGAGATTGGAGCGGCTCCAATCGGCTCGGTGATCTACTACTGGAGCGCAATGCCACGCGAGGAAGACTCCATTAAACGAACCGCAGAATTAGTTTCCGTGAAATTCAGATAGCGGAGGACTATAAATCCGGGGCATCGCGTTATGTAAATTCGCGCGGCGCAAACGGTAAATGTGACCGTTTCCCTTCTTATTAACTGTGTAATTAGGATGCAAACAGACGCGACATCTCGCTCGAAATTGATTTACACACGGCAATCTAGCATTTAACGTTCTTGCCTGCCGGCGTGCCTCGCAACTTCCTTAAAAGCCTTCAACGTTCGATTAAGAACGCACTTCAGCTGCTTCGGGGACCAAAGTTAGTGAAAAATAATTTCAATTTTATTTCTCGTCCATTTATGAACTTTCTTACTTACAATTAGAAGCGAAATAAGGGTGCTACTATTAATACGAGTAAATTATTTCCTCCGTGTATAACGTTGAAATTTATATTTCTGCGAATCACTCAGAAATTTCGTTGGCAATTCTGTGAACTGGATTTCATACAAAGGCGAAACCTTAATGCACGATGAGAAAAGTAGTTTACTTCAATCACTCGCAAACCTCCGATACGTACTGCAAACTTACGAAGTGATTATTTACGACTGTTCCTGTCTTACCCAATACCTAATCAATCAAGTTCAAATAATTTTACAGGAAAAGGTCGAAAACGGACTGAGAAGGGACCAAAACTTAAAACATCATTACACGATTATTTTACTCAGATAAAATAACTTTCATCAAAAACTAACGACCCCCTCAGTTTTTAAAAATCAAAATAAAATAACAGACCACGATCGCGTGAAACGGAAAAACCACTTCTTGAACTCGAGGCGATTTAAGTACTGAATCGGCGATACAATACCGAAAACCGCTTTTTGGATTGGCGGTACGTCAAAGGACAGGATCTGTGGGCAAAAATCCGTCGTGCATGAGCCCAGAGTTTTGCAGATAGACACCGTAACTCATCTGGATCGATTTGATTTACGAAACACGGTGCACCGCGCGCGGAAAAGAAACAATCTATTAACCGAGCTGTGAGATTACTTGCCACGAAATTCAGGTCGCACTGCAATATACTGGCTGAAGGTGTCAAATCACGCGACGTATTGCCAGTTCTTTTTAGCAGGCAAATATAGTAAGATTAAGCCCGCGGCAATCAACCTTCGCCTGCGTTTATAATAATAATTCCACAATTATTTATTAGCTCATTCATCCTTCAGATACTTCAGGTACTTTTTTGTATATCTCGTAAATAAAAGAAAAACGTAACACCTATATTTTCCTTCTCTTCATTCGTTCTTCTTTTACAATATGTCACGTCATGAAAGACAACGTTCAGTGGTTTTGAACAAAACATGTAACAAAGTCACTACAGTACACATTAAAAATAAATTTAGGCTTGACAATGTCAAATTATTAAAGAGGGGTCTGCAAGACTCCGCGTCACCGGTTAAGGGTTAAGCATGCGCTTAATTATATAATCCCAGTAAATATTCGCGCAATTAAAATTTTGAAATTCACGTTCTCCTAGTGTGATGTAAAATTGTCACGGTTCAATAAATCTTACTGACGTTGCTAAAGCGAAGTTGCAACCATAATACGTCTTTCTACACATGCTTGGCTACTAAGTACTTCAATTCATTACCAACAGAAAGAGCACTTTCCTCGCGAGATATTACGAGTGGCGATATAACGTGCTGGCCGATATTAGATGCACTCGCCCTACAAGAGAAACTTCTCCATTTCCCGCGGAGCTGGAAACAATTCTTCAGGAAGCAGCTAAATCGATAACTGATTTCGTTCGTGTTGCTTCCGTCGATGCTGGGGACGGAACAGATGAGCGGCATTATCGTGATTCGAGTGTCTGCATGACGCGGTTTAGTCGGGCAATTAATTTCAATAGCGTAACGATACGTTACCGCTAAGCAGCGCCGGATGGAACTTCAGCTGGAGGATTTCCACTTGCAGATTATCTTGCCGCCGTAAATCATCTCGCTGGAACCATCCATCTTCGGCCGTGTCTTCTTCCTGTACGCGTCTGCCCGTACTATTTTTCACGATGCACATTTCCCACATTTGTTTCCGCGCGCCCTCCTCGAAGTTTGCATCTAACCGGGGAACCGAGCGCGTTCATCCGTTTCAGTTCACGCGGACGCGCGGTCTCGTGCCCGATCGCCTGTGTAAGGCCACTTCGAAATTGGTTGGCAAATTAGTGTGATCCCGACGCGAATGGATTCGATAGCAACCAGCCCTCTCTCCTGAAAATTACTGCCGGTGCATGTTTACTGTTGCGCGGTGGCATTAAAATCGATTTTATACACAACGCGAGACGCTGAATGTTGAAAATAAGTAAACAACGTAAGAGCATTTTTAAGAGCCAATGAAGGTCAATACATGTTACCGTTGCTAGGCTTTAGTTTCCGAGACAATCGCAAAAAACTGTGATCGGTAGTTGGTTCGGAGTAGACGCTTTAGCGGCTCCTAAAAAAAATGTTCAGAAAGTTAACTTTGACAACATATTTCAAGGTCGTCGAAATCGATGAGCACTGCCTTTTTGTAAATAATTACCACTTTTTTACACAGAATTCAATACTCTTCGATATTTTGGCGTAAAAGATACAGCATTCCATTTAAAATGACGAAGTTGACCATGATATCTCCCAAATACCTCCACCTATAAAAGAAAGTAATGTGTAGGTACCTCCAAACCATGCAGCTCTTGTATAAAAAAAAATTATTTCACGCATACTTTAAAAGTTATTCGCGGTGCACAAGTCAAGTGGACCACCCTGTATACTCACACTATCCCCGCTAAGTGAACAATATCCAGAGAATACCACTCGTGAGGCACAAAATTGTGACAAATGAAAACGCCCAAATGCAATCATCTAAAATAAAGAATATCATCTGGTTACTTTCTCTGCTTTGTATTTAATTAAACAATAAGTTTGTTTGCAAAATTTTCTGCTTGATATGAATATTATAATTCCCTTAAATCCTTATTAATTGTCGAGCTTCTGTCGAACACAATTGATTTACGCTGAGCTTTCAACAGCTCTTAATAATACAACTATGCAATTAAAGATTTCACATGCGAGTGCAATAAACAAGTATTAAACAAGGCAAACGAAAGTCGACTGCACATCAGTAGGAACACTCTGCATATGAAAAGCAATAACACGCGTCAGCGATTCGTCAATACAGGACGTCGCGAGTGCAGCTGTGAAATTGGTTTCGTTACGCGTGTGCACACTTTTCGTGAATTCTACGCGGGGCCCGTTGGGATACACTTTCGGATACATTTTTCTATATTCATCACTTGCATTGTAATTTACACCACCCCCCCCCCTCTCCTTCACTTTCACAAATCCAATCAGAAAAAATCGAATGAATTGTACATTCGATCGGACGGAAACTGCATCGTCACGTAAAGGTATTACTGGCACGTACGCATCATTAACAGTCGCACGCGATTGATCAACAATATTCAATTTGCTCGATTAGCCTGAAATTTGTTTATCATGATCCATCGCCCGCGTTTCTCGGCTGAAGAGAAACGTTCACATTAGCGTGGCCCTTTTTTGCGTTTACGAAACGAATCCTAGCGCTCATCGAGTTATCTCTCTGGTTATCGTTTACGGTCCGCGGGTTATCGTTGCTCGTAACATGAAGGTACGCTAACTAGCTATCGTTTCCGCTTTCATGTTGCCGGATACGATGGCACTAACATTCGTCGGCTAAACGTTAAGGGATTTCATGATAATCTTCACTGATATCGGGCTTTAAAACGCCACTGAGCCGTGTCAATGATATCGGAATCGCAATTACTTCCGCGGCGTAATGATATATTAGAGGTCCGGGGCAATGCTGTCGCTTTTATTCGTACTACGTTCGGCCTGCTCTTACTGAACTGGGTCGCAGCTTAAATTGTAAAAATCAGGCGATTGTTTAGGGATCAGTAACACTTCCTTATGAAATCTCGCGGAGAAACTGGCTGCTGACATAGCGGCGTTGTACAGTTTATTAAACAGTTAAAGCTCCAAATGACGTAAGGTTTTGAAGAATGTCCCGGTTTTATTCGCCGGAATGCTGCAGGGTGATTCAAAACGAGTCTAAAGTACTTCGCCAGATTTTTTAGAAGAATTATAAGTAAAAAGTGTCATACGAACGTAAATCCTGTTTTTGATACTTACATTATAGATACAAGAACTTAGAATTTTATTGCAATCATAGTAAAACCATACGCCTAATACAATGCAGTTATTTTCAAGAAATTAAAACAACAGAATATGAGGTATCAGTTGGTTACGATTGAAAATAAAAAATAATTGATACTTAATAATAATAATTACTATTGATTAATAATTCATTAATGTATTAATATAGTCGTATGAATAATGTATTGTACCGTTGTAGCTATTTATTACAAAACTGAACTGTCGCGTTTTAATATCTAAAATGTCACTTCGAAGCTTATAATTTTACTATGACAGCAATAAAATTGTACACTGTATAAATACGTGAGCATCCAAAGTAACATCTATGTTTGTACAACTCAATTTACGCAGAATTGACAGCAATAGGTACATCCAGTAATGCCAATTTTGCGGCAAGCATAAAAGGCAACTCACAAGAAGATTCTTGCGGCAAAGAGAACAGCGCAGGTGGGACGTATCGTTCTTCAGATCCATACGACCCCTGACGCTGCGAGGAGGTCACGTTTCAGGCACCAAAAAGGGAACTTATTTCCCTCAACCAATTTCGCGTCGGTGAATCAGAAACGCATTCCGAATTCGCAGTCGAAAGTGGATCTTCCTAGCGCCTCTCGCGCCCTAACCGCCTCAGGAAAACGTTCACGATGCTGGGAGAAGGTGGGGAGGGATTACACGTGTCTTTTTCTCTTCGCACGCGTTCCACCGCCAGATAGATAGAAAAGGCCCTAACACGTTCTGACAGTCACGTTCCCAGCTCTGTTAAGCCTGGCAAGTATCTCTTCGTTTACCCGATTTCACGTCGTCCGAAGCGGAAACGCGTTCTGAATTCAACAACTCGATGGGAGGGGTGGGGGTAGCAACCCTTCTTCGTACTGGATGGAATATTTTACCAAGGATTGTGTTCTGTGTAGAATATTAAGGTCAGTGGCGTGGATTATTAAGAATAGATGCGGGAAACCTGTTAATAAATTGACTTTTTTAACTAATGGGAAATGAAGGGAGAATGAAAAGAGCGAAGGAAGAGAGGGATATTAACATACATCTTCAACATAGCAGCAGATTTGTTGAAACGATCGTCCGCCAGATGTATTTCAGTGGTGTAATAATATAAATATTTTGAAATTGTATTTCTTCAGTTTTATAATAAATACATTCTTTAAACATAATCCCAAAAAGACAAAGTTTGGCGAAAAGCCTCCAAAATATTATATAAAAATATTATATATTATATGCACCTTTTAAAATCCCGATTTTTGCTTACCTTTCTTTGTTCCACTCGCGACAGAAAGTCTTTAGGTTTCAACAGTTCTAACCTGTTGCACGTGAAACACAAAAAATTACTTTTTTATCTCCGACTAATTAGAAACAATAATATCAATTACCCTTCAACTGAGAATGAATTGAATTCGAGTAAGCGAAATTAACTGCACTCACTCTAGATGCCCAACATAACACCCTTTAACCTATTGATGGTCACGTGGGGTTTGTTAGATTAATCTACAACCAGCCGGCCTTAAACCCTGATATTTTTGTAATTTTTTCCATATATAAGTGGAATATATTTTCGCCAATAAACCATTATTACTTTTTTCCGTTAGAGTGCACATAAACTCAGCTCTACGAAAGTACGAAACCCGCAAGATGGAAATATGAATTATTAAAGCTGGCTGGTGTCCATCAAACCCCAAGTGCTCAGTTAATAATTAAAGAAGAGTGGTCTATTTAAATTATTAGATGATAATACCTTCGATTATTATGTCCAAGGAAAAACTCAAACCATTTTTAAACTTCCATGCATCTCTATTAATTATCAAACTCCCACTGCCTCTAGCAGAGCCTTCCTTATTCCTCCTTCCATCCCCTATCCACTTACAAATCTCCAGTTCTCATCTTCGGCTCTCCAATACGAACTCGCGAGCATACAAAGTACCTACACAGAGTTTCGCGTACAGCATCCCACGCGCCGCGCTTTCCCTTTTTTTTCGCGACCGCGTCGACCTGCAATTAGCACACTTCTCGCGATCCATCATGGCCGCGTTCCTTCACGGATCGTTGCATGCCCGTGATTTCGCAGCGCCCGCCCCATTCCCTGTGCAAGCTCGCGTGGAACGACGAATATCGTACACGATTCCCGTTGATTCTGATTTATCGGTGGAAAACGGCGATCTAGGCTGCTCGCCCTGCGCCACTCGAATCCCGTCGATCCTCGTAACACTCGCGACGCAAATCGTTGTTCGCGTTCGAGAAGAACGACACCCAGGGATTAGGGGGTGAAAGAATAAAAGGGCCTGGCGCCGATAAGCCGCAGCGGCTAACGATCCGGGGGAAAAAAAATTGCTGGCCTCCGCGGGCTGGATTAAATTGGTGTATCAATATTAAAAGCTACCTGCGCCGACTGTGCTCGGTGATAGGGAACCTCTGGCAAGTCATCGATATTTGCGCGCGACGAGGTGTCTTGTAAATTCGCGCGTAAAAATCGGAGGACTCGCCACGATGGAATTACTACGAATATATTGCAATCGGGGAACACCGCGCCACCAAATAAAACACACGCTGTTGCGAAACGTTGGTGGAAAAGGGAACTGGTTGATCGAATCTGCTAGATTGGGAATTTGAATGCGGATCTTTCGTTTCTGGGAGAGCTGTTTCTAGATTTCTAGAAATTAAACCATTCATTGGTTTAATGAGTTCTATCTTCTCTATATTATTATAATATTCCAAATGGTCAACTGCTACCTGAAATAAAAAAGTTTCATTCTCTATTCAAATTATATTTATTTCTTGGAGTCCATTGACCGCTGTCTGCCAAGTGAACTGTCTGGCTAGTGCCTTACCTGCCACTAAGTTGTAGGGAATCACAGTTTATAGCTTATGGTAAATGGAAGGTTACCCTGCAGTTGTGGCAAATTAACATGCAAACGTTACTGTGAGTTAAACATCGAGAATTCTTTGCACTAAGTAGTTTATGACGCAGTGACGATTAAGTAGCCACAGAAGTGTCCCTGCAGTGGCACATATAAAAAAGCTTTACGACAAGCTTTAAGAGTAGTAGTAGTATCAGATAATAAACTGGTAGTACTTGCTACCAATGGTGTCGCTATTTCTCTATTTTTCTACAAAGAAAAAGTAAAACAAAAGGGAGTTTTCTCATAATCCGCAGGATGCCTCAATTAGCAAGCGAAAATTAGTACTAGTTACAACCATAATATTTTCAGTACATTATTTGTAATCCCACTGTTGCTGTTATTCGACCAGTGCCATTCATTTTTATTATTTTAACGCGGCGAGGGAGACTGGTTAAAGATTTCGCAGATATTTAAACCTGAACGAGATTTCCCACCGACATCCGCAATGCGGTTGCACCAGCGATGCACGCAGGCCGCGTGTTTCAACTTGGACACAACAACGGAGCTGAATTTCAAAAATTCGAAGCTTCCTGCCAATGCGACTGGTGACTGCCTTTGAAACACAGAAATCTCATAAATATATGAAATATCACATTTTGTAGCGCTATAAGCGTAAATCCATTTATAGCATCGCAAGCTTGGTACTTGTTAGTAGCGATTCGTTTCGATTGCGAAAATTTTCACACATTCATAACCATCGTGCGACTGGTGGGCGTTTTTAAATCGTGTAAATGTAAGCTACTACTACTACTTTCATTTCTAATTACTGGACCATAGTCACCAATTATAGTAATGACCCACATGGTCGAAATAAGTTTAAGCAAAAACTTCGTATTATACCTTGATAAGTATATTAATTAACACAAGCTTCATTTCAGTCGGTCCCATACTTTTCTTTAAAAAAAAGTCCCAAAGTTCGAGCCGAAACATGAGACTCAACCCTTAAATAATCGAAGGACTTATACTTGCACAGGTTACTGTTTGTGGAGCGTAACGAACTGAACGCGTTACGCTCTAGTGGAGTGCCGTCTCTGCGCCTTTATATTTTTCTTTAGAGTCCCTCTCGTTGCTCGTTAACCCGCAAGCATAACTAGACTCGGGGAGTAAAAAAAAAGATAATGCCCGGGGAAGTTCGCAAATGAGAAATTATTTCAAACAAGGGGCGCGAGACCACGCCCGCGAAAGAATACGGGAAGTTGAGGATGTACGAGTGGAAGGAGGGCCGCGCGAAAATTCATTCGGTTGTTACGAAGCGGACGCGCGATATTTCAAGTTCATTTTATTCTATCACCTGGCGACAAACTGTTATGCTACTGTTGGGACCACGGGCATTAAAACATCAACGAGCTATAAACAAAGGACACCCCGGAGACTTTTGGGCAAGGCACATCCACTAAATAATGCACGATATTACAGTAATAACGTCGCTACCATTGTTCGGAGGGTAGCTTCACAACTGAAAATTGATTGTAACGTATCTGTCGTGATAATGAGTTACGTAAGGATGTTCAATATTTCTGCACTTCATTTTCCTTCTGAGATTCATTTTCCGTCGTTTCGTTCTTTTATTCCCATTCTCACAGTTGTAGCTAACGAATTGCACGAGACAAGATGGCGGTAGGAATTTGTAAATAATTACGAATAAAAATATCCTGGGACGTTGCACGTCAAATCGATCACTCTTTAAGTTGAATGTCAGATATTCTGATAAAATTGAAATATGACGCTCTCCCATGTGAAATTAGAGGGGGGCTTAAGCCATCACTGTGTTGAAAATTTGTTTAAAAAATATAGGTCGTCAAAGTTTGCCAATTTTTCCTCACTTTCGCGAGAGCGAGCTCCGTAAACGAAATTTTATCTCCGAAGCTATTAACTGCGCGAAGTTCGTTTTTCTTTCATTTCCATGAAAAGGGATTACGATTCCTTTTTTTTTATGATTCCTCTGCTATTAGGTTGTATCCTTGTACCTTCAAAGCGTCATCTGGAACGTAACGACTTTAAAATCTTTCGCAGTTTGTACAATTTACAGGGGAACGTTGCCACGTAAATGTTGGGTTCTGAGATGCTTGCTTATTTGGAGCAACCTGGATTCGAATTTAGTTTTAGTAACTATATTTTGATTCCCCGAATTAATCACATTTACGATGTACGCTGTGCACACCCGCCGCAATATTTTCTGCTGCTGTAATTAGACAGAATTGACGGCGACAATGTTTCGTATTTCTACCACAGTCATCTGGATCGGCGATTTCTGACGGTTAACACCGAATAGAATGCTAAATCTGTACGCGCGAGTACGGCGATTTAACGGATGACTTATTCTCGGAAACACGCAACAGTCCGTGATTAGACGGAATCGATATCTCCGATATTTCGACGGTACGCTGTACAGCGGGCAGATTATGATAGGGCTTGCGTGCAGGAAACACAGGCGTAAAATGCCTATTTCGATGCGCGATGGCTTCGCGTAGAATTGGCTGCCGAAAATATTTCGAAGCAATGCAGTCGCAAGTAAATGTCGATTTTAGTTACTCTGGTGACAACGACAGTTGGGATAAGTGGTACTTCCTAATTAAAATGCTTTCGGATGAAAATTTGTTTTCTATCGTTAAAAATTTACACGCACTTGATTCAACTATGGACATTAAAGTTTCTGACAGACTATACACTTCTACCGATTTAATTTGTATTCGTTCAAAAGTGCCCTGGAGGGTTTCTGTATGCAATTCTATAAAAAAGTTTAAAAAAACGTCGGGCTGTGTCAATTACAACTGGGTATATTTTTTTCCAATGTGTAATATTTAGCGATGAATACGACGTTGCTCAATTATTTCATGGGAAGCATAGAAACCAACCGAACATTTACAATCATACGAGAGTGGGTAGCTAGCTACGCGAATGCAATATATTTTTTTTATTTGTAACAAAATGCCAATCTTTGTAATCATAAAAATGAATTTTTTACATATTTTTTTTTCGTAGCCGTTCCGATGTACAAATAAAATGAAGCATTTATAAAACTGACTGCAGCCAAATGGCCACAGTGATAAAAAATCCTCTAAAAATGTCAAGTAAATAGTTAAATCAGTCATACATTTCTCGAAATATTTTGTTCACTTCAGTAAAATCTTCTTCCCAAGTTAAACACCTATAGATTCTATTTTATCTCAATCCCTGGTCAAGCATATTCCAAGAAGGTGCATATTCACAATATTAAATGCAAAGAAACTACACATTCGTCATTTTTTTATTCGGGAATAATTTATTCGACGAATAATGATAAATCTTTGATTATGCCCCAAAAATATGCGACACATAGGTTTTTTATATTGCTAAAAAAATAATAACAGACGCTCACACACCTGCTGGTATAATTGCACGAAATTCAGGAATAGATTTATAACCTGAATTTACGCAAATGGTGTTTAAAAACTAATACCCTTGCAAATATGAAACTATAACGAACAAATAGTTACATTCGCCTCGCAACCACTCTATGACGCGTGAGGGCCATTCGACACGTTCCTTCTAAACCATTTTCAAGCCACGAACTTTCGATTGTCCAGGTACATATGCCACTTTAGGGAACCGCGGAAACAGGCAGAACTTTTGTACCAACAGACCAGCCGGCAACGTCCATCACAATAACCCGCGCGTTCCATTATGCTCCCGTTGATCGATCGCGTCGCTTAAAACGCGTACATGTTATCTGTGTCGTGTTATCGAGCGGTTGATTTATAATTACAAGCTACTGTGCTCGAATATCGGAGGAATCAGGCTTGTCGATCTTCCCGCGAGCAACAAAGGCTTTGTGGAGACAAATGTTGAACAGCACCGACTGATCAGCGAAGCAGCTATCGCGTGGAAATTATACGCGAGTACATACATATCCTGTCTCTCATCAGTATTGGCCCACTTGGCCAAGTATTATTCGTCGTTATAACAAGTTCGCGTACAGTATAGGCCAGATAAAAGAATAATAATCGGGATCTTTGTTTTATTTAAAATTCTATTTCAGCTGCGCTGGTTTCTCCGTTTATAAATGATTTATTCTAAGAAAATTTATCTTGAATACAAGGGACCACTGATATCAGTACAGCTAACAATTGTATACATAAAAACAACGGTTTACAATTTTCTATATCCTAATCTTTGTTTTAGAATTCTTCGGTGGATGAATCTTGTGTTGCATTTGCTTGCTAGTCAGTAACAGTTTACCACGAGTTTGCGAACGGAGGAAACACGTGGGTGGTCAAATCCTTGGGAGCAATGCTATCGATTTCCTTTGTAGGATTATTCCCTATCACGTGTAGTTTGACGTGTTCAGCATGGCGGTACACATGTCGAAGTCGCGAGGATACTTAGATTGATGTTGATCCCACGAGAATTTCTTGGAGCTGCCCGTCGCTCCTACCCAAGACGAATTTGTTAAATTGATCTCGCCGAAAGCAGTGTCCCATCTAAGTTTCGAGTTCGTCTCCCCTTTTTGGGCCGGGGTTGCGTCAGACCATCATACTCTGCGCGTTCGACCGTGGCATATGTGTGCGTCACACGGCTCCCCGCGACTACCGTGAAACTCGAACTCTCCACGCAATGTCTCAAAAAGCCCCTGAGCGGTGCTTATGAAGCGATATCCTCTCGCTGACAGAAAACTGGCGGAAAATCGATGCAATTCGGAAACCAAAGTTTCCAGTAACGATGTAGAGATTGCCACTTCAATTCTGGCGGGGCATTTGTTGTTACGTTTGGTAAGGTTGCATAAAATTATTGCAATTAATTCACTGTTGATAATCTGGAGTCACTCTCAGAAGTATCTTGTGTAAAAAGGTACTAACAAGGAAATATTCCCAGTAGGCGGTTCGCATATCAAGTAAATATATTGGTACCGTTCGATACCTTAGATGACAAAATTATATACTGATTGTTAGCTACCTAATTGATTATACAACGCGAGAAAATAGGATACAAAGATGTGTTATTATTACTAATAATTATTAAATTGTTTTTATTTGAGGGGGAAACGAATATTAATAGTATTTCACTGTAACCTCGTGCCATCATCAAATATCACAAAGCGTTTTTAATAGTAGTGTAATGTACTGTAAAGTATAAGTATCGTACTGTATAATCCATTAGTAAAGAATAATCTATATATAATTTCTTCACTTTAACGAAAGTAGCAGCGCAACAACGAAAAATGTGTCATCTTTCCCTCAGTTGTGTACGTATATTTCAAGTTCCTTTCCAGTGTAAAATCCTTACTGTCCAATATTGATATTTGATGGAAGTTATTATTTTCGTATTGTTAAATACATTCTGTTATAACCCAAATTCATTCGTTACGAAAATATCATCATACAGTGCCAGAAGATATTTAAATCATATGCTTGTACAAAGTATTCCTTTTCGTATTGTGTCAATTATTTATTCCCTTCTGTACAGTGGTTCCAGAATAAGAATAATACACAATATACCGTAATCTACTGCAACGAGAAAATATTTAAATACACTCTTAGTATTTTATACAAGAATAGTCGTTACGTCCATAATGACTACTCCCGTCATATAGATAGTTGATGAAATTAGGGCAAGGTGAATTATTAAATTGCAACACTCGGGGTACATTTGACTCGAAACGCAGAATATTTATCGCGTCGAACTGCTCGATTACTCCCGGAAAGGGATAGTGCAAATTTATGCCGAGGCATCGACCATGGGTCATTCGTATGATGAACAACTGGTAGTCACGCAAATGCAGAAAAACATTAGAATAGTGGACAGACAGATATGGATGCTAACGGTCGTTGATGAAAGGTAGATATTAGCCGAGGGGCTCAAATTCATCATGATGATAGTCTCTATCTCCTCGAATGAAAAATTTACTTTGTTCCTAGTCCCTATGCTCTCATTCTATTATTACTATGACTGATGGTCTGAGCATATATTGACATACACTACTGCCTTGATCGATAACATCTTGCGTATGCCATATTCAAGATGCATTAGTTTACAAGGCTTCGAAATTTCTTAACTTCAATAACATTAAAAATAAGCGAGAATCTTTGAAAAATTGAAGAACGAATCTTTAAACAATAGTAAAACCTTCTGCAAAATTTAAAAAAAATTGATTCGGTAGTTTTTAAATTATTTAACTTTCAATTTAACATGTATTCTTATGGGAGAACACAATATTGAGAAATGTACCCACAAAATTAAATGTGAAATAATTATAGTTTGTTTAGCAGTTGCATAAAAGATCAAATATTCAATAAACTGACGAAATAAAATAAAAAGTAAGAGTGAACTCAACTGAATTTACGATAAAATTACACCACTGTTATTTCTTACTTGTTTTCCATCACAGGAAAAAGCCTTATTAATATCTTGCAAATTGATTAACTTTTCGCCAAGATTGTCGCTGCAATTCACCCTTAAAGTGGCAGCGCTGGGATACAGTTAGCTCAGGTTCCCACGTAACACAGCAAGCAGTACCTACTAGAGCTGTTCGAGTACTCGAAAAAAGCGAGCCGAGCCTGGCTCGGCTCGAAGAACCGAGTACTCGTAAAAACCGAGCGGCTCCAAAGAATCGAGTACTCGAATTTTTTCGAGCGACTGTAAGAGAACCGACTAGTCGATTTTTCTTTTTTTTTTTCCTCTTCGAGTACTCGACTCGGCTCGGAAACCGAGTCTCGGCTCGGTCCGAATTTCAAGCTACTCGAATATTCGAGTACTCGAACAGCCCTAGTACCTACATCCCGAAAAAGGGTGAGTATCGTTATTCGGCAGCCACTAACTCACCGCTGTCCTATCGCACCGTGACTCTGTGTTCTTGGCGACGGGAACGCGTTAAATGCACGGGTATGGAAACACATCAAAGCGTATAGAGAGGCCGTCCACGGGAGGGCATGGCCGATACACGTTAAGTGGTGGCGGGATCCGCGATTCCAGCAGAAGCTACAGCGACGCGTAACGCGTGGCGCTCCGCGAGCTTGGCTGCATGCATAAAACATGAGAGTGGCCTGTGCCTCGAATCGGAATTATTTACCATGGTTAGCCGTGCCCGTCGCCGGAATTACGGCGCGGCCGTGTTCGACGACGGAATCGAGGAGACACGCCGCATTGTCGCGTATCGCCCAAACGAAGACGATATCACGTGCACGTCCCGTCGATACGTAATCACCGCGAAACGAGCGGCCGTTCCGAAATTTACGACGCGTCGCGGACGAAACTGCGCCGCCTTTCAATTTCGACGACGAAAGTAAAATCGACCCGAATTCCTCCATCCCACGAACAACTGCCATCATTGCGTCACCGATCCACCCTTCGTTCGAACTACCAGACACTTTTGGACGAAATACGTAGTTAGAGTTGCAATTAATGCTTTTTGCGCATTGTTTACCGACTCTGTAACTAAGAAGAAATTTTTGGGTGTATTTAATTCTCGTGTGATGGATGAAGTAGGACGTTTTAGAGGTTTTTAAGTACTTACTTGAAATATTTATGTACTTCAAATACTAGCTGAATCAAACTCGTTTTGGTAAAAATTCTGTTGAGGAGATCCATCTGCAGTGACCTTGACTTTGACACATACTGTCAGGGAAACCCTCCTGAGTGACCTTCTAAAGGTTTTAGCCGTCGTTCGTACTTTGTTATAAAGTTATTAACAAATTAAGTGTTACAAGTAAAAAAGTCTGATTATCCAAGTAATACTCCAATTAGCTTGAATATTCGAACAAGCTTGGCAAAATTCAATCTTCTAGAATGATTTGATTATTTGATTACAATATTCTGACTACTAGAGTACTAAAAGGGGAAGCCCGCAAGGTGTTGTCCTCACTTCTCAATAAGTTTTTAAGTGTAGACAATTAATAGTTTACGAGGTATTTGACGTTAAATTTTTTTAAAGTGTCCTCATTGGCGGAACAAGCTCATGGTGTACTATACGCGTCTACTTATCGAAAGCTTGATTTTTTTGGCACCAAATAATTAGTTACAACTGACAGACTAAGACGTATAATTAGAAAACAGTATTGTTGAATTTGTCGATATTACATGTTGTCTTCAACTGGGCTTGATATTTGCGAGGGATTCGATGTTTTTCATCGCGACAGAGATATACAGGTCTGTGAAAGGCATGAAAAGTGAAAACGTAGCGAATACCGCTGTCGACGAAAAGAAATCGGATCTTCTCCACGGTGAATCCTCGTTTCGCAGTCGTAATCGGCTTTTGAAATTACATCGCGACCCTTCTATTTGCACAGCATCCGATGAAAGCCAGCAATCGAGGACTCCGCGGTCGATTCACAGAAAACTGGCATCACTGATTGGTTCTTAGACATCGAACCCTAAATAATCTCATCTGCGTTTCCCTTTCACCATTGTCCTGCCGCTGTCTCTTCCCATCCCTTTGAACTTGGTTTGCCCACGGTGAATCGGAATAGTGCGCGCCGTGCAATGCCGAGACGGAAAAGCCGCTAAGTCAGAGGTCTCGAGTGTTTGCAAGACTCGAAAAATGGGTCGATTGAAGCTTGCGAGATCTCGCGTCTGACGAGGATTCCAGCGTGATTGTGCTTCCGTTCCCGATCGAATGGGAAAATAAATATTCCCGAGGTATCTAGAAGTGATTGCTCGAGAAATTCGAGAGATTCGATCAGTGGAGCGAAAATACAAGACCATTTGCTGGAGTACTTAATGCGTCGATGTACTTGCGAGATATCAGAAATAAATGGGAACAGATAATGTGCGATAGCTGTTCAGTTATGATAATAAAGGTGCGGTCAAAAACAAACTGGCAACAGGGTACAAACAAAATAATAACAGTAATTTACAATTCAAAGTTTATATGTCATATATAAAAAGAAATTTAGAAATTTGAATGTAGTAAAGTATTACTGTTGGTGAATTAAAAATCTTCTAAATGTAATAGGATAAATATGTTATCTTGCATATTATATTCAGTTACTTAATTAAGTGGCTCGATTTTGTTTTTCGGTGGAAGTCAGGAAAGTTTCATTTAAGTTTCGATCTCTGCCCATAGTAGCACGATTTTCAAACGATTTTTATTAGGAATAATACTGTGAAAAACGTGACGCGTCTGTTTCAAATATTTTTTGCATTTTCACGTGCACGTCGTTCAAACTGTCCAGCATACTTTAAATTTTCATCACGAGCCCATTTCTCCCCCGTTGTCGTGAATAATGTCACAACTTTTCAGCACAATGTCACAGCACTTGACAACCTCTCCGACGTGCTCCCTGAAAAAGATATCTAACGTGAATCGAGTTTCCGTTCTATAAAATTTTTCCTTCCATATTGTCACGAGCTGGTTCAAGTTTTTATATTTATACAACTCACAGCCGCCCATTTGCCTGAACTTCGACAGTTAATTTCGCGAAGTAAGGTACTTAATACTTTCTGCGCCCGGCTATCAGTTGAACCGAAGCACACTGCTTTCTACAAACGCAATCTTTAAAACAAAAATTTTGCGCTTTCAACCTTGCAGAAAAATATTGTGAAACAGAGGATCAACTTCTGCGTCTCGATCTATTCAATTTCAATGTTTAAATAGGAGCGATTTTCCAATATCGAAGTGGTCTTCCAAATCATACTACCGCAACAACTCCTGTGCAATTAATAAATAGAAACTACATCTAATAGCGAAAATATGAAATATACGAGCAATGAGAAATAGAAGCAAAAAGATTCGAGGTCTCAACAAATTTAATAACAAATTAATTCGTTCTGGACAAAAGGTCTACTAACGGGTGTTTTAAATTTTTTCAACTTGAGCGTCGAATAAATTTTTCAACTTCCACTTTCAACTTTATTCAACGTCAAATTATTTTCTCTCAATCACCGGTCCTCAGCGACTTGAAGACGTGCCAGAAAATTATTCGACGTCGAATAAAGTTGAAGTGAATGTTAAAGTTGAAAAATGTACGCGACGCTGAAATTGAAACGCTCGACGAATAAAGAAATGAAATTTATTCGTCGAATAATCTGAAGTTAAAGTACCTTTAACCGCACACCACCCGACTGTCCCGCGCGAATCTCTACATGTTTGCAAGGCACAATACTCGAGGAACTGTTCACCGAGCCGCTCCGCATTCGGTAACCGTCCGCCCTATCAATCCCCAAATCCGCGCGACCCCGCTGAAAATGGTGGGTCCGCGAGAGACGTTTCACCGAGCGGCTTCCGACGGCGCAGACCGGGTAACAATCACGATGTGTTTGAACGAAAGATTTAAAAAAGGGAAGCTCGAAGCGCGAGGGTCTCGGTACGTCGACCGGTTGCGGGCGACTATATTCCGCCGATCGATTCGGCCAGTCGTTTAAATATTCGCACACGCGAGTCACGCGTACGGGCAGGCAGGGCCGCCAGCCACGTAGGACCCGAGGAGCCGAAAGACTGGGAGCCCGATCACGGCCGGATAGCAATGTCAATACGACGTATAACGATTTTCATATTTGGCTGGAGAAGTCGAACCAAGGAGGCCGCTGCCTCCACTTCGGTATCCAGGGCACGCTTTCGACAATTCCACCGGAATTCCCGATCAGCTTACCTTTCCCCCCCCCCCGGGCTGCAGGAAAATTTCCGCGACGGAAGCAAAGAGAAAAGATCGGACGCAGAGTGATAGATGAGCATAGGCAAAGCGAAGGGTGGATGGCAGCGAAGGGACGGCTGGATGGACGTGTTTCATTCGCTTCCGGGCTTTACTATCGCGATGTACCGTTCCACTTTCAGAACTGTAAGAAGATATCACTCCGGCCAGGGCAATTAGAACGAGGATTTCTAATTACAGTTACTTTCGCTAACGTCCGGCAGGCTCGTTAATATCGGCCCCTCCGGTAATGTGATTCTCGTAGGAGAAAGAACAAGGGCGTTAATAACGCTGACGCTTTCTGATACATGGCGACGGCGATCGTTGATTTTTCTTCGTTACCCGGCGAAAGCTCGGCTCCGTTGAATAAATTGCTCCGTTATTTGTGAAAGCCTGGATGTTAAAGTGATACAAGGGATGAAACTTTAAGAGCATAATGGGGCGGTAAGAAAATGGCATAAACACCACAGGGGAGAATAAGTCATATTTACCGTTCTTTTATAGGGGAGCAATTTTAAACCTTAAAATAGCCTCGACCAATCCCATATTACCAAAGCTGTGCTTTTATTTGAATTCGAGATTAAATCTGTTTTTGTCACCCTCTTCAACAGGGCAACGAAGCGCATAAACCAATATTAAAATTCAGGGGGCACGAAAACGGTAAACATTACCTGAACACTAACCAACCAAAGTGAAGCACACGGTCAATGCAGCCAGCTTTATTCAACCAAAGATTTTGTTTGAATGGCAAAAAGGCAAGCGACGCGAAAGGCAACTAAGTAGGTCTAATCGGGTGATAAATAAAGAAGGAGTACAGGAAGAAGTGCCTTCGGGGAAAGGGGGAGAAGAAAGTCGCAGAGGCAAAGGCTTGATAGAGCATCGTGTCGGAAGAACAAAAAGGCAGAAAAAGAATTTCGCGCTCCGCCGCATACTGATCCCCTTTGACGCGCGACTTCTTCCCCGGATTATCCCCGTCCCGTTCTTCCCCGCGACGACTCCGCGAAACACTCGCGAAAGTTCTCGCGGCTAATGCCCGCCCGGAACGGAAAAGTCGGAACTGCCGTTGGAGCACGCCTCTTCCGATTCGTTTCCCCGACGCGAGTTTCGCGGGAGCATTCCGGGGGCGCGAAAATTCCCTCGGTGACTTCGACGAATATATCGCTACGAATTTTGAAAGAACGGGAAGAAGCCTCTGAGAAAGCGTACGCCGATAAAAGCCACAGAACTGTCTCGTGTGGAGAGGCCTTAATTCGTCGTTGGCAACGTAACGAAGCACCATCGAGGGTAAGAAGCATGCACTTATACCTCGGTGCACTAATTCGCGTAATGCACTCCGGGCGAAGCTAACTCGATGGAGAGAATTAAGAATTTAAAAGGGAAGCCCGCGGGGGAAGATAAGAAGATAAGGCAGTCAACGGTGAGCGTACATTTTCGATGAGTTAGCTTGCGTATAAATTTATATTTAACTGACGCTTCGTGCACGCTCCAGCGAGGATACAGTTAGACAAATATCTAAGCGTTATACGTATTTATCGTTTTCCGATGCGCTGCACGCGATCGACGCTGCAACTGAAGAAATATCGCGCTCCTCCAACAATCTGGCATCAAACTCGTGCTCGCCTGTTTCGCGTATTGCTTCTTCTTCCGCCAGCCGCGGGGAGCAATAAACTCGGGGGCGCATTCCGAAGGAGCATTCTACCGCCAGTTTTGTGTAATAATGAAATAAATGGCTCGTTTCAACGAGGTTCCAATTGACTGTGAAATTTGCTTGTGAAAGTTATGGGACGGCTGAAATGTACGTTGTTATGGGGATGATTGCGGCGAGTGAATCAACGATGTTGTACATCAAACCGAGTTACACGATGGTAGGATAGGTAATGTGATGATAAATGGTTTGCGTTTTCATATATTCTGATGCTTGGTCGGCTTCGTTTCTACTACTATTCTGAAATAGGTACTTCAGTCGTAAAGAGATTGTTGTTATTATTATTAATTAAACGGGAAACGCCATGGTATATAGAATATATAATACAAGTGTGGTTTACGGAGTCTGAACAATAAATTAACCAATAATAAGTAGGTAATATACTAAATAAATAAACTTAATGGATAAACTACCTACCAGTGTGTAAGTTATTAACATGCCTATGTAATAACGTCCTGACCGAATTAAGGGAGCCCAGGAAGGGGTCCATGCCATATAAGTATTGGTTAGCAATACTCATTGCTCTATTAATGGGGTCAATTTTGTAATACTGATATCTCGGTAGACTTGCAACAAAGAGATGCCTAGCCAGCATGTTCCTCGCCGGAGCATTGAACGTAACTAAGGCAAGCAGATCAGGACAACTTATTTGGCCATTGATAATTTTGGAGAGCAAAACCATGCCCGCAATGTGCCTACGATCTTCCAGAGTGGCGATATAAGGGATGCAAGTGCTGGGCTATAATAATCATTGGCTCTATCCATAGGACTACGTGGGATACGTGAGGCGAACCTCAAAAATTTATGCTACACCCATTCGATTAATTTAATAAATTTAGAATGCCTAGGGATTTCAGAGAATCTCTGTCTGTGAAATGTTTGGCAAACCTGGAGATAAAACCTAAGTTTCTCTTAGTCACATTAGTAAATCACGCATTGTGAGGCCTAAAGTCGAAGCACGGTGTAATGCAGACCCCAAGATCGATAACTTCGGAAACTTCCTTAAGCGAGATGTTACTCGAGCATGAGTGTAATCCTCACCTGGCGGACACAGGGTCAATTTTAGTGTTACTTAACAGTGTTACTTATTATTAGCATTACTTCTTGAGAAGCATGAGGAGTTTAGGTGGCAATGAGACTAGAACCAAATTGAAAACCTTATCCTCAAGTGTATACGAATGAAATTAAGTGAAACTATCCGAGGTTCAAGGGTTAAAGGGCTTTATCTTCAGTTAAATTAGTTGTTTCAGACACGATACAACGAAGGCTTGTCAAACATTAATGTTCTGCAATCTGATGAAAATTTATGTTTCTTCTCAAATGACCTGGCATCCGGTAGACCTGAGAAAGTGTATGACTGATGAGTCTAGTAGAAATTTTCAAAGCATTTTCTTCATCGCCGCGTTTATTTTCCGTCTAAAGGTTCAAGTTTATACAAGTTGAACTTGTTCACTCTATAGTTAGAAGCTAACAAGGGAAGTTCGCCAACTCTGAAATTCCAAACAATCTGAAACTTTGCAGAAATGTGGCTCAAGTGACGCTCATAATGTAAATATTTTTTGATTCGGCAATAAAACAGTGCTAAGGGTGAAAACACCCCTTCGAGGAAATGACGAGTTTTCAGAGTATCGTGAATATCTACGAAACTGTAAAAGATAACAAATGGAAGTTAAATTCAAAGTTCCATTGCTTTTGATGTCTTCCAAGGCGGCAATAAAGATTTTGTGTAAAACATTATTCTTCGAAAATTTATCCCCACCACCATTTTTTTCAACAATTCTTTATCATCATACTGTAGGTTATTGAAAGTCAGAAAACTTTGAATTGAACTTTTCTTCGCTATCTTTTACGATTAATATGAAAACTCACAATTTCTTTCAGAGGGTGTTCTCACCCTTAAGAGCGTTTTATTGCCGAAACAGAAAATAGTTACGTTATTAGCATCACTTGAACTAAATTTCTGCAGTTCCAGATTTTTTTTTAATTTTCGAGCTGTCGAACTGCACGTACATTACTGGAAATTAGAAGCAATTGATACGAATTCAGATTCATCCAAATTGTAATTGTCATATCCAAATGTAAGTTCGTTTTCTGCGAATACTTGGTTCATATCAATTTGTTTTAACCCTGTTTGCAAGTTTTGTTGTATTTAGATACACATACTGTAAAATCACGTACATATACCATCCGCAATATGTGAGCGAAATGTACTGAATTATTCGTTCCATTCTGTTTTGCACATTCGTGCAATTATTGCAAGCCTCGCCTGTATTGGCGCTGTTACGCGCAAACACGAACAGCCGTATGCACTGGCAGCTGCCAATTACCTGTCCAATAGTTGCAAACATGAGGAAACGCGAATCTCGGGAGACAATAAATATGGCGGCAAGATATCAGGTATATGCCATATCGATGTTTCGCTTACTCACGCGAAACCTCGAGACTAGCAGCGTGCAAATATTCGTATTTATGATAATAGTACCTAGAAAGTTAACATTAATTTTCAACTGAAACGAACTCCATTACTCTGCATGAAGTGTCGCAGATGCATGGATATCCAATTTTTAATATATATATGTTGGAAAATCCACAGTATAGTACTGGATAAAGCAACTGTCATCAAAAGAACTCGGACTGAAAGACCAGGTTATCTAAAAAGATTAAGTAGTAGATTCTTCAAACCTGATTTGCCTACTTTAAAACATATATTTGAAAATTACAGCCAAATTAACCGATCCCGGTGGCGGCAAATGCTTCGTACAAGCTCATAATAAATATATTTCCTCCTTTCGCAGGAGTGTAATTACTAAGTTATCACGAGATAGTATCTCATGTCGCCCAAAATGTAATTATTTCCGACTAACGAGTTTATTAGCCGTCCTCGGTTAACAGAGTCAATCGTTTGTTGCAGACCTACCGCAAATAACGGACTCAGCATCAACGAAATCGACGACGGCGGCAAAGCGATCGGTACCGACGGACGCGCCGATGCTCAACTACATTTTCGATGCGCACAGCACGCTGAACAAGCACCAGCATCATCACGATCATCGGTGGGGCCCCCATTTCGAGGGGGAAAGCAAAAACATGACGGTTCAGGCCGGTGGCAGGGCCATGCTCGACTGCAGAATATCCTTGTTGCAAGACAAAACCGTAAGTTTTCTCTTCGGTCTCCCCTTTTCTCCCCACTTCTTCGCGCTCGCCACCGTCGAACAATTTACTCCTCGCGGGGAATTAGGAAGACGATAACTCACGATTAATCCTGAATCGTACAACTTCGTTACTCACAACGATTTATTTAAATTAATCCCTTCCTTGCCGCGACAGAGCTCACTGGAAAGTGGCACATCTGTCATGGCTTATGCTTTACACTTTTTTTTTGTATGATACAGGATTGGTGGAGGTGCAAGTCATTGGACACTGTTGATTCATTGTAACTTGTTCAAAGGATTCACAGCAATTGTTACTCATATATTTCTGAATTATTACTCACGATTATTATTCATAGAAATAAGTAGCTATTTGCGATATCAAACTCACTACACAGCATACTTATAATCACATAAAATAGGGAAAAAATTTTCAATCTGTGTGTTTGTCGGTCGCCTAAAAACTTTCGAACGGCAAACTCTGGGATCACGAAACGTGCCTCAGCTCATTACTGGCTAATCCAGATGAATATGACTATTTCCGCATTAAAAAACTAAAAAGAAAATATTATTTTTTGAAAATCTAAATTCCGGGCGAAGTCGAGTAGTAAAGCTAGTGTTACTATAAAGTTAAACTGGGAACAAGTTCCAATACCTTTCACGCATTACACCGTGCCTTAACGCAATTAGCAATCAATTTCAAGATAAAACGTTATATTAGAATCACTATATCTCTTCGCTCGATATTACGTATTACGAAATTTTTACGACGCCTTCTATCAAGCATCAATCGATCGCGAGCAGCGATAACTGATAAAATCTCATACTTTGGGGCTTAGGCAAGTGACGCGCGGCGGTTACGATCTTTTTAGGTTTTGCTCGAGCTACCTTGAAACACCGAAACGTCAACGAAACTCTGCAGATACTTGTCTAGCAGGCGCAGTTATATCCTGAAAGTGTTGCACTTGGCTGAACCCGGCTCGCGTTCACCTCAGCGTAATATTAGGCTATTAATGTCGTTGCTGTTGCTATCACTGCCAACGACGGCATCGACTAATGCGATTATCCGCGCATGATATTTTCAGAGCACATAATTCGCTTAAAAACGACGTGCCTGGCTACATACGCGCTTTACACGTCACCTTAAGGTCCATGGAAAGGTATTAGCCGCTCAGCTATGAAGTGCAAAGTGTAAAATGCAAGAATCGGAAAATAGAAAATGACAGGAATTATAAATATAATATATAGGGTACGTCGAGAGGTTTAATTTCTGTTTAATAAAGGACCAATATTGAAATTGCATCTACTCTTAGACAGCCAATTTCCCATACTAATCACAAATTCATCAACATTAATCGGAATGGAATGGGCTAAATTTATATAAAACGCCTTGCACTTCGTCGAGAAGAGGACTAGAAGCAATCGATCACGATCAGTAGCGATCACACGCATCATTGATGGCCGTCCATACGCACCAATACCTAACCCAGACCTATTGACTGGATAACAGTGCGTTACATATCCATGTCGAAGATGTACGATATCGTGTGTACTTAATGGGAATACTGGGAAATACTATCCAATTCCAGTTACGTGGATAAATTGCAGATTCTGCACCCTCTGTGCATCCCATCTCCATCAATCGATCGATTCCTCATTAATTCTCACTTAACGGACTACCATAGTCATGCAATTTCTCCACTTTTCTATAAATGATTAAAGATTCTGTTCCACCAGCAATAGACAGGCACTCCTCAACAATACTTCAGAGAAAATACAAAATGAATGTTACACCGCAAATACAAGAATATTTTCAGTACCGAATTTTGACTTAAACTTTGAACTGAACTTTGACTCACAAAAAAAACATTCCCGGGTTGGGAAAAGTTTGAATTTTTTTCTTCGAAAGTTCACTCTGGAATCGTGAAATCATCCCTCAATGTTATCGCGCTTTTTCGTCTGTTTAATGTAATTTTGCTACGGTACGAGATGGAAGGAAACTTGAAATATAATAAATGTTCAGTTTGCGGTGCCCTAACATACTACCAAAAGGAAAATAAAGTTATATTACAATGGCTTCACAAGGTAAACGCAGGATCTAGAAAAACTGGGTGCTTTATTCTACATATAATAGCGAGCTTGCCAATAAGCTTTAAGTTACAGAGCCGCGCTTACACGCAGAGACGTTCCGTGTTAGGACGAACGAGCTATCTACATCAGTCCCGTCCAACAACTGCTCCCAGGGGTGAAATTGCTTTCCTCCGCTTTGTCTCCGTTACGATAGTTACATGTAGTGGCTGTGGTTGATGCACCGTTACACGCGTGAGAAATACGTTGCCAGTGTAATTGGTCTGCTGAAAATCTATTAAATCTTTTGTCTGTTAACGACAACGCGTAATGGTGGTTGAACTCGCGCAAAAGGCCCGAGCTGTGGATAAGATTGATGTACAGGAAGGGATCGATGGCTGAACGAGCACTCGTAGGACTAGCAATTGAATAAAAGCTCCTTAGCAACGACTAAGAGGGATCCTGGTACAGATCCCTTAAGGGCTGAATCTCACCACGCATGGCGATGAGATTCTAGTCTGCCAAGTAGTCTTATCAATGAATTTGCTAATAGACCTTCGCTAGCTGCACCCTTTCATAGAATCACTCAAGCTATGGCTGAAACTCGTTTAGTCAGCAAGATTTTGCAAAATGCCCCTCGAGGATCAGAGTTTCGTTCAAAACAAATTCCGGTCTTGGTTTGCTTTCAAAGTCAACGTTCAGGGCCTCTGGGACAATACTGTTAAGAACTTTGAACTGAACCAGGTTTAGGATACAGGACAAATTGCGTCGATAATTTTGAGAATACTGATTTATGCAAGCTTTAAAGGAAGTACTAGTTTGTGGTCTGGGAAAGTTCAGATGGTAATCAGGACTTCTCAAATGTGTTTGACAGTGATTCGCGTAACGCAGCATTGCTTTAAAGGCCGACAGACGTATATGTACAAGGACGACCATCATAGATTTCTAGGATTGGCAAGCTGCTTTACGTTAATTAAGATCCTTTAGTACGACCTCCACTGCACAACCTGACCGCTCAAAGAAGCACATCCTTGGGCATGTGAAATACATCAAAGACCATTCAAAACTGCTGAAGTCAAATCGCTTGAACCATTCACGACTATCTCTATGATTTCTGAATTCTCAGACCTCCAGTGATCGTTTTAGGGGAGGTAATATTACTTCACGTCTAGTAGGTAATGTTGCTTTACGCGTGTTCAGTTGAACGCTTAAAGATACTCCATCTAGAAACACATACGACATCTTTCAAGGAACCCCTAAATCTATCGTAAACCTCCTAACAAGTTATACTAAATCGATTACCTACCTGTACAGTAATTCTAACGTACAACACATTTTTCTTCTGCTTTCTGTCTTCCTTTAACCACGAGAGCTACCACTCACAAAATAAATACCTATACTTAATTCAGGTTTTACAAGATAAATACGTTTCAAAAATATTACACGGAATATTAAATATATTAAAGATACAGATAAAAATATTAAAAATCAAATCTGGAAATCGATTACGAGATAAAGTCGGAATGAGTTTTACTTAAGAGTGCGTAACAGCCTTAAATGCAAGTTCTAATCATTTTTTTCAGCGAGAGAATTCTATAGAATCCGAGCAAAAAGAGAATTTAATATCTTTTAGACCATGTTGAATCAAAATCGTGTAAAAACAGAATTAATGGTATCACGCACTGTTGCAGAAGTACCGATCGAAACTAATGCGATGGATGTTGTCGACAGGTATCTTGGGTGCGAAGACAGGATAATGGCGAGAAGGTAAACCTGCTGACGGTGGGCCCGCTGAAGTATGTAGGGGACCCGAGGTATACGGTGAAGTTCCAGTACCCAGACAACTGGCGTCTACAAATCGAACCCGTGAACAGTAGCGACGAGGGCCAGTACGAGTGTCAAGTCAGCACTCATCCGCCCAAGTATATTCACGTGAACCTCCACATCAACGGTGAGTAGCCGCAGCCATGCTGAGCAAGTCTCTTTTACGGGAGGCTGGCATAGAAGTTAAACGATCGTGACACGTACACCTGAACTAGAATATTGCCCGCGTCATGGAATGTACATGCTATGTCGCTTTTTTTAGATAGGTCGCGCTGGGTCGCCCTTTTTCCCCTTCTCCGACTATATTGCGATCGAGATTATCGTTTATCTCTTTTATGCTCGACACGTTTGGTGTCGTCGAGAACCCGGATCGCCGGGTGCCATCATTTTTCTACCGTAAGAACTCTGCTTTCCCGCTTTACTTTCAAAATTTTGTTTTACCGTCGGAACAAAGTAAATTATAAAAGAACCTACGCAGTGGAGAGAGAGAGAGAGTTACGTAAAATAATGGAGGACAAGGTATTAAAAACTGTTCCCATTAGAAGTCGATCAATCACCACCGTAAACAAGCTCTTATGATAATTCCTCACCGAAGTTTATTCGTGCGATTTGCTCACAGTTATTCTTTACGTTGTACATTCATACCAACCCTCCCTCAACGTTCGTCCCATATTTGCTCGCCTCGAATCACTCATTTATTCTATCAACTTCGTTAACTCTGTTTGCCAGTCCGTTCACGCAGCCATCGATGCGATTCCATTTATTTTTCCCTGCATATTAATGACACCCAGCCGTCGACGATTCTCATCGGGGGTCTCTGTCGAGGGAAACACTGGATCGGAGCTTCTGCTCCTTTTCTTTTTGCGCTCCAGGAGGCGCTCGGTATCCCCGATGAAATACGCGACGCGAGGCGGGGGGGTAAAAACCGGCTGCGCTGTTCCCGTAAATGATAACACGATGCAGACTAAATTGAGGGGGAATAAACGGTCGCCTCGCGACGGAATAACGTAGGGAAACAGAGTGGAGAGAACGTCCGGGTAAAAGGAAACGGTACGCGCGAAGCAATTTAAGTAGTCGCGAGGGACTACGAGAGAATTGACTTGATCTCCACGGTAAAATTCTGGTTAGGCAAGCAATCGCCTTGAAAATGATTAATTTAAGATGGTGATCCGAATAGCACTTAAACTGTCTGTAATTTCTGTATCTTTCGCGCCGGTGACAATTATTCGGGCCACGAAATAGAGAACTTTGCGAATGGTACTTTAATGAAACAGTAGAGCCTCCCGTATCCGAACACCCTAATATCCGAACGTTCTTCCATTCAAACGTTCTGACATCCAAAGAAAGTATCTCCTAGATGCCTTCTCCTGTTACAAATACTGTGCTTATATATAATGTGTACTTTCCTCTGTTCGATCGAAACTTCATTCTGATCATAAAGATTCAGTTTAGAGCAGTGTTTTTCAGACCTCTTCAGACCCCGGCCTCCAGTAGCGCCCATTTTGAGAATATTTACCAAAACTGTCAAGTTTCTTGTTCTGTATTTACATAAATGAAGTTTAGTAGCAGAAAAGTGATTTTTCTACAATCCGAAAATTCCTTTATCCGAACACTTATTCAAATACGGGAAGCTCTACTGCACTTCGAGAAATCGCGCACAAAAATTATAATAAATTGCTGTGGCAAGAGTTGCTTCAAATTGTGGCAGAGAATGCAGTATATTTGTAAATTTTGAGAGTAATGATAATTGTGGTCGCGTGTAGAAAATTGAAGGCGTTCTAGTCAGAAATGTCTATTATAAAAGGGTTGGAAGTCTGCAGTAAAGGCGAGAAAGAAATGAGGAATTCCGAGAGAGCGAGCTCTAGCAATCTTGAAAATAATATACTCGAGAGGAGAAACGGGATTTGTCACAACAGGGTGCTGGCCATTAGAGTTTATTTCCTGAAATCTAATTAAGGTACGTCAGAGTATACAAACGGAATGAAGTACAATTTCTACATTTCTTACCTGGATCGCTATAAATTAATGTCGCGAAATAGAAACGAAACAGAATTTAACTATTACAAATCTGTTAAATATACCGGGGAGAAAAATAGCGGCTACTGCTCTTAAAAGCTAAATCGCCCATAGTAATTAAAATCTTTGCATGAAATTAGCATCAGTTACAGTTAGAGAAACAATATTGCAAACTCGGCGGGAATATTGAACGCATCGTTTTGCTGTTTATTCATGTCGCATTATATTCCGCCTCGCAGGACCAGTTACGGCAAACTTAAATAATTAAATTTACCGGTACTATGGAGACCGCGGTTTCGAGAAAATTGAATTTTACTGCTGCAGTGCCAACAGAGGAATCCCAGAACAGAGGAGTTGATTCTAAGGAACTGCTGCGAACATCTTCGATTAGACCACCCATTCACTATCCCCCGAATCGATGTAACCCATTACTAACTTCTGAAACAAACTAACCGTTGTAGCCAGCTTTCCACTGAAATTCACCGATGGCTTGGTGTTCTTTTCACTGACACTAAACAGTTCAAGAATCGAAGTGGCGATACACATCCTTCCTCTGTCAAACACAATTCGTCGAATAATTGAAAATATGAACACTTCTACATCTGCAATATATGGCAGAATTTTAATCGTCACCATATTACATAATACGAATGCAACCTCTAAGCCATCTCTAACCAAATCTAAAGCAGGCTTGGGCAGAGCTGTCTAATAAATATCCCCGGACAGGAAGAACTAGCAACAAGACGTGTAACAAAAGCAAATATTTCTTAAGAAATTCTCAAATTACATCAGCCATCGTTCGTTTCATAAGAACTATCATCCGTTTGATGAACCCCAGTTACACCTATAATTTTTCTACGTCCGAAAGTGAAGCAACAGCATGGCTGTCAGGCTAAGCTCGATGACACGAAGTGGAAGAGAGCTCGATCGTCTCCCTGCGGGCGAACCTTTGAAATTCTTGCCTTGATGCGGATTAAAGGAAACAGGAGAAGCGGTGTTCACTCACCGGAGTAAGATTTCCTCTCGATGACGCTGAGGGAATCGTTTAAATCGGACAACGAGGGCGGGGGTGGTATAGGGGGTGAATGCAGGGCTAAAATGGGAAACAAAGAGAAACGGGAAAGAAGCACTCACGTATTCAGCGTGAGATCGAGGAAATTGGCTATGTTCTTGGTACTTTTGCGAACTACGGAGACACGAGGCTGGCATTGGGAATCCGCCGGGGGTTGACGGCGAAATGAAGCTACCACGACAGGAACGCGAAAGCGTGAAGGAAAGTTGATTTCGGTTAATTTGACACAGTGGCACGGCTCGGCGCGATCGAACGAACCCGAGCTTGAGTTACTGCGATACACGTGTTGTTCAAGTATCGATTTACAATTTTAATAATCAATGCTCCGTTCGACGGGGCAGAATGTGCGCGGGTGCGCCCTTTTAATGCGACAATTAATTAATAATTCCTTATTCCAAGTGTTGCTTCAAAAACATCGCTGTTTTCTTTAACCGTTAAACAATAAAAAGTTTCAGCTTTTTAAATAACGCAGCGGTTTCAACTCTGAATAATATTTGATCGACACTTCTGCATCCACTTTCGACAGGGACGGGTGTTGATTATTCGAGGCGACGTATTCTCTCATATGTCAGTTGGTTGTCGAACATTCGAGAGAATGCAAATGGTGCGAAGTTCATTAGCAACGCGTATTTCTTCACTCGCTCTGCCACTGTTTATAACGGTCACGCAATATTAATTTTCCGGCTGATAGTTGTTCTGTTAGGCGTTTCAACTCCAAGAGGATTAAAAGTATAATCCGCGTGTATTGTGCTCGCGATACCGTACGTTAAATCGCACGTAAAAATAGTTTATAATGACGGAGGGTGGAAATAATGGAAGGTTTGCATAAAGATTTTTACTGTCCCTTATTGAAAGAAATGAACAAATATGAGGAGTTGTTTGAGTAAGGAAATGACGGATTAATAGGTGGAGGATGAAAAGTAATCGCGACGAGGGTAAAGTAGTTTGCAAAATTGAACAGAGGATTACAAGGGAGTATTTTCAAAGTGGAGGAAAGTAAACCTGACCTGGCTAGAAGATAAAAGATGGCAACATCTTGGATAAACATTGAACAAATGGAGATAGCATATAGATACGTTACTGAAATTATGAATAAATAATTCTCCAATATTGAAACATTTCTTTTAATTTGCTGAGTACCAAAACGCGCACTAGATCCATATATCAGGCTTGCTTCACAAAGTTACAACTTGTTACGTGCTAATAAATATTATTTCGTAAAATTTATTTTTCGAAACACATTTACGAACTTATTTTTGCACGCTCCACTGACTCGCATCTGCACGTTCACATTATCTGATTTTTTTATTGTTCGATAACAAATCGATGTTATTGGCAGCTTTTTAAATACAAATTGCATATACCTATTAGTTTCTATAATAATTATTGTGTAGTCTATGTGTCATTGATCAATTTCAGTATAATTTCACTTTAATATAATCTCCCTCGCGATGCAAAATTCATGCTGCAAAGCAGACAGGTATCACACCACATACACCAATTAAACCATTAACGTTAGCATTGTAATACTTAATCAAAATCATCTTTCTAACATTTGCATTTCCTTGTTCCTTGTCCCTTTTTATTTTCACCTACGTCGAGCGTGCAATCGTATTTTGGAAGTTTGAAAATTCGATTTTAAACCAGTGTACATAATCAACGAAGTATATGTGCACATATGTATCTCCAATACTAAAAATCAAAATTATTGTAAATCTTCCTTCTTCCCAAAACGTTTGATACTATAAGCAATGAGGCTCCAGGCTCTTTCGTCTATGAACGTTATGGTTATGACCTAAGGCAATCCAAAGAAGGACTATCCCTAAATTTCATTTTCGTAACATCCCCATATCCGCCCCACGTCAAATAAGCGGAACATAGCGCACTATTAATGGTTCCCAAGTCGATGCAGGTTCCTATCGTGCAAATATTTTCCTCTCCAAGGCTGTGAGCTGCGTCAAAGAATTTTTTACAAAGCGCTCGCTTCGCGGATTCTTCTTTCCACGACGGGCCCGGAACACGCATTCAACCTCGGTTAAAAGGAGCACTCGAATGGTCAGCTGAGGGCAAAGTACCCTGCTCGGCCAGCCCGTGTAGGATGGCACGAGGATTTCGACGTACATCAAAGGGAACAACGAAGAGCACTTGTCTTCAATCTGAACCTTCCATCGTTAATGTTCTTGTAGGCTGTACGGGAAAGAGGATAGAGCGTGGCCCCTTGACGGAAGAAAAATTTACGTCGTATGTCAATTTACCAACGGGCTCGTGATTGTTGAATTGGCCGAAGCTTGAAAGGAAACCGTGTCCCGATTAGGTGGCGGGTACTATTCGCTCTGATAGGAATGCTTTTAAGTACCTCAAACTTCGACGGCCAGTATTTTTCAAACCAATTTGAAACCAGGAAGATAATGATTTAAGGATGAACTTCAGGAATGAATATTTATACAATAGTAAAACCCTCTGCAAAATTTTAGAAAAATTCATTCGTAGTTTTTAAATTATTTAACTTTCAACTTAACGTGTATTCGTATGGGAAAACGCAATATTGAGAAATATAACTAAAAAATTAAGAGTGAATTAATCAAAGTGGAATACTTCTTAAAAACTTAAAGTGGAGTAACGTGTTTATTAAAGTACATGCGCTACTGTGAAACACCCACTCCAGGTGGAATAAAGTTTTAAACATAATAGGCAGAAGCTCGTTTCGAGTGCCCCATTTTAATCGATCGACGCGAATGTTATTCGAATCGATAGTGATCTGAGGAAATGTTTCAAAGGGGCATTATACAATGGACATTACATTTTTATCAGTGTCGTTTTTAAGAATATTTTACAGGTCATTGTAGTTTTACTACGAGGAAGATTATCATATTAATTAATATCAAGACACAAGAAGAGGTTATCATAACTTCAAATTCCACGGCTTCGTCTTGAATTTAAACTCGATTCATGCTACTTTAATTACATTTCTCCTTTGCTGTTTCCATTTCCCCCTAATGTCTCCAATTACTATCTAACTATCCTGCCATTAAATTCAATACAGACTTTCCTACAGGCGAAGCTTTGAGGGAACCCTTTCACTCTTTTGACACCTGAGTCAGGAAACCCACAGGCGTTGGAACGCTGAAAAACAAGGCGCAGAAGTATCGGGGAGAAAGGAGCACGTAACGGGGTAAAATGGACTGGAATGTAAGTAAGGGAACAAGGATAAAGTGAATAGGAAGAACAAGGGGCGCCGTGTCAGTACATTCCGCGAGTGATCGGATAAATTGGGTTCGTTCCTCGGGTTTTTGCGGCGAGGATCGTTTAGGGGATAATTGAGGGCGAAGTGTTATAGTCGGAATGGATGGAGAGCAGAGAAGCGGCCGTTCGAAAAGAAGACACTGGGAAAGCGGAAGGACTTCGTTCTGCTGGCTGGAGAAAGACCGTGGAATCGAGATACGTTGAGCCGTTCGGCGGAACATGAAGGGGGGGGGGGTAGGGGGACGGGAGGGTGGAAAAGTGGTACTTAGAGGTAGACAGGAAAATGGACAGCGCGCTTGGAAAATGTAAAACTACGGGAAGAACTTCATAAATGAAAAAGGAAGGGTTGAAATAAGAAGCTCGGAGGTAATAAAGGGGAGAAAAAGATGGCCACGGAAGGTGGTTTCTCCTTGTTGACGTAATTTCCGAAGGTAAAGACACGAAATGCGGGGAGCACAGCTATCGCTAGCCAGCCGGCGGAACGGCGTTTCGCCAGCAGGGGAAAACAATGCCTGGGACGAATGGAATCGCGTTTACGTTAATTCGCGGCTCGCACCACTTCCCTAGAGACTCGGCGGGGGATCGCTTTTTGAGTTAACAAGATGCGCTACTTAACGTGGTAACAGTACTTTGTTCGTGCCTCGCAAGCGCGCCTGTCTGTTTGAGGACAACCCAAGCGCTCCAACGCCGCAGTGTCTCCGAGTTTTGACTTTGATCTCCCCGCATTACTGATTCCGGTGCAACTGGAAACTTTTGGAAATTACACACGGAGATGCGAGACACTTAAAACGCTCTCCGAATACCGCGACATTTCGACGTGAAACGCAGACGGTCTCGGTGGTGGTGAATCCAGTGCACCGTAATAATGAAAAATATTACAGCCGGTTTCCAGGATAGTAGTTTGCAGGTACACTTAGTTCCGTTTTTACATAAATTCTTTTCATACTAAATTTGCGCTTTTAAAGGGTCCAGTTAATTTTAATTCCGAGAAAAAATATTCGTATTTAATTTTCTAGGAAATTCTAAGGGTCGTATTGTTCCCAGGCAATTTGAAAAAATGTCCCCTGCTTCGTACAGATATTAGAAAACCGCGTGTGAGATCTTTTGCCTCGGCATTTGGGTAATAGAAGGAAACGGTTGGTACAGATTCTCCTCGATTTCAAGCACAAAATAATTTTGCCATTCCCGGTGGCTCGCCAGATGAGAATCGGCTATCTTTCTCGTCGGGTCTCAGTTCCTACCGCCTTCTCGACAGGGGATTACGTTTTAATCCCATATACCACCATCCGGCCGAGCTGATGTAAAACGTTTAAGATCATAACCAGATCATTCCCGCGGCAAATTCTCGAGAATTATCGACTTTCCGGTGGATTTATCTTGAGTCCGGACAGTTTTCAGTCGTAAGAATTCGAACATTGTCCGCGAATCCACTGTTGGCGTCGCGACGGACATTCGTCACCTTTTGTCGCCAGGACTGCAGCCTGACCCAGCTGCGCCCGTTTGTGAACGTACTACTTAGACGGCGGGTTAACAAATAGTTGGCCAGGCTGGCGATCGAGTTCTCACCGAACTTAGCGAACGCCGGGCGGTTATAAATTAATTCCGCGGGGGACGTTTCCCAGCCACGGTGAGCAAACAGATGCCGTCGACTGGACGTATCGCCGCTAGGAAAAACAGAGGCGGAATAGTTGGCGCTTCGTTACATTGTTTTCCTAAGGTATACACGGTGAATTTAAATTTGTAGCCGCGGCATGAACCGACCGCCGTGCATACATGTATGCGGATGGTCATAAAACAGTGGACACTTTCATAAATGCTATAAATTAGCCTCGCTGAACATAAAGCTTCCCAATGCTCCCAGTTAGCTAATGGTAGGAGCTCGCTCCTAATGAAAATACCGCACTCCGTTCTATTACTGTTTGCACAAAATGCGCCCACCGTTGGGCCAGTTTTTAGAAGTAATTGTAAACAAGTAAATCCGCGGCTTGCTTGAACGTGCGTGTACATACATAATCGTAAAAATAAAGTGCGGTGGAACTAGGGTCGGGAAAAAAAATTTCAACGTTAGAAGAGACTGTTAAGCGTCTTTCTCCATAAACAATTCGAAGGTTCGTGTTAGACACTCACGCGTTTCATTTAATATCCTATTTTTTGCAGCATTCCCGTGTACGTAGAACGTTTATAAAAGATATTTAGTACGCTTTTTAGCGGCTGAGGATGGATAAAATTTCTGTTGCGTCTTGCATTATGATTTAATGTATTTCGTGCAATCTTAATATTATAAAAGGGAAATAATTCGTATAAATGGGAACAGATTCGAGGGATCTAGTATTTTATTATTTTTATCAATAGAAGAAGAATACTTGACAACATTTAAAGCGTCCTCCTTTTTCAAAGTTGATTGCCATTGAACTAAAACAGAATTTTGTTTTTGTGAAGAAATTTCTATCGGTAAATAACTCGAGATGGGAAATTAAAAGATCAACATGTCGACCGAAAGACTTTGCCACCTGAAGTTACAGGCTTCGAATTATTTTTACGATTCACAAAAACACTGTACCCACGTCCCGTATCACAAGTTACCAGGATCTAAAGAACCAGATGACCCCCAAAGGTGTAAGAGTTACGACAGAAAAGAACGAGCAGATTCAGTACAAAATCGGTAAACATTGTACAGCCATGAATCAGTATCGACGTATTTAGACCGCCTGCGGGGCTTGGCAAAGGATTTCGTGGGATAATCTCGACGAAACCAGAACCGTATACCTACCATCGTCGAAGAACGAAATGCGCAGTAAAAATCAGCCAGGGACGAGCATTGTTGCTACATGGTAGTAGTAGTAGTACGTAGTAGCGAATGTTACATTCCAGAAAAAGGGGGATCTTTGACAAACGATTAACTGCGGTATAGAAGTGCACTACTCAATTTGAGGTAGACGAATTTCGGGGTGAAATAAAGTCGTGGTGACTTCGATATGCGACGACCTATCTTTTCTTGACTTCCACTTGTCGCCTGTCTTCCAAAATCCCTTTCCCTTCTATGCATTTTTCCCAGATTCTTTTGCGGTTGGTAACAGGTATTTCGTGGGCAAACTTGCCAAGTGTCGGTCTAAGAATGAGATATTTCGTGGATGTCAAAAATTGAGGGTGAAATATCGTTTCAGCGTTGAAATTCAGGATTACGGATGTTCTGCGTCGAAGAAATTTCTAAGAGTGGAACGCCTAGTGACTGGCTTTATTACACGGTGATTTCTGTAAAAAGATTTTTACGAATGGATATTTGGAACATCTGGAATTTTGCTATATTATTTAGAATAGACTACAGAATTTACTTTGTTTAAAGAAATGCCACGCTTTGTAACATTTTTTCATTCGAAAGGAGAGACTTTGTGGGACATACTTTAGATTTGGCATAAATTCGGACGCTTCTTCAAATTAATTAATTATAAAACTTTCACATTTTTAATTTTACAAAGACCACCATACTTTTTAATTTTCTCAGAACATTCCTCTTTTGTTGTGGTAATTGAAGTGATTTTTAGATCTTTCTCTATGAAATATAATATGTCTGTTTTGTTTCAAAATAAAAAAGTTATTTCACTATATCATGAGATAAACTTGGAAATATGTAAGACCTTTCGTATGAAACATGTATTTTCACGCCAATTTTTCAAGAAGGAATTAAACCTATCTTGTAGTGTTTTGCGCCACTGAGGGGTTTAATTTAACATTATTACGGCGATGCCATCCAAATTTGCTTGAAGGTCAAAAATGGAAATATGCCCTTCTGAAAAATCACTCCTCAATTGTTAAGCATTTATTATTTAGAATAATAGAAAATATCAATATTATAATAATACCATTATGCCAATACCTCTTCACATTTCTAACAGGAACGCAATGATTCATTCACTGTTTTTCAAAAATCGTATAATAAATTCATCATTTAGTACATAATACAAACAACAGAGACAAGCAATTACAGTCCATAATCAGGTGATTTAATTGTAACTACCCGCATTATAATAAGGCGATAATACTTCATCTAGGTATCTGTATAAACATATTCACCGTTTCCACTGACATGTACCCTTCTTCAGGGACTTACATTTCATCCCTAGGTCTCAACGAGCCGTCTATAAATATGTAGCACCCGGGTCGGCGATAAAACCAATAAAAGCGTGCACTCTCGTGATTTATCGTATTATTCGGCATTATTAAACGGTGCCATTTATATTCGTCTTGCAGTCCGCAGCTCGTACGCGCGAAAAATCGAGAAACCCTTGGAAAATGTACCGACCTGGAAACGTTCCTCCTCCCAACCACGCCACACGGGATTTCATTCTGTATTTCTGCGTTCTTGGATCACGGTTGTTGCGTGATAAACCTCGTGCCTGAAACGGCGCGGAATACGTCAGATAAAAGATCTCGTCTAAATCCCGTCCCGCTCGTTAGGGCGGATTTACGCGTAAACAGCGCGCTGTCAATAGTTATTAGCACCGTGAGGTATTAGAAGTAGGAGGCCTCGGCGTAATCTCATTTCGCCGTCATATCTAGGTCAAACGGAGCCGCGACAAAGAGATTACTTTTCTACGGAATCTGCTGAATTAGCTGCATTATTTATCAAGCTCTACATGTCGGGAGAATTAACGAAGCTTTATTCCATTATACAAGGTGCGGGGTAATTTCGCATCATGAATTACTCTTACGTAATATCGCATTGCACGGTCGCGCGTATATCCGCGCTACGTTTCGATATATCACGGCGAAGCTCCAATACGATTTTATATTTCACGCGAATGCAAATTCGCTGTTTTATGGCCACCCGTTCGCACATGCAGATTAGTGTTCTTGCTGGGGAAACATTGGATTTTCAATGTTTGGAAGAGGGGCATGCTTGTACTGTAATTTCAATTGTTCCTCGTTTATAATGCTGAATTAGAGGGCTCGAGGAACTCGATACAGTGGCGCCTGAACACGAGAAATTCAATAGTATGGGATCAGGAACAAGGCCGGCGTGAATTGTGTGGAATTTGTGGAGTATTCCACACTTCAGACTTTGCTGTGCGTGGAATTCCACATTCAGGAATTTGGAAGGCATTTCACAATTTCTTATTTTTTGTTTGTACTGTTTTTTAGGCTGTTGAAATTTGATCTTTTAATTTGTACTACTATCTGACTCCACACTCGGGGAAAATTTGATTCGACGATGGGCGAATCTAGGGATCGGGAACTCCGCATAAGAGGGAGTCCGGAATGAGAGACCTCGGAGGGTCGGTGTTGGTGGAGTTGGTTAAGCGGCTGCCTACTACGCAGAGAATCCGCAAGATCGTGAGTTCGAGTCTCATCGCCCCGGGCCCTTTTTTCATGGCTCCCGAGCACATAGGAATTAAAAAACCTTAGGTATTCCTACAATAGTGACTGTCTCAGGCATTCGTAAGGGCTAACAGAGTTCTCTCCAAACTTGCAAAACTCTCGAAGACTCTTTCAGTGATTTCTAACTAAGGAGGTGCATACAAAGCGACCTTGGACACATTGGGTCTAATGTATAAACCGTCTGAGACCCTCAGTAACCGTTGAAATCTTTCAGTATAACTTCCAGGACCTCTAGAGTTCCCTAAAATTCCCTACACCTCCAAGAGTCTCCAACATTCTTGGGACTGCAGACTGGTAGAAGAATCTAACTCCCTTGCATCCAGGATTAAAGTCTCTGACCTCTATAGTACAGCACCATCTTATTGGATTCGCATAAATTTGTGAACTCGATCAGAGAGCTGCAAACAGTTTCACGAGTCTGCAAATTCTTTTTCATTCACATGTATGCGCCTGTACGGTATGCACGCATTATATGTCGCAGCATTGTTCATCCCGTTTGAGACATCACAGGAGCTGCAGATTTATAATTGGGTAGAGTTCAAAGAAAAATAAACTGACACTGCTTTAGGAAAATTGAAATAGTTTAATTAAAATTGTTTCGTTGCCAATTAAACGGGAAAAGTGTGCGAGACCGTATCTCAGGAATTTTAACAACGCGTGATCTGATCGACACATGTCAGATATAATGCGATTATCTGTAAGATCTCCAATCCCCTTGCTGTTTTAATCAGCTTAAGTGACAAAGGCAAGGAGTTTTCGCAAATACGACTCCAATATTTAACTACTCGCAAGGGGATTCCGTACGACATCTACGGTGATTCCGTCTCTGGTTTAATTTTGCATGGATTATTTCTTGTGGTATAAGGAAAGCTCTGAATTCTAATAAAAGCTCTGGTTTATTAAAATTGTATTGCGTGAGTGATGAGGAGCAGAACTGTGTTGGATGTACGTGCAGGATGTTTAGAGTACTACTTAATTATCTGCTTCGTCGTCCGATTTCCAAGACACTTGAGATATTATAATAACAAAAAAAGTTATTAACAAAACTTTATCTGTTTTAAACGGAGAACATAATGCAGTAATGAAGATATTTAAGTTGTGAAGTTCTTGAGTCTTTTAAATGGGACCATGTGATATGTTTACCATAATATTATAGGGAACATTAATAATAACACAAATTCATGTATATGTATAAAAGTAAATTTAGTATTATAGTGAAAATATCGTATGGTCCGATTTAAAAATCTTTTACTGAAGGGAAGTAATTCTCAACATTTCCTTGACAGCAATTTGTTCTTCGTTTGAAACATATCAAGTTGCTTTAATGTTGGGAAAACATGGGAGAAAGTATTAGAATAAATTCTTTTCATGCAACGCTTCGTTTTCAAGAAAACTAACTTCAAAGTTTCGTTGAGTGCACGTGCGTTTACTTGTCTGACTACGGACAAGTAGACTTCTACTCGTGCTAGTATAAACACAAGGTTATAAAATGAAAGTATTTGTACAAATTACATAATTTTTTTAGCACTAATAGTTTTATTTCACTTAAAATATAGGTTTAAAATTTTGACTTCGCTCTTGAGAACTTATATTTAGTAGTCACACCTAGTCAAATTTAAGCTATTATAATGCTACTGCAATCTTCTCCATTAATTGAGCAAGATTCAGACTGTGTGCAGTATAAATTAGAAACTTTGCATGAGTTCATATAATACGATGTCAGGTCGTATGAAATACAAGCTTCAGTAGAAATTTACCTGCCCCTAACCAGACAGACCGAGCCAAGATAAATGCAGGCATACTCGTTGAAACTTCAAAGTCATTTTTCTCGAAACCGAAACCTCACACGGAAAACAGAATTTCCAAAATTACTGTTTATTTTTGCACAAAAGATGATCCCGTCCTCGTTTGTGCAACGGAAATCCTTCCAAAAGACGAATTTGAATACTTAGAAAGGACACTAATATTCTTCTCTTTCTTTTTAATGAAAATACATGTAGCCTCTTCTTTGTCAAAGTCATCATCAAGTTCAAACCATAAACCATCATATAACTTTGAACCTAGTAATTTAAAATGTAATTACTCTGCATAACCAACAAACCCCTTTCCTTACTGCATACAGGTTGGCCCACGTAACCTTGAACATCTAATATTTTAGAAACTACTGAATCAATTTTAATCATTCTCTCTTTCATGTATTTCGTGAGTCTTGCACTTCGGAATGAGATGTCGCAACAGGATTGCGCGCTGTCGCAGAGGGTCCACTGAAAAACAGAAACTACAGGATGTGGTGATAGATAAAACACAGACCCAGGACCTTCTCTCTGAAAATTCTTTGGGAGAGAGATATGAGTACGAATGAGACTTTGTTAATCTCATTTCGAACTTGAAGCACTCGCAACTTTTGATGGGCCACTTGCAAAGAAAGGGTGCTTACACGAAAGTGATTGTATTTACGTAGATTTTAATTAAAAATTTTGAAGTTACACTCCATTTTAACCCCATTCAGGGGTGACTGCATAAATCCACGAAAGGGATCAGAGTGATTAAACTTGATCTAGTATTTCCCAAGATATTAGCTGTTCAAGGTCACGCCGATCACCTTATATAATAGAACGACTTACTTCCATCCTGAAGCTTGATGTACAACAAGGTTCACGCTGCATCTGATGTCTCAATGAAATTTCAGCGCCGTCCGTCCAAATAGTGGACGCCCTGGGTGATCCCCTGAGGGACAAGTACTACGAGGCCGACAGCACCATCGAGCTATTGTGCGTCGTGCGTCACATAGCGATGCAAGTGCAGTACAGCGTCGTCCAGTGGCTCCACGGCAACCGAGTTCTCAACTATGACACGACGAGGGGTGGTATCAGGTGACCGAAACGCTTAAATGTTACTAACTTTCTTCCTGTAAGTAATAACAACTATGTACTCCCGACACTCTACAAAACTTACCGGAACTTCTCGCGTTACCTAAGCGAGACCTGAAAGAAGGATCTTGAGAATTCCAATTCTCACGTTCCTGCGCGGTATCTATTTTAATAATGGCTAAAATCTGGGAAACGTAACATATCGGCTGGCATCTATCGTTCGAGAAAATCTCAAGGTCCTTCTACTAATTGTTTCCAAAAAGCTTGGTTTCTGGATTAAAAATTAAATCGCCACGCAGTACACTGCGAAAGCCTGCGACAGAGAGGAGCAAGTGGACCGCGTTCTCCAACTTGGGATCGATTCCTCGTGCAATTAGAACTGCTTCGAACATTCTGGTACTTTCAAATATGGCGGAAGACAGAATACCAAGGAAGATCGAGTTACGGGTAATTTCCATGCAAATTTTCGGAAAAATGAATTCAGAGGGTGCGTTTGGGCGGATATTAAAGAACTGCAAAGTTTCGCGATGGTTCGGTGTCCAGGATCGCGCGGTCCCCGAAACGATCACGGGCCAAACATACTTTCTTCCGCGCGGATATTGAAGCGGGGCCAATTTTATGCTTCCCCGTGCGTCGCCGACTAAGTGGAATGTAGGAGAATTCATTATCAAAATTTCACATAATTTAAATCGCTCGCCATTTATTCCAGCCCCGTCCACTGCTGTAGCCAGCAGAACGCGTCAGCGTAAGAATCGAAGGCAAACTCCGCGCAGTTTATGAATTTAAATTATGAATGTAATTCGGAAAGCGCAGCCACGGAGAAGAACCCGGGAGAAGGAGAACAATGATACACGCCAGATGAAGGTGAAATATTCGTCTCATCGCGAACTTATTTTATGGACCGCGCTAAAGTTTCGCGAATACATTACAGTTCATGAATTTTCAAATTTCTCAACTGATTCTTTATTTTCTTGCGTTTCTAAATCTCGAGACTTTGGTAATCGAAAAAGCGTTAAGGTAATTCCATGGAGCAACGTACATGCACAGGATAAATTTGAAGATAAATAGTTTCTATTGATGTATAAAATAAAAATAATTAGCCAAGAAAGTAGGTATATATATATATTTTTTGGAGCTAAAACAGCTAGGAAAAATCTGGAAAAGCAGTTTCTATAGTAAAAACTCTAGCATGCATTTAAAATGTTGCTGGATTTGAAGCTTATGATGTAATTTAGCTTTTAGAGAACCTAGGGGTGCAATAAATCTCGCACTTACATCCCCAACGATCCCCTATTTTATCTTTCGCCTTAAACACTCCAGAGCTCTAAAATCACCATGATCATCCGAATGTGAGTTCCCCCTTGAATTTCCCCTAGTTCAGCACCCCTCCAGATTCTCCATAACACTTTGGGTGGCGCAAGGCTTCAAGAAATACTCCTTCGGATCGGTCATACCTTCCCGAGCGATCGCTTCTGCTCGGAACATTTAAATTTCTGTATCGTCTGCCAAATGGATAGGCGAGGTTTTCCCAATGAAAATAAGTCCAAATACGAGCTTATTCGAGCTGTTTTTAATAATACTTCAAAATCCCAAAGACCAATTATACACTTTACATGTATTATACTCGTTATCCATTGATAATGCTTGCACAAATATCTAATAGAGAATACAGAAATTACAATTCCCATTATTGGGATCACTCTGGCAACGAAGTACAAAGCGAATTTCTATCTTATTGTTGCTTTATCTTCAAAGTAAACATCCAAGGACTCTCGGGCCATACCTTCGATGCATCCTAGGAAATACCAACGTGAGAGCACGTCGGAGTGCTGTGCACAGGATGAAAATCCCGCCGCCAGTGAAAGCGCCACTTCAGAATTATCGCCCACGAAAACCACCCTGGGGGTAGATAAGTCCATAACTCACCATGCCCCTTAAAAAAACCTGAAAATCCTCTCAAGTCCTCTTCCAAGTAGGTACCAGCCTCCACTCGTGCAAGCATACATTCATTGCGCTATACCTCGCCGGTAAGACGCCCCGAAACCAACCCCCTGTGCGATGGCTTCGATTGCCGCGTAAAGGTGACACACGTGTCAGTTTCGCTAGGGTTCGATGTCGTCATTGTCAGTGCTAACATGAATCGTTTCCCTGTTCCGAAATGAAGCAGTTCACACTCGTCCGTGCCAGTCTCAGGACACTGAAACAAATATGCCATTGGCACTGACGGCACTGCACCGCCGCGGAGCCCTGTTCGCGCGCGTGGTCCTTAAAACCGGCGTTCTCGCGACTCGCTGCTCCGCGGCCGATCGGTGAGCCGTCGTAACTCGTCATAAATCATGCACGATAGCCTGGTTGAACCCGAGACGACCGCCAACGCTGAGAGTGGGCTCGGTGGCGCGCGCGCGCCGTCGGAAACGGGATCGAGATACGCTCGTTACGCCGAAGTTATAATCCAATGTCAACAATTCGAGCTGCCTTTCCGCCTGATCCCCAGCCACGTTGATTCGCGTCGTGTAAACTCCGACAGGCTTGAAAATGCGCGCCGTGCAGGGTTGCGGGCGCCGCAGCCCGGGAGCCTGATCGCGGAGGCAACGGTGAACGCCGCGGTGAGACAGGGAACGCGAGGAGGAGGGTCTAGTCGCGAAAACGCTGTCGGCGGGCTGGCTCGACTGCTCGCCTAGAGGAAAGTTAGACGGCGGTAAATGAAATTAGTTTGCCCTGTGCGCGGCGCGCATACCGACGCTTATACACGTAGAGGCCTCTCGTTTCCGGAGCATCCTCCTCCCTCCCCCCCCCCCCAGCGACCACTTCACCCCTGCCGACGACCACGTGGCCCGTGGAAACCGCAGACCGTAAACACGTCGCCGCAGGAAGCGCCGTTTTGCCGCTCGTTATTTTTCTACGCGATATAACCGTCCGCCTACGGGGGACTGCTCGGTGAAACGTACGGCGGCAAGTTATTGTCGGCGCGATTACTTGGCGGTGACTTTTAATTAAGCCGGCTGAATGTTCGACGACAGGAACGGATATTGGCGTTCCGCGTGGCGTCGTTGCCAGGAACGCGTTGATCAGCGCGGAATGAGGCGAAGAGGAATGCTGAAGTGTTCTTTGTCGCTGTCTGGGGCAGGATATACTTACCCGGCTCTAAACAATTAGAGGGTCGCTAGATGGACTGTATGTCCGCAGAGTGCAGTTGATTCTCGGACATCAGCTGCGCTCATACAGCAAAGAGACGTTCCCACTTGAGGCGAATTTACGCGGTTTACTTTGGTTGGACGAGATTTTATTCTCTTTATATTTTCTTAAGGAGTCTTTCTACTGTGAAGCTCCGATAAAGTACCGCTCTTTGGAACTTTTTTTTTCACAAACAAATGTGTTTACTAAATTGATGTTTTTCTATTTATTAATATGTATTTTGAGAATACAAAAAAGTTAAACGGAAAAAGTAACCAGAGTAACAAAAAAAGTTCCAAACAGCGGGACTTTATCAGGGCGTCACAGTGGAAAGACCCATTAAGTTTTTGAGTGCTTAAAATCGCATTCTCAAATTACCATTGTTTTTTTCATTTCATTTCATTTTATTTGTAGTAATTGGTATTATGTAATGGTTAATATTACGTTCTTATGATTAGGCTTATTAACAGTTTTTTGGTGTGAATTGTTATGCAGCTGAACGCAGGTGAAATTAAGGTGCTTACTGGAAATTTTAGTATAATGGTGACTCGGGTAGTATAATTTGTTTAGAAAAGTTTACCTGATGCGGAATGCTAAAAGAGCTATAACGAAAATTTTAACGCCACCGCGTGGTAGTTCACTCTGATCCTTCTATACTCTGGAGGAGAAATTGCGCAAATTATGGATTATTCAGTTGCTTTTTGTCCAGACAATAGTACACAAACACAAATCTGTACGATGTTGCTGTTTCAGAGCATTCCAATTTAATTAATATCTCATTCTGAAAAATATAAAACGTCATTTTCAGTGCTCTAGACTAACGGACCCCCTTAATTAATTAACATTAATTGACACATCGCGACAGTGAAAAAATTAGAATTTCCATTCATAATTCTGCTCCGTAAAAGTGCTCCGCCGTAACGGTAATTTGTCACTTCAATTTCCACGACTGCCACACCCACAGATAGAATCTCGGATGAATTAAATTAAATCGTCAAGCTGCATTTTGCAACATGCAATATTTTCCGCTGAAGTTACCATTCTTGATGTTGTTACGTATGTGGAATTTTCCCATACGCCGCTCTCAACCATTTTTCGAGCTCGCGTCTGCGAAGGGAAAACGCCCTAAAAGCCTTTTTGTTTATCACATACCACTAAGGGGGTCATGATCTCGACCATCTGGATCACGACCATGGGAACGGGAGTGACACGACGACCCCGAAGGATTTCCTTATATGGAAATTCCTAATGCATCCCCACTCATTTTTGGGACTATATAAACCCTTTGGTTTCATCTCTCGTCGGTTAAAAGCTATAGAGTCACGCGTAAAGTCACGTCGTGTCACGCTCGTACAGAGTTGGTAAGATCGGGCTAAAGTCCCTGTCAGAATCATAGTTAACCTCATAGGATCCGCGAGTCCGGTTTATATCCTATTTGGCACTTTGAAATAGCCACTCGTACGCCCCGCATCGCCAGTGCGTCAACACCGTGCAACTAGTGGTAACCTACACACTTTTATTTATTATTTAATCGCGACACTTACATTTGTACAATAACTAATTATTGAATATACGAATGGTGTTCACGTGTAAATCGAGTAGATTCGTTAAACCCATCTCTTACCCAGCGATCCTTATAATATTAGTAGCACTCACCCACTGATACAACTTTACCGCTCGAGTTGTATCAAATATTAATTAAGAGTTACGAGGCATTACTAACATTTCCCGCGACTCCCTGATTTCGCATCAGGTTCGTTCGCAACCTTTCATCCACAACAAGGAATCTTCTCCAACCCAGTGGCTCCCCGATTTCGCATCGGGTTCGTCCACGAAACCTCACCCTCCTACGGCTCCCTGATTTCGCATCAGGTTCGTCCGTATCCTACAGCTCCCTGATTTCGCATCAGGTTCGTCTGTAAATCTACCAACTTCCGAACAGCTCCCTGGTTTCGCACCAGGTTCGTCTGTGAATAATCCAACCTCCTAACAGCTCCCTGGTTTCGCACCAGGTTCGTCTGTGAACTTCATCCTAGTGACTCCCCGATTTCGCATCGGGTTCGTTCACGACGTTTCACCTTCCTGCGGCTCCCTGATTTCGCATCAGGTTCGTCCGCGTGTGACTCCATTCCTAGAGGCTCCCTGATTTCGCATCAGGTTCGTCCTCGCCGTCAATAATCCTAGCGGCTCCCTGATTTCGCATCAGGTTCGTCCGCGCCCCTAACTAACAAACTCATAAACCGTATTCCTTGGGAAATATCTTCCTCGCCGGCCTCTCGCGTTGCCGCAGCCCCGGCTCGTAACAGAACTGGTGACAGCGGTGGGATGCTACTGCATTAGAATCGCCGTAAAATTTGGGTTTTTAAATACGTTAAAATCACTCGTAATTTATTATCGACGATATACTAGTTTTCTCTAGTCGAGTCACTTAGTAATTTTAAAATGGCAACCGCACAGGCGAACGTCTCTTCTAATGATATTATGAACCTGACAGTTTCAATTGCAAACTCAATGTCGCTTTTGACGCAACGGACATGTATACAGAATATTACTATGTCAATTCCAACCTTCGACGGTGAAAGTCCACCCTTGACGCGCTTTGCACAAAATGTGGAAGACGGGTTAACTTTGATTCCTGAGGGTACGGAAGCCGAGTATCTTGCTATAATATTAACGAAACTGATCGGTCCGGCACGCAGGTGCACGTTAGAGCATAAATTCGAGTCTGTTAAGAAATTAGTTCAACATCTAAAAAAGAGATTCGCGCCGGGAAGAAGTTTGTCATATTTTCAAGTCGAAATCGCGAAACTAAGCATTCGCGAAGGAGAAAGTCTGCGACAGTACGTCGACAGGACTAGCCATCTCGTTTATTGTGCGCGCGGAGCTATTCGGGAAAGGTATCTGGATCACGCTGAAGACTTCGTCAAAGAAATGGAAAAAGACGTTAAAGAAAACTTCATTGATGGTTTACCGGATCGAATTTCCTGGAAAGTGTCGGCTCAGATTCAAGACATTAAAACACTTGAACAAGCTTACGACGCCGTGCTACAGATAGATAGAAAATTAAGGAATCGACGACAGTCGCCCCGCAACGAATCGCCCTCCAGGTGGTCTCGCCGAGACCATTACGCCGAAGATTCTCGTCGCCACGACCGCGAAGTGTCGTACCCACTTTCTCCGAGTAGATACGACCAGAACAGGGATCGGTCTCTTAGAACATCTGGTTTTGAAGAGGAACGAGAAGGACGGACACGCACGACGGCCTGGACCTTGCGTCACCGGAGCCCCTCAGAATCCCCTTCTTATCGCTCCGACTCACCGTACGCAGATGATAGAGAAAAACATTATTCTATTTTAAAAAACCCCGATAAAGATCGCAAGCCGAGTTTATATTGTTGGCATTGCGGTATAACTGGACATGACGGAAAATCTTGTAGGAAACATCCGCGTAGCCCGAGATATCAACGAGACTCGCGAGATTCATCCGTCGAATCAAACAAGTCTTTAAACTTCGATCGCGCTCAACGTATAGGCGACACGATGAGCGGAAACAAAGAAGCTCGCCAAAGGACAGTCCGCTTCGAAGAGGAACCCTCATCAGGGAAGCACCTGCCCCACGCATCAAAATCAAGGTTCCAGAACTGGAGTCAGGAACGGGAGAATTCTTAATCGACGGTGGAGCATCCGTTAATTTAGTAGTCATTAACGCCCTGGGAGAAAAAGCCGCGATAAACTCTCGGGAAGAAATCGAATTAACCGGAATTACTACTAATCCAATTCATACTTTAGGAACAACAATTCTTCATATCCACGAAGCTCCTGCACTTTTCTATGTAGTAAAAGAACTTGCAATAGAAGCAGACGGACTTATAGGAAGCCCATTTCTAAAACAGGAAGAGGCCGAAATTTCCTATTATCATGGGACGTTGGTATTAAAAAATAAACCAACCCGACCTCTACGTTTTTCAAATTATCAGGACCTACCTCAAATGAAGGAGCCATTAACATCGACCAAACACCGTATCGAGCCCCGGACGTCTCAACAGATTGCTATAACGATAACAAACTCGAGGATTAAGGAAGGATATTTACCACGTATCAAGACCCTCGAACATCTTTACATAGGGGAATCAGTTGTGAGTAACAATAAAGGGAAGTGCTACGTTATGGCAACAAATACCAGCGATGTACCCTTAGACGTAGAGATAGAGCCACAAACATTAGAGCCATTCGATATCTTCGGGTCATCAGACGAAGATTTTTACCCAGCTGTAGAACACCCGTCAAAATTCAGACCCAATGAAGATAGAATGCAAAAAATCTTAGAAGCCCTAAACACTAAACATTTGAACAAGGAGGAACTAGATTTCGTTACCAATTTGGTTAAAGATTTTCCCGACCGATTCTATCTTCCTGGAGATAAACTCGGGAAGGCCCGCGACTTTAAACATTCAATCCATACATCCAATGATATTCCAATCAACACAAGACAATATCGTTATCCTCTCATACATCAAAAGGAAATTCAAAAGCAAATCAGCGCGTGACCTCGGGAACATGTCCCGCTGCCTGGTCATGTACGTGGAAGACCCCACCACATTCTGGGTCTCCCTGGACAAGTACGGCGAGGCAGCAAAGGTTATGCTGCGCGAACTAAGAACTCACATGAAGTCCAGACAACACCTATGTCTGCCAGCAATGGACAATATCAGGCCGGGACGATTCGTCACCGTAAGTTTCCCCAGGAAGGAGTGGCTTCGTGGCGAGATCACCGCAGTGCATGGGACCACCTGCACCGTCTTCCTTGGCGATTATGGTATCGCAATGGACTGCCCTGTCGCGGAATTGCGATCTCTGCCACCTCAGTTCCACGCCCTCCCCTGGCAGACAGTGAGGATCCAACTAAGAGGCGTCAAGTTACGCTCCCGCCGACCGCTCCAGAGGACGACGCAGATTGCAGAGGTAGTTATGGCGAGAAGGAAGGGCCTCCTCACCAACGTCCAGTCAACGCCGGACGGCCTCACAGCCTCACTGACGCTGGATCGACTACCGGGACAGCCACCACTCGATGTCATCGAGCACTGGCTGCAGATCGGCTACGTGGTGCCCAGCAACGACTAAACTCTTACACCCGGCAATACCTACCGATAAGTACACTAATTACACCACACTACACCCGACAATTCTCTTTTACACTTTTTCTTATAAAAGGATTTGTGGGGCGTTTTCCCTTCTTTTGAAAAGCATCACGAGAATCGCGATGTTTTGTCTTAGGGGGGAGATGTTACGTATGTGGAATTTTCCCATACGCCGCTCTCAACCATTTTTCGAGCTCGCGTCTGCGAAGGGAAAACGCCCTAAAAGCCTTTTTGTTTATCACATACCACTAAGGGGGTCATGATCTCGACCATCTGGATCACGACCATGGGAACGGGAGTGACACGACGACCCCGAAGGATTTCCTTATATGGAAATTCCTAATGCATCCCCACTCATTTTTGGGACTATATAAACCCTTTGGTTTCATCTCTCGTCGGTTAAAAGCTATAGAGTCACGCGTAAAGTCACGTCGTGTCACGCTCGTACAGAGTTGGTAAGATCGGGCTAAAGTCCCTGTCAGAATCATAGTTAACCTCATAGGATCCGCGAGTCCGGTTTATATCCTATTTGGCACTTTGAAATAGCCACTCGTACGCCCCGCATCGCCAGTGCGTCAACACCGTGCAACTAGTGGTAACCTACACACTTTTATTTATTATTTAATCGCGACACTTACATTTGTACAATAACTAATTATTGAATATACGAATGGTGTTCACGTGTAAATCGAGTAGATTCGTTAAACCCATCTCTTACCCAGCGATCCTTATAATATTAGTAGCACTCACCCACTGATACAACTTTACCGCTCGAGTTGTATCAAATATTAATTAAGAGTTACGAGGCATTACTAACATTTCCCGCGACTCCCTGATTTCGCATCAGGTTCGTTCGCAACCTTTCATCCACAACAAGGAATCTTCTCCAACCCAGTGGCTCCCCGATTTCGCATCGGGTTCGTCCACGAAACCTCACCCTCCTACGGCTCCCTGATTTCGCATCAGGTTCGTCCGTATCCTACAGCTCCCTGATTTCGCATCAGGTTCGTCTGTAAATCTACCAACTTCCGAACAGCTCCCTGGTTTCGCACCAGGTTCGTCTGTGAATAATCCAACCTCCTAACAGCTCCCTGGTTTCGCACCAGGTTCGTCTGTGAACTTCATCCTAGTGACTCCCCGATTTCGCATCGGGTTCGTTCACGACGTTTCACCTTCCTGCGGCTCCCTGATTTCGCATCAGGTTCGTCCGCGTGTGACTCCATTCCTAGAGGCTCCCTGATTTCGCATCAGGTTCGTCCTCGCCGTCAATAATCCTAGCGGCTCCCTGATTTCGCATCAGGTTCGTCCGCGCCCCTAACTAACAAACTCATAAACCGTATTCCTTGGGAAATATCTTCCTCGCCGGCCTCTCGCGTTGCCGCAGCCCCGGCTCGTAACAATGTGAAGGAGATTCGGAGCAAAGAATAAAAACTCGTTTCGTTATACGACTTTCCTTCGGCTTCAAGAAACGTTCCGCGAAGGATCAATCTTAATTCGTCAGCGTGCTGGACTTAATTTGACTTAATCTTCCTGTAAAAAGGAACGTATTACTTTCGTGAACATATTAATTAATTTCTCGCGCATTCCGTTCGTCGTTGGAGAAACGTGATCCATCATCCGGCCACCGACCACTTACGGTTAATTAGGTACATAAATAAAATTATTGATAAACCAATTTGTTTCTCTAAGCTTACAGCGACTGCTTAAACGTAATTTCAGCTGGCACGAATACCTTGCAGTTGAAACGAATCACATCCAAAGGTGTAGGATTTAACTTCCCCTGGAAGTAATTAAAAAAATTCCACCTACCTCTTTAATTAAAATTAATATTTGCACTAAAATACCATCGTTATATTTGCACTGAAATGCCGGCATAATTAAACATATTTAAATTCAGGATGACTCGATGTCATCGGAATTTTGGAATTTTCGAACACGGTTCCCTTCGAATTTCTACATATTACGAAACTATAGTGTTCGTTTCATGTACCACGCTTGACGCAAATTTAATTTATTCAATGCACTTAAACATTTCTTTCACTCTTCCGTTTGAATGTACTTCAATTCAGTTGTAAAATTTCAGAACGTGTAATTGGCTGTCTATATACTCGAAGCACTTCCCTCTTAGATCTAATGAAACTTCTTAATTTAAAGGGGGATGCTTCAGGACAACGAAATATTCACGAAGCATTTCCAAATTTAATATAAACTGTACAGACAGCTACCCCGTGAAACACAATTTTAACTTGCACAGGAATTACTTGAATCGATACGTTTCGCGGAAAATATGGGAACAGAGATAATAGCTGGCACGATGAAATTAGTCCTGCCCAGGGACGCGTGAACACCGCGGGGATTCAATCCCGTTTGTTATGCACTCGTCGGCTACGGAGGTGATTTTTCGTGGCATTAAAATTACAGAGATGCGTCGAGGACAAATTTACGCTCCCCTGTAATGCTAATTCCATTACTTAGACGAGTATGCGTTCCGTTCCTCTGCCCCGTGACGCAATTAGTAAAAGCGAGGAAGCGGGCAGGTTCAAACGAAAGCAAACAGCAGCGGGTGAAAAATGTACCGGCTGCCGGTTCATTAACTAAAAGAAACCAGGCGAAAATCGAGGTTTCTTAACGCCGTGGATCAACGAGCAATCATCCTCGAAGCTGCAGCCGAGCCAAGATAACGAACGTACAAATTGCAGTAGTGGAAACTTTTTCAATTAAAGGCCAACCCATACCCTCTGTCGCGGGCAGAGTTAACTGAAACAGGTGTTATGGCGTTTACCGTTAACTTTAAATACAATTTCCAATTACGTTCCTTGAAAAAATATATATGTGTAGAGTGTAGACCTAAGTGTACAGGAAAAGTTGCAAATATTACAGATGTAGCATCGTTAAACTTTTGGAAAAAATGCACTCATACATAGGAAAATTCTTCCTAAGGGGAGGTTTCGGTCTGGAGCCCTTAAAAAAGGTGATCTTTAGGAATTAATTAAAAGAAAACTACCACAGATAATTTAATGGGAATTTTGCGTTGAATTAAGAATGTCTTAAACTTTGGAAATATATTTTTTTTTCGTAATTAATCATTACAAATGGCACTGGAGATTCGTTGAAGTGGGGGCGTAAAAGAATTCATCCAAAACGGTGTAATTATATTTAGAACCCTTTGTTTCTCCAAACTTGTCCTTCGCCAACAATTTGTTTCTTCGGTTGTCCCAGGTGGAAATTGAGAGTTGGGTATAAATATCTAATGGGTCCTCTTCTGCTGAAACGATACACGGGGATTTATTAAAATCCGGGAGCAATGGGGGATGGAAGCGGGATCAAAGGCCGCGCGTTGCGCCACGCGGTAAGGAGAAACAGCAAAGGGAATAAATCCACCCGTGATATAATCCCGACAATTAATAACAATAAAAAAAGGGATAGATGGACGAAAAGGCAGGCGCGATTGAAGAGCAGTCGTTATCCCCGAGCCCGCTCTCCTCGCTTTGCGCTTCTCCCCAGACGCCGTGAAACGTAACTCGAGAATATTTCATAATCCCCCTCGCTTTTCGAAACGGGCAAAGCCCGGATCGTTGAAAGAGAAATGGAAACGAAACGAAATGTCCATTTCGCCGCGCGCGTCAGCTAAACCTGTGTCGTGTATTAGGCGTACAATGCAGAGGGATGGGGGCTGGAGCGACGAGGAGTGAGAATAAAAATCCGTAGAGCAATCTCTCAAAGAATGGGATCCACTTTTCGCGTATGTTCCCGGCCACTATCCTCAAAAAGGAACGTTTGACGGGTCTGGCGTCGAAAATTGAAATTTCAACATCCTGTCTCGTATGCTGCAGCGTGAAAACGGACCTAATGGAAGAGGGGGCCAATTCGACTCTCAGTATAGCGAGGGTGGGACCAGGTGACAGCGGGAACTACACGTGCCATCTCACCACGATGCCTGATCAACCCGCTACGATTCACGTGCACGTGCTGAACGGTGAGAATGAACATATTTCCGTGGATTCGCGGCGAGATTACAGAGTCCAAAAATCCTGTAGAAATTATAAACACAGTGTCCAGTTGACGTAAACCCATGAAACAGCTTTGGCAAATATAATTACAGGCATATAAGTAGCTTGTAGAGCTTCGTTTTGTCCACGCCGCAGTGTTTTATTTAAATTTTCCAGCATGTTCACTGCGAGCGAAATCTTTTCCCAGCGTTACAACTTGTCTCTGTAATAATACAGCTGTGATTACAGGCGATGAGAAAGCGCAATTGAAAATTTAAATATAGTTTTGCGCAGCCATGTCGAGCTATAGTGAAGTTTGTAGAAGAAAGTAAGGCAAGGGAATGGCAGTGGCGGATTTAAGGGAAAACGCCAAGGTGGAAAATGTTCTGGGACACCCTGTATACGTGACAAAATTACAAATAAATCTATTCGCGTGTGGTATGAAAATTATGGGAAACAGAAAAAGATATAATGTTTACATAAAATCATCATTTTTCTGGAACATGGGAGGCCTTCTGGGCGGGGCATCGGCCGTCCGTTAAATTCGCCCCTGGGAGGTGGAAAACAAATTAGTTTGTATGCCAATCTCAAATCTAATCATTCTTTATTTCACACAAATTTTTCGCTATCTAGTGGAGGGAACCTACCATTAGAAATCGCACTATTCCTCAGCATAGTCACACATTAATATTATAATCTATTTATGTAATGCGATAGATTTCTTCTTTCTAATATTACAGAAAAAGGGGATGTTTTAAATGGCACATGTGCTACCATTATCGGTTGCTGAATAAACTCGTCAGATCCTCAAAATTCTAATCAGTACATTTAAAACTCTCTTAAGAGTGCATGTGCATGAAAGTAAAATGTTGAAAAGCACACCCCAAAATAACGTTTTACTTTTTACTTGACGTTTTACTTATTATCCATTATTGAAAATATTTTAGAAGAAACAGTACAAGTTTATAACGTATAGTTATATTTTATAATCACATAGTAATGATAGGTTGTGTGTAAGAACTCTTATTCTACTATATACTATAGTTTTATGAGTCACACGTGATTATTATACTTCACCACAATCTCGAAACTTTATGGATATTTTGGCAATTACGAAAACAAAAGGCCGAAAGCGAACTCTCGTTTGTTGTATCCAGATATTTCTGTAGATGCGCCGCGTATCGAGCAGATTTAACCGAGTACATGCCGTAACTCATGTTTCTCTAGCGTTTATGGCATCGTGCCGGGTCAGTTGAAAATTTCATTCTCGCTGTTTTATACTTTATACCGTTTCAACGATTTACTACACGTCACGGATTCTACTGTCCTTTCGCAACTATGGAAATTTTGTTGATTGCATATAAATTATAATCGATATTATATTTTTTAATAGTAGCTGGTTTACTAGGTAATTTGAATATTGTGATTTTTTAATATTATTACATTTGTATGATATTTGTGCGATGCATTTGCTGCTGCACGCGTTAACAATTTATTGAGATGATAGATTAAGTCTTTTATATATATATATTAAATAATTTATCTTCTTTTTTCGACTCGTACAGCATTCTTTTACTACAGAGTTCTACTTTGAAACAACATCCAAACGAAATGTATAACTTTCATAATATGGAGAAATTCAGACTTTGAGAGAATTAATATTTTATACCATTCAGGACAGTCTTGTATGCTTTAATAATATCGAACGTGATTTAAAGTAAAATATTCCAATTAAACAGACGTTGATGATGGTGTTCTTAATGAAGCTAAATAATTTAATATAACGTAAAAGTAATATGCAGCTGCTTGAATAATTTATTATATAAACAAACGAATGCAGATATACTACGCATCTATTAGTTACATACTTTATGTATAACAATTATTATGTGCATTACCAAAATCAAATTTTGAAAACTTAATTGTATTTATATACCCACATATCTATTGTCTTCCAGAGATAAAGCGTCAAAAGAACATTAACGTATTTTTATTTTAGACGTTTACTAGGATTTGCATGCTGTAGATTATCACGCTTCCCTGATGCAAGCACAAATTAAACTTGGTCAAAGCTGCTGTGGTGCTGGCGTGTGAGTTGCTTCGTCAGAGAGCTTAATAAGTCCCATGGCTTCACGTCCACCGTCCCAAGTGTCCGCCCAACAACACTTTAATTAAAACTTCCGAATTCTTTTATTTATCTACATTTAATCAAAAGTTTCTAGCTGAGTTAATTTCCGCTAAACAGGCGAGACGATTTTTTAAAATACGTCACAACATAAAATAATTAGTAAACCACTACTGTAAGCGTCGCCTGGTTATCTTCCTAAAGTTTCGCAATGCCAAATGATCTTCACATTTCTTTCAAAAGGCAACAAGAAGCTTCAGAAACATCGATTTCACTTCATAAGTAAGTGTAAAACTATTAATAAAGTTATTTGAATCTTCTGAAAATTATTCCAAATTATCGAAGCATTTCAGTTTAATGAATAAAATATTTTAAAATAAGGAAACACATATCGGCCAATACTTTTTGGCAATGAGCCGATGAAATCTATTTAGAAGTTGCGACCAGAGTAATGTTAAGGGGTCACGAAAAGCGGGCGCCTGCAATCTTTATAACGCTGTCAGAATGAGAGTCACGTGGCCACATTAAATATCATGTAATATTTATGCATAGTATGCTTAATTGCAGGTGTGCGTGACGAAAGAAGTAAGCGAAGTATCAGGGAACGTGGCTGTGCCGAGGCTGCCATAAAATTATAACAATCTTACGTGCAATACACAGTGAAACTGATAAGATAAATGAAAGTTATCGCGACGAGTAAAATATTGCAACGTAAAAATAACGTCCGGTGCATGCATTAAAGTGGAATGTTTATTGGCGATCTAATAAACGGCGCGTTGAGAAATGAACATCGTCGTTGAAGCGAAAAAGGATTTGATTCTAAAATTATTATATTACTTAATCTTTGAATGCCTCTATTTTTTATAAATGTATGAAAAATAGGTACTAGCGATCTTCAAAAACATAAAAGTGAACTTGTAATCTTATTACAATTAATTCAACACTGAATGGTTGAAGAAACTTTTAGAAATAGCAAAACTCCCGTTGCGAAATTAATGACTGGTTTTATATAAAAATATGTGGTTAAACTGAATCGACAAATATTCATGTTCTTGTTTGTTTCTTTTATTCTCAATCGTACGCTACATAAACAACACTTCAGAAAATCGAAGATTGCTATTGGAAAGTCGTGCCTGGTCTTTCTTATCCTTCATACTTCAAATGACTGTCACATACTTCGATCTTCATAAAATTATTTAATACGACAAACATTTTAAAGAAATATAAAAGCACAATATTCTGCATCAAAAGCAACATCATTCCCGCATGATGGCACCTTGACATAACAAACGAAGTAAAATACACTACCGATTTAAAAAGAAATGCTTTTCTTTAAATAAAAATTGCTAAAATAACACGCCCCGACGTATGAGCCAACAGCGTCACAGCAGTTATTCAGTAAATCCATCTCGGCCATAGATGGCAATTTGTTCCATTTTTATCTGAACGGAGCATGTACTCGGAAAATATACACCAGACTCCCGCATACATAAATCGTGTACAGACGAGTTACGTTGGAAGCTGGCAGACGCCACCCAACACACGTCACTCGCACTCATCTAGCTTTTACAACAAAACCCCAAGCACCCTTGCGTAGTTTGCAGAACAGATATAGCGAATTCGTGAAATCCAACCGGCAGCGAAGGTGGTGGCGGACTCGACCATTAGCAGTCAAGAGCCCAGAGATGCATTCATCAAAGTTTTTGGGCGCGATCTAGTAAATACTGGCATACCTTGGGCAGAGCAAGTTGGAGGTAGGCCCTTTGAACCTGCGGCGTCCTCTATGGCCAAAAACACGGCTGGCAGTAGACGTAGCAAGCTGCTCGAGGCCCACTCAAGTAATTTTCAAAACAATACCCTTGAGGCTATGAGTCCAGTTACGCCGAGAGCTATATTGTGCCGTTCAGAAACATAAAAGTATAATAAAAATTCCAAGAACGTAATCAGCATACTTTGTCAACACTAGTTGTATGAGATCCTAACAGCAATGACTAATAAAGTAATAATTAACCAAGAACAAATTTCGCGCTTTGCACCCTCTACTCACAAACCTAAGTGGGGCTCAAGTTACTCGCTAAAACTACGATGAATGTATCCGAAGGGCGTTGACATCCAACGCCCAAATGCGCCGGCATTTTCAACCCCTCCTGCTTCTACCTCTTAATTCTCCAAATCCCTTCCACCAACAATACCCTCGAAGGTATCACTTTCTTAATCTCTCAAGCACAACACGAAGTATCTCCCAATACCTACCCCACAAATTACACATGATCGTATCTGTTTAATCAGCTACCCTCCCCCCCCCCCCACCGCTCAGCAGGGTGGCGAAGTCGAAAGCTCGCGGTGTTTGAGTGTACGTAACGGTGTTTCAGGAGAAAGCTTAGCCGAGCTGCATCACGGAGGCGCAGAGGCCGTCGGGATGAGCTGCGCGTGCAGATCGCTGCTCCTCCTTCTGTCCGTTCTCCACGGTCGGATACAACAGGTGCTCAGATGAAGGCCCGACGACGTTCACCGCCTCCCGGAAAGGCGCGAGACGGCCACGTCGACGCACCGCCACGACGTCGGACACAATCGTCGGCACAGCGTCGCGACACAATACGAACTTTTATATTATCGTTGAGGGGCGGGCGTAGCGGAGTATTTGCGCGAACAAGGGACGGGGAGAAGGAAAAAAAAACACGGACGGACGAGAGGAGTCACGAGGGGAGAGAGGCGAAAGCGAAAAAAGGGGGCTGGAAGCGTTGCGAGAGAGTGGGCCGCGAGGAAGGGGAGAGGTTGGCAGCACTGATCCAGCATTGTTCTTGGCCCCGATCGAAAGTGACTCTTTCCGCGTCGCTGCGCGACAGTGTTTCCGTTTTACCGGTGATTCTTCCTGTCCAGGTCCGGGCTTGTAAAGCACGCCGACTTTTACACCTTTGTTCTTTTAGGTACTTTCACGGCGTCTTCTGTCCCGATGGAGGTGGCGCGAGCCCTTCGAACTACAAACGGAAGCAGGTGAAATTAGCCGATCGTTTCGGAGCATTAGTTTTAGGGAGGAAGGGTCTGCGGGTAATCCGGGCAGTGCGATTGCTTGGACCAGTCGTTCCGCGAATGAAAGATGACGTTCGTTCTATAATGGCGTTGTGTTTGAATTCTGAACTGTTTTCCCTCGCGTACTATGTAAATATTCTTGAATAATAACGATTAACGTAGCGGAACGAACCTCGTTTCGAAAGTTGAAACCACCAACGCGATAAAATAGTCTGCAGGGGAATATTCGACTACGCACGGACCACATGAGCGAGGCTCGAATTATCAGTATTATCTAGTTTTGTAAAGAGCCGTATTCAAGCGACGTCTGAAAGGAACCGGATGTCAATGCCAGGCGACCGTTTGACGGAACAATATCATTCCCATCGTCCACCGCGCGAGTTCGATCGTCAGAAATGTGTACTATTCGCGTGTAGAGCACGCGGACTCGAACCGATCGCTAGTGGGTTGTCGTGAAAGTGGCGGAGCGTGATGCGTGTGCCTGACTTATTACTGACCTTGTTCACTGAAACGAGGGCTCGCTACTTGATTCGGAACGCCGACTACTTGCGCCACGAATATATCGGACTTGTCCAGCGAAAGAAGATGGGAGAGAATGACATTTGCTACGCATATCTCACATGTACAAGGTGGCTCGTAATTTAGGGTATAATCGAGGTGGAAACGATTCATTTTCAATAATAAATCGAATAAACGGAAATCGAATTCGAAAGTTACGGAAACAGATTCTTCTTCTGTCGATTTATGAGGAAACTGTACGCACAGAAAATTTTTTAAGAGTAAAAGAAACGGCGCGTAATTATAATAATTATTCGAACAATTAAAGCTTAAAAGTATTTTAGAAGTGATTCATATATTTGACGAAGGGCCATCGAAGTTATAAATTCTTCAAAAGGAATAAAAACTACTATATATATATTGTTGTTTACCGTGCCAGTATCCATTCTTACGAACTGAAACTATTCGATAAATATTCGAATCGTATTTTCTGGAAACACGAAGCTTCGATAAAAGTAATATTATATCGAAATATCGACTTACCTTTCGCGACCATCTCCTCGTCGATTGTATAGAAAATTACTAGCTACTTTGTGCAACCCTGCGCCGCTGCAATTTATACAACACGATTATGGAAATAGAGCGATTTAGCTTTCGAAACTAACCGCGAAGAGGACTGATTTTTATCCTCCCTTACATGACGATACTACCTATGAAACATTTCCATTTATTTGTTATTAATCCGCTGCCAAATAGTATACGATAGGCAAATGATTAACAGATTGAAATTCGAAAGATAGCGTCGCTCAAGAAGAAGAATATTCGTGAATTGTGGAAGAACTGTAAATTAATCAAAGTCACTGTTACGGATTGACGGTCTAAACATTTGTGATGCGATTCCAAGGACTGTGCGCAAAGATATTAAAGAGGAACGAGTTATCAACTGCCAACCTGATCCCGAGCAGATCAATTAGCGATTCGCAGCAAAGTATTAAACGAAGCGGCGACGCGAATGCCGTTTGTTTTACGTAAAGTCATCTTTCTTCCAACGTTCGTTGATTTATCATTCGGAAGATGAAAGACGATGACAGTTCGCGAGCAAATGGATGCCTCTATGTCGAGACGGATCGTACAGTAATACTTGAATTCGATATAAATTCAAAGTTTTCTCCAATGGCGAGATTATGAAATATACGATATGCGTTTTACAAGATTTTCTTACCTTCACTTGTACCGTTCACTTCTCATCACTTCCTCTCCTTCTTCCTTCGATCCATTGTAACGCAGGACACCGTTTCAAAGGAGCGCCTGTGAAGATTTTTAAAGCTCTGCATTCTCATATGTTTGCACGTATCTTTTTATTTATACAACCGTATCACTGAATTTTTATGTTTAAATTATTATTATCGTGTACATTGTCTCCTAAAATATTATTACTTCTCTATTTTACTATTTCAACTCCTGCTCTCGATACATACTGCTTTCATTGGAACATTCAATTTCATTTCTAGAGAAAAAGCTCTACGAGAAACTTCTTTTCAGGCAACACAGGATGGCACAGGTAGGTTGTACTGATCAAATTATTAGATGTGGTAATGATTGTATTCAAATACAATGGCAAACTTCACTACAGAGATAGTTAACATGAACAAAAGGAAGGTCGCAATTGGAACACAATCTTTAAATTTTGTTTAAAATGAAGATAATAATAGAAAAAGGCAGATCTGAATTACCTGTGTTTTGCTACACCTAATTATATCTAGTGCGTTATTTGTGATATAACTGGCTAACGAAAGGAAATAAACCTACAGTGCACCTGACATTTCTCATTCGAAATGACTTAACTGAACACACGGGAAACGTTCGCTGAATAGACCGCGGAGCACACGGTATATTCCTAGTTTTAATAAAGACTTTGGTTTAAGAAAGCGAGAAAACTTTTTCACCGACCCAAAACTTCGCGTTTCGATCTTTCCTTCTCGTAGCATTTCGGTTCGCAGTACTCCCGGCGAGAGCGTGTCGGGTTGCAGGAATACGTCGCACTAAACTTGCTCGCACTCGAGACAAGATTGCCTCTTCCCCATCGGAAACGTCCACTTCTCCTGGCCGCCTGGACAAACTGGCCCCCGCAACGGATGAGTTCCACCGAAAACCAGGTAGCCGGAGATTGAAGTTCCAGGGGGACACCATCCGCGCGCAAACTACCTACGTGCCACCCTCCGCTCCCCCTATACCTAAGGGTGGGTCCACGGGAATGCACGAGAAGGTGGCCGTCCCCCCGACAGATTGGACACGGCTCCATCGATCCCTGTTGATTCCCCAGCAACTCTATTTATCCGTCGGCTGCCAAGAAACACTTTCAGGTCCAGATTTCTCCCCGGCTGCTCCGTTTCTCTCCTTCCGTGCCTGCCGCTGCCAGAAGTAAATACCATGTGATTAAGAAGTTTGGATGACGTGCAACTTCATCCACTCCGCTTCTAACTCTCGAATCTTCTGCTCCTGTAGACGGTTTTATGTAATCTAGAATGATTCCTCGCGCTCCTCCTCGCGCCAGATACTCCGAGGAATCGTCCCCTCTACGCGCGGGTAATCCTTAAATCTAAGCAGTCGGCGTATCACTTATGTGCCGGCTCAAACGCTTGTCGTTTACGCATTCTCTTAGTCACTCCCACATCGCTATGAGAGGAGTAGACTCCTGTGTCGGGGGAGAATATAGGTGAATCGATTACTACTCGCACTACTTACCAATGCTTAATTCGTTAACCCTCTATTACTGAAATTTTTAGAGCATTGATAGATGTTAAAGAACGTATATAAATGAACAGGTACAATTTCATTTCGTTTCATAAACTTTTTATTGTAAACTAAAGATTTGTGAACCTTATAGTTACGACAGTTGAATATGTAACTTTTGTGAATTAGCATCTGCAATATAAAACACAGATAACGTGATATATTACCTTAAAGTCACACGGCGTTATAGAGGATTAATGTCCTGTCACGTGATACATACGTAAGTAGGTATTTGGTTTTTTAGATGCGCTGAAATATAATGAAATATAATAATGGCTGCTAAGTAAATTTTGTATCCTCATCTGCTTTGAACGTGATACTACGCATCTGGTATTAATACACTTTTCCCTTTTTTGCATATTTACGAAGTGTAAGTTGTTTGAATGAATTTTAATTTCCTGAACGGGGGTTCGCATCGATCTATTAAAAGAAGCAAAGAATTCGTATTTTTTGTCCCATATCCTGTGACAAAACGCGCCAATTTTTACATCTTGAAAGGTTTTTACAGACATTTCGAGTTATAGCATGAATTACATCACAAGATTAGAAAATCATGTAAGAAGTAGGACGTATAGGAGCCATGTGAGCAACTTTATCTAGCTTTCTTCCACATACTGTGCGGGGGCACTTAATATTTAAGAATCACAGTAGAAATGTATAAGATAATTACTGACACGGTAAATAAATAAATATGATACTTAATGATACTCCCTCCCTCTACTTATTAGTAGATTTTTCGCTCGCGAAAGACGAAGTTTAGTTGGTTGACGTTTAGGCGATTTCACATCGAGAATAACCGCGGGCAACCGGAGATCTAACTAGTTCTCGGATGATCGCGTGCCTGTCGATCTTTTCCACCCTCCGTTGAGTTCCATGCACCGTAAAATCGATTGCGAACTGCTGCATGAACAGACAGGGGAGCTGATTAGACGGCCCCTTAAACTAATTTCACGAAGAAGCTTGCACGATTTAGGTCACTTTCTTCACTCTTTCACCGAGAAGAAGGCATCGAAGAATTCCAAATGAAAAGCCTCCACGGTATTAATTTCGTTTCGACAGTCACCGTCTATTACGACAAAATAACCAAAAAATTCACCACTGATCAAGATCACGAGTAAGAAAAAGGGTGATGCAATAATTTTGTTAATTTTTTAAATTGATGTTTACTTCGGAGTTTATTCAAATTACTTAATCAATTACTGTTGTTAAATTCCATGAAGACCAGAACACTTATCCAACTAAATATAATTAAACATATGTTATTAAAAATGTGATTAAATAACTAACGCTTGATTATTCTATCGACTTCATCTTACCTCAAGTTTTTCCTTCAATGCTCTGAATAAAAATCAGAAATCAAGCGAATGTGATTTAATATTTAGAAATCATTTCAATGCAGAATTAAGAATTTCATGCTTCTGCCATTCTTTCCTTTTTTATGATAAAAAGTTACACTGCGAAGGTTTAAATAAGATTAAATCGGAGACCTACGGTATGTTTGGATAAATTCTGTCGCAGCTGCCTCACGGGTGCATATAAGGCTCCCCTAGCGAGCTGTATCGTGATCGCCTAGGATGCATAAAACGACGACGACAATTCTTATACAAAACACTCGCTCCTGCCAACGCGCGCGCACACAGAGCAATGCGGAACAAAAGCAATACAAAATTTCTCTTATTCTATTGTGCTCTCAACAGACACAGATAGTCTTATTTTCGTCCCAGATATATCTCCCCGAGCAATTGGATCGTTTCTCCAACGCGGGCAAAATTTTAAGCGAGTTAAAACTGGCGAAATTGAAAGAGAACTTGGACGATACACAATTTATAGAAACGATAGCTAAGAAACCACTAAAAGCGTTACGATTTATCCAGAGATCCATACGATCGGTCTTTCGTCAGCGTTTCCATTCTTCTTATAGTACGCGCATAGTCAGGATGCAAAAAACTGGAATTACTTCAGCAACTGTTAGATTAAAAGAAGATTGCATAATACAAAGATAATTGTATAACATCCTGTTTAATCTTTTCTTCCTTCTTCAAGACGAAGGGTTCTGAAAGGAAAACAGATTGAATTTCACTGGTGATGCCCATGTAATTTAAAAACTCAGGGGAAGACCAAAAATTAATCAGTGTTCAGTGTGACTGAAAAAAATATTCGATACATTGGAATAGAGTTGATTTCGGTTGATTGATGAATACGTGTCCCGTAGGTGCTTTAAATGAATACATATTTTGAAATTTTATGAGTGACATATTTTGAAATCTTTATGAAAATACCAACGAGGGATGAAAACGGTGCCATAAATCATCTAAATCGCTGAACCCATAATGTCAAGTATTTAAATATTTCATAATAAATCTGGAAGGACAAACTGACCAATTCTATCGAATAAATACACCTAATTAAAAATCCGCGTTAAAGAAAATACCGCGCGTATGAAATAATGGAACATTGTACCTACACAGACCGGATTCATACACGATCCTACAAAGAAATCGTCAAACTTCGAATTCCATTTTTTCTAATTGCACCACTTACGAGATAAAGTCGGAATGGAAGACTAATTGTCGGCTACGCACGTTCAAAATAAGTCGTGAAAAACAGACAAACGAATTAAAATTAAGTTAAGATACTTAACCCTTTGTGGCCACACCTTCTTACAATCGCAAAATAGTCACTGCACCCCAGCGTCATTTTTGAGTTACCATTTTCATATTATTTACATTTAAAAGTTTACAAAAATATTGGCAAAGAAAAAATAATGCTACTATACACCCAGTATGACCACAAAGGGTTAAGAGGGCAAATTTATCGCACCCTGTTAAATTAAAACAAACCATGCAAAAAGAGAATTTAATTTTTTAAAAAAATATGCGTAATAGCAGAGTGTGCTCCAAGAACTAAACTTCCTGCACAGGTAGGAAAAACTTCAAAATTCCTTCGCTTAGTACCTCACAATCATGACAAACCGTCCACACTCGATACACAGTTTCTCATCCCTTCCACAAGATCTACGAATATTCGTGTCTCACTGAAACTCGCTAATACACCTGATTCCCAGGTTCCCAACTCTCCTACATCTGTATATCCCTAACAAGATAAAGTAGATCCGAGGAAGGTAAAAGATTCGGCGGAAAAGAACAAACAATGTTCGCCCTAGGAGAAAATTCTCGTCCGTTCACATTTCAATGTCCTCGCGGCGAATAACCGTTTCGAGATGCACAGTAGAATATTTCTCTCCGTATCGTGTGCTCTCTAGCGGGCATGCCCCTTATCCGCGTCCCGCCTTTACGCGAGCGGACAGCGTTTCCTGATCGTTTCCCTCTATTTTTATCAAGGCTGCTCCCGCGGGAGGATGCCCGACGAAATTAAAATAAGAAGCAGATAAAACGGGTACTCGCGAGCGCGGAGCCGCCTGAATGTTTTAAAAGAGACGTTCCGAGAGAATCGCGCGAACGGAGCCCGTGGGAACTTGCGGCTTCACCGTGCGGTCCTGCCCGTAGCTGGTTTCCGGCGTAATCTAATAAGTGAGAACCCGCTGTAGGTAATAGAAGTAAAACGAGGAAAAAATAAAAGCGCCGCTTATTCTGCCGATCCACGTCCTTGTCACCCAATCTACGTAGATTTAACGCGATGAAATTGTTATCGAAAATTCTGTATCCGAACGTGACCGCGTTCCTAATGGCGGAGAGTTGGGGGACCACGGCTACGCCCGCTATAAACGAATTGTTTTCATTACGCAGCTTTTATTTGCCGCTGGGAATAATCGAAATTTCCTTTCGTCCACGTTCGCCTCGATGGCGCATTGCGATAATTAACGCGCTCTGTAACGGCACATCGCAAGCTTGTAATTTAACGTTAGAATGTAAGAACACGAATTGGTCGTCTGAAAAAAATTCGAAGTTATCCATAGTAATGGGACGTACCATTATTTAATCGCGTGGTCGTGCCATTATTTAAGGGAGGATTCTCGCGTAACAGCCTCGAAAGTAATTGATATTTATGATTTCTTTTTTTAAAAACTAATGTTAATATTAGATTAAAGTCTCTTGGGGTATCAGGAGGTATCTTCACTTTTAATTTAAAGAGGAATGGGAGTAGAGTGTGTTGCGAGTTACAGGTAGGACTAAAAAGGAGAACAGGAAAAAATTGTCGCGTTTCGTTCTGGACCTGCTAGTGGATTGATCGGTAAGGCTTTACTTAGAGGCGGGGGTGTTAGGATGTAGAACGAAAGAGGTATGTATGTACTACATATAGGAATCGGTAGTTGGGGGAGAGGCGGTGAAATGCTTTGTTGTGGCGGGTACAGAGGTATCGCTACAAACGGAACCCTTTTCCTGAAATACGAGTCTCCGTAGTCATACTCGCCGCTGACAACGGCAACGACGTGGCCTTCGATATAAAGTAAATGTCCCTTCGGAAGGGATCGAGAGGCAAGCATGTTGTATCGATTTCAGAGACTCGTTAACCGGCGTGTAATCGATGACGTGCAAATACGCGAGGACGCGCGATGAATTCTCCACCCGCTCACCTACCTACCACCGATCGAACGCGTCGCATAATAAAAAGGATTTACACACACCGGCGCGGATGATAAGTGATAAACGACAGGCCAATATTCGTCGCAATATTTCGCGTCTGTTCGCGTCCGCGTGTTAGATAAACGGCCAAGCGATGACTCGATACGTGATACGATATCACCGGAGGGTGGGAATCTCGATAAAGCGAGATGGGAGACAAACGCCCGAGGAAAACAGGGAAAGGTGGTGCAAACGTCAAAGGGAGGAAAGGGAAAATAAGGGGTGGGTACCTGAAGATTTAAGGAGGGGGGTTGAAAGGATAAGGGAAAGTCAGAATTTAATGACTGAATGCTGTGGAGGCAAAGCGAGGTTGAAAGGGAAGGAAAAACATTTGAATGGAAGAAAAAGTGGGCTGGGAAAGGCAAAGAATGTGCAGAGTTATACAGGGTCAGAGTTAAAAGGGAGTGACTGGTCGTGTAAAAATACATGGAAAATGTAAAGTAAGGTGTCTTTGTACGGGGCTGCGTTTACGGGACAATTGAATTTGAAAATTCACTGGGCGTGCGTTGGATCGAGTACCACTTGGTTAACGTGTCTCTCCGTTACTTGTTTCTATAATAAGGTTCACATAATATACTGTTGTAATTTTATAGCTTGTTTGTATTTTGCTTTGTCAAAAATTGTTGAAAATAAAGCCTCTGTTGTCAGATATAGATTTATGTTTGATAACTTGAAGTTGCACGAAGGAAAGATACTAAGGTATTCCCATTTTTCTTGGCGTTCAAATGCTTGCATAACTTTTGCTTTTAGTTTGGAAACTATTTTCTACTTCTTCTTCTTACACATTCTGTTCCACCACGACTGCAAACATACTTAAAATAATTAAAGAAACGTATACATAATCAAGCTTTACTTTAGGAGTCACGCTCCGTTTAGTTATACTCACAATTCAGCCTCACTCTGTGTAAAGAGAAAAAGAAAGAAACCTCGACAAAGAATAAATTTGCAGAAATAAGAGAACGGAGAAAGAAATGGGGATAAATCGTGAAAAGAAGAGAGAAAAATAACAAAGGTAAAGGCACAAACGGAATGTTGGAAACGTGACAGAAAAAGAACTCAGAGAAGTGTTGAAATTAGAAGACATTTAATAACCAACATAATATGTGAGAGAAAGTAACGTTTTAAAGGAAAACAAAGGGACGAGAAAATTCGTCGAAGCAGTTACTACCAAAGGGGAGATGAAACTCAAAAGCATTCAAGAATAGAAAATAAAGGGAGTGGAGAATTTTAAAAAGAAATGAGAAGCCGCAGAAAACTCGCAGAGGAAAAGGAATACCTACCAGGAAATAAGTAGCACAGGAAAAAGAAACAGAGATGAAATTACGTGAAAAGGGAGTGGCGCGAATAGTGAAAATGGCGGAAGAGGGTTGGAATACGAAAAGGAGGGGGGACGGGGGAGAGAAACGGCCACTTTTCTCCTGGCTGCAATTGCGGTTCGTTTATTGTCCGATTATTAATTACCGCCGATATATCGAGACGCCACGCAATCGTAAATAATGGCGGGGAAGCGGGGCTGTCGTGTCGCGATCATTATTTACCGCGGAGTATTACGTTGCACCCTGGCTTCCCGATCGCGATTGTTTCGGAAGCTGGCCGAGGAGAGGGTGCCCAGGCAGCCCCTGAATTATGACGTCGACGGAAAAAAAATCCGGACTAAAATTGGGTGCAAAAATTCGACCAGCTTCGCGTTCGACCGCAATCCAATTATCGCCGCGCGGTAAGTCTCAACATGCGCGCATATGGCTATAAAAATCGATGGCCACCTATCAGCGCAACAACGAATCGGGTGATTAAAATTGACGCGCCAAGTTGGGAAGGAGAAACTGAAAGTAATTTTCTGAGGAACATTTTTTACGCGGACATTTTCATTTTATTGACAATCACTATCGACGAGATTGTCCGACGCAATTGCTCTCAGCTCTCTCTGGGAATGTTTTATTTTATGAGGAATGTATTTGGCTTTCGGATACAGGTTACGTACGGGTTTATGCTTGCTATGGTCCCATGTAAATGGTAAAGCTTTCTCTGCCGAAATATAATTAACGTACATTTAAGTAATTTGACTTGAAGCCTGAATGAATTATAAGTTTACAACTACAGTTACTCAAAGAGATCCACCGAAACACTATCTAACATATTTTAGATATTATATCGACTTCTAGCAGAATTTCTTTGAGCATTTCCTTGGTAGAATTGTAGAAAAATATAAATGTCCCAATTACTGGCAATAAATCGTAATTAACTCTTAACGTGTAAAGAATAGTGTACAAAAAAATTATCCTTGAATTGGGATTGTTCTTCTTCTTATTACTGTACACTATTCTTTATACGTTACGCTTTTATTAAGTAAAATAAATAAAGTGGCAGTAATAGGGACGATGACAGTAATTGGGACATCTACCCTAGTTTGATTGGACGAAGTTCTCGTACTTACCAAGGTGCTTTCTATTCGATGTTTGATTATTCTGCACGATTAATCGATCAAATATTTCAAATATTTAGACGAATGGAGGTGGAAAGGAATAGTGTTCAGGAGAATAGGCCTGAATGACCAATGACCACACGAGAGCTATATTTTAAAGTTTTTAGTAATTTATGTATTAATATGAAACGATGATATACGCTACCTTCGATGTTAAACATTTGTTCTGATTAATAAACTAATTTTCAGGCCCTACGGTCGCACGTGGAAAAGATGTTGGTAACGGCGATCTTAATAAAACAATGGTAAATAAAAGCGGAGAAAGATCTCCCAGAAAAAAAATACAAAATGCTGGTTTGCAAACTACCAAACAACTTTTAGAGTTAAAATCATGAATATTCCAAACCATAAACTTACAATGAGCTTTCTAATTTACAGTTTAGCACGCCTACGTAAAATTCCACGATTTATTCGTAAGTCTCAAGCCCTATGAACCCTGCTAATGGAACTGAAATTTTCATAGCAGCGTATCGCCCAGTCGATCTAGCAATCCCTTCGAAAGGTCATCACTCACCGATCATGCATTCACAGATACAGGAATAAAGCTCCTCGCAGCGTTGCTGTTAGCGTCTCTGTACAAAACAGGATGTGAAATACGGCATCACCTGGCGAACAGTCTAATTTCCGCCGGCTGTGCAATGAGTGTTGGTACAGCAAGACGCTCGATTCGCGATTTACGATTCAGCAATTGGATGAAACACAACGGGCATTCACCCGAAACGTTTCGATGGGGGTTGAAGCTAGATTGGACATAGTCGTATCGGGGTCATAGCCAGTTCTGAGGTCGCCACCGACGTTACCAAATCGGGAAACTTTCGTGAACCCACCGCAGCTGGACCTTGTCCTCTATCCTGAAAACTTTCGATTGCATATGTACCGGGGAAACTGAGTGAAACGTGTCTGCCGTTGCAGATGGACAAACAACATCCTTGGATCTCGTTTGGCTAGTAACAGAAGTGATCAATTTTTCTGCCACATGACAATTGTTCTGTGGAATACTTACTAACAGTGTATAATATAACCACTGTTAGTAAAAGTGATACAAAACGAGTTCAAAGGATTCCACTTATTACCCAAAGAATAAAACCAAATAGGTAAGTAATTCCATTTAAACCTTTTCACTTCTAAAAAAGTTTTTCTAAAAATTTACTTTTTAGTGGTTTCAGAAAATAAAGCTTCTTTATTTGTAGATACTTATTTCAGGCACTAAAGAAGAAGTTAGTCGACACAAGATCAGCACATAAATTTTTTTTCGTAATTTAATATCACCATTTCTTCTTGAATTTGCTACAAAGAGTTTCGATATTTAACAGGTTACGGCTAAGGCAATTTTAAACTAATTGTGGGAAGCGTATTTTACATAAAAAAATGTCGGAAACGTATTTTACTAAAGACACAAACCTTTGTCGCAGAAATATTGTCCAAATATATGTAACAAGTACTGTCGTTCTTACCTAAAACTTCTTCGTAATTCTATTTCGAACACTCGTCATTATAAATGTCCAAATACTTTTGTGGTCCGGCTGATAGCTTCTTGAGAAAACTTGAATGAAATTTCGAAACGCATAGAGTCGGTATTGCAAAGGGTGTATCAGGAATACAAAGGAACTAGTGCTGACTGATTTATGAAATTGCAAGAGTGATGGTATCCTCGATCGATACATGCAAATAACAATGGCATACAAAAAATGTTTCAGGGTAAACTCTCGTCGTCCGGTGTAATTTCACCCTTTCTTGAACAAATCCACTCGTATCCGCGCCACGTCTATAGGTACGTGTAAGTATCTGGCAAAGGGGGAGGATGAAACGAGCCTGGTAAGACATTTTTACGAGATGGATAACATTTTACGAGAAGTCGAACGAGCTGAGATATTTTATCAGAAAGCCTGTTATCGATGAAGTAAGAGCACCCTCACGCTCTGCAACACCCCGCGCGGTATACTCGAAGATTTAGGCGTCGACAGAAGGACACCTGGATTTCGGTTACTTCCCGTTCGCGTGATCCAGGCGTCCTCGCAACTTCGCGTACGGAATACCCGACGCGCGAGCTAAGGATACGGCGAGACGTGACGGAATGTTTTATTGAAGGGACTTGGAGGTCTTGATACTTTTGGCCACTTATTTTCGACTTATCGTTCCTTGCTTTATACTCGAGACTCTTATTGAATCATGGCTACTTTAAATTTCTAGTAATCTGTTTTGTATGGTGATTAATGGAGCAGTAGTTTTAAATTTCACTGAAACGAGTGCTTAATGTTTAAACAAATTTATATTCGAAGCTATTGAACGGAAGTGATTTTGTTAATATTTCAGCTTATTTTGTATTATAGTGCGTATAAAAATCCATTACGATTACGATAAAACATTTCAACTTGTTTCAACTATTAACATTTCATTTGCAATTTATTTCTAACTTCATCCGTAGAAACTTATCGTTTCCTATTGTTGCAATTAAGCATTCGAACAAATTTTTTATTACCCGTCTAAGTATAAACTACAAATGTTGATTGCAATTTTTGCCAATGGGCTTGAAACTTTTGAGACGGTTATTTATTTCGTCTTCGTTATAACTGAAAACTCTCTATGCAATATTCACGCTGTAGTAGTTTTTAATGTGACATTACTTAATGCTGATATATGAATTTTGACAAAGTGAAACAAAAATAAAAGATAATTGGAATGTAATATAATGTAGTGGTTTTACATCTGCTGTTATTTTATATTCCTCAAATAGAATCCGCACAAGGAACGTCATGAAAGTAATGGTTGTCGAGTAGCTTTTTGTTTGTTTCCATGTTGCTCGAAAGAGATTCTCAGCCGAGATAAAAGCAACCACCAGCGTTTAGTATATTGTGAGCTCTCACAGACGACGCAATGAATAATGGAAGAAGCAAAGTTAAGTGATCCATTCAGTTCAATCTAGCCCTGGGTCTCGACGCCGGGCAAAGAAACCTTTGCACGAATATCCACGGTAAGCGATATTCAAAATCACATTCCACTTAACGCACACCTCTAAATAAATGTAAATAAGTGACAAAGTACACTATGCTTCTATAAAAAAAATCTTTTATTCATTGCCGCTGTAACAGAGTTTGTGGAGCAGAATTATAGAGCACATAAAAATCTTATTTGCAAACTTAACAGCGAATGAAGAGCCTCAAAGGAGAAATGCAAATATTAATATTCCGGTGACAAAATTCCAACTCCAAAGAGCGTAGGCCCTCCAGTACTTCTAGGCTGAAATTCAAATGTTTCTGATTCGATTACCAAACGTCTATTCCTGACAAACACATCAGTTCCCTCGACGCGGGATCGAGGGTTCGATAAAGGTCGCAGGGTGAGCGATGAGTTTTGAGTGACGGATGTCAAGAGTGTGAAAAGAGAGGCCGATAAAGGGGCAGGAGTGTGAGAGGACAAAGGCTGCGCGAGGAGCACGTGCGAAAGGAAAAGCTCGAGTGTAGATTTGCAGCGAGCGGCAATAAGACCAGAGGGAGAATTGCAGAGGCGTTTGTACAATAAAGCGTTTATTGGAAAACCAGAGGAAATCTCAAACACTTGCTCATTTTATTCATTGTACGTACTATTATCACCTGCAGGGTGAGTCGCAGAATCGGAAACGAGTCGTAGCCGCTGTTCCTACGTGGATACAAAACAAAAATGTTGGCGGAAAACAATTCAATAACGTAACAAGTTCTATTTACCTATGGACTCGATTCCTTGCGCTGGAAAATTACAACTGCGTCTGTTTTCGACGTGGGAATCGTGTGTCCGCTCCTTTCGCAAATCGATTCCGAACATTTCTGCGTGCGACGATATTAGGGCGAGGAGCTTGAATCTGTGCAATTCCTTAATGAGACTCATGCTTTATTCAAGGAGCTACTCAACGCATCCACACACTTCCATCGTCGCATACTAATATGTTTACAAGCCGTGCGTTACTACCTGCTTACCTGTCTTCTGCTGCTTTGCAACGACGTTTCTGTCGCACCAGTCGTCGTATAATTAATTCGAATCGCACGAGACGACTACACCGCTGGCTGTTACAGATGTTCTTAATTACGAGGGACCTGATTGACGTGTCGCCTGGGAGGGGAAGCCTTAGCCCCGAAACGAAAAGTTAACGGGCGGGCCAAAGGAAACGGAGTGTCCGCGACGTTTGGTGATATAGTAGGCGGTAAATCTCGACATAAGTTCTTAGATAGTTTTATGCGCCTCGTTAGAAAGTTTTCCCAGTTACTCCCGGTAATGTCGCGGTACTACTAATCGCGGCGACGGGATTTATCGCGGGATCCAGTACATAAAGCGCGCGGTAAATGTTGCCGCACTTTCGGGGGCCGAAGAGGGTCTCGCGTCAACGTTCCAACGTTCGTCGTTCCTGCTGATTCGAATTCGAAGCGCAGAGCCTGTTACCGTATAATTGCTGGCTAAATCATAGGATTATACACGGTGCAGCCGAAAGAACGGCACAAGCGAGCGTTAATTTAAAAAGCGAGTTAATTTAACTAACAACGATAGCCATGCTCATATACATTAAGAACCTTATCGAAACATTTTATTTAACGCTATAAAAACAATACGAAACAAATTAAAAAAGGGTTTTTAAATCTTATTTGTATAATATAAGAGTAGCTTAATAAATTCCCAAAAGATTTATTTCATTATATGTTGTATTTAATGTAAAAAGAATCTTCAAACGTAGCTTCATTTTTCGGCCGATCAAAATAGAATTTTTTACTATGACATGCGATTTTTCAAGTTTTCTCTGGAATTCCTTTTATGGACTTAACGAATGATTCCTGAGGTTCCCCGCCTGAGCTTCTGAAGTTCGAATTATACTCCTGCATAAAATAATCGGTTCAAAGCCCCGCACTGCGATCTAATAATAATGACGCCCTAATTCGTCCAACGAACTGCCGGGAAGCAATGCATTCACCGTAAAATCGGATTGTTCTACCGAATAAAAGATCATCGCGAAATCTCCGTCCGTCCAGAACGTTCAGAGAGGTCGTCGCTATTCTACATTCAGCGACTCGCTTCTTTATCAATTTGCTGAAATCACTTCTATCGATCGAATTCATTGGAACCATCCTCCCTGATACGACGATAGAAATCGCAATTTCATCACCCCGTCCATCCATCCTCCCGTCTCCGTCCCGGCCCCGCCCCCAACGGCATCCTCTTCGCGCTGAATAATTCTCGAGACGGTGGAAAAAAAGAAAAATTAGATCGCGAAGATGAGAATCGCGAAAACGCAAGATGAGAGTGGCGTGCGGACAACGTGTGGGATCCGGACGGTGCTCCATGGCGTGTGAGGGAATGCACTCGACGTTGAGAAATGAGAAAGGTGGTCAACTCGGTACGGAATCCCCGACGGTGCTGTTCCGAGGGTCTACCGATGGAACGGCGAACGACGTGGAAATCTGCGAGCGAACTCATGGTTTAAACATCGGTCGAGCTTAGTATGAACGAAAGCGTAAAAGGCTGTTGCCCGGGGAAACCGGGGGGGGGCGGTTTAGGTGAGAAAGGGAACTCTCTTTTGGTCGGCCGCGGAGAAGAAAAAACTGGCCGGCTCGAAGAAGGGGGGAGAAAAGTGGAAGGAAAAAAGGACGCCCGGCTATTGCTCGATGAGCTCGTTGCCTGATTAGCTCGGATTTCTGAGACCGAGTCGAATCGGGGAAGGGATGTAAACTACCGAAAGTGATTTGTCTGAAACTTTTCGAAAGCTGGACGCACTTTGCCCTTTAGCTCTGTGCCTCTTTGCCCGAAGTTGCTGCTATTAACCGCCATTATGGTACCAGGACGCTGAGCTGGATGCAGCCTGCGGGAACGGGATTAAGAATTTCGTAGACGTTGCTGTGAGGGGTAATGTGAAGTTTGTAGTGCCGCTTGGGACTGAAGAGCAGTTGACGTACAGTTTTGGGACGTTCGCGTGTAGAAGAATCGAGGGATACCATTTTTGAGTATAAGTCCTTACAGAAGTCCGAACACCGAGTCGTCTGTACTGCTAGAAATAGGCGAAAGACACTGGTAGAGGAAACAAACCCTCCTGTCACGATTAGGGGTAGCACAGTTTAGAGGGTGCAAATCGAAATAACTTACAATGGAGATCAGGGACCTTTGGGGTCGAAGCGATAAGAAATAACTAAATGCTTTTTAGTTTTTTTACATTTAATTCTATAATTGGTTCTAGTGCTTGAATTTAATATTTCGCTAATACACTTTCTTCCTTCACGTCCTGTTTCCTTCCAATTGCTCATCTTAGGGACCAAACAGTTAATTCATCGACCAAGTAACGCTATAGACGTCAACGGTAACTCCTGCGAACTACTTAGACTATTTGTAAAAGTTTCTAACCATAAGTATTACCACAAGGAATCTAACAAACCCACAGGTAATGTGCCATTGTGTCACATGAGTCTGCTGACCGCGAGCCTCTTTACCATCTTTGAGTAACATTCAGTATTAGCGACTCCAAATGGAATAAGACACAACCACAGACCAGGTAACATCGACGAAATGTAGGATAGATGTCGAAACATGTACTTGGCGTCGAGACGATGCCGCGTCTCTAGATAAGTATTTCGTCGATAGTCCCAGGGCCCCACAATCCTAGGACAGAAAAAGGAATTGAATGTTCTGTTTCTTCTTTACCATCGACAAAGTATAGACCTTTCATCGCAGACGAGGTGCAGGATAGACCTATCACCTTATGGATGTTCGTGTCGCCACCCAAACTGTGTTACCGACTCATAATTTGAGGACTGAATGTAGTGGCATCTGCTCATGAACAGCTTCCAACTTAGCAACTACTCTGAAATGTGTTGAAATGCTGAAAGGTGTGTGTGTGCTTGTATACGTATAAATCGTTTGAAGGCAGGCTTTCGTTACGCTATACTTTGGCTCGGCTTGTCAACGACTCGCGCGAATTTCTCTCCGAAAATCCATTTCGGGGATCAAGACACTATGGCGCTCAAAAATGGTGTTTCTTCAAAGCCCGTGTAAGCAATAAATTGCAAGATGACATTGTTTATTAGTACTTTGAGCGTAGTAGAACCCTTTCACGTATCGCACGCCGAAAAGTATTAAAAATTCACGCTGTCACCGACGTTCCCGCAAGTTTCTAATGCACTGTTTAATCATTCTAGCGAAGTAATAATAATTGGATTCTATTTTCCCCGAGTATTAGTTCATCGCCGACATTGAAATTTACAGTAAAATCTAATTCTTAAAAGACTCACAGAAAATTGAATGACGCATAAGTGTCGTGGGGTGCATGGATGCAACTGCATATCGAGTTACTTTTCAAACCCGCATTGCGAAATAAAATGTTGTCTAGCCCTGAGAAATTCATCGGTTCAGTGTTCAATGAAGTGTGTGCATGCATAGTGCAGATTATTTCGTGGTTTCTCAATTCGTGCATCAATTTCCTCGATTACTGGACCATGTGGGAGGTCGCTTAACAAGATTCTACTACAATTCACCCAGTATCCAGAAGACTTCTAGAGCAATACTTTTCTCGAGGAGTTGCGAGTCATTGAAGCGAGACAGAACGTCAACTACCTCTACCAAAGTCGCACCATCGCCGAACAATGTACCTGCCAGTTCAACTTTACCTACGACAGTGGTCGGATCTCAGTGAACGCGTGAGCATATTATTTCGTGATATGTTGATTCCCGGATTAATTTCATCGATTACCGGACCACGTGGGAGGTCGCTTAACAAGATTCTACTACAATTCAACCAGTATCTATAAGACTTCTCGAGCAATACATTTCTCGAGGAATTGGTAGTCGTTGGAGCGAGACGCAACGTCAACAACCTCTACCAAAGTCGCACCATCGCCGAACAATGTACCTGCCAGTTCAACTTTACCTACGACAGTGATCGGATCTCAGTGAACGCGTGAGCATATTATTTCGTGATTTGTTGATTCCCGGATTTATTTCATCGATTACTGGACCATGTGGGAGGTCGCTTAACAAGATTCTACTACAATTCACCCAGTATCCAGGAGACTTCTCGAGCAATATTTCTCTCCAGGAGCTGGGAGTCGTTGGAGCGCGACGGAACGTCAACAACCTCTTCCAAATTTGTGATCTGCCAGTTGAACTTTACCTGCGACAGTGATGGAAGTAGTGTCAACGCGAGTGTAGAGTCAGTGTTTTTACGCATTTAGAACTATTCAAGTCTAAGCACCGGTGCTCAAATTGCTTTTTAATCCAGAAATTAAAGTGACATATTTGTGTGTGTGAGATACATTCTATTCGGTACTGACGCTGCAGCTGCGGTACAGTCTGCAGATCGAATAGCTATTGCCGAAGGGGGATGCTTGTCTGCATGGATAGCAGTGAGACTGTTTGCAACGAACGGTGAGTGATACTTTTTCATTCTTTCAATCTTTCTGCATGCCATCGAACAAAATGATTGCTGTAGCGAGCGTAAACACCACGAATACATACTTAGTACTCGCGAATAGTAACAGGAATGCGTGTGCTTCCAGATGTTCAATACGCGTAGAAACATACAATAAATAAATTTTAAATTTGCGGTAGATGTTTTCATATCGCGTTTCCTTTAATTTTATAATCATTCGGGATGCTTAATATATCGAATACGAGTTACATTTCTGAAGTTGAACTCTTCCGCGTGAGATCTTTCAAAACTTCCCTCTTAACTGTAATTACATTCGAGTCATTACATTCTCTTGATAAGGCGCGAATAGAAAGCATTAATTTGGTATAATAATTAACAATGACAGTCATCGTTGGTACTACCTGCTCACTATGCTCGGAGCTGCTATATAAACTTAAATTTCTTTACCCCCTTCTATTAAAATAAGTTTAAGCTACTAAACATGAAATTTTATACATCGCGGAAGAACTTGCACGCGTGCTTGGTTTTAACTAACTATAATCCTAGTAATAAGTCTTAGTTTAAGAACTTCTGTCGTAAGACATTTTCCAAATTTTTCAAAGTGCACAAAGCATTGGTCGAACATGGACCAAAAATATTTCATAGAAATGAGTCACTTTCGTAGGTACCTCCGCGCCGGTGTGCTCGGTTCCTTGGTAACGTTTCCCAAGCATTGCGACTTGTGAAACGGAATCAAGCTAAAGCCTACGATCTAGGTTAAGGGCCCAGATCGAGCCAAACTTACCTTCAGTGAGCTTGGTTCGGTCTCGGCAACTAATCAGAATTTTATTCTGTTTCAGATAGGTATTTCGTCGATGGGTTTACGTAATTTGTTCTATTTTATGTATTTCGTCTATGGATTTGCAAGATTTATTTTATTTCATGTCCTGTATTTTATTATGTTTATTTAATTTCCTTCCATGCTGGTCTCACAATTACTAACATAACATAGTTAAATGTTTCAGCTTTCCAGGTTCAGCCCTCCGCGGCGATGGGATTTTTTAAAATAAAATAATTAAAAATAAAAGTGATAGTGAAAAGTGATAGTGAAAGAAGACATCTAAGGAAGCCTAGGCTAAGTTATTATAGCATAAAGTATTTAAGGCCCCATGTAAAATTGCCAAGTAGTCACTGAATCGTTAGCTTTGTTGCTCTTTTGTTGGCTCCACATCTCTGATGACGAGGTCGCCGCTGCTTCCGTTTCCGGAAGCAAGCGACTGACCATGGAATCGGTACAGGTGGATCAGTTTCGTCCCTTGGTGTTCTTGTCGAAAAGGAAAAGTTTCGGGCGTAGGGGGTGTACCTTTCGGTACACTGCCTGCGTAAGTCACTCGGTTCGATTCCCAGTCTCCGTGTTAGACGGCTTGAGTCAGGTCACACCTAGTGTTGCTCCTGACGAGTCGCATCCGAGCAAGAGGAATCGTCTGGGTGACGCTGAGCGCTTTTCCCTTTCGACTCGGACAGCAGGGTGGTAGGAACTGCGCCACCCAATACTCCTTTCATGCTCACCCATAGTCTTTCCTTCTTTGCCGAATTTATTTCAATCGGGTGATTGCTTGGCAGTTCCCTAGATTCGATATCTAAACCGAAGGGATCGATGGAACTTGGTTTCCATCCATCTCTTTGGTTTCATAGGCTAAGGGTTTCATGTACAGGGAGATCGACGGAACTTTGATTCCATCTATCTCTCTACGGGTCTCCAAGCGCAGCAACCTCCTCGCGGTGAGACCTGGTAATCGGTGAGAACCGAGCCAATGGCTGCGATTGTCAAATATTCTAGTCGGATATAAGAATTTAACTTAATAAATGGTTCTTGAAAATTTTGTAACTTCTATATGAAGTAAAAATACTTACGTGAAATTATTAAGAGTTGTTCGATTGTTCCTACCCGACCCCAGAATATGCGTACAGTATTAAGATAGAAGGATGAACTTGGAATATTTCAGCAAGGTACCGGAACTGATGGGTTTTTGTCAATTTTTAATGTCCTCTCTACTTCAGCACCGTATTGAAATATACCAAGTTACAATTCCTTGGTGAGGTATTCCAAATTACATCATGCAATCATGTTTTCCACAAATAATATTGTTGTTTATATAAATTTTTATATTAAATAAATTTGCTTTGCGTTAAATAAATCCGAATAGGACAGCAAGGTTAAAAGGCGTATGTGTTCTCGTTTTGTTGTGATCCCTCTTTCTCTGTCGTTGAACGGAATACATTTATAAAACGATCTTTAAATTATTACTGTGACAGAATCATTTGTAAATCGCGGCTTTCAAACGATCTAAGTTTTACCCGTGTTGAATTCTAATTCCTACCACGCGTAGCGTTACAATCTTATTTTGGACTGAATCGATAACGTTGGGTGTGACATGAAAATGGTAAGGGGGCTCGCGAGCCCCCCGAGCGTGTGACACAAAATTACATTGCGTGATGGGTCTATCCTATACCTGGTCTGTGCTTTCATCCAATGTAATTTTGTCACTCGCTCGGAGGAGCTCGCGAGCCCTGTTACCATTTCCGTGTCGCACCCAACGCGTTATCAATTCAGAGTGGAATTCGAATGCAATCCCACTAGCGGTTAGAATTGAAACTAAATTTGATGAAAATTCTACGTAAAATGTAAATGTGAATCGATTTCGATCCACACTTTGAATTACTCAGTTACGAATTCGTTTTAATAAATACAGTAACTAAATAGTAGCTCTGTAACTAAATAGGAATTCCTCGCCAAGGAATCGGAACTTAGTAGACTTGATAGATCCCTTCAAATTGTAGTACTTATTTATGGTAGCTTTCACACGAACAGTTTCTTCTGCCTATCACTGAATACATAGTAACATATAGAGGGTGTTCGGCAACAAGTTTCACAAACATTATTGGGTGATTCTATATGCCAAAATAAGACGGAAATGAAGAATGATAAAATTGCGTTTAAGGCTCCGCTTCAGAGTTGTTAATTATTGAAAATACGCGTAAGAATCGTCTGACGCGAGGGACTTATTGTTAGACTACTGACCACGCCATGGCTGACCTGACTAACTCGATATGTACTACTGAGCGCCAACAGTAGTCTAAATCCCTCGTGTCAGATGCATTTGACGCGTATTTTCAACAATTAATAATTCGGAAGCCGAGCCTTAAACGCAATTTCATCATTCTTCATTTCCGTCTTATTTTGGGATCTAGAATCATCCCTTAAAGTTTCTGACACCTGTTGCCAAACATCCTGTACATTTACTACAGATTACAAATTAATACCATTTATATATTTACTATAATGTATGAAGTTCTATAATAGGGGAGACCAGGGCAGATTGTAACCGAAAAGTTTTCACAGTTTTTTCTCGAAAGTGTTTTCTTCAATCAGGAAATAATTTGCATGGTTTTTTACTTACATATGGGGTGAACTGATTGCGCGAAGGTACGTGACAAAATCTTGGACACTTGGACATCTAGCTTGATCTTAAACAAATCTGAACCTTTGTTACAATGTGCCCCAGTCCGGGGTAAATTCTAACACATCTGTTTCACTTATTTAAATACAAATATGAACACAAATAAAATATAAATGCAAACACAAATCATTATTGAATATTTGATATACATGAGTTAAGCAATAATTGCTTATTCATCTGATTTTATCAAAATCTTCGCTTTCTTTACTTCTTCCTTTATACTTTTTTTCTACTTTTTGGATCCTCGACTGTTCTGCTGTTTGTCTAGAGCATTTTTTCCGGTGTGTCAGCAAATAGCATGCTTGCTTTATCACCATTTAAAGCGGAGTAATTAGTAACGTGTTACAATTTACCCCGAGCTTGAATTTTCGCGTTTTATCTTAGCAAATGAGAAACTAAACGAACAAATCTTAGGCTTATGAAATTGTGATCGATACACTAATTATATGAAAGCAGGTACTACGTATTTAGATAAATGGACAGTTAAAGAAGTACAATTTCGTTTTTATATCAATTATTTATTTTCCATACAAATTATAAACATGTTTTTCAAATACTGTACATATACTGAATTCTATTATATTTTTAAACCTCTAATTTAATGATATATCATTTCGTTCTTTATTTACTTGTTAAATCAACTACTTTGATCCTCGTTTCGTTTTATTTATGATAATATACAGGTAGATCCCATTCTTTCTGATCAATATTTCATTCAATCATTTTTATAATCAAGCTCAATTCTTTGATATGGCAGTTCCAGGATATGAAGAAATACAACTTTCAAATAGAATTGAATTTTTCATTATCGCGAATAATTTAATAATACATTATAAAGATTGTAGTCAATGTTTTCATAGAGACACGACAATTTGTTTTAGAAATTCAAGTCGATTCCGAATTAAATTAAAAGTTACAACCGTTGTTACTAAAATATACTGCATTTCTATTAAAACGTTAAACGCATGACAAGTCGAAATTTCTTTAAATTATATAACCACATCTGTAGCAGATAATTCTCTATGAAAATACGGACGATAAATTGTTGCCCTGCAATTTGAAAATATCAGGTCCGAATCACGAGTTACAAGTAAATCAACTTTTGTTCTCTCAGGACTTCATACAATACACAAACGTAGCCACTGGAACTTTTCTTTTGATGATCTTCATATAAATATGTACAAAGATATTTAACAAATTTCGGTTCATCATCGATTCGTATCATATATTGTGTACAGTGCGAATTCCTCTTTTCCTTTTTCCTAATCTACTTCTGCGTTTGTATCTTTATTGGATTTCGATTTTTTTTCTGATATCATCAATATAGAGTGAGAGAGTGCTATTTTCTATCTTCACAGAAGACATAGATAAATATATATTTTCATAATCTTTCCTTATAAATGTAATTCGCTTACTTTAAAATCATTACTCGTTAATGTTAATAATATTAGTGTCGGTGCTCCTTTTTCTCGATTTCATGCTCCTCCCATTCTTTTTTCCATGAAATAAAAATTCGCATAACCGAAACGACAGTTGAGTATCTTTCAAAAGTATTGCGTAATTTGTTGTTGCCTCAATAATAACGTTTCATTATAAGTCGATTTGAAACCATGAGATGTGTCTCCCGTTAACAAACAATTAAAACAAAGTAACCTCTATAGAGAATAAGTCCGGACTCGTGCATTTATTATTCCTCGAAATTTTTTTTACATTCCTGACCATTGAAGATCGCAATTATTAAAAGAAAGAGTAAAATGGCTCGATAAACAACGTTCAATAAGGACATCTCGATGGTTCCAATTCCAACTTAACATACACACAATTTAGCAAAATTACAATGTATAGATATAATATGTAAAAACAATATTATTACAAAAAAAAAAACGAAAGGTAACAATAAGTAAAAATCGTGAAAGCTGCCAGTTATCGAACGAAAGTCACATATGTTATCCTTTAAATATAAGTTCCTTCGTTATTCAGTCGATCACTTAGCAAATTCAATTCTCACCCCAAATAAAAAGCGACATATTTCTGACTAAAAGAGAGATCAAAATACATTGCCACTTGTTGCATAAAAGTTAATTAAAGTAAGAATACAGTAAGTATTACTAGTATTTTCTTAAAGTATACATGATTCTTTCCTGTATATCTTAATAGTCACTGCCGCGTAGGCAAGTACTGTTTTGGAACACACAATTGATCAGATTAAAGAATACGTAAAAAGTTTCCTGTGCATTTACACATGTAGTTTCTGCGAGAGAGATGTGACTAAATAAAATAAATCGCAGGACAATGGGTCCTCTACTCTCTGAAATAATTGCCACTGTGATCATGAAACAGAATCTCTGCGTTAAACTTTTGTGGTCCATGTATTCGGCGTCGAAATGATACAATATTAAGTACGAAACACATTACCAAGCAAGATTCTCACAAACTCTGTAAAAGTATGCTGAAAATTTAGAGAGCTGTAACGAAATCACGCTATCGCGCTGCTGTTGCTCGTCATGAGAATGGACAATCAAGGTGAAGTAACAGGTGTACCTTACATTCTTGAACTTTACCATCCGACGGTCGAAAAGCTGCAAGATCGTATTACCAACGTTAAGGACAGAGATCTCTGCCGCTTGCTTCGACTCTCTCTCTCTTTGATGGATACTATCCGTATCTAGCGCGTACAATCAATGTAATCAGACGCAACGCTGTACGAGTGTAGTAGAAAGATAAAAACAAACGAAGTACGCTAAGTAAGAAAGTCATTCGCATAAGAACTATAGAAAAACGATCTTATAGTACGAAATAAAGTGATTACAAGAGATACAAACACATCCCTCTAATCTAAGTGTCGCTGCCTAAGAGTGGGTGGGTTTGCACAACTGTAGGTGTATTAAAAAGATTGCCTTTTAAAAATACGTAAAAGCGATCAATCTTCTTCTTCTTCTTCTTTCTTTTTTTTTTCTTTTATCTGACCATTGAGAATTAAAAAGCTCTGCAGCGAAAATTCTTACCGTTAGTCAAAATATAGCTAAAACGAAAACAGTACTAGAACGAAAAGCTTAAGGAAAGGTGTGTAATGGTTTACTATGTTATTCTTGACTTTGCTCGATGCTGATAATTAAAAAACAAAAATAATAATAATGATAATGTAACCAAGGAGACTTAAGAAATCATAATGGCATACCTCTCTATTAAACTTCCATTTCGTTTAAAACTTAGAAATCACTTAGATAACTTTATACACGATCATTTATAACAATGTAAATTGTAATCATTGCATTAATATTTAACATATATATTTTTATATGTAATATATGTATATCTGTGTGTGGATGTCTTGTCTGATCTATTTCCTAGTTTAATAATAAAACTATAATACTAAATTATGTTGGTACCACGCCTTTCCGAGATCAGAGTCTGTTTCTTCTATCTTCTCTTCTTTTTTTTTACGTTTTCTTTCCCCTTTTCTTCTTGGTACATATACTATTCTCGACGCATTCTCATACCAAATTTATTGTCAATTTTAACTTAATTTAATTATATCTCTTTATTAAAACCGCGACGATTTCGATCGTTTGTAAGTGAATGACGGAATATTCATAAAATATATACGATTATATCTGTTTCAATATAAAATTTACAATTCCAAAGTCTGGAACGTACTTCCGGCAGTGCGTGCAGGAAGTCCTTTCCATGATATATTAAAACACGCGTACCAATTACTTATTACAACTTTTTTTCAGTTTCGAATCAAACTCAAGCTCGGGCTGGCCAGTACTTCTAATGTGTGTGTGTGTGTGTGTGTATGTGTTTGCGTGCGAGTGTCACGTTCTCTTTAAGAAGTTTCGCGGAAAATGTTCGCAAATGTTGAATCAAGCATGCCATTTAATTCAAATTTGTGGCAATAAAACGTATCTTGAATTTGGATAGCAATCATTCACCGACTGCTTGTTTCATATCTGAGGTTAGAACAAACATCTTTCACTTGCGCACACAAGATTTGGTACCGTTATTAAAACATTTCGCTTCAACGCAGACATTGGAACATTTTCGATAGAAACTCTTTTAAATGTAGATGTGGGATGTTTATAATTCCAGCGTGTTTACAATCATGTATTCACGCTTAACCCTTTGAAGCGCACATTTAAAACAAATCCTCAAAGTCGTTCGTCAATTACAATTAATAAAAGGAAACTCAAGGCTTTTAACAGAAACTTTTCCCGCGTGCAAGTCGATTAAAATCAAAATACGTACGTTACGGTACGTAATGCGTGTAAGTACTGCTTTCGCTGTTCATAAATATCGTTTCTTTACCGATACCGATGGGTATTATGGTTAAAATGAAATATCAAACGAGGTAAAAGAAAAGATTGTGGTTGTATGGGGTAACCACGACACTTCTAAAGGGTTAATATGTATGTACCTTGTGTGTGACTGTGTGTATGCGCGTATGGATGATTTTTTTATGTGATGGTAGGCACTGATGGGGGTGGATGGCTGCATGGCGAGCAGGTTCAAGCAGGCTAGTCCTTGATCAATCTGTATATGTGATGTTGTGCACCGTGTTCAGACGTCGACACTTCGAACACGTATGCCGTGCACAGCAACGTTTCCTGCGTATCCCTGTTCGTAACAACCTGCAACCAAAGTAAAACACTGTAGTTAATTAATTTATAGGAGCACTGATAATTGCAAACCTATCAAGAGAAAAAGAGTCGAATCGCCAAATTGTTGGACCGAATCGTCATCTTCGCAGAATAACTGTTTTACTAATTCACCTTTACTAACACCTCAAAGTTGTCTAACGATCGTTCCTCCCTAAACTTAAATCTGAAAATGGTCATCACTACTTAGTAATGCCACTAAAGATATTGTAAACACATCGAATCTTGATGGGATATATTGGAACCTAAGTTCGAGTTCTGGCGGGCCAGAAAATTATTTGACGTTGAATGAAGTTAAAAAGTTAAAGTTAAAATTATAATTAAAATTAAAGTTAAAATTAAAGTTAAAGTTAAAGTTAAAATTGAAATTACAATTAAAGTTAAAGTTAAAATTAAAATTAAAATTAAAATTAAAATTAAAATTAAAATTAAAATTAAAATTAAAATTAAAGTTAAAGTTAAAATTACAATTAAAGTTAAAGTTAAAGTTAAAGTTAAAGTTAAAATTACAATTAAAGTTAAAGTTAAAATTGAAATTACAATTAAAGTTAAAGTTAAAATTGAAATTACAATTAAAGTTAAAGTTAAAATTAAAGTTAAAGTTAAAGTTAAAGTTAAAATTAAAGTTAAAATTAAAATTAAAATTAAAGTTAAAGTTAAAGTTAAAGTTAAAGTTAAAGTTAAAATTACAATTAAAGTTAAAAAAGAAAGAGTACAGTGACACGAATGCATCGTACCTGAAGAATGGTGAAATTCTCGAGGACGCTGTTCATCATGTACTTTTCCGGCAGGTGCTTCAATTTGTGTATGAAGTTGATCATGTACTCGCACATGGGCGAGCGGCTAATACGATAGACGAACCTGCCATTCTCGAACCTAGCGTATTCCGTTTCCACTTTCTCCACCACCTGTTTTCCAAAAGAGCAGACTTTGGTCGAACACGTTATCGTCATGTTCTCGTTGCTCTCGTACCTGTCGAGGACGCGAATTCACATTAATAACAGGGAAAGCACATGGAACCTTAGACACAAAATTGGGACATCTCGATCACTCACTGGCTCGTCACGCCGTAGAACGCCCCAGCCTCGTCCTGGATGTTCGTATTGAGATCAGCCCAGAATTTAACGAGGAAGAAGGCTGCCTGCGGCCCTTTGTCGTAAAGCTCCTTCAGGCCACCCTTTTTCTCTGGGAACTTGTCGTATATCTGCCTGACGTCAACAGCTTCTAGTAACGGATCCGCGTAGGTCGCGGATCCTCCTATGTGGACGAACAGGTGTTTGTGGTACTGGAAGCAAGAAAACATATCCCAACGTTCATTAATGTCACAGGCTTCCGATTAGTGAAGCAAATGGGATGATCTAGGTTTCCTTCGAGCGCTGCTTGAACACGCTTGACCCTTCACCAAGAAACTCAAGCGACCCAGCAATGCACGTACCTCCTACAAATCCTTTCAATGGATAGATACTAAACACGATTTTATTTACGGAAGTTAAAACAACCTCGACTCCCCTCACTTCTTCTACAGAACATGAAGCTTAAATTTCATAAAGAGGTTCGCCGGGTATTACAATATATAATTTCGAATCGCAGGATCACTTCTCTTCCGTTAGCCCCCGTTTCGCCCCAGAAATCTTCCACTTCGCGCGGATGTACTTACAATATCCTGGTCTCTCTGCTGGTCCATGTAGGCCGAGAACTCGACAAGCCTGAGCTTGTGGGTCGCAATGGCACGTCCTTCCCAGGGCGGGGGTGGTTGGGCCTGGACCATGTCACCGCTGGAGACCGCCGTCGCTGGCTTGCCGGTGTACGCCGACTGCGAGAACGGCTTGACATCCTGGGACGTTCCCGGCTGCAGACCCGGCTGCCAGAATTGCTGAAAAGTCGATATCTGTTTTTCTTTTTGCAACGTCGATAAGCCGAGCGGTTCGCGCGCTCAAACGTTTCGGACTACATCTCGAGCGGTCGAGCGTTCTCTGGGACATCGAGAACGTCACGGGGCGAGAACCATCGGGCCCCGAGGTGTAAGCCGAAAGTTTCGAGCGCGCTGATTGCTGTCCTGTTGAAAGAAGAAATGAGGTGTCTTCCTGTTCGATCGTGCTCGGAAGTGCCCTGCAACGTCCACTCGCCCATGAGACTCGGTTCGCCGAGATTCGCGACCGAACACGACGGAGAGTCCGAAACAGGGAACCGCGAGAATCGTGGGAAGGAAGAGATCTCATTTTCCTCCGCGAGCCATCGAGCCCTCGGGCGAGAAACAATCGTGACGCTTTAGAATGGAGCGAAAGAAAATACAACAACAACAACAAAAAGATTAAGATACGAACATGAGTGAAGGGAAATAACAGTAGTCGTATTACGTGAAGAGAGAAAGACAGTTTGGTAAGCCACAACGACGCCTCGCAACGTGTAATTATATAAAAAAAAATACGTATATTTATATATATATAAAATACGTGTATGCACGTGTGTATTTATGCCCAGGTGATACATATGTAAAAGATAGAGCGACGGACAAATTGAACAATACACAACAAGGGCCCCCACGGGCGTAGCAGCAGAGAGCAGGGGGTTTCGTTTCGTGAGGATGGTTAGTTTTTGCCGCGCAAGCTTCCATGATTAAAAGACAGAAAAGAAAAAGATCGAGCCCCTAGTCAAAGCCGCAGAAACGCTTCCTCTTCTCTGCTTCTCTCTCCTTTTCTCTGGGCGACAGCCGCGAAGTGCAGCGCGGACGAGAAGGTAAGAACCGATGAAACGCGAACAGAAGCAGGTAAAAAGTGAGAGAAAAGAGTGCGTGCGTGCGTGTCAGTGTGAGAGAAGAAATGAAAGGAACGAATCGAAAGATGGAGATCTAGTTCATTAGTTTCCCTTCTCGAAGAGGCAAACTTTTCCGAACGGAGGAACATTACTTTGCAATAAGACGCGAGAAGGAAGTGTCGGTTAAAAATGATAAAGGAAATTCACACTCGATTAATGATTCTTAAACTCTCGTCGTCGTCCAGGGTCCAGGGATGCTTCACAGATTAATTGACACCCAAAAATGGACACCGCGGCCAACGTCGAAGCTAAAAGCCATAGAACGTTCTTCGTTGCTTGACGCGAGCTTGCAAAAGCAAAGTGCCATCGATCGTTTCGTTGCAGCACGGCAGAACATCGGGTCAGTCGACAAACCACGCAATTGCGTTCGCCACCCCCACCCCCACCCCCCTCCCCTCGCAAGCGGATTAAACGGTTACAGGGCGAAGCGGTTAGAAAAACAGATACGAGCTTCGAAGAAGAAGCCAAAACCGTAGAGTGCAGTGATCAAAGTCTCCATCCTCGAGACGACGAGACACCGATCGTTCGTCCCCTAAATGATCAGGAACATCTCAACCGATCGCGCGTATTTCCCACCGCTTAGCGAGGTAAGATTACAGAGACCCTCGGGAGTACTGCGCTCGATCGAGCAAAATTCGCTACACGCCCAAGCATTGAACACTGTCTGCCCGCGAAAGCAGCGCGATCTTTCTCTCTTCCCGTGTCCGGCTAAATTGTAAGCACGCCGTGTCTCGTCGTCTCACCCCAAAAGCTCGTGGCTCCTTCGAAAAGAATCACAGGCCGCTGAAAAAATTTGTTTCCAAGGGGTTTTCCGTGATCGGGACTTACCGCTCCGGGATAGGAGACAGGGGTGGAAGCGTGAAGGGCAAGGGGCCCCACGAGGGCGGGGGGCATCTTGTTGTGTATCGCACTCCCAGCTGATACTATCTGGGCGCTCGACATGCTCGACATTGTCTGCAGCGCCTTCTCCTTGGCGGCATGATCCTAACAAATCGTCAAACCGATTACAACGCGTTGCCGTTTAACGGGTAACCCACCCCCTTCACCCCTTTGCAACACATTCGCATGCCACAGCATTCGTCGATCGGCGCCTAGCGCCGCTGACGTGTCGCTCAGATTTCAGAACGATATTAATTGTTTATTTCGTTGCTCAACGGAGATTCGATTAATTCGTCGAGAGAAAGGAAGTAATGGGACGCATGAATTTTTAGACGTCGGTTCTTTAATTCTGTGCGACGGTTTTTAGAAATCTTTGGGGATATTATACGGATTATGTGTAAATGTGTGTGCTGTATTTATGGAGTGTCACTGGATACACGTTTTAGCGATTGATGTGAGAATAATAGGGCCCACTGTCTTTCAACCGCTGCAAAAATGGCCCTTCTGTTCGGTTACGAGCGTTTTGTGTCTCTGGTTTCAGAAAGGTTATTATTTTTCTGTTCGGATGTCTCCAGAAACTTTTTTGACGAAGTCCCAGAAATTTAGTTTCATTTTTATGTAATTGATAAGTAGAATTGCTTGTTACTTTATTTCTGCAAACACACTAATCGTTTCAATGCGAAATAAATGTATATCTCTGTTTAAATGCTAGTTCCTTTTTTTTTATATATTCTCTCCTGATTAAAATTTTTAAACGCTGATGTATTCAGATCGTTGGACTACGAAGATACTCGAGTGTCCTCGATCGCATGGCGTACTAAATGGTGTCTTCGGAAAAACTGTTTATGTCGCATCCGCGTGCTTACGACGCACAGAAGTCGTTTGTTGAAATCCAGGACATGGAAAACAATAAAAAAATCAGGAAAATAATAATGTACTTGAGTTCGACTCAATTACCTCTACCGAAGGCCTCATCCCCTGACAGAGATAAATTGAATACACAATTAACTTTGTCGTGCACAATGTATTTACGTCTATTTTAATCAGTGGACACATCTAATTTTTGTAAAAGCAGATTTCACTATGTGCACATTGGACAGTCGTCACTTTGCAGCTAACCTAGGCTTAAAACTGTAAATATTTCTAAAAAGTTGTGCCTTGGAAGCATTTAATCTTAGAAATTTAAAATTTCGAGGCTACTGCTGTAATCGAAAATATTCCCTACTATGAATTTCAAATTCATTTAGAATAATAATTTTTTAATCGAACACAAAGTTTCAATTGTAAAATCGTTTGCAACATCCAACTACTCAATGTAAACCAGTGTGGATTACGTAAAACAGATTCGTGTACCCCTTTCTTTGTGACATCGCAAGCATTGATCGAAATATAGCGAGCTTTCCAAGAATAGTTGGGTTTCCGCGAAACACGAAAATGGATCAGACTAAGGGACCAAGGTGTTCAAACAAAATCGCGAAGGAGAGAAATAGAATGGACATTTCGAAAACAACCGAGCAACAGTGGCATTTTCGACGGGGCCGTTGCTGTTCAGATTGGGCCGAGGAGATAGAATTAAATCGATAGCCGATTTCTCGTCGTTGCATAATTTCGTTATCGGCGGTGAATTCCCCCTGCCACTGTCGCTGTTTTAGCTTCACTGTGGTTGATGTCATCGATCGTTATTGAGAAACGGCAACGCAGTTGATTGCAGAAACAAGCTTGGTTTTGGGTCGCGAAATGCGCGGAAATTTTGCGCTTTTATCGGAAAACCGTCGTTTTAATCAGCGCCCACCCCCTCCCCCTTCCCCTCTGAAAATCGCTGACGAAGCGAGCGAGCGGTTCGTTCGCGTGATATTCGGGAAATTGGCGTGTGTCCCGCCCCCCTCCACAACCCTCTGCCACCCCCCAGCGGACCGACCCCTCACTTGGCTACAGGGCTTTTCAATTTCGTTCATAAATCCGGGATGGAAGACCTATTACAAGCTCTGCCGTTTGGAATGAACCGTGCTGCGTAACAATGCCAACAATAAAAGGGGTTTCGGTCATCGCGTGCATCGAAAAACTGTGAACTCTGGCCCACCGCCCCTGACCACTCCCGCGCCCCCAACCCCGCGAGCGAATATCATTTTTATGGACAGGGTTTCATAGCGCAAAACTGAATCGTTACATTTCCATGGAATTTCCCGCACGGGAGAGCAATCGCTCCGATAGAACGATTGATTTTGAAGGCACGCACGAGTCCGCTGATAGAGGATTCATATTATTCTTAAATTTAGTATCTCAGACGTTTGGCACGTGTGCAGTATGCCAGAGAAAGTCAAAGAATTTTGGGTTACTTTTAAAAAATATTCCATTGAGGATCGTACATTAATATTTGGAATAAAATTACAAAGTGGAATTACACGCGTAGAGTTGATATATTAATAAGACAGATGTGATAGAGTGAGAAGTAATAGAAAACAATAATGTGCAATGTAGACTTTATTTGTAGACATTTTTATTGTACCGAATAAGCAGTCTGTACGTAAAGAGGCACTTAATTTGTTTTTGTCGTGTCGGAGAAGTATTGAGTTAACCCTGTTCAAATCCTTAATTTTAGTACAGATTTAAGAAATTACTCGTTTATACACTAATATTGCGACATTCTTTAGTCCGAAGTGATTCAAGCTGGCCAGTAAAATAAAGGAACAGTAAAAGAGCCGCACTGTACAATTATTGGACGAAGTGATCGTACATGTGACATTTGTGCTACTGCATCGACCCATTTAGTATGATTCATGAATATGACAGTATGCATATTTTTGTTACACAATCACAATAACAATGCTGATAAATGCCAAGTTCGGTGAAAGTGTTTATGCTTCACTTTGCGTAGTTATTCATGTAATATAACAGAACGAGCTAACAACATTTAGGACCACTTCAAGGTGCTCACTTTTCTATGTACGCACGCATGTCCCAGCGCATGTTTCGTTACCAAATATTAAACTACTGTATTAAATGAACGACTGTCGTTTAAGATTTACTGCCTCTTTGCTGATACGCGGGGAGCTTCTTCTTCGATATTATTAACACAAAGAGTAATGTCTACTATGAATGACTACACAATATACAGCTGTAAAAATATGTAGTACCCACATCCCTATCACCGATCGATTAAAAATTAACTCGGCTCAACAATAAAGCGAATTTCAATTTCGACGGTGAAGGAGATAAAGACAAAGTGGCACATCGCCACCACAAAATCAACTAGTATCAAGATGAAAAATTTCGAAAACCTTAACAACGTTTCTTCCTAAAAGGGCATATTTAAAAAAAAAACTCTGACAAAGCATCATCGCAGCAACAAATGCTCGTTCGCTCCCCACTTCGACAAAATCCAAGTGGCGAAGAGTTGCAAGTGAAGATTGCCGTTCATACTAAATGAGCAGGAATTTTGTCGAAGTGTGGCGCGAACGAGCATTCGTTCGTCTGGTCTAAACGGCTTCGTTTTATTTCCCGAAGTTTCCAAATTCCGCGTCGAAACGCCGATTCAACGCGGCAACGCTCGTATTTATCTTGATATTCGCCGACGACTGAGAGGCAAATGCGCTCCCGCGTACCTGGCCGCGTGAAGTGAGATTGTTTAGCCGTGTGCATTTCCGAAGTACCAACGGACAAAGGAGCGTAGGCGCATTTGTTCGGGCTTAATAGGCGGCGGAGCGGGCGAGCGTGTATTTGCGCGCGCGCGGCACACGGCCAGGTTTTATTCTCGCGCAGCGTGATTTATTAAAAAAAGAACGCGGACGGGCGAATTTTCGAATTTAAAAAACGATTATCGCGAAATCCGGGGCGCACGCGAAAAATCCATTTCGTTCCGCGGGACCGTTGTTCACCGGCCAGCAGCCGCGCTGAATCCGCAGTGGAAAATCAATTCGGTTAATTGAGAGGGAGGCTACCCGCGTACTCCTCCCCCCCCCTCCCTCCTTTTTTCGCTCCCTTTCTGTCTCTTTTTCCTCCCCCCCTCCCTTTTTTTTTTAATTTCCGCGTCCCTCGTTCTCTCTATCCCTCCTGTATCGGCTGTCCCTGCCTGCAGGCCCTTCATCGCGCAAATACACGCGAGGAATGCAGGATTGGGCGGGTAACGGGCTGGACATGTTTATCGACATTCTGAAACGGCGCACGGTCGTTTTTGGGTATCGACAGATATCGGACTACGTTTACACCGCAACAATCAATTACAGGGTAATGCCTGGCAGGATTATTTCGAGAACGGATTGCCCGGCCCTATCTGGAAAGAGTGCCGTTTCTTAGAAAACCGCGGCTCGGTTAACCGCTCTTGGACACGTGCCCCACGTGGGCGGATGTAACTAAGACCAGCTGGGACATTTTTATTCGAGTTTTATTTGTAAAAGTTTATCAGAATATATTAAAAGAGAGAATAGGTGAATGGCGAAGGGAACGATTTCTATCGTCCAGGGTTCTGCATAGCCTCTTCTAGATTCTACACGCAATTAGCAACGATGCTGTAACTTTCTGAAGCTGAAGGATTCATATTCCGAATTCTTTTTGAGGATACTTAGTTCCGGTCCATAATACAAAATCGATGCTGAACGTTAGTGTGCTACGCTGTTGGGCAAAGTGGTAAATACGTTTTCAGTGATATACTCGGGATTCCCTAAATTCAGTGGATTGTATGCAAATATTACGTCGCAGTGGTATAATATGCACTCGCAAGCTGGAGCACTGCAGTTGTCCTTTGCATCTGTTAAAAGAAATCACGAGTTAGGGACGGTGAAATGATAACACACTTAAACTTTCCTTAAAATGTTCTTAGAATTAGCATCTATTTGCGCTTTAATTTTTGTAGATACACTAGCGTTCCATTAGAATTATTTGTAAGAGATGAAACGTGAAAATCAATTAATCGAAGAGGAAATTCGTTGGTAAACTGAATATATTAAAGCCGAGGAACTTGAAAGGAAACTGTCAGTAATGAAACACCATAAGCAAAGTAACGTGCGCACTGGATAAATAAATGGAAAGGAATTATATGTACAGATGAAGGGAACTTCGTTTAAATGACCCTGACAGTTCAAATGACTATTACCATCATACACGAATGGAGCAATTAGCAATTTCATTGCAATAACACCTACTATTTTATATTTTAATGTACAAACAAATTGCAAAACGTGCGATGCATATTACTTTGACGAATTTCGTATTCCAACGAGATAATGCCGCCGACCATTCTGCTGAAGTCGTTAAGAAATACCTTTCACGCAAGAATGTTCCACTTTTCAACTGCCCAGCGTGCCCCCCGATTTAAATATCATTGGGAATTGTTGGGGGCAGCTTTTTGCTAATTGTTTATAGAGATAATAAGTGTCTTCAACACATCGATAAATTAAAACAATAGTTTAAAGGCGACTGAAGCAAACCGTCGCATAATTATACGTTCTATATGGACCTTGTAACATTCATTGCTAAAACAGATGACTGAAGTAGGTAATCTAAAATAAGGGAGGGTCTACATATGAAGGGTAAGGAGAAAAACTTGGAATGTCACAAAGCAACTTTATCGAGAAAATTAAGTTTTAATAGTTTAGGCCACCAGTAAAGAAACAAGGTTCGATGAATTTAAATTTTTTTATACCTAGAATTCTCTTTTTAAATGATTTATTTTTTCACTTTGACGACAGAAGCTTAGGCTTAGGCAAAGAATGGGAACATTCCGTATTTTGTTCCAGTGTAGAGTGGACATTACCTGTTTTTAACACACCAAATCTTTAACGTTATCTTACTGAAGTATTTGAACATTAAAACCCTTCGTGAGTCGACAGTTCTATATTCCCAGTTACCACCAACAAAATATGCCACAAATCTCAAAATCACAATAAATGGACATTCCCAGTTTTTTCCCTTGCCCTTCGTATCAGTAGCAGGATACCCTAGTGGTACTTTCTTTCATGCATCACTATAGTAGCATTACTACTCGGCTTGGCCAGGAATTTAAATTCTGATTTTATCAACAAAAAAAATTATTTATTTCTTTTATGAAAATAGTCACATTCATCTAGGTATAATGAGCTGGGACACATTTCGTGACCCTAGCCGTTAGCGTTCGAAAGTTTTTAGACGACCGCCAAACACACAAACACTTTCTACTTTATATATTAATATATAAATAATTCAATAAAGATCTTAGTTCACGGAAGTGCCACAATTTTCCTGTCCCGAATTCGCAATCTTTCTTGATAGATAGAAAGGACAACTGCAGATCTCCAGTTTACGAGTGTACATATATTACACAAGAACAAAATCCTATAAACATATCATTGAAGTTTCAACGATACAAAATATGTTCACATTAGGTATCTCTATACCCAGAAGTGTAAGAAATTAAACCGAAACCATCAACGTAGGTATAACAAAACTCGCGTAACTAGATTATCTACATACTTACACCGTTTCACATTATCTATTCGAAACAAAAGCTCCCGAAAAGCCCCATATCGAAGACCGAATGTTTGTCAAATTGAACCGCACATATTCCCTATTTCAAATTACCTACGTGACGTCGAAATCCCCGAATACGATCGTCTGAAAGTCGTTGCCAGGCGTTCCACGGAAGTCGGCGGTGCCGTGGCCCGCAGCCTCGCGAAAGTTTGATACGAACTGTGAAAAAATACGGCCGCGGTACGGTTCGCCGCGAATGGTCTTTAATGGCCAGGGGGCCCGCGTAGAAATTAAATAAGGCGCGACCACAGGAAACGTAAACAGCGTGCCTAAAAATTCTTTGCTCGCAGAATAAATCGTAGGATCCGGGCGTGGAAGCAGGGCCGCGGTGGTGGCCGCCGCCGCGTGAAACGCGGAAACCAGAAAATTACGTCACACCGGACTGTCCGTACACCGGCTGGTTCTCTGAATAATGCCCACGGTATGCGGCCACTGCAGTGGCAGAGACGCAGTCAGTGCAATTGCAGTCGGCGATACGCCTGAAAGCGCGATTCCTGCGACGGGGGCCCTTTCCTGGATTCGTCGGCGAACTTCGGTACGCGTGACGTTTCTTAACTGGTTCAGAGGGGCACGTCTTACGAGCGTACGAAATAATTAGAATTTTACAATTTTACGATTCAACGAAACACTTTTCTCTGCCATCGCCACGGCTACTAGAACGCCCTGGCGCGGAAGATGCTTAAGAGATGTTACAATGGACACTTATCAAGGAGAAGAAAAACATTACTTTCCGAGTTCTAAAATCTTCTCCTCGATTTAGAAACCACTGCGAATGTTCGCCTTTTTTAAAACTGTTTTCCTGGCAGTGGGAACTTTCGGAGTACCTTCTCAAATTTGGTACACCCTGTCACGCACTTGCTACTTGAAGGGAAATTATTGTCTGGTGTATCTCCTAACATAAACTGAAAAGTAGCAGTATTTCGTACAAGTAGAATTATCTTGCTTCCAGAGATGCTATAAATTCACCTATAAGCTGATGAAATATACCTTCTAATTGGCCGTGGACATTATGTGCCTCCTCGGCGTGAAAGTAAAAAGAATATGAAAAAAAAGGATGAAATCGTTAGGACGCGAAGTCCACTCAAAGAATTAATGTCAGATCGATTTGAAACGACTCTCACTGTTTCAGAAAAATAGTTTCAGTAAATCTCCTTTCCATACGAGTTCTTTCCCGGAATTTTAAACACCATTATGTCGTTGCAAAGTTGTCCGCGGGAATGAGAAATAGGCCAGAGTGGTGATTCGTAACGCGTGAATATTTATTAATTACGCGAAGCACTCTTGGACTGCTTAATTCGCGCGTTCGTTTTGCTTCTTTTTATTTCCAGGGGCCGAGTATTGGCCGAGCTTGTATAAACAATGCACCCTCGTTTTCCGTCTGCCTCTATGTCGGCTCGCATCGGCGCGGCGGTGAATGCACCGTGCTGTGATTTATTAACAGCCACGCAATTGTTCCCAAATCGCTTTAATAATTCAGCTGTTGATTAAACGGACTGGGTTCATTTTTACGCGTGATTTATTCCGTTACAAACCTCCCCGCGTCGCTCTTCGTCGAACGAATTCTCTTTTGACAAATAATTCCCGGGCAATTCGGAATTGACGGGGGAAAATTAAAAAAAAAACGAAAAATAGTCGGGGACAAAAGAGGGACGAACAAAAGGAGAGCGAAAATATCGTGTACATTGAACGGCCAACTTCTCTTTCTTTAAACGCAATCCCAAATTATTTCACCGGCGCCAAATGATCGTTTTTACTTTCTTTCAATATCGTTTTCAAACCTCACCGTTTAATTGCAGTTGGCTATTATTTAAACTTGTAGACGTGAACATAGAGGAATATATGCGTTCCGCTAAAGACAGCGAAGAAGAATACGCGGGATACTCACCACTTTGAGTTTCGCTTGGATTTCACGAAGTTTTCTCCTAGCAAGGACTTGTATGTGCGAAGAGACCTGCTTTCGCGTTCTCGTTTTGCCTGTCCTCAGTTTGATGTAACGGGCGATCAGCTCGTTACGGCCTGTAACAGTAAAAATCACGTCTGTTTCAGTAACTCGAAGGTATTGCTTGTCGATGGACCGACACATCGGGCTAGATAAAGGCAGGGAACCCTGAGCGGTGTCAATCAATTTATTATAAAACATTTTAAAGATCTACATATTTAGTTCCGCGACACTGACATATTTGATAGAATTTATATGCTTTAGTATTCGTTCGTAAGCGGTCAAGCTTGATTAACCTAATATCCTACTGTTTGCCTCGGAGACACCTGACGAAACTGACACCGGTGTTCTGATCTCGACTTAGAAGCGATGTGCACGAAGGAAGTCATCAATTCAACTAAAATATTTGGCTTGATATTATTTAATTTTTTTTTCTCATCATTCTCCTTGCAATAAGAATTTTACAGAAATCCGTAGGAAATACAATTCGTCCCTTCATGGGACTGATATGGGGTTAAAACAGATGTGGAGAAAATAGCAAACATTTACAAATACATTTGAGAACATTCTTCGCAAATTTTTTAATTAGCACGCTTCATGCGTTTGACACATTATTTTACGTATCGCGTGTTGTATATGACTATGCGCATGCTAAGTCCGCCACGAATTGGGTTCTCTTATTTGAAACGAAATTAGAAACGTCCAGCTAAATTGCAGGCTCAATCTATGTATAATTGCGAAGGTCAAAGACTGGGCAGTAATGTCGGTGAGCTTTAGCAGAACACGATGGGTAGCCTGACGCGCTTCAAGATCCGCTCTCGGTATTCATTTTCCTAACACTGCGTGTTTCTTGTCCATCCTCTGTACTGTCCCAATAAATCGCGTGTCTATAAACGCGAACCAAAGCAAACATGACGCCTCTAGCAGTGGCGTAGAATCGCCTGGAGACAATATTCAATCCCCTGCTTGGAGATTCCAACATCTCTGGTATCCTGTGCAACTTCTACTTGACGAGAAGCAGACCGTTCGAGGTTAAACAAACTTTCGACACCACTGGCAAAATAGACCTCCAGCATTTCTTCGAAGGGGCTGATGAATCATTTCAAACCAATCATTTCTGGGGTATAATTAATAGTCTCAGTCTTATTCCAGTAGAGACGATTCATCGTTCCGCCCCAAAATGAGAAAATTAAGTAGGTATCTACCCTTGAAACAACTGGCAAAGCAAGATCCCCAACCCAGAAATTCAAAAAAGTATGAAACTTTGGAGATATGTACTTCTTACGCAATTCTTTTGCTGCTCAAATTCACTGTCAGGGGGTGGAATTAACGGAATTTGAGTAGTTCGCACGATGCGTTTAACACAGTACTAACATAGGGTAAACTGTACAATGATTGGCACCCTAAGCGGAAATCCCAAACGGCTATATTTTTTGTGAAGTTTTTATATGGTCTTAATTTTCAGTTATTACCTATCAATGATTATGGATTTCTTATTAAAATAACACATCTTGAGTACCAATTAAGTCTGTTATTTTAAAAATATTCAATGAAAGACAAAAATAGCCATAAAAGTACAATCATTGACACCCTAAAATTTGAGGTTATATAGAAAAACATATGTAGTTAAAAACGAAGTTTAAAGTGTTGAAACAGACTGTTTCATTCACTATTAAATACCTACAACACTTAATAAATCTGTATTTCAATTGATTACTTAGTTACAAAGCGACAAAATGTGCATAGCTACCCCTTATCAAAATTTTAAGGAAACGCCTAAAACTGAGCCCTTGGTCCTCCTTTGTGGTGTTGCCAGATATAAAGTGTGTAGTTCAGCTATCCAGCTTTATAGTATTGTAGTGAACGAAAAATAAGAAATTGTAAAAAAGGTACTTTACGAGCTTGCACTTCTTAATATTTGGCTTTTTAATTAGGAGTGCCAACGATTAGTGCAGTGCCAGCATTAGTGCCGTTTACCTTAATATGTATCAACATATCTATTCGAAATTCGTGCCCCCCACCTGTGAACGCGAGTGAAGCTTTTATCGTTCAACAAAATGTACCTACACCTGTGGAAAGGACAAACAGAAGGGTCGGAGATGGCCCCGCTTGTGGCGGTCACAGAAATGTAAAATACCGCGGTCGCTCGACGATCGAGCTGAATTTGAAGGGGGCGAAGAGCGTGACGGGGCACGCGAGCTCGAGTTAATTCGAGCGCACGGTGCATTCAATTTTCGATGGCCGATGAAAATGTGCGAGGGCCTCCGCCCGACAATGAGCACGTTCCATTTGCTCGCTCGGCCGATTTTTATTTAATAACGCAAGTCGACCGAGCACCGCTTTTTTCCCCCCCTCACCCCGTAACGGCAATCGGCCGGCCGAATCGAGCGGGGTTTCGCGCTCTTCTCTGGATATACAATGGTGTTGTTGCAGGGCTATCGAGCCGTGCCCGGAACGTCGAAAAAATCCGTCGACCTGCCGGAAACATAAATCTGTGATTAAACAATTTCACATATTTCGACCGCGCCTTTTGTGCGGAGGATTTCATTTGCGCGCTGTTTCGCCGCGGGCGAACTTCCCCCCTTTTTTTTCCCCCGCGAAAACGCTTCATGTTCGCGTTATTATGCAGCGGAATGTGTACTCTATGGCGGTGGAGCTTTTGACAAATTTTCGCCTACGTACCACCGGCGAACATGCTTTCAGAACAATGATATGCTTTTTCAACTTCTTGGAAAACGTCGATTCTGCTCGCATCACTGAAGGTGATTCTCGTTCACTATGAAAATGTAGTTTTATAAGTATGCTTCGTGCTGGATAAGAATACAATTTTCCTACAAAAGGGGTTACTTGATATTTAATACCTCCAAAGGTCTAAGTACTTTCTATCTACTGCCATCGTAAATTGAATATTTCGCACGTATATTGTAGCTTCAAACAGTATAACCAAGTAGGAGTGAGGTAAAAAGGCTTAAAACGTTTCGAGGACAAAAACTATCTGATCGTTATCCAGGAGCAGTTCGTTGAATGGAAAATTATAATTATAATTTTATTACTTATTGTAAAGCCTTGTATTTAATATTTAAAAAAGAGGCAAGTTCGTTTCAAAATTACACTCGCGAAGAATGTAATGGGTCCATGGTGGCCACCACCCACTTGAGTGAACAGTAGCTTTAAAAGAAAACTTCTGTGACACGAGGTCCACCAAAATAATTCCAAAGCTCGACCAAATCATGAAAGGTCAATTTCAAACATTTCTACTCTCAGTTGGTGAAGATCAATGAAAAATTGCGGGAAAGATGTACCTAAAAGTACCTATATATATTTCTCGACGAAGGAATTCTCTTGCGGATTAACGATTTTGAACAGCAGCCGAATTGGAGCCATTGCGACTTTTAACGATTTATTCCACCGTTTAAGAAGACTGTCAAGTCTCCCCTGCTCGAAGGCGGCTCGATGCGGTTGGATGGATGAAAAATACTCGAGGCTGATGCAATCTCAACAGGTACAATCCAACAGGAAATGACAAGCGACATTCAATCGCGAATATAATCTAAGGGGTAGGAACTAAGGAAAAGAAGAAAGAGAGAGAGAGGGGGGAACGATGAATTGATTTCTAGCCGATTGAATCGAGCAAATGGCATTCTGTGTGGCAGCTTATCGTCGCTTAGATTTCATAGCTGTTAAGACTTTACGACCGCGCCCGTAAAACCGGCGCCAAACGACATCAAACGTGTCGTAATAGAAATAACGTTTGCCGTGCGGTAATCAGAATCACGCCACTCCGATGTACAGTTCGGTAAAAAAGTTCCCATACGTCGTGCGTGATTTCTTTGGTGATGGAAGTCACGGCTACCAGGCGGAGTTATCGCAAGCTATTTTTAAGTAAACTTGCAAATTTTTAATCAGAGTTGTAGCTCTATAAGTTGCACGTTAGAAGCGGTATTCAAAGTGAGCTTTTGAGAAAGGAGTAGTATTTTCAGATGAGTCATGTTTCAGCTAACTCGAGTTGCATAGTTGCATGTATTCTTTGCAAGACATATACAAACTGCTGCCAATGCACTTTTTGCTGGACAAAGTCGGCGTGGAAAAATCTGTCGACGCATACGTTGAGTTTCTCTACTATTTCCATTCGCTCGCCCATACGCGAAGTACACATCTATCATGTTACGGCTTAAGAAGCGATCCTCCATGGTATTAAGATTTTAAGAAGGCTGTTTAATGAAAACACTATTACGATTGCTACGCCACACTATCAACACCACTGTCCTCCTTTCCATTAAGGACCCTTTCGTACGAGAAAACTTTGTGGCTTGCCATTGGTATTTAGAACATACTTACATATGTCCCAGCTTCCTCAATTTTTTTTTACATGAGCTTTTGTCTACCAAGTGAATATATTCAAACTACAAATCACCAAGCACAATATTCTGTCGCGTGAAAAGGTCCTAACGTGCGACATCAAAAAGCTATGACTCAAAAGGGAAGCATTCACAAATGTCTGTTTACGCGACACTGTTTCAGCAACATAATTAATGAAATGCACTGGTAAAGTTTAGCCAAATAACTTGAAGAGTAAGGGGAAGAAACAGGGAATGTCACAAAACGGCTTTATCGAGAAAATTAAGTTTCAATATTTTAGTCCACCAGTAAAGAAATAAGGTTCAATGAATTCAATTTTCTTATATAATTTTCTTCTTAAATAATTTCTTATATTACTTTGGAATATTTGAATGGTGTATTTGAACTTTATAACCCTTTGCGATTCGAAAGTTTTGTAGTCCTAGGTGCCACCAACAAAATATGCTTCCCAGTCTTTCCCTACCCTTCACTGATAAGAGCTCCACGCGTTACTTGATCCCTAAATCTATATATCACTGAATTATGCCTTTAATTCCTCGAAGATTCTATATTAGAGAGAAGCTATGTTAAATAGTCACGATCATCCATTTAATATCTAGCTCTTATTGAATTCGCGCGAGGGGCGAAACACTTTTAAGCAACAGGGGTGTTCGGTTTCGTTTACGATTTCTCGGGGCAAACTCGAAGATCCTCGAGGCTTCTCGGAAGAGGAGGGGGTGGTTGTGCGCGAATAGCTCGCTGCAACGACGACTGAAGGAAACGGTGGGAGAGCAGAGGCGGAGAGAGCGAGAGAGGGTAGAGGGATGACGAGGGAGGAAAAAGGAAGGGGGTGGTGCGGAGAACTCTGAAGCATCGGGAGGAAAATATTCGAGATTCCAGGCGAACCACGTGATGACTCAATTTTGCAAAGACCGTTAAATGGCCCGCTATGAACCACGCGCCAGTACTGGTCGCGTTCCTTCTCTGTTTTTGAAGGCCGAACATTCTTCGCAGGGGGTTGGTTCTGCCATGAACTTATTCCTGCTTCATTTCACTATTCCCGCTTGCAACAAGATATTCGAAATCATCGTTTTTCTTCTCGAAGTCTGGTTAAACGAAGGGTGAGCACGATAAAGCTCCATTTGTAGAATGGGAACGATTACAGTATTCATGAAACAGGTTTTCCGGGACTTGCACGCTGAATGGGACGTAAGATGCAGTTGATACACGCGTGGAGTAGCGAATATGCGTTATTACAAATTATTCATAATTCAGGGAAAGAGGGATAACCGAGTTTAGCTAATTGGTGTCCGGAAATTTCATTTCCCCATTTTTATAAAAGTTTGCTAAATGGATATCGTACGCCAGTGGCTGTTAAATTGTTAATTATTAACTCTGAAATTGTATGCCCGTATCATGTATCACTGAATTACTTTCGAATTACACATTTCGAATATTTACGATGCATTTTAAAGTCTGAAATAATCCTACGCATCGTTAACAGTTTATACACGGGATCGAGAATGACGCCTCTGTACAACTCCGCAATTTAATTTTTCCCTTTTTTCCTCTTCATTTATCGATTACACTCCTTGCTTAAAAATTCATACCGGACTGAAACCTGCAATTTCCAATTCATTCCCAATGCACCCCGCGTGGTTCTATAATCAATCTGTAACTGAGTTACCTGACGACCAGAAACAACCCCTGTGCATTTAAAAACAAGAGGAAATTTAAAACTATGAAAATGGGAATAATCGTGTTTTAAATGTAGAAAATGTATTAGCGTATTAACTCGATTTATACGAAGGGGGCATATTTAAAAATACCCTGGATACATGTTCCCCGGTCAACAGATCAAAGAAATAAACTGAATTACGATAAGCCTGCCGATGATACAGATTGAACGCGACTAAGGGGTGCAGCAGAATGCACCGAATTAAATCAAGAAAGTCCAGGTTCGAATCGTGCGATGAAAGTGGAGGAAGGGGAAGCGTAAAAGGGAGGTTCTCCCTCAGGATACAGCTTGGTTCGAAACGAAGACTGATCGCTATCCGAGGATGTAGGTGTGATCAAAAAGATCGACGATCGATAAACCTCGCGTATACGACTCTGACGGGAAAAGTTACGTATACGGTGAGAGAGCGTGCAGGAGAAAAGTAGAAAGGGACGAAGGAAAGCGATAGAGAAGCGGGAGAGAGAGAGAGGGGGGAGAGAGAGAGAGAGAGAGAGAGGGCTGAATACGCGTCGCGACGAGCAATCAACGTAAATTACTTGGCTGATGCACAATTTAACAAGAAGGGCCATTATGATCTCGAACTCGAAGTAACGAGCACAAGAGCGCTTTCTCCCTTCCCCTCTGGTCACCCGCTTGCCCGTTGCTAGCGAGTTCACAGAAACCCACCGACAGCGCCGTGCAAACTAGTGTTTATTGCAAGAAGGCCCGTGTAAATTGCTCAAAACAACTGGGGGATCATGTCTCCGAGCAAATACTACGGAATAGATTAAAGTCAGAGATAGAAGAAGCACTGTAAATTCACTCGTTACTACTTTTACTGCATACTCAATTTACATAGAGGGTGTCCCACAATTATGGGGCAAACCGAGACGAAGAAACTCGTGCCATAAGGATTCGAAAAGCCAGTCGATCGACTGCTAGCGTGTGAAAGACGAACAGATGTAAGTACAGGTATACTATTGTAAATTCACAACACTTAAATTATGAGTATCGCTTCGAGTGAGTTCCTCTTGCTGTCGTGGACCGAAGAGAACTGACTATTCGAAGCTGCGCTTGATAAGGGTATCAATGGCTGTCGCAGTGTCAGTTGCTGTAAAATATGGAATCATCTTAGTAAGAAATAGCAAACAGAGTCTATTTGTCGAATATCAATCGTCAAGTGCGTCACTTTCGGTAGTTCGTTATTTAGAATTTGGAATAAAAATTAGCGCCATTTATCTAATTGAAGATATAACGTAAACTGGGGTGACTTTGCCCGCCCGGGGTGACATTGCCCACTTTTCGGAAAGGCTTTATTTTATTTTATTGTGAAGTAATCAGAACATTTAGTGTTTTGTAATTGATAGCAATAATTTCTCCAAGGTCAAACGAAAAAAAAAAATTAGCGAATTCAATCAAATGGTAATTTTTCAGGCAGAGTAAAAAATTGATCGAAAATATCATTTTGAAGTGGTTCCGTTAAAATTGCCCCGTCCGAAATGATTCGTTCTTCATAGAATTTTAAAACATCATTACCCTCTTATACATGTAAATTATTAATTTGCGCTCGTGTTTGAATCACTCGAGCTGCTCGAAGATAAAACGATTCCGGTCGAAAGATGCATGCGCGAATAATGGTGGGCAGCTTGCGCTCGTAGCCACCCTTTTTTCCTTCGCCACAATCACGCCCGTGAAACCCGATACGCCCCCGTGTGCAAGGTAACTTAACTGCAAGTTAACTGCAGAGTGGCCGAGAACGATGGCGATCGAAGGAGGCGGATAAAAAGCGAGTGGAAGAACGAGAAACGGGACTCTCCTCGTTCTCCATCTGTTCGCCACCAACGCGCTAACGAAAGATGGTCCTTGGTCATACGTCCATGGAGAAGTTCACTAGCCATGAAATACTCTATCCACATAAACTCAAAACCCAATGGTCTCGCTTTGATCTTCATGGTAGCCCAACCAGAAAAGCGATCCTTTGAGCCGAAAGTCGTAAACAGTGGCACCCGTAAATGTCTTCAAACAACTGGCTGCCTACGCGAGCTTGATGCACGTCATATTAATATTTAACGACAGATGCGTTGCGTCGAAAAGATCCTGCTCGTCAACTCGCTTCAATGACGTTCCAAATAGATTATACGATAATATAATTGAGGAGTTGAAATGGTACCTAAACGATGTAAGTGTGAAGGAAATGAAGACTTATTTTTTAAGGGAAAATTATGTAAATTCGTAAGCGCTGGAATAATTTATTTACGCAAGCACCACCGTCACTGCGGTTGAAAAGAAACTATTGAAAAAATTCACTTCCGGCACTTGCATCGTTTACTATTTCAACTCCACAATTGGTAATAAGACAGGGAAGTAAAGTGGTAATTAAATTATCAAACGTTTCATATTCGCCATGTAGTTCATAATCGCCAGGCCAATGAAGCCATTTGTAATCGACTCTTCAAGTCCGATAGGCTGGCAAAACATTAACGTCCGAATGGTAACCTGCTTCGTGGAGTAATAAGTGAGGCGAGCGGGGGAACACTTTAAGAGTAATTAATTAGGACCGGTGTTCTACGTGCCATCTTGACGGTCCATTTTCAATTATTCGGCCCTCCAGGAGAACCACCGAGTGCAGTGTCGTGTACGCCACTGCTAAAAGCACACGGATCAACAGTCTTGGTACTTAGCCGACGTTGACGGAAGGGATCGCTTTTGACATGCTGAGGATCCAGCGTTGCAGTGGTCCTCGGGGTATTCTGGACTTTACCGCCAAGTACCGTCGTTAATCGATGCTTCGCAAACAGTGCCCTCCCCACGCCGGTTCCCCAAGTCCCGGAGTGCGTTTAAGCTCGTTTAGTCAATTAGTAATCGTCGGGCAATCCGATCGAGTCGAGGGATACTCGAAAAGCGGGGCTTAAAGCTCCTTTCACACTGTCCCGCGCCACGGCCACTCCTCGAAGACGATTTTACCCGGTGCGTTCGATTCGTGTATCCAGAGATACGGTGAGCAGAATGAGAACCTATCACACATTTTCCAAGCGATCCCCGCGGAAACGTTGGATAATCGAAATTCGAAGCCAAGAGCTGGCGGGAGGAGTCTTCGAGACTCTCCAGCGACGAGTCGTTAGATTCCGACGAGAGCGCGGATGAAATGCCTGCCCCGGATGCGTTTCGAGGGAATTTCAGTAATAGCCGGGGCCATCGGATAGGACGGACACGTCGGAGAGGGCGAGACAAAGCAGCATTCGGACATCGAGTGAATCGTCAACCAGCTGATCCGGTAAGATCGTTTCAGCAAGAAATGCCGCGGTACTAACGCAAAGCTTCAAAAGCTTTGATATACCAAAAGCTGCTCGGTTTCCTCTCTCGCTCCCACCTCCATGGGCGTGTATACTCGAGCGAAAGACGAGGGGGAGAGAAGATAGAAGTCGATAAGTGTCCTTGCGCCAGAAGGAGGATCCTCTCGCATCTTGACACGGTGACCCCCCCCCCCTCCCTCCCTCCCGGCGAGCTGCACAAACCCCTCGGCAAAAGCCTTGGCGAACCCCTACCGAGCCGGTCCTTCTCTTCTTCTTATCATCCCTGCCCGCCATTCCATCCATCTTCCTTTCTTTCCATTTTCTTCGGTGCTATGGTACCACCACCACCGTCGCCGCCACCATCGACGCTACACCACTACCACCCACTTCTCCGCATCGCCACCAACACCACCTAGGTTCCTACCGTCATGGCACACCATACCAGAAACCTCCCCCCGTGCTCGCTCCCTTTCCGGGACCCGTGCGCCACCCCCGTCCCCCAAAACCCACGCCTCCACCTCGTGCTCTGTTCACTAATTGCACATTCTTCGCATAGTTTCGCCACCCTCCGCCCCTGCCGGCTCCCCCATCCACGGCAAGGACGGACGGCGAAGGGGGATTGTAAGCCCTAGACACACGACCACCCCCGCTGCCCTCCCGCCACCCCCCCCCCCCCGTTTTCCCCTACTCCTCCTCGTCGCCCACCATCTCCTCCTCCGCCTCGCTCCGCTCCGTGCCCTCTCCGGCTTCTATCTTCGCCTCTCCCTTTCTCACCCTTTCCCGCCCTCCTTCATCCCTCGCTCGCCCTCGTGTGTTCATACTATCTACTATATCGCGCCACCGCGTATCCTTCTCGCTCGTTCCACTTTTCTCTTCCTCCGGCCGACACTGCCACCCTCGTTCAAGCATCCCCCATACTTTTGTGCCGCTAACTCAGTGAGTCCACGCTCCCCGGAAATCACGCGTGTGTTCGCGAGGGCCTGTGTGCTTCGTGTCGCGAACTCGAGTGAGCGTTTACGTCCGCGAAAGAGAGAACTGGGGGTGGGGGGGGGGGCGGTTCGAGGGGTGGGTGAGAGGGGACGGTCGGAGAGAGGACGACAGGTAGACGAACGGACGATTTTCGTGGGAACCTTGGGGGATGTGTCGCGGAGCTAAGGAAATTTTATTCGAAATTAAAACGGAGGAATGACGTTGTTTGTAATAATGCCATCGCGAATGAAACGGGATACGGGTCTATTTACAACGGAACGGTTTCGTTGTTTTCTTCCGTTATATACTGATAAGCAAATAGTTGCGAAAACGGTGTTTTTAATGTTTCGTACGGAATTATAATTGCTTCCTTGAAATTCTACTTGTTGAGCAGACGTGACGGTGAAAATGAATAAAATTGAGGAACCGGGTTTGGGGAATCGAGGATGCGATGGGGATTACTTGATAATCGACTCTTTCGTTATTTCGCCACATCAAAATTACACGTTAAATGAATCCTGATGTTTTGTAACGAATCTTCCGCGATTGAACATAAATGGGCATTGAAAGAAAAGCCTGAAAATAGGTATATCGTTAAGGGAGAGGGGTCGCGATACATGTGTACCACTCCCGAATTCGTACGGGAACTTTTATGGGCCTATACGTGAGAAAGTGCTCGCGCGTGCTGATTCTACGACAAGCGAACGTGTCTACCCTCGCGTCAGCAAGCTTTACCGAGAGAAAATTTATTTTCCGGTTACGGCCACAACTTATCCAGACGCCTTTGCCTTTCCACGACCCTCCATTCAATTTCTGATCGTCTGCGAGATGGCAAGCCACCGGCGACGCCGGCGATCGTGAAAGCTTCCGCGTTTTCGTGGATTAAACCGACGACATTCCCCGATGCGCGTTGCTTTATAAAATTCTCGTCCACTCGTAATACGGTGAAATAAGATCGAAAATTCGATAGAATTTTCTGTAACGTTTAAACGATACTTCCTCTATAATTCGTATATGTTTTTTATGCCAAATCACGCGTTCATTCTAATCTTCACAAAAATGCAAACATACTTAATAAACCTTCGTGGTTCCATTTAAAACTAAACAAAATAACCTCAATTCTTAGTTTCATAAGGAGTAATTTCGAAACAGTTGTTTCAACTTCTGTTTAGAACTTTTCTTCCACAAACTATCGGAATAAAAGATCGCAGCAACTACTGTGGCGAACATTCTATGCTATTTTATTTGCTGTTTATTGCCACACTGTTTGTAAAACCAAATTTCGAGGAAGATAACTCGAACAATTAATTACATCACTATTCAACAAACGTTGATTTTTTCCTACACGTAAATTTTCCAACGAGAACCCTTCACCGCGACAGTAATTACATATTAGGAAAAATAAGTACCTGAGTATCTAAAAATCTTTGCCCCTAGTACTTGCACCATTTCTTAGCTTTTTATTTAAAGCTAGCATAGCCTGTGCCAAGTGAATATCAGAAATAGTTAGTCGTGAGTCAGAAGTGTCCAATATATATAAAGTCTCTATAATAACTCATCACATTTACACACCTTTCGTGTATCCCTCATTGCCACATCTTTCGTTCATAAATGAAATAGAAATTTGAATTCTTAACGGCACCACTATTCGAAAGGCACTAGTTCTAAGAGCAATACCAGCCGGATGCTCGGTGTCTCGTCACGCGTGACACTTGTCCCTGTTGTTTTACTTTCAACGAGGATATTGCAAGTTTCGGGACAGCCCTCCGTTGTGCGAAGCTCCTTCGGGGTTGGTTCGCTCGTTTCCAAAACCTGATTGCAGATCGGTGCAAGCGGTCGAGTAAGACGGCTCGTAAAAGGTGCTCGTAAAATGAAAAGGGATTAAAGCGCCGGCCGGGTTTCTCGGCGCGCGAAGGGTGGTCGAAGCTAAAGGAAGGGCGAAAACCAAGGAGTGTATATCCTCGGATTTACGAGGACGATAAACGGGATTATACGCCTTCCGTAAACCTTGAAACGATCTTTCGAGTAAGCGCATAGTTTGCGTAAGGCTAGCTATTCCTCTCTATCTCAGCCCCTCCTGTCGCCTTTGATTCCGTTGCTGACGCTTCCCTCGAACGTCGCGACGTTCTTCATCCACGGCGCCCCGCTTCCTCTCCATTTCCTTTCCTCGTCGCTATTCAAAGCTCATCTTTTTTTCGAGGCCGCGATAATCACGAAATTCATTTCCATGCCCTCTTGTTCCTGAACGTTGCTTCACCGGCGCGGAATTTCGGATAAGTGCAGCTGAGGTGAAACGATTTCGAGCGACAGAAATAAAAGGTGCCGGGAACAATAAATTGCTTCGAGGCCTCGATTATAATTGCAAAGCGCAGGAGTTTGCTTTTAACTGGAAAAGGATTTTGCGCAGACTTTTGTGTTAACCTTGAAAATATAATGCGCAGTGTTTGTCGCATACCGATACAGCGGATTTGCTTTATTTAATCTGCTCCTCATCTGGCGTGTGTCACAGCTAATTAGACAAGGCTGTGTATTCCACTACCAATTAAGAATTAAAGAAATTAACGTACGTCAATCTTGTAGCCTATAATATTATCCCTTATGAATGATCGAATTCACAAGTTACCAAATCAAAGAATTTGACTACAAAAATATAAACAGATATTAAACAGGATGAAAATATTATTTAGGTAGGCCGATCCTTCTGGATTAAAATAAAGGAGGAATCAACTAAATCTGACAAATAGTTTCCGAGATAAAAATTCAGAAGTGCAATCCATTTTCACTAGAATAGGCAAAAATCGCAAAATCCAAGGCTCTGTATTTGTTAAACAAATTCGAACTCGCCGAACTGATGACTTGAACCTATTTCAGGTTAAACAGAATCCTATATCGAAGGGAGAAAGTGATCGATTAGACGTGGAATGATCCACACGCTAAGTTAAGATTACTAAGTTAATTCCTCATATCATATACACGCGTTTAACGAACTCTTAAACTAATTACGTCTTCAATAAAGTTTGAACAAAATATTGAACGAGAACTACTTCATCTCCTGTATATTTATGAAACTTCCACCCTACTTTCCCGTATTTTTCGTTTTCCTTTCCCACGTCTTTTGAAAGGTCTACTTCCGAGGAGAGCCTTCTTTAAACTGCACAATTTAAGTGAAACCTTGACGTACACGAATCCGCTGAATGTTCCCGTCTTCTCTGCAATCTTTTGATCCGCTTTCTCGTTTCTCCGGTAGGGAACCAGATAAACGAAAGATTGCGACTTGCAAAATAGCCGTAGCAACCTAAATTAGCGTGCGGCGGAAGGAAAGAGAGGCGGCCGAGGTGAAAGAAGCGGGACAAGAAAAGCCTGGATGGGCTGGCTTCGAAAGGAGATATAAGGCAAGCCATCCGACGGTTTCTGGGGATGTAAGGGGGCGCGAGGCAACTGCCACGAATTAATATTCATTACCTCGCGGAACGCCAAAGCTGGCTGCCCCGGCTTGTACAAATATGAAACGACGTAGTTGCGCTAATTAAAATACCTGGCCGCCTTTCTTGGCTGAACGAAATTCGCCCCGTCCCTTTTCTTTCCTTGCTACTTCGCTGGAAACTGATGCCGCTGCGAAAAATGCCCGGTAAAGACATTTCCATCGGGGCATTTCGAGCATTTCAAGCGTTCCATTTTATTGCGACCGCCTTGGCTATTCGCATATTTTGATTGAAAAAGGGAAACACGAAGGCGAGTGGCACCCTCGTCGCCTCTTCGAATAATCTCTACGTGGTTCGACCGCCGAGCAGATACGCCTAATGAAATTAAACGGTTGTAGTAGGCGCCGTAGACTCACAAAACCGTTCGGATATATTTTAATTCTAGGAGTAATGTTTTCTTGTTTAGTAAATTCGCTGTGCCCTCGAAAACTTTAATTGACTAATCGAGTTTATGGTCCGTCCCTTTCAGACGGAGGCTACCCCCCTCCTAGCAATATGTGATGAAGTGTTTGTTCGTCACAAAGTGCGACCACTTTAACCACGAGCAAGTATGATTGATTATTTGAGAGAAAAGGAAATGAGCAAGATGGTTGTGGTGAATGATAGTAAATGTGTAAGAAGGCATGAGTCGTGTACGTATATTCCGAACAAATTATACAACTCGCTGCCAGATCAATTGCAGTTGACGTACTTTCATTGCAATCGTTAATATACCTACTCTAATAGATTGTTTCCAGTGGTGCCCTTTCTTTAAACCTCAACCATTTTCAAATCCCACACGAGTACAGAAGCAAACCACTTGCGACACAAAATTAAAGATTCACTAAGCATTTTGTACTTTCAAAAACAATGACCACGATTAACGAAGCTTCGGGCAGGACGAGGACTACTTTCTGCTTGCAAAAAAGCATTTTGTAGGGAACATAGGGTGCTAATAAAACTATAAAACACAGATAAAATTTGCAATATTGTGTGATAAAAATAAGAACCAGAAGAGAGTGGTAAATTTTGCAAACGTTTGTGTTAGAAGAATATTGAATAACGTTTCTGTTCTGCCGTTCTTAATATATTAGGACACCTACTCTCTTTGAAATAATGCTGGGAAACATGGCAAATTTATCGAAGAACTGTACAAAATTTTACTGCATTTGGTATTTTAAATTTAAAGCAGTGAAAAGTATTCGATCTGTACTAACAATAAATATCCCACTTTTTTGCAAACAAACGGCAGTGCATATACACCTAACAGGACTTCGATACCTTTCTCCCCTCTCTACCGCTTCGCATCATCAAGATATTAGCTATATATCTAACAACTACCCCAAAAATCAGGCAGACATCGAGGTCAGTGGTCATTAGGAATTTTCGAAGCGCAACGTCCAAGCTGAACAGTGAACCCCGGCGTTAAGAGCGTCCAGCAACGTCGCCAGTTCGCGACGCCGAGATTGGCAGGATATATCCTCAAGGATGATACAATAACGGCGCCGAAGCAGCCCCTACGTTCGACGGGCGTCGTGGACTAGACGAGGGGAACAAAACAACGAAGGTGGCGGCGAAATGTTAGACGCGATGCTGCGTTCGGTAGCAGGCGTCGGACAACGACGTTGGACCTCGGGTCGCCTTCTCGACGGGCAGCTATTATACGCTCGAGTTTAATTAAACTCCGTGAGATGTCAAAGGACTCGGCCATGCCGGCAAGACGGACAATGCGGACGCAGATTATTACATCCCCCGTCGCCGTGTCCTGTTCTCCTTGCCCCCAACCGTGTGTGTGTGTGCGCGCGCGAGTGTATGTATGCGCCTGATTCTCTATCTCTACGCGTTCGTTGGCTTCCATTGGGCAACGTATACGCATTTTCATATGTATTCGTCGCTACCCTCTTTTTTTATTTCATTTAACGCATTAGCTGCCCTCTGACGTTCGACAATAAGAGGTCCAACTGAATTATGCCCTTCTTATGAGATTTCTGAAAATCTTGAGATTCTTTTGTCATTTCTGCTGCCTTTAACCCTTCATCGCCCGTGGACCAAGCGCGCTCGACGATTTAATTAAATTGTGAAAATTTTTATGTCAATTGTGCCAAAGGCAAGTTTAACGCGAAACAGTTGGCAGGCGTTAACTCGGTTGGGTAACTTCTCGTGGCACTGTGAAAGTATTCTCAAGCGGGTGTCATTTAATTTGTTATGATGGATTGTATTAATACGGGTTCATTTTTTAAGGTTTCTGGATATATCGTATATTCTTTTGAAAACCATTTTCAGGCTTTGTTTGCACTGTAACTATCTTCGTAAACAGGGTGTCCCAGAATAAGTGAGAAATATTTTGGGGGTGACTTCGGCACATCTAAATAGTAAAAGTATCCTATTTGATTTTTGTTTTGTTTTGAGGTAAAGTTTACAGAATTACGTCCATATAACGAAACAATTATTGCGATACAAAATTCGTTATATGTAACTTGAAAACGAAGTCAAATGGGGCTACGTTTGTATGAACTTTTTTATCGTTTCGATCCGCTGAGCACTCCTAAAATATTTCCCACTTATTCTGCGACACCCTGAACATATGAAGTCTTTGATCCGAGAAGCGTCAAGAATATAAATAAATACTCCACTCGCAAACTTAACCGTATCTGGCTATTTTATTATCCAGGAATTCGAAAGTATATATTATTTAAACCATCATAACAGTTCGTTTAAAATGAAATTAATTTGATCGCGCAATGTCCCGGCTTGAAATTAAATATTATCTCGCAGGACTATTAATTGTACGCCATATGTATTTAATACAGATATCAAAAGGCAATGCTGCCCATCACCATTGTTGATATGGCACATATGCTTCAAGATATTTTTCGACGCGTTTAGACGCTGCTCGTCGAAATCCCCGATAAGACGAAAAGGAAACCGTCCGGGGTTACGATCCTTCCGAGACAGTTTCATCCTTTCGCGACTTGTTTCGCTTCCTTTCAGCCTCAACGCTGCATCCGATCCCCCTGGAGAAGAATCCATGGTACCGTGTCAATGCCCATAATTTCACGCTTCAACGACGTCTCGGCATCGGATTATTGGATCGGATGTCAAGGAAGACTCCTGGCAATCGTTGTCCTGCTTCGAGAGGAGCACAGTGGACGTCCTTACGACAGGGCGAAGGCCCTGGGGGACCACTGGTCATCGCCTCGGAAACATGAAAGACCGATCGAAATTGCGAGAGGAAGACTTTCCGAACCTTTTTAAGCCTCGAAATTCTTTTCTTAGCGTTGTTACTTCCTCGGCTAGACTCAACTGGCGCTATTCAGGCAACAGCCTTTGCATAATAATTGCACTTTCATTTGGATGTTGCCGAACCATTAATCATCGCTTCGCACAAATGGAAGACGTAAAAAGACGAAATTATAAATCGTCGAAAAATTTTTCTCCACGCGTCACCCGACGCTCTGCAATTTTTACATCCTCCTGACACTTTCACTGGAATGTTGCGAAACGAACGTCTCGCTTATGCATTTGCAAATTTTTTCTACACAAAAGAAGGGAACGTTCAAAATTCGACGAGCAACAAATGGAGTAGAGGTACAAAGAAGAACGGTTACGAATGCAATTTTTGGTGTCCCTGTGATAGAAACACCAATTGCAAGTTGGTGCCGTTTTCAGCCACAGCTGTCCTAGAAGGTTTTAAAAGTTCGTTTGCCTGACGGATTCACGGAAGAGGATGGCTCCGGAATAGCGAGGAAAAGCGTCGGAGGTGGATGAGACACTCTCCTTCCGCCGGTCAATAACTGGACATTGCCTTTTCCACCCTCCGACACAACCTCGTTCCATACCACATTCGTGGTTCCTCGTTCTAGCTCTTCCTTCCTTCTCCCCTTGGCCTCTCTGTTTTTCTCCGCGCCGTTTAAGAGAAATTCAGCGCGGTGAAATACGATCTTGCCATATCGGAGGAACACCACTCACAATGTAAATTATATTATCAAACGCCCTCTGACATCGAGCTGTTTGCATATTCTATTAGGTTGATCGGTGAAATCTGTCTGTCTGTTAGAGAGAGGAGAGAAATCAATTAGTTCGACTGAAATTTTTATTCGCTTCAGTATGGTTGTTCATGTGTTGTTAATAATGGACCTGCTTTCAAATTACCTTGAATAACGCCCCCAACATTAAAATCCTTTGATCAAAATTTTTTAAACCATCTCTGAACTGTGCATTTTCATCTGCCTCCGTCTCGGATTTCTCCATCTGGCACTCGTGCAAAATGGCCCTTCGCGCTTTATCGCAGGACATGTTTACTGAGCAAACTCTGAACAGCAAATAGTTTTACCAGCAATATTACACTGCCATTTTATAGTTTACATTTCGACGATTGCAATGGGAATAGGTATTCTTGAATCGTGTGCGATGGGTGGAAATCCTTAAAAAAGTTTGTAAACGTACAGATCAAATCTAGCGGCGGAAAAGGCGGAGCTCTGAATTGAGGACCTTGCAGCAGGAGGGGTGCGACTCCATTTTTTACAGTTTTTGAGTTACGACGTTTAATATACGTAAAAAAATTCTCCATCGTTTGGTGCACGTTGGCAAATAAATCAAAATATGAATATTAATATTAATATTTTCATTATAGAATTTTTTTGCCAAGAATAGAAATAAAAACTTATCGACTCAATAACAACTACATATTGTGTGAAGATATATGTCTTTCAATTAGTAGTCTCTTTTTAATCTTAAGTCAAAGTAATCATTATCCAAACGGTTTTTTCTAATTTAATTGAAGCGTATAAAGATGAACCTGCACCTCTGTTGCTGCAAGGTCTGGGTTAGGTCTGGGTCAATTGGACGCTTGTATTTTTGCAGACAAGCCCAGGGCAAGAGGGCCGAGCAACTGACACGCGTCCAGATACAGCAGTTTCCAAACACTACCGTGAACCAGGGATCGTTTACATCGCGCAACACGATTTCCAGGTGTGCCGTTACAGCGATATCCCGTGACAAAGGGCTCGGGATCTGTTAATAACCATTCAAGAACGAGCGCGGAGAGTCGGAGCGCGTGGGAACCGATTCGCGGGCCATGATCCATAGTATCCAGCGCGCGGTGCGATGTCGTGGAGTGGATCAACTGGATGACCCATAAACCAGGATGCGCAGGTAGCGTCACGAGTACACGAAACCCTGTAAACTTGAGCGAGCAAAGTGCGCGGGCGAGCACGCTCGTAACGGACGTCTGTACGTGTTTCTGGCGGCAGAATCGGCACCAGCACTCATTCGCGCGTGCCTATAAACGGGGAGTTGCCGCGCGCTGCAAACTTTCGGTCAAAGTGATGCAGTGATTAACAGGTTTAGCGGTGCAACAGGCACCAACGTTCGTTAAGAAGTTTCTCAGTTGCATCTGGCCTGCGAACAGTTTTGAGTTACTTCGGGTCCAATGTGGCTCCAAGGAATTTGTTATGAATCTGAATTATTATCTATGTCTGGGATATTTATTTGCATTTCCCAGCTGTACTTGATGTTGACCCGCTCTAGGTAAAGCTACGAGAATTTCAGGATTTCCGAAACTATTTTTGTGCTGCACCCTCGTCGAACCAAATGCGAGGTAGGTTTTTTATTTATTGGGATTGATAAGATTGTGTCGTGTACTATATGTTTAGATATTTTAACGCTTGAATAGTGAGGTGGAAAGTTTGTTATTTAACTGGTGAGGTGTATGAAGAATAAAGAAGCTTGGATGCTAGAAATATTTTAGGGGTCCCAAAGAATTTCGCAAAGAAGGATGCTAATGACAATGTTAAAGAAAATAAAGAAATAAAAGAAATAAACATTAACATATTGAAATATGACTTCTTATTGCCATATCAGTAATAGTAGGTATTAGATTATTCTATTATTATATTAGAAATTATGTTCTAAATTCATTTTGTCTTAATTTTAATCAAATAAATGTTCGTTCCCATTTTTTCTTTTTTATTTTCTCTTTGCATTTTACCTTTTTGGGGAGTTTCCTGACATACTCCAAGTATTAATTCTATTTAGACAGCAAAATTTCGACTTTTTCTTTGGAACGAAGCATTCAAGTATGTGCAGTACGTATATTAATACACGTGATATGGATAAAATGTTGTTTGTGAAGTATATAAAATGACAAAAAATTAGAAAAATCTCGAAATAAACCAGCATATCAAGTTTCGCAACATTAAGCCACTGCTCCTGTATGAAAGATAGTATACAGTACTTGTTTCGAAGTGGCAGGGTTGTATTCATAAGAATTACGACAAGTTTCGCGACAAAAATGTAGGTGTTTGCGGAGGTGTCGCAGTTGATCGTGTCTGCACATCCGCCGTCGCGTTTTCTTCAATTTTCATCACCCCGGACACTAACAAGAACAGAGCGCATAGCTCGAGAGGTTTTACCAGCTACCTGCAAAGATCAGGTGGCTCCGCGAGCGCACGATTTATGTGTTTAAATACGTCCCGAGGCGGTACACGCCCGCCCGTGTTTAAACGGCGCGCTACCTGATCTTTTGTGCTCGGTCACCTCGCCTCAATTGCGCGCGGAAGTTTCAAATAAGCCAGCTGTGAAACAGTTTCCTACATTTACTCCTTCGTTTAACTGGCGTTACGTTCACGCGGACGATTAACACCGAGCTCTTTAACGATTCCATTGTTACATTAGTATATTACTGATATCTATCTATTTATTTTCCGCGAGATGAAGATCAGTCGTTAGGAACTCATGAACTGATTCAAAATAACCTTTCGTCCATCAGTTGTAAACATAATGTACCTACAAGAAGTTTTTTTATGTAAAAGGGATTTTAGCGAATAAATAAATCTTCTTCTTCGTACGCTTCATGTTTCCAAAAGTATTAACTCCAAAATATATTGTTTTATTCGAAACGACTGCACTGTAGAAGGTCTCATGGAGACGAATAATGCCACAGTGAGTGTTGAAAAATCAAAAGGGAATACAAGTTCAGTTCTTCCACAAATCTTCCCCTAAATGTTTTTACACCCACCCCACGATCTCGCTCTATTTTCTTGCACAATGATATACCGCTCCAAATCGTGCGATCCTGTCCATCGACTGCGAGGCGAAATTTGGTTTGCAAGCAGTGAATTGTAAGATACACCTTCCAGGAGGCAGGGTAACACCGATCAGGCCGGTACAAGCAAATGGGATAGGAAACGCCGCGCACTGAAGAAGCTCGAGAGAAATTTGCAAGAAGCGATATTTACGGGACTCGTTGGAGAACATTGACCCAGCGTGAAAGAAGTTACACGGCGGAGTGGAAGCACGAAAACGTTCTACGACCGCAGCTAAGGGGTTTTTCTTTCCTGGCACACCAGCAAGAACCTAAAACGCTTCTCTAAGCGCTCCTCCATGCTCCAGAGAGCATACATCCTTCTATTTCTGCCGGTTTATTGGATGCTAGAACGAAGAGACGCGGTTTCTTTTCGCTTTGCCGAGGAACAGGCCCCTCGAAAGACTGGGCAAAAAGGATGTTCCACCAATCTGGAAGATCGAGCACTTTTTGCGATATCCTTTGACGAGTATCGCGTGCACGCTCTATATATTGTCTCTTAAAATCGATTAATGGTCCGGTCGACCGCTATACCGATTCCTTCGCACGTTCGCAAACGTCTGGATTGCTTCAGCCTTGGATTGTCGCAGACATTCCTTTAACACGTGATCTGCAGCTTGAACGTATGCAGTAGTTCGCAATTTTCATCCATTATCGCGTGTGAGATTAAGCATCTGATTGGTAGGATTTTTGTTCCATTTACAAGATGCAATTACGAGGAATTTCAAGAATCCATGAATATCAGGGAAATTGAAAATGGTCAGCAGCGAGCATAAACTTACTGTCAAAGTGTTAAACTCTTTCTTTATTAAGAAACACACCTTCTGGCGTCATTTTCGAGTTACCATTTTCGTATTTTCGTTACCAACGAGAGAAAAACGTTTGCACGATCATAACAAATCCATAACAAATAGATCACGCTATAATCTAGATTCTAAGAAAATTGTGTTCATTTTATTTCACAGTATTTTAAAACGTCCATTAAATATCTTGAAAAACGGTACTCCACACTGTTCTCCTTATTGTAAATCGGAGTAGTTTTACTGCGAAGCTAAATAGTTCTAGTAATGAATTATTGACCCTTCCTCCAGAATCACTCTGTATAAATGTAACAGCAGCACAGAAACTACTGACGCAGCCTCTCACCAAATTCCTTACGTTGCGCTGCTGCATATTTAATGCGGCTTCCGAGAAGATCCACAGTCTCCCCATTCCTCACGCAAAAACTTGTGTATTTCGAGCGACAACTCCTACCCCTTTGCTAACAAGCTAATCCTTAAACTGCGACAAGCAGCAAGCCGAGAAAGCAGATAAAAGGAAGAGGAGAAGGAAAACGGCGAGGCTCGCGGGGCTGAAAGAAAATCAGGCTGATCGGGAATAAGAAACAATGAAGGAGGCGAACCGACGCGCAGTAACATCTCAAGAAGGGAGCGGGATTCCCCTTTTCGAGCGTCTCCTCTTTTACGTTCTCCCGCTGCGGAAACGATCGGTCTTTCGGCGGAGAAATCTCGGCGTGGGCGTCGACGTTCTGACGGGAAAAGAAGAGCAAGGAGAAGAAGAGAGGAGACGGGAAGGCGGAAGGAAGGAAGGAAGGTGCGGGGAGGCGGGCTAGGGACGAAGGAAGAGAGGAGGTCGAAGGAGGTAAATTGCCCCGAGATATTTAATCCCGTGGAAAGGCCGAGGGATCCTTTATTGGCTCGGCGAGTGAGCAACGGGCAAGATAAGTTTCCCATAGGATCGATGGCCAATCGCGTTAAGCGATTTTCGCGCCTCGTTATCCTTTGTTTCCATCCGGTGGACGGACGCCGACGTCGACGCTCCCTCGTCCCTCGGACGTCCAGACCGATCTTATATCGCGTCTCGTTCTTACCGAGGACCAGCGAGTGCGCGCTCTTCCACCCAGAAGCGAATTATCGGGGGATGAAATTCTCCCCGAGTTTATGATTTTCCCGGGGAAAATCTGTCTGGACGCGGAGCCTTGGAAATTTCGAAGCTTTCTGTGGTCGAAGGGGGTGAACCAGACGCGACCGTCAGAGGGGCAAACGAGACATAAAAGAAGATTTATCGCCGTTAGTTTAGGGTCCCTTGATATCCCATGGCGAAATAATAGGTATAAGTAAATTTGAAATTCGCTTGGAATTGCAGAGAAGTGGATAATTATTAATAGCCTAGTCGAAGGGGGAGTTTGGAAATCTGCTTTCTTCAACGTTTCATAAATATTTCTTACATTTTTATTTATAGGTTCCACTCCTGTGATAGAAGGGATTGGTAGGTAATCATAGGAAAGGTACCCATTGTTCATCGGTCTAAATACAAATTTTCCCCGAGTCAATCGCTACGTTATACGGAACGGACTCAACAGTTGGGGTTGTAGAAATCACAATGGTTTGTCGAGGGCAACCCCTTTGTCGCGAGGCTATTGCGGACAATCGATGTTGCAGCTCATGGGCAATCAGTTGGGGTGGCCGTAAAATTAATTTTTTCCTTAATTCACCAGCGAGGAGCAAAGAGACGGGGCTCCTGGGACGCATAGCTCTGCCGATTGTCCGCCTTCTTGTTTTCATCCGCGACCTGACTGTCAGCGAGGCGGCAGCGAATTAAGCTTCGTTTTCATAGAACCGCCGCGGGCCCAAGATTGAATTGCCACCCGCCAGGCTTTTCCTGCGGCGTGCTTTCGAAAATTAAGCGACATTGTGCCTTAACGAATGGGATTCAAGCCTGCGTCTGGTCGAAAAGCGCGGGGCAGCCAAGAATCAAAAAGGGTCGCGACTGTGGCTGGGGAAAAAAGGCCACTCTCGCCCTTCGGTCCCGTGCAACAAATGTACCGAGTAGTGAACAAACGTGAATCGCGCAGAAACGAATGCCCCTCAAGCTTCCTATTTCGTACGTGAGAAATTCGAAGCTAAGGAACGTTCGAATCGCGCTCGATATTCTTTCACCCTTCCGTCACGATTTGGAACCGAGAACGATATTGTTATCGTAACTTCTGACTTGAATAAAGCTCGCCTAAACAACAGAATTGATTGTACGTACATAGGAAGCTCCGTCGCAATTCTCTTATCGTTCGACGGAAGAAGTGTAGCTACTATTGGGAAAAAAGGGGCTGCCTTTCTTTTAAAATGCAAGTGGAAGCACGTAAGAGACGAGGGAATAAATATGGTTGAAAATGGCAAACTATATTGGTACAAAGATGCTGGTCAAGGGGGGTATCTTTCGAGGCGTGGCATTATTGCCTCAGTGGTGAGCTCATGGCGGTTAATGGTGGTGACTACGGTGGTAGCCGTGGTCGTAGCAGGCAATATCTGGTCGGTCACGTAGACTGACCTCAGCATCGAGCAATAACGACGCCCGCCCGGACGTTTCTACCATCGCGTACATACACGCGAAGCATAGGAAGCCCGTAAGTCCTTCGTTTAAGGATATTTTTCTTCGTCGCGATATTATTTGCGAACGGGGTGCCCTTCGAGATCGTTTCAGGTGCCATTGGATGATTTTAGAAACAAATTGGTAGAAAGAAAACTTATACAGTGGTTCCTTGCTAAAGAGGACGTCAAATATGTAGGATAATAATTTTTATACGCGTGATACACGTAAGGGAAACCGGGGAAATGCGAAATGGCGAGGCAAAGCGAAATATTGGTTCAGTCAGTCAGAAACAGTCATCAAGGCACTATCATTTGTTAGTCTGCTTGTTGGCGAAATGTGTAGGGTTTCTATTCAACATTTTTTAACTTTACGCGCGAAATTATTATTTCTAAAGTCAGGTAAGTAATGTCTTATTCTTTTCGCTTATCATTCAGGTTATGCGAAAGTGTGTTAAATTAGATTTACTTCGACATGTTATGTGATTACCAGTGTGACCTATAAATTGTACATGAAATTCATACATTTCTGTTCCACTGAATCGAGGAGCAAAGTGGATGGGGCAGAGTGAAATCAATCAGAGCATATATAATAATTTGTTTTCTGGTCTTTTCCTATAATTTTATTTTGTTTTTAGCATATTATTTCTTTTTGTGTACTTTAAATGTATTTTAATTTATTTTCAATTTTAAAATCTTTTTTTTCACAGACAAGTTGTAACATATTTTTTATAGGCACATATTTAATAATCCTACTTGACCTTCTCTTACCTCTTTATTTTGTGACTTTTTTTCAGTTTACCCCGCTAGCGGAACAGAAAATTGTAGATTTCTTAATGAATACTTTATCAAATTCTAAAGTGACAAAGCTTTTGTCAATTATGGATTTTTTAAAACAAGAGTGTGTAATATAATATGGTAAAAAAATATGCCTGTTTCTGTTATTTTTGCGCATTTTGTGGTTGTTAAACTTTAAGTGTTTCACGTCGCGCCGGTTTCCCCTGCCTTATAAATTCTCTGATGCTTTTCTGTCAAAAGAGGCCGTTTCAAATGAAACTCCGATGCGACTTAAAACTGGTAGTGCAGATATATTCATGTCAGAGATAACACAGATTCGAAAAAGGTGTAAAAAGATAGAAATTGAGAATAGAAACTAAACAAGAATATATATAAGTAGGTAATAATAAAGGAACAGAAGTAGATAGGAAATATGTATATCTGAAACATTCGTCGCGAGCCACGAAAGTGTCTCTTATAACGAGGCCCTTAGTGTATTTACTTGCACATAAGATTATAGGATCATTTCCCCCAACGATAAATGGCCCCATAAAGTAAATAGCTATATAACTTCGTTTACCTTCTTTCCTTCACATACTAAATAGCACAAAAAATAATGCAGCTTCACAAAAAGCGTAAGTAGCATTCGCAATGAGTTAATACCCTTTGCAAATATCACGTCCTTTCAAAACTCTTATCGTACAAGCAAATTACAACGTATTAAACATGTTTCTTTTCGTCGTGCCAATCCACCGTAGGTACAATAAAAAAAAAGTAATTAAAAAAGAAGGTGATTACATTGGTAATTAAATTTACTTTTTTCCTATTTACCTTAGACTCGCACATAAAGACACCTGAATTAACCAGATATTTTTCAGGCACCCCGTAGAAACGCCATTCTTTTTTCCCTCCCTCCAAAAAAGAGATTTAGCGGAAATTGCTCGACTCACCGTACATCTTCCCTTCGTCGGACAGAATGATTTTGCGTCGGCCGCATGGCGGATATATAGTGAGGGCTTCCTGGAAGCTCTGCTCGATATCCGGCGACCATACACCCTCCGCGTCCGCTGCCGATAAGTCCTTCTCGTCCTGGAAAACACGAACACACCGATTCATCGATAATTCGACCCCCGACGCTTGAATATCCCCACCCTCGTAAATAACGTCCCCATTTTTCCGCCGGCGGTAAATCTCCGCGCGCAATAAAAATCACTGAGGGAATTAATTCGGATCACCGGAAGGCAGAACCGACATTTTCGCATTTACAATTGGCTCATATAATTATTGGTCCTGCATTTTCTAATTAAATTTCGTAATATGAACTCGCTCTATTTTTGAACGTATTCGCGGGGGGTCCAATTTCTATTTTAGGTACTTTTTTATTAGTTCTTTCCTGTGTTCCATTTTTGTCACAGAAGTGTTGGGAATATTTCAAATTTCCCTAGCCTTTTCTATTTTCCTGATTAATTAACTACTTGACTGTGGAGACCTTTGGATAAGACTAAATTGCTACAGTGATTTTGTAAATGAATGCTACTAAATAAATATAGATGTTATCTATCTACTGATAGTTGTATAATAAACTGTGCTTTAGAAAATAATCTATAGTAACAGATTTCTGTTTCATTGTCATTGTGAAGTACGGGCATAATTAGTCACTGCTTTCACTGTGAAAACATACTATAAGAAACATGGATATTACACTAACATATATCATGCATAAATTAGGAGCTTTCAGCAAGCCCTAAAATATCATTTTTACTCCAAAATCATTCAAGCCTATTCCAATTGAGAATTAAAACTTGGAACGAAATTGCAAAAATTGGACTGTCAAATTTTTCCTGGCACACGTTACCTACTTGCTATACAATTCCGCAGTGTCTGAACGGATCTAAGATTAAAATCATGTCCGGCACGTAGACGAGTCGGTCCATCAGTCGATCTTCCCTCTTGCCCGTCCCAGAAATACTCCCGCCAATTTCGTTTCAGTTGCCTCGCGCGACGCGAGTCCCACTCTTTTTTTCTTATACGTGTCCGCGAACACGGATGTTCAGCCGAAGATACGGCGGAACTTGGAATTTCAACGAATCGGAGACGACGTCCGTGCTGCACGAACGAGCGGGAAGCGAGCGATTACTTCGCGCGTTAGAAATCGAGCACGGAAAGGTAGACAGTGAAGCGATCGTCAGGAAAAAGGAAAGTCTTCCTTTAAGAATTCCGGTCACGTTTGTTCTGCCGATATAATATTGCCTGGCACATAATCCAGAACTCGTTCGACTGAGGAAATGCCTCTAACAAGGGAAGATGCGCAACTTGGAAATTCAAAAAATTCTGAAACTCTACGAATATGTAGAGGATACATGGGTGTGCATTACGCTTTTTTTTTGGGTACCAAAATTCGCTCTAAGGGGTGAAATGGATTTCTAGAAGTCCGGCTATTTTCCGATTTTGCGTTATACCTGGCAAACTGTAAGAGATAGAAAAAGTTACTTCTTTTAATTAGGACTGTCATTTGCTAACTTACAGTTCTTACAGTTCGCGAGTTATAACAGAAAGTCGGAAAATAGCCGGATTTTCAGGAGTCAATTTCATCGTTTTAGAGTGAATTTTGACAGCAAAAAAAAATTGAGTAATACATATCCCCGAAGTTTCATAATTTTTTTAATTCCCGGGTTGGGTATCTTCCCTTATAAGATCTCGCGAGTTTGCGTTGCAAATAGAATTGCACATTTTATTTGCGGAAATAAATACGACAATTTTGAACGCAGCTAAATTTTGACAGCGACGACCCGAGGGTGGCCCCTGTTAATCGGCATACCTGTTCCAAGCGCCACGCTTGGCCCTGGGACTACCTGTCAGTGGCCCAAGGCCAGACAGGTCGAGAGATGTTCAACTTACATCGCTAATTTCGCCAACGTCGAGATTCTTGGTATCCGAGCCGGAGCCGTTCGCGTCGGGCGGCGGCCCGGAACTCGCGGGAGTCCACGGCGCGGAAATGGTGTCGGCTGCAGCCACCGCACTGCCTGCAACAATCAAATGTACGCAATCCATTAGCATACGTGCACCATCGGACACCTAACGTCGCTACAATAATTAAAAATTCAGAGGCAGCTCAGGATAAAAGCGTGTACAATTATAGAGGGAGAGAGAGAGAGAGAGAGAGAGAGAGAGGGAGAGAGAGAGAGAGAGAGAGAGAGAGAGAGAGAGAGAGAGAGAGAGAGAGAGAGAGAGAGTGTCCGGGTTGGTACCAAGTTGGGCCGAGTAGCCGCGTCGCGCAACGGGTAGCCTCGTCATGCCAGGTCGCCTCGCGAGGCGAGAGAGCCGATAAACATGGAAGATTTACAGGGTTGTAGCTCCATTTCTCCGAGTGGCGGCTGGGGTCCGGCGTGACGGAATCCCGCGGCCGGGCTCGTTTTCGAGCCCGGAATATCGTCGCCGCCCGTCAGTCGGCCGATAGGGGCCGCGCGCGAAAATCCACCCGCCGTGCCAGTCGCCGCGCGGCGAACAGCGACGGGTGGGACAGGGCGCGCGGGGAGGGTGGCCGGAGTTTAGGGTGGGTGGAAAAATCAGCACGTGAAAAATCGCGGCGGCCACGGAGCGGCGGCTCGTTGGCGCGGCACAGGCCAGAATCTCTATACGCCGGAGCAACAAGTGTTCACTGATATCGCGTATCAGTGCCGTAGCTAGCGGTGGGGGGGGGGGACCGCTCGTAGGCGGTACACTCCGCCTACCGGGGGTGGAGTGTGTATGTTAAGCCCCCGGAAAAGCCTTCCCTCTCTCAGCCCCCGCGGCGCCTACCGCAATACCGGATCTCCGTTTCGCGGGAACGAACCCCCCCGTTGGAAGCAGGAGAAACTGCATCCTGTCGCGTTCCGCGCGATCCTCCAATCTCGGGGCACGCCACCCTTTTATGCTCCTTTAACGGGAACGTGACGAGATACTCCATCGAACGATTTCGCCCTCTGCACACCTTCCCCTTCGCTCCGCCGCTCGCTCGCGACACTAGCTGAAACACTCGTGGCGGTGGGTCGCGCGAATTTGTAGTTTTGGGGTATGACACGTGGTTGGTCTGGTAGGGGGCGTTTAATTTAACGCTTCCCTAGCCCTGAGCGTAGGACTTGTCTTAATATTTTGGGGATGACGGGGTGCGGATTTTTAAGAGATGCAGGCTTGGAGAAGAAGCGTTTGGAGCAGTCGTGAAGGGATAGTGCATGTATATGCGCATTCGTGGAGGGCGTTTGTTAATGATTACCTTTGTTACATGTCTACCGATGTCCCAATAATTTGTAACGTTTATTGATTCGACTTTTGAATCCAGCTCTTTAGGTGTTCTTCTATTTTCCATCGAGGATTGAATTATGAATATCAAATACTCCGAGGACAGGGTGATGAATACTTGGATTAACGCGGGAAGAATTGAGGCACTGAGAGCAAAAACGGACTAACTCACATTGAAAAGAAATTCGTTTTTCCTATTTTATATGATTAGTTCGCAAAAAATATAAGTTAGTCCGGTTTTACTCTCAATGCCTCGATTGATATGTCAGTTACTATTGATTTGTATTTTACGTATATGTTAATAATGCGACGCGCATAAATGGACGATAACTACTGACTGGGCGTTCAAAGAGCACGCTACGCAGATGATAAAGCGCAGCTTAACGCGGAAAGAAACTTCGGCTGGGCGAGGTTTTATACACCGCAATAATCCGTCGAAAATATTCGGTTCATTCACGGAAGCTGATTACATCTGTTCGTTACGGCTTACGGAATACTATAATAGCGCTCGTGTGCAGCTCAACCCACGGCTTGCCACTGAAAATTACGGGCCAACTATTAAATTCGCAGAAAATCCGTTCCATTAGACCTAAACTCATCGGACCAGCTCAAATATCAATGCACCGTTTAGATCTCGCATATTCGTGGAATTTCCGGAAGATCTTCTAAATATCACGTATAAAGTGTGCCGGGTGGTAAAAATGGAAATACACGTGGATGTTTTGCTAAGATGAAAAATGTTTTTGCTGAAATTAAATTAGCAAGGAGTTAGTCTTAGACTGTGTTGCGTAATACAAGTATCGTAGCTTGAAATTAGAGATGGATCGGAGTATCGTTAAGATGCAATAATGGACGCTGAAAACTTGCCAAAGAAAGCAGCATGTACTTCTAACATCTGTTCGTAGTAATCTTCGCGATTAACTGTCACTTTTCTGCAATTTCTGAAGGTTTTACAAGAAATATGTTGCCTGCACTGTGGAAACACTATCCTCGCACCTAAGTAGACGTCAGATTAAACAGATTTAGACGCGATGGCTTAGATACAACCTTGATTACAATCGGGATTAGTGACATTAGTGACATTTCGATATCTTACAATCAATTTCATAGAGTATCTTGAATTTCATTTGATAGCATAATGAAATTATCATTACTGTACATGCACTATATGATTGATCTTAACCCCCCGCATACTAAATTAATTCCTAACACCTATTTTCTAAAGACAACTATTAGAATCTTAGCCATTTTAGCCCATAATTGTGTTTGTATCTGAAACTACATAAGCTTTCATGCTGGGTCTTGATTTCAAGTTTCTGTCTCCTGACATTCCTCTTTTCTCGAAGAAGCGATTACTAAAATACGGCATAAGCAAATTGAAACAGTAGATGAATACAAGTGGACCCTCTCTCTACCAGCCGAGGGTCACCAACCCAGAGTCGTGTTCAGCGTAATGTTTGAGCATCAATAATTTAAGGCCTCGGGGCTGCAGCAAGCCTGGCAAGTGCATTGGGTTTATAATCTCCAGTGCAGTGCTCTGTAACGAGTGGCAAGAAACACATCTGCTGGCTTTCACCCTCAGGGGTATCACTTTAGAGACCATCTAAGTAATCTACATCTGTATAGGTGCCATTCCTGTTTCACCAACTATAATATTCCGCGTAGATTGCACACCGCCATACGCCTGAGTCATTACTATTACGCAAGTGGCCGATCATTGGCTCTTAATAAACCAGAAAATCAAGCTGCCACTACCTTTCCCTCGACAACGCTGGGCCTTCGAGAGTCATTACAGAGAGTCAGTATCGGGGCGAAGTCCAAACGAGTTTCTACCGGGCCGCGGACGATAACGGACGCCCACGACGGTGGCGGATGAGAGGAATCGAAGAAAGGGAAAGGGACGGGGGGAGGAAATGAAGGAAGGGTATACACGAGAGTGGACAGGGCGTGCGGAAGAAGGGCTCGGCGGTGGGCCGCGTGGTCGGTGAATATTCGCGTGCGGCAAAGGCGGGCGGGGGTGGCGAGAGCGCGGGCAACAATATGCAGGCCGCTGAAAATGAGCGGAGCTTTAATAGAGACGCGAGCCCGGCCAGAGGCACGCACACGCGTGCGACGCGTCGCTGGCCTACCAGCGCACACCGACCATCGGGGGATTCATATATCTCTCCCGCTGGCCAAGCTGGTGTACGTCCTTATGTAAATGCGGCTGTACCTGTTTCGGCGGGGCCGTGCGCGCACATAGGTATCGCGCGCTCGCGTGTGCACGCCGAGGGTAATGCCAGCGCGGCAGAAAGCATAGATCATGGCGGATGACGCATGGTTGCATTCGGTGTGGCCGCCGCTCGACGGGGGTTGCCCAGCGGAGGGATGGAAATGCGCGGATGAAGGATAGGGAATAGCCGGGTCAGCCGTGATAGGGCGCAGCCAGAGGGAGGTGGGGGGGGGGCGGCGGCGGGGGGTGGAAAGCATTTTGGAATGTCGTGGCTACTCCCGGTCATGGGAGAGACCGGAACGTCCTTGTCCACGGCACCGCTTGCCCCGACATTGCGAAATTTCTTGTCTCCTTTTAACTTCGAACGAAACGGTCCCGGACGTCTGCCAGGGGGACAGCATGACGAGAGCCGGGGATACCTCGCTGGAAATGCGAAACTTGCTTCCCGTTTCGCGTTGTTGCGGCAAGTTCACGGGGACGCGCGCTGGGTGTTCTTAAATATCGGACTTAACGCACCCGACTGGCATTGTGGGGTTCCGGTGGCGTTTCGCCTCAGACCGTGTAGATTCTTCCGTGATTTAATTTCCGTTAACCGGCGAGGTTCCTTTCGGCAAGGTGCAGCTATGTCGAAAGGTCCATTTTAGGATACGAGCCTTTGGTAAAATTAGGTGGTGCCTGGTTTTGAGAATGAGTATAATCTTGAGAAGATTAAGGCAGTTGCGCGATGATTGCGTTGCAAAATTCTGTAGGGGCGTATTTGGCAGCCTTTCTATATTCCTCCCGCATCGCAAATACTCCGAAAAAGAATGGGCGGAGAAACCTAGGGGAACTACCAGAGTGTTTGCAAATTTTGGTACCAGAGTGTTTGCAAATTTTCTAATTTTCAAAGGGCGTCTTTAAGTTGCCCACTGTAGGTTTCACCGTGACGAATCAGCCTCAAAGCACACCAAATACAAATGTCTATTTCAACTGCAAAGTAAAATAACTGTAGACTCTTGACTGCAAGTAATTGTTTTCACGAACTGCTAAAAATCTTTTTCTATTCAACTGCATCCACACTTCTGTAACCTTTATAGTCTCCTCAGACCCAGTTCAATCCCCTACGTTTCCCTTTCTTCAAGGACTTGTGCAGCTTTAAGAAAAACATCAGCAAGCTGTCGCCAATGTATGCGTTTCAGCAGCGTTAAATATAAACACACGTTAAAAAAACACATCATTCCACCCATATTCTACGAAGAATATAACCAATCCTCCTTCCTCTTAACCGCATTACACATTAATAAATGCCAAATCTACAATCCACAGGGGTTGAAAGCCCAAAGCACCAGTTAAGGCCGAAGCATCCCCTTTAAACGATTCCCTTAAAAACCGAGTAACCGAAACGGTGCCTCGCGCGTATCGGTGACATCCGTAAATCGTTCGAAGCAGCTTTATCCTTGAGCAAACGCGTCATACAGCGGCGTATCTGGCTCGCAGTCCCCGGGGGTGTAGTAAATGGCGTGTTCGTGGGTAGTGGTGGCTCTGGCTAAGCTGTAAATTTGGCGTATAACCATTCGGGGGTAGCCCTGGTCGAGGAGGCCAGGTCTCCCAGCTCCCGTGGGTGGTTGCCTGTGGGGTGGGGTCTGGAGGGTGGGGGGAGGGGGGGCATAGTAGGGTGAGACAGGAGACGGGGGTCGTAGAAGCATTCATAGCAGGGACCAGAGGGTGGCTTCGGTGGAATGCGTCCCGTTTAATATCGCGGAACATTATATATCGCCTCTCTTGTCCCTACGTTGCCCGTACCGCACGCTATAACACGTACAAACACACCGACGATCTACCTACGATCCTTTGGCGACATTGACTCGTTCGCGTAGTTTGCCCGGCACACGTCCCAAAAGGCGGCGAATTCTTTCTCCCGCGGCGTCTATTTGCGTTCGAAGATGCCTGGAGTCAACCAAAACACACGGGGTGGCACCGTTGCGAGGCAACGGAGGGCCCCGCGCCCATCTATAGACTGTACATGTAGGAGCCTTCAACGGGTGAAAGAGCTTCGAGGTTCGGAAAAGTGAGGATGGGAATAGAGCCAAGCTACAGATCTAGTGGCGAACTTGTAGGTTAGACCGTGTAGCAGACTCGTGCCTTGGACGTTTAGGCGAATTTGTATCAGCTTCGCTTCAAATCAGCCCCAAGTGTTAAATCGTTTCTTTGACTCTCTCTCTCTCCTTTATTGTGACTTGAAAGGTAACTCTGACAAGGCTACGGGCTTGGAAAGTTTATAACTGGTTTGCATGATTTGCGATTCAATTTCAGACGACTTTTCTCCAGCATGAATTTTAGCAACGGTGTAATGGTGGGCAGGTATTAATCTACGCGATTGCTTTATCTCGCTAAATTTTCAGCATATACACAACTTGGCAATTAGTCGGAATACCGAAGGAAATAGTGGAGGTGGCTTATTCGACTTTTTTATCTGAGCCTGTAATGAAAATTTTAAAATCCCCTTTTGTAGATTTCAGTAAGTCGTATATATTCGTTCTTTCAAAACGACGAAACACGTCACCTAGTAAACTAATCCTTCTAGCTTCTCATAAAGAGTGAAGTCGTTTGGAAGAATTTTAAAAAAGTTATTCTGTTTTGTAGAGAACTTTCCTCGAATAACCTATTAAAGCATGTCAACGAAACGAGACTCCACGTTGAAACGTTGTATCAATGGTGGGAGAGACGGGTGGGAGGAGGGAGGTGAAGCATGAACGGATATTATAATTTTCATGCCTTTGTGAGGGGAATTAAATTACCATTCACGACATATAATGACGGCGATACTAAAGGCACATAGTAGTTTTAATATAATATAATTAAATCTACGTTTAACCCACATAAAGGGATATTCTCGTTGGTAAATACTTCGGGAAATTATTATCTTGATGCGACACGCTGCAAGCTGCCGTGCCATAAAATTTATTAAGAGAGGACACACTCGCTGGGATCCGTGTTGCGTCATATCCGCGATTTATAGAATTCATTAAGGATTTTAATCAGCCCTGAAGCGAGACTTTCTTCAAATATTATCGATGCTTCATGAATTCTCTGACCTTTCTTTATTAGTCTAGCAATTAATTTACACTACCGCTCAGAAGCATTTGAGCACTTGCTGAATGTACATTTGATAACAGAGAGAACACGATAAAACATAACGTAATTTGTTATTGCTTGTCGTTATCAAATCGCTACTATTTCAGCAAATTATTAAGAACCAAGGAGAAACTACCTTTTAACCAATTACGTTTCACTCGAAGATCCTTGAAAACTTTCTTACATATTAAAAAACAAGAAATGTCGCGTGGTGTTTGACAAGTCGCTCCCAAAAAAGTTCTTGCAATGTAAAGCAAGATCTTGCCACGAGGACTATAATCTCAGACCACGCGTTCCGTGTTTTAAAGTCCACCGAATAGTAATTAACACTTTCGCGAGTAATGACGCGGCTATCTTTCAGTCCGCAAAAGTTAAGAGTCGTTGACGTGGAATCTTTTCATGTGGCTTAGCTGAAAGCCCGTTCCTCAATACCGCGTCTTAAGAAGCTAGCTCTAATTATAAGACAGCGAGCACTTAGCACACGAGTATTTTTAATTACCCACGACTGATGTTTGCCTTATACTTTCTCTGTTCTGATATCAAGAAGCCACCGGTGTTGATCAAATAAATAAAAATGCCTAAGATTTTATCCGAGGTGCTGATAAATCAATGGCCAGGAAAGCTCAAAATTTTAAATTAGTTTTCGCGAATTATTGAGTGGCGTGTTACGCGAGCATTGTTATAAAAGTTGTTGCAGACACTATGTACGTAGGAAATTCGAATCAACTCGATATTCCAAATCTCACGACTCCCTCCAAGTTTGAAGAGCATTTGTACGAACGTTCCCATTTGCACAAATTTCATGCTTCTCTTTTTTATTGTAATTCTCTTCCAGGAAACAGAAAGAACTTTGAACGTAAAGCGACGTACACTTTTCTTAGCATATTACATCGTTTTATTGGCCTGTAAAAAGGTTTATCGCGACCCCCTTTCACGCAAGGCTAGATAAAACACCGCGTTAAGTAGCGTAGATGCTCGAGACGCTCTAACGACGCTTATCTTCGAATTATTGAAGAGTAATAAGGTGTCGCGCCCAAGGTATACGGTTTACGGCTCGCGTAGCACAGGGGCAAAAGAATGTTTTCCGCTTTGACAAGACATCGTTCAAAAAGAAGAAGACGAAGGGTGCCCCTCGTACGTAGCACGTACGCCGTTCAAGGGACTTTACAAAGTGAACGATCTTCCTCCAGGACTTTGTGTAAAGTGAGAATTTTTATCATCCGCGTGTGCCTGGAAGTTAAAGTGCCGGGGATAGACGCGAATAACATTCTCATCCGATAGACGAGCGAAACTAACGAAACGCTAACTTCTCGCGACAATGGAAATAAAAAGATTCTTCCCATCGTTTCGTTTTGTCACGAATTTTTTGGTGCTGAAAGCGAGCTGCTCGCACGATCATTCTCCGTCTCGATAATTAAGTGTTCGTACGTACAGTGATTCGATAAAACCACAGATGGGCAAAAAACTAAAATTTCGGATATCGAATGAAAGTTGAAAAAAAGAAGTACTCGTCATGCGTCGAATAAAGTCTCGTCGAGTAAAAAAATTAACTTTATTTGTCAAATACTCTAGAACGAAGTAACATTTATTTGGTCCGTTATTCAAATAATTGTTTATTTACTTAATGCCGAAATCTGGATAAAACGTGGTCGAATAGGAGGAATAATAAAATAATAACAAATATTCTTTATCTAACGATAATTTTTGCTATCGAGCATAAAAAAAGGATTGAGCATTTGCAGGAAATATTCTACAGAATGCAATCACTCGACCTTTGGATTTGCTCCGCTAAACTTCATCAAACTTTCATAAAAATCCGTAGGGGACCGACTCCGTGGAGTCCTCTTGTCAATCCCCTTTCAGTAATTTTAATTAGAACCTGTACAACCTCAAACTTATGAACGGCACATGAAACGCGCAATTGCTTGCGATCACCACCTCCTAAGAATAAAGCTCAGTCCGCAGAACCTTTAATAGTAAGCAGTGGGACCCGGTGCAATTAGAAAAATATTAAGCTCAATACAACGTGTCTGCTTTACCGCTAACATTTGCTCGGTTGAACAAGATAGAAAGAGAGAGTGAGAGAGAAGGGCATAGATAGAAAGAAATGGGAAGCGACGCACGAAGAGCCATAAAAACTCGAGAATTCAACTGGCAAGCAGGGAAGGTTAATTTCCTGAAGCACCAGATAGAAAAAAGCTTGCTTCGAGGCCACAGGTGCATCCATTCAGTGCACGACAGTAATTAATCTCTCTTCCCCTTTTACCCTTTCCCTCTCTACCTATCCCTCCCCTATCCTTCACCTCTCCCCCACCATCCTCGCCACCCTTTTTCGTTTCGCCCCTGGAAAAAATCAAGCCCAATTCGCGCCTCGTTTCCTCGCGTATATCCGCTTGTACGCGGCCACGCGAGCTTCAACTGTGATTCATCTTGGGGGGGAGGGGATGGCAGAAGCACAAGGGGGGGGCTGGAACGCGCGTGCACCAACGACGCCACCGGGGAAAAATAATAGACGCACTTGAATCTTTCCACGGGAATACACCTCGAGTATCGGGCTTACGGTAGGTCGAGGCGGGGATGCACGGGGTGAAATCCCCCGATCGAAGGGGGACGCGCGTATACGAGGCCGGGAGAGAAATGCGCGCCTCCTTGTCGCCTCTTCTCTGTTTCCTTTTCACGGATCCAACAATCGGGACGCTCGCGATGCGGATTTTTGCCGCGGCGTTTTCCGCTGAATTCTCAAGTTTCGTTTGGGGCCGAGGCTCCCTTGCAGCGTGGAATTACTCGGACCGTTCAAAAGGCACTTGAGCTGATCGAACGACTGTTTCAGTTTTCGAATGGAAAAATACGAGAGTTTTGAGACTGCGACGCAGTTGTTCGCAGGTTTAGGATTATTTAATTACCTGTGCGAGTACCTAAAGCAAGACACTTGGCAAAAATGTAGTTCAAGTGGTGCTGAACGACGTGACTATTTTTTTTTCTCCAAAAATGAAACGGTTCTAGGGGTAAAAATACCCTCACAAAGAAATGGTGAGTTTCTATATTATTGCTAATATCTACGAAAAAATTTAATTCAGTGTTCAATGGTTTTTTATATCCCGCAATATGGTGACAAAGAATTTTCGAATAAAATTAATCACAAATTTATCCCCACCACTTTTTTTCAAGAATTCTTTTAAGTATATCTTTACAATGTGGTAATCAAAAATTTTGGAAAGAAAATTAAACATTTCGAAATTTATTCCCACCAGCCTTTTTTCAAGAATTCTTTTATATCTTTTACGGTTTCGCAGATAGTCGCGAAGACTCGCAACTTCTTTCAGGAAATGTTTTCATACCTAGGTACCGTTTCGCTGTCAAACAAAAAATCGCTACGTTATTAGCAGGACTTTGAAATTTTTTTGAATTTTCCAGATGCGAAAATCCCTCGCCAGTGACCGAAACCCTTCATAACCACCAAAATTTCGTCTTTCCCTCATTGAACAAGCCTCTAGCTCCATCCTCGGTCGAGTACCAGTAAACAGTCCCCGTATTTTCAGTCGCAGCCTCTCGGGCTCCTTCAACTTCATTTCCAGTCTGAATGCAGTAGCGCGACGAAACCGCGCTCGAAAAAAAAGTGCGAATAAAGAAGCGGTTATCAATCGACACAGCCAGGTGTCGCGGATTAAGCAGCTTCGAGGGAGGAGACAAAGGCCGCCGGAAACGAGCGAAACGAGCGCGTGTCGCGATTATAGCTAGCCAACCATCCCGTTCCGTAAACGTATTCGCGCGTATTTTCTCAATTCTTAATTGCAATTTCACGAGAAGAAAGGCGAAGTGGCAGAATGTGTGGACGGGGTAGGGGGCGAGAGACGGGCGTGGATGCGCGGGCTGTGAAAATCGCGAGTGGCCCGCTATCTCGGTGAAAGGAGCTCTTCAATTAGCGGCTCCCCCGCCCGTTCCCCAGCGGAGCACGGCGAGGCCCCCCGATGACGGTGTATCGTTGATACTTTTATTCCTCGGGCAGCCTCTTCTTCGCCGTTAACGACCAGGTGAATAGAGCCGCCGTTGCGCGAGGAGAAAAAGAACGGGCCCGCGCGGGAGGACAAGCGCGCGCGGGTCGTCCCGCTGCCAGTTGAACTCTAGCAACGACGCTGCCTCTTTTAACGCGAGATTTGCAGCCGCAAGAAAGCGATTAGCGGCAGCCAGCGAGCAATTTACCCGGTCGCGTTGCCGGCCCGCCAGTTCGTTACGCGTTCGGTGGCTAAATTAGAACGAAATAATTCGTTCAACCGTTCCCCCGGCTAAAAAGGATCCCAGCGGATTAACGGGGGATTAATTATGCGTGCTCGAGAACTCGCCACACTTTTTCAGCGCCCGCGAAACAACTGTTCGGCTCCAGCTCGCCCTGCCATTACGCCTGAAGCCAGCTTTCATTGCCGTCGCGCGGCTCCGTCGACTTTACCGCTCGACTCCGTGTTGTTTTTCGGATCACCACTCTCAGCTGAATCCCGCTGGACGATTTAACACGGGCCCGCGAAGTTAATTACGCGCCTTTGACGGGGATTCCTGTTTCCGCGGCGCCCGATTTTCCCTCGATCCGCTTCGCGCGGCCTCCCGGATGAATACGAGCGACGCATTCATACGTCCGGGTCGCGCAGCACCGGGGAAACTTATCAAGCTTTTGAGGCCGGTCCAAATGAGCAGCGAAAACGGAGGAGAAAAGTCCAATTAACGGTTAGGCCGATCTCTCCTCAAAGAAGCTCGTTTATAATCTGGAAAAGTGTGAACAGCCACGTGGACCGTTCACTCTCACCCACACGTTTCGTCGAAATATACAAAACTGACCACCGACAGTCAGGCGGTGAAATGTTTTAACGCTCGAAACACTGTGCTTTCGGCCTAAATCTTTCGATTCACTCGCCGAGCGATTCATTCGCCGTTTCAAGCGTTAATTACCCGCCTTTTTGTACACCGCCGTCTGTCGCAGCAATTAATATTTCCTCCGCATTGGGCCCGCGTAGATTTAGCGCGTCGCTCGCGCAGCTTTTCATTAAATCATCATGGCGGGTCGAACGCGGCGGCCGAGCGCGCTCCCCGCCGCTTCGGCGAATCGCTCGCGTAGCAATTACCGATAAAATAATTCGCGGTTTCGATGTCTGGGGCTTCTTTCCGCGCTTCCACTTCCCGCTTTCGATCAGCCCTCGAACCGCGAAATTGTCGCGTCGCGTCGTTAAAGCCGCCCGCTCCCGCGGAATATGTACATAAATCGGTCGGCAACTCGCGTCGCAACGTTCGTATTGTTGCTCGCAATTAGTGGGATTAATTTACATATTGCTGGATTAACCGTTCGCGCATGAATTATTCAGGGTATGCTAATGCGTCGGCTTTAAATTGAAGTCAATAATTGAATGCTCCTCGAGAATAAGGAAAGAGAGACCTCCCCCCCCCCCCTCAGGCGCCGATCCTCGATTCCGCCGCTCCACTAAAAAGTATTAACCGTATTATATTCGTGGAAAATGAGAGTACGGCTCGTAGCTTCGTGAATGGAGAATTAATCACACTGCAGAACTTTGCCAGAACGCATGATACATTATTTATAGCATCTCGCGAGCATGCTGGGCCACCTGCGAACCAATAGTTTCATCCGCTTAAACATAAAGTATTCTGTTCACGATTTCCCTGACTTCTTCTTCGTGTCTAATATATTTGAAAATGTACGTTTACGAATGGTCAAAGCAGGTCTTGAATTAGATTTTGATTTCGTTATCAACTATAACTCGTGATTTTTTGAAGCAAACGAGAGGGATTTTTTAAACCATGGTTTTTGTAAAAATTCTAAATACTATTTGAAAAAGAGATATCATTTTTTAACTAAGAATTGAGTATTAATGTGTCCATAGCAGGTCAGTTTCTAATATATCGCAAAACCGCGACATATTTCGTTATTAAATATCATGTGGAAAATAAAAATGTTGGGTTTATTGTTCTAGGTCTATCTTGCACACCAATTTTGCGCGCCTGAAAAAAAGGATGACATTTTGTTCGAAGGAAAGCAAGAAAATTTCTTTCCGTGTACTTCAATAGTTGTATAATAAATGCTTAGTTTTAGATTTTTTATTCTCTTTATCGTTTTCTGAAAAAAAATATTCAAGATAGCTGCTAGTTTTTAGAATTCAAAGTTGTGTAACCCCTTAACTCGTGTTCCCAGGTGAACAGATTGGGGACATTCGGAGAAAGTGTTTCTAGACGCGACAAAGCGCTCGTTATTTTCATGATATCGATATTTTGAATTATATTTAAATTGCGTTTCGCGGATGCGGGATATTATCAGAACGATTCCCCGAGAATAATTATTATGTTATCCGTGGCACTCGCAATTAAGCAGCCCGTGCGCGAAGCGTTTTGCATCATACGCGGAACACAGCCGCAGCCTCGCCTAGCGTTGGAAATTTGATTTTAATATCATCCACTTTGTACATACGCGAGAGTGAACTGCGCGCCGCTGCGCGAGCTAATATCATTTTAATGGCGAATAATGCAATCTTCCAAGCTGCCAACAAAGACCGCGGAGACGGCACCGCTCTCGTGTAACGAGGTCCCAAGACGAGTGGAGGAAGAGTGATTGTATACTCGAAAACGATAAAATGGCGGATGGTATGCGAGTAAGTTTCAAAGTGCGCGGCAGGGGCTGCGATGCAGGAAACAAGTATACGAACTAGAGCTGATGGGAGTAGGAGCCAAGAAGAGATCATAGGTGTCTCGAATAATAAGCAAGAGATAGGTATGTGAAAAATAGGAACTCCATAATTTTTCTGTTAATGATTATCTATCACCTAGGTATTATTAATTAACTTCCATCCACCTACGCTCTACTTAGTTATCTAAGCCTGTCTAGTTGTTAAGTCCTATATTCTTAAAATCTACTGATGTCGCGGGATTGTCCTTTCTTCGCTTCTGGTTAGTCTTCACAATTTTTTATTCGAATAATTTTGAATAACATTTGCGAATAACTTCATTTGATTGGAAATTTTAAAATAATCTTCGAATAAAAATTGATTCGAGATAATGCTAAACTCAGCCCGGAAGAACGGAATGGGCCTGCTATGACGCGTACAAAGCGAAACCGTATCGTTGATTCTTCGATCAATCATCGTCAACGCTAGACCGAACCTGAACACGAGTAAAACAGCCTTTTCCCCGTTTCCGGCCAGCGAGTATCCAACAAAATCCCGAATTGCCTGGCGAAATAAGGGAAACCTCGTTTCGAGCCAGGCTTCAACTTCGTTTCGCCCTCAACTTCCCAGCAGCTTCCGGTGCTGCGTTTCGTTCAGCCCGCGGAACGAGGTATTTCCAAATTAGATTGGCGAAGATCGATCGTCGGTGGCAGAGTCCCGACGATTTCCCGGCCCCGGCCCGACGATCCGCGACCCCAGCGACGATCAATTTTTATAACCCCGCTCGACAGGTGATCCCGGGGGCAAGCTTTCTGCGGCCCATTCCGTCGAACAGCTGATTTCCGCGGGCCCGGGGAAACGTTATCCACGGTGTCTGCTTACGCGTGACACGGTAGAACACGCCGCAGAAAGATACACGAGAGCAATAAGACGCTGAAACAGGAGGAGGAGGCGTGAAAGTGGCAAGGGTAACGAAACCGTAGGCCCCCGGCTTTCAGGGACAAGCTGCGCGAGTAGTGGCGAGACCAAGTTCGATGTGTAGGTATATTATGTCGCAGGACAATTGTAAGATCTGCCTTTTTGTCGAAAAAGAAAAAGCGTTTTGCCTCGGTTAGGCTAAAAATTCACAAGCCTTTCCATAATACTTGTATTTATATATATTAACCCTCCGTGATCCCACCACCTTCGTATAATCAGAAAATGGTCACGCGAGGTTCACTGCACCCCAGCGTCATTTTTCAGTTACCATTTTCGTACTTTTGAATTTTTTATTCTTTCGGAGCTAATTGTACATTCGTAATACCTACTCGCACAATCATGCTCTAATATTCTTTTTATAGAAATGTGAAGTTCGATATGTTGAAAGTTGTAGTTGAAAATATAGTTGTGGATAAAAGGGATTTTTTTAATATTCACTAAATTTTTAAATTTTATTCCTCGGCTCTACAAATTTACAGAAATATTGGCAGATATGTATCGGGGTGCGTTACACCCCGTGTGAACACGAAGGGTTAATGTACCTATATCGATACTTTTTGTTTGTGAATGTTTCCATTACATTAAGGATGGAGGTCTCTAGCGGAGCTACAAAAGGCTATGATTGAGATAAAATATTTGTAAAAAGGCTAGGCTTTTTACAGAATTGTGGTACGACATAGGTAGGTATATACATACCCATGAGTTATCAATCGAAACAATAACCAAGAGCCTTTTAATACGGGACATTTTTGTAGCTGACGACGGGTATTTCTAATGTATTCGCACATTTTCTCCGTTTTGTGTTCATCCGCAATATCAACTATGAGCCACAGAAGTGTCTCTAAACGACGAAAGGTTCTCTAAAGGCTCACTTCGTTGGAATCGAGTAGCGCTCAGAGAAACGAGTGCCTAATTTCATACACTTGTGACGTAATTGGTACCATTCAGCTGGGTTTGAAATCCAGAATGAGTAGGTACATTCAAACTTCGAAAACGTACGCAGTTATAAGTCCTTGGAATTTAAAATAATACTTTATAAAAGTGGCTATATCGTGTGCGTGAGAAAAAAAAAATTAGGAATACGAGAATCAGAGGTGTCCTATCAGGGTTCGATTACATTTATAAATGCTGATTTCCTTTTCGAGACAGTCGCATAAGTTTCGAACACGGCCCATTATGCTTCCATTGTACTTGTACTGGCCTTTGTTTCCCGAAGCCTTCGCGCACGGCTCGAGCGTATCAGATTTCGATACTACCCACAGTGCACTCGGCCCCATCACTACGGTCGAGCCCACGGTTCATCGTCGATCGACCCTAGAACGTTTCTTCGCCTGCTCGATCTTTCTCGAGACTGGCTCGGAGGACAGCAGCTGGAATGGCAACAACCGGTTTCTCCTTCTTTTCTTTCTTTTCCCATCGCCTTCCTCTGTTCTCGCGTTCAGCCTGGTTCTAGCGGCCGGTCCCGGTGTCGACGCATCGCGGAAGAAAGTCTCGGCAAAGCGGCTGTCGGCACCTATCGTCCCCGATTCCAGGGACTGTTTCAACTATGGCGGATCACCGATTCCGCCGATCGCTCGAGAGAGTTGTGCCCACTTTTTTCGCATTAGTTCTCGGTGCTGGCTGCATAAGAACTTCATTTCGCGTGCTGGGGAACTTGGAGCTGGAAAAGCGAGGCACGCTAGCTGCTTCGTAATTCTGGGACAAGTGCCGAAAGCTTCCTGGCAGTCCTTTCATTGAAGGACTTATGACATTGTGCACTCTGTGCTTAGATTTCGAAATAAATAAATCCTCTGAACAAAGTTTAATCAGAACGTATGAATACGCACGTAGAGTAGTTACTAGAAATATTTATTGCATCACTCTCAAGTTTACGTAGTACACAGAATTATCGTAGCGATGGAATAATTCGTATCCAACTCATTCTGATCAAGACAGTGAGCTGCACATTTTTAATTCCCGACGTAAAAAGGAGATACCTACGTATGTAGCTTCTTAATATTTTTGTTAACATTTCACTGCAGTCCTCGACGCATTCTTGAATATTATCAGAATTCGAGATAAAGATTAAGAAATAGCTGAGTTTCAATAGTAGAAGCTCGTTACTTGTAATATGTTGGAACTATACTACGTATAACAGAGAAATAAATAACATGATGTAATTAGTTACTTCATGCCTTTAATGTTTTCGTAACTCACTTTTTCACTTAATAAACCGTTCTTTTTGTGTTAAGGGTTTTTTTAATTTTCAATTTAATATTTCCCTAATACTAACTGATAACATGTTTATTCGTCTGACGGAATAAATATTTCGTATCTTACATACTTCACATTCGAATCAGACTAAATTGACTTTCAAACTCACCAACATTAATACACGAACTACATCAATCACCGATAACCCTGAGATCTGAAACGCTTTATAAATATCCTGGCGCAGAGATGAATATTTTGTGCTTGCGCACAATAGTTTGCAGGTGAATGAATGCTGTCGTAAAAAAGCTACAACCACGAGAAATTAGATCGCACTGAACCGTCGTTACCTGTGTTCGATATCAAATAAATGATATAAACGCCCTAACCCAGTGTTATGGCTTATCCAATATTTGCCTGTCGGTTAGAAGGTTCTCGAGCCGGCAGCAATTTGGAAAATCATCGGGGATAATCGGGCGGAGGTAGGGGATGAAGCACGGTGAATATTTATCAGCCAATATCGACGGCAAGGAGCGAGGCGCGTGGATGCACCGTTAATCGATTTGCATAAGACGGGAGTGGAGTTCGCGCCAGTGTGTGCGTGTTTCAGAGTCGAAGAAGGAACCAGTCCGAAGGCCGGCGAAAAGAAGGGGAGGAAGGGCGGGAGCATCGAAGGTGGAGGAGCTGCTCCTCCAGGCATGATTCATGTAATTACGCGGGCGCGCATTACGCGGCAACGATCCAGCAAGGAAAACAGGAAACGCGACCGCGCCGCGGCGATCGGTTATCATAAAGTCGAGTCGAACGAATGACAGCAACATTAAGTCGAATGACGTAAACGGGGTTCGATGGTCGAGGCATAGCTGCGCCCGTCTCGATTATCCTCGCGATGGTCGAGATTCGTAATCTTCTGGCAAATGGTTCGGGTCACCGATTTCCTTCAATTCTTACGCACAGTTAACCCGCGGCACGTATAAACAAGGTTTAAACGCATGGGGCGCAGATCTCAAAAGCTTTCGAGGAAATGGAGGTGAAAATTTAAGAGTCCTGGTAGAAAACAGTGAAAGTGGGAAAATTAAAAAAAATTTATAGCAAATGCTCTACGTGGCAATGATAATACTGGAGGATCTACAGAATTTTATTTTTGGCACTTACAGTGTTTTCTGTAATCTGTATAGAGAATGGCACACGTGCAGATTCTTTTGTAGATAATTATTTTCAGAATTAATTATTCAAATCGATCTCATTCTTGCGCGTAGATCTTTAAGCTTTAGACTTTATTCTTCCAACATGTTTAGAGCTCTAGGCACTAATTATTTAACGCACCTATTATTGCAATTAACATGGAATCGATTTAGGCAGAAGTTCAGCCAGATCGGCGGCCCGAATCGTCCCTACTCCCCTCGTTAAATCTTATTAGATCCTTATTCTTCATCTGAAAGGAAGCTCGTGCATCCCTTCGATAGATATGAAAATTTATACACCTATCGGCAAGGCCGTTCAAAGGAGCGTTATCGTCGAAACGAAAAGTTTAATGGGGCTATTCAAAACAGGGCTGACGATCGCACCGTTTTGCAATTTCAAAGATCGCCGCTCGAACGAAAGACAGCCGGCGAACTTTCCACCGGTGCGCACGAAGCTGTCTCCCTCGTTTCTCTTACCTGGCTGTTGTATCCAGCAGTCGCGTCTCACGAGGATCATTTAACCGAGATAATTGCCAAACATTGTTTACCTTGTTAGCCGTTGGAAGTTGGCTCGTAAACTTGCGCCAGTTAATAAGCAGAAGCAAGCAAGCAGGTCGGCGGAGTCAAGCGAGCTTGAGTGCGAAACCGTGTGTAAATTAGCGTCTTCAATTTGTAACCATTCGCTTGACTTTACGCCGCAGTTACGAGAGGCCTCGCAAAAGGCAAACGCTGCTCGAAATAACGAGATAGGTGGACGCATACGCAATAGTCGTCTGAGAAATGGGCACGTTTAGGGACCAAAATCGGCGACGCTTTTTTTTGGGGTGGAAGCCCCTTTTGAACATAAAATCTTCATTCAAATCTACTCTGAATTTATCAACTCACTAATACCACCTTCCTCTCATCCCCGCTTCAATGCGACTACAGATAAGTGCTCGTCGGATAACAACCACGGTCGATGCAACTGCAAAGAAATCTTTTCCACGGCATTCAATACTTACGCTTCGCGCAGGAGAAGTTCTCGGCGTATGGATCAGCAAAGAGCGCTCCCCGTTCCGATCTGTTAAATTAACCAAAGCGACGAGGCCGTCGCCGTGCAGTTGCACGCTCGAAAGCACGACGCGTGTCGCGAAAGAACGAGGAAGCCTGAGAAAAAGGAAGAAAAGGGAAGAGTGGAGGGGGCCGACAGGAAGAGAGAGAGAGAGGCAGAGGGAGGGGAGGAGAGCGAGAGGAGGCGAAGGGCGTAGGTAATTATCCATAGGAAGGTTCAAACTGGAAAGCAAAGTCGAAGGGTGGCTCTCCCGTGAGAGGCGTGAATTACACAGCGAGGCAAGCGAGCCGGCAGACAGGCTCATTGTCCTCCGCTAGTTTAATTAATGCAGCTGAACCGGGAGCCTCTCGTTCCTCTATCCTTTCCCCCTTTCCCTTCGTGTCCCATCTCTTCCGTCTCCCCTTTCTTCTCCACCCACCCTGAGCGCTCCCACTTGCAGCCTCCACCGTCCGCGATGATGCACACGCGACCCAGCTGGGGAAATACACGAGCCCACAGTGCCCCCTGCTTTCGACGATGATCTGTCAATTAGCGAAATGATGCGACAGCTTTTCCTGCCAATAAAACGATACTCTGCCTCTCTCCTAACACTTTCACGCACCTACTCCTGTGCCAGCGACAGTGGCATTTACGCGATCACGAGAAATATCGATGCCCACGGCCGTGGGCGATTTAATGAGAATTTCCGACGAAGGCTGCTACCGGGTAGCCGTAAGAGTAATCTTTTAAAACTTCACATCTTTCCCTTGGCAGTTTTTTCACGTTAATCTCGCGGCAATTTAGGGGATCTGGTTTTTAGAGTCGGGACGAATGATACCGCTATTTAATGGCACCGATTCGCTGACTCGCTGTCGCTCGAGGAGCTTCCTAAAACTTCCCGATGCTCGGCGCATCGAAGGGGAAGCTCGAAAGATTAAAGGGAGCTGGAAATCAGCTAAGCAGCCGCCGCCACTTCGAGAGGACGCGATATTAACGAAGAAGGTAACAAATACGAAATCTGTTTCCGCCGGTAAGGGAGCACAAGAAGGAGGAATGCTGGCCTTTGAAAAGTGAACTGCAACTGCCTACTCGAGACTCGAGAGCCACGATCTGTTGCGCTCACCCCATCAATCGACGAGGAGTCGAATCAAAGGGAGAAAAGACGGAGAGGAACGGAAGACGATCCCTCCCTCCTTGGGTACCTGCCTCTGTGCCCCTTGAAAACTGATTGTCAGTCTTCCGAAGGTTAGACAGAGAGGAACGGCATCAAACGCGTATCTGTATTCTTCGCGCATCCGTCGCAGTTACCTACTCTGTGAGGAAAGTACTTTCTCGGATTTTGCGGTGCTCGAATTTTAACTAAACACCTTTACCGAAACCCATATGTATTTTTTATTCTCTTTAGCTATTCGAAAAATGCTGTCGTCACCTGTTTTTCTTTGTTATATCGCTATATCTCGAATCACTAATTATAAGTTCCTCTGATAATTACAAAGTATCGTCGAAGAAGAAAAATAGAAAAGTAGAGCGCGCCAAATGCTGTTATGTGAATTCAATTAATTTATTTTCAAGTACCTTCAATTACGTCTTATTTCTTTTTATAGGGTACAAGAACTACTCGAGAGTCTAACCTCCCGCCTTTTACTTCGCAAAGAACTGTTATCACTCAACTTTCTTCTATTATATCTCAATATATGAGATCACTGAAAGTCTTTAATGGTTGCGCAGTTTCTTTGAAGAATAAAAATAGAGAACCAAGGTGCCCAAACATAATTTCCAAGGAAAACCCAACTAAATTCGTTTTTTCAATCTTCTGATGTCGATTTAATTATTTACCACTCCCTACATCGATTCTGCACAGAGTTAACCTATCACCTTCGTTCCATTATTTTTTATAGTACCCATTATTAGTTTCACATCTACGCGAAAGTGTTCTTTGCATTACTCCGTGAAAATCAGCTGTCTCTCGTTATTTATCTCGTTTTCTTTCTTATGTCTCCATGGCCCAGATCACCGAGTATCTTTAATAGCTCAACAGTCCCCTGGAAGAAGGTAAATAAAAGGGCAAACGGCCCAAAACGCTACAACAATAACTCAACCAATTTCTTTTTCCAAACCTCTGATGTCGATTTAATTACCAGCCATTGCATCGATGCAACGCCGGTTAACCCAGTTCCCGATATCGAAGATAGACACACGCGACATTCCGTGTCGGGAGCTCGTCCTTAAACCGCGCTCACTGTCCCCGCGAGCAGATTCCACGTTCGCCATCTTCCACCCACTCCTTCCTCCTTTTTCTTCTCGTAATTTTTTTTTTACTTGATCGACGAAAACGTTGTCGCCGCGCAGCCCCGCAAACACGCGCCACAGGGAAAGTTTTCGGTACCGTGAACGGAATTTTCCGTAGCGTGCACTTGCCGCTAGTTGTTACGGGGAATATAAGTTCGCCAGCGTCGGGATAAGTTGAGCTTGAAAACCGCGATAAAGGCTGTACGTCTTCGTCTCTGTTTTACGTCAAACGAATTTCCACGGTGGATGAGAGGCGAGGAGCCAGCGGCGGATGTACTTTATCGATTTCGGCATACCAGACAAGCTGCTTGCGCTTTCGTAGCGATAATCCGGCGAGTCGGTGCCGCTGCCTGATGCCGCTTAAATCGCCCACTTGAAAACTTCATCGACGCGAGGCTGCAGCTGCGAAACTTTCGCGGCCAGGCTGTCCCGATTCCGGAACCGTATTCCGCTTAAAAAATTGACTACGCTTCTTGTGTTTACGTCGCCACGCTAGTAGCCCAACTCGGTAACCCGGTAAAAGCTCCCGCTTGTGTATCGAATCTCTCTTCCGCCACGAACAGGAGAAACATCCTCTTTGTTCATCATTTTCAACGACGCACGAACGCTTTTCTCGCCGACGTATAAATATCGACAAAATTAGATTGTTTTCGCAGGATCGATACAGTTGGGGCGGTCAGTTTTCTGTTAGAATTTTGTTGATCGATAACGAGGGAACTGCGGTGACCCAAAAATTCCGATTTTCTTTTAAACTTTGCAGGCTTGTAGGCGACTTCAATGGAAGTATCAGGCTATTTTTATTTCCCGCTCCTTTTTGGTTCTTCGAGGTGAAAGCGCCCCTTAAAGGTTAATCTGCGTTTTCCTATTTGCTTTTGTGCCTTGAAAACTATAATAGATATGAAAAAAAATTACGAGGTGCAACTTTCATGGTTCTTTATCCTCTATAAAACTGTGCAATGAAGTTGTTTAATTGCTTAACGTATGTAGAACTCAGATTCTACACGTCGAGGTAGCATTTCAAGTTCAGTCCAAACTCGTGCAACTGTTCCATTCCGTCAGAGTATCAAAAGCTGCCGAACAAGAAGCAGGTAATCGGTATTGGAATCAGAGCTAAAGCTGGGTTTACACCTGAAGAGTAACTCGGCCGAGTCGCACGCTCGGCTACTCGGCCGAGTGAAAATCTCGGCTGATTTGCCTGTCGGATTACTCGGCCGAGTACTAGAATATGCGTTCAGACTGGGCTAGTGCTCGGCCCAGTAGGCTCACCCGGAGGAGTCTCCCGTCAGGTGTAAACAGGCCATAACGCAGAGTAGAGGCTCGATCCAAATCATTGATTCACACAGTTCCATACTGCAGTCGCTTAATGCTTAATTCGCGTCATGGCGTCTTTATCAAAAGATGTTCTATTGTCTAAGTATAATTGATCCTCGAGGTTTCTCGCCAAAGGTTGCAGCGATACGATCAATGAAATAGATTTGGAGAAGTTTCTTCGACGATTCGTTTAGTAACGTGGCGTCTATTCGATTAAGGGCTCGCAGAGGTCCCGTCAGGATTCCATGTAAATCACCCTGACCAATCGAGGGGTGAGTTCTGGTTTACGAACACGTGTTTTCCTAGCCGCCTATAAAGCCCTGTTAGCCCCTCGGATCCCTGAAGATCATTACGATTCAACTCGACCGAATACGGAAGAGGCTTCAACTAGCGGCTGCGAATGTTCCGTGAAGGGGAGTTGGAGAAGTTTTCACGCACGTGTTCCAGTGAAGCTACCACCCTGCTTCACAGAATTATCCTTCATATAGAAAATTAAGTTGACCGTAGAAAAATCTCGCAACTTTTTCTCTACATTGATCTGTTTCTCTACAAAGAAAGCTAATTTTATTATTGTCAGTTTTTATGAAGTCACGAACTCTATTAATAAAGCACACTGTTAATAACTCGTGTATTATTAGAGTAAGTTACACGGAAAAGCACGCGTTCTATCTTCTCAAGTCTACCAATTAGCAAGCAAAGCTTCATTGCAATATGTCGTATACTTGTCTTTGAAAATAATCTCGAAACGTAACCCATTTATATCGGGATCAAAAATCTTCAAGGGCTGAAGAACCTTTCGCTCTGTAGCCCTTAAACTAGCGTTTACTAAACCCAAATCAGTCTGTATCCATAATTTAACCAACCCCTCGGAAGAAGGGATGAATCCCCATATCCCCCAAAAATTCGTTCTACTGAACTAACAAAAAACCTGGGGCAAGAATTTCATTCATAGGTGTTGAAGAAACGAGGAGCAGCGGCGTCGCTCGTCGGCCAGGTTATAATTTCGTTGAAATTAATCCTGCAGGGGGAGAACAGATCGCGCGCTAATTAAATTTACGCCTCGTGGAGTTTCCGAGGCTGTTTGTAAGAATCGACGGGGCTCGGCCTCGGGTGGAAAGCAGAAGGAAGCAGAAGAAGAGGAGAGAAAAGGAGAAGGAAGGGAGAGCAGGGTGAGAAGAGAAAGACGGGGCGGACGAACGTCGCCGACTGCTATTTATATTCAATGTAGCGGACGTTCAACCTGCAAGCACCCCCGCCTTACGACGTATCCTCTCGCCTGTTCTCCCCGTTCTCTTCTTTCTAGTCTTCACACCCAAGTGAAAACGGACAAACTTGCGAATAAATCTCTCAGCCGCTCGGTGCCTCCTCAGGGCCGTCCCATATTCCTATTTTCTCGCCGTCTTCGAAGCCTGATTGGCCGAACGAAAATAAATTGGATTCTGCCCAGCTATTAGTCCTCGCGGCGGTGTACTCGCGCGGATCGCGCGATAAGCGGGCAGGGTGGCAGGAAAATGTCACGTAAAGGGCACAGAGGAAAATCTTTCTTTAAACGTTTCACGGACGGATCTGAGACTCGGTAAAGTTTCATCTCTGTCTTTATTTCTCGTAACTTGTTCGAACGGGACACCAGCAACAAGTGCAGACGCCTTGCTTTGCATTGTCTGCTTTTAAGTAATTGTAAGATTACTGTTGTTAGTGAAAAAAAATAATTAGCAACGGCCTGGTATCTTCTGGACGTTGATCTTATAGAGTTAGCAATAGCGTGGAGCTTAAAAGTTAAAAACAAAATTAAATATTATACAAACACTGTATAAGAAGTTGGACTATACATTCTTATGTTTAAGGGTAGCTCAAGTGGGTCAAAGATTATAGAAATTATGACAATTAAATTTATTTGTTAAATTTATTGTTCACAGTGGCTCATATATCAGACAGTGTCTGTTTCCTGCTGTCAGGCTACAATCTGTTAACTGTTTTGCTTAATTCTACGTCAGATGAAGCACAATGATACCTTTCTTCAGTTTCTATTTTTCTTAACGAACAAATGAATGCATTTGAAAAAAATTCTAGTGTTCCAAGCCCTTCCATATAATTATCATGTACATTGAAAATTTCACCATCATTGAGCTGCCCCTAAATATAGATCAATTGTGCTCATATTCTGCTGGATTTTATTTTTTCTAAAAAGGAACAAATTGAGATGGTAAGATCATATTTTAACAGTTGAAAAATGAGCTCCACTCCAGTTAGACCTCACGAGGATTCGAGGTTAATCAGTCTAACCGATTTTGGGGGAAAATTCTTACAAGCAAGTGTGTCTTCTTCGTCGTCCAGAGCATAGTTCAATTCGCAAGTTTATCAATTCCAATGTAACGACTCGTATAAAATAAGCTGTCCTTATAATATTTTATCCTCGACTCTTCTCCCTCTAAGCACAACGCGCGCGAATGAAAGAGTGGGAGGGAGGGGGAGGGATCGCATTCAGCGCGGGGAGAAGAAAAATAGAAGCAAAAGTGTATTTCTGTGAGGCACGAACCAAAGAAGAAAATAAAGACGTAATCAGCTGGAGCTTAATCATCTATCCGTGGAGTTCGTGCGGCGGAAGAAAGTGAAAAGGGTGGGTGCGACGAAGGGAAAGAGGGGCACAGAGCGAGGGATTTGGTTCGCGACACGAAGGAACCGAGGAGGATGAAGAAGCGGGCGCGAGGAGGAAAGGTCGGGACGAGTAAAAGCGGAGAAAACCATGTATCATCTTTGGTCGTAATTAGAATCCGCTTCGTGGAAACGCTAGCGGGGCCTCCGAAATACCCTGGCCGTTCCTACCGTTCTTCTGCTGATGATCCCTCCTCTCCAGTTGCGAGCATACGCGCGCCGTCGTGCTTAATACGATTACATAATACTCAACTGCACGGGACTTTATCCTCTTACGCGTAAAATGGGAGGAAAATCATTCGCGGGATGAGGGATTTTAAACAGATTCCCGTATTTCCGTGGTGCCCGCTCGATAATATTCCCGCATTTCTTTTATAAAAATTAACGCGATAATTAGAGTCGCTGGGCACAGAAACGCTCAGGTATTGTTAGACACACTGATCCCACTATTCATTTCACTTCGAACATTACGATTTAACGAAGATAACAAGACGGAGTTAAAACGAATCAATTGGAATTTTTACCATTGTAAAAATTGATTATTCTTAGTCAAGATAACTCGCAATTAATCTGCCTTTTATTTAAACTGAAAGCAACGATTCACCAAAGTGTTATACTATGCTTGAAGCTAAATAAACAAAGAGAAAGCGTCGACACGCGTGCAAGTGAAAACCTTGTTGCTACCAATTAGGGCGCAGTAAATGAATTGAAATTGATCGTAGGATATCGAAGGGATTCGTGGCGAAAAAAGCGATTTGAGAACCACTCGATGCACCGCGAGGTGACTGCTGCACTTGGTGGGGGTCAAATGTCATACGGTGACTCACCGTCGGCTACAACCGCTCGCTGCACCTTCAGCCAACGCGCATGCATCTGCATATCTGCATTTACCGCCGCGCCTCAAACGAGGGTGGCCAACCTCCAATTTATTGGCCATAAGTGGCGACAAAAGCATCGGCGGCCACGCGAATCAGTGTCCGGTCGCACGCGGCGACGACGTAACTGATCTTAAGGATGTCTCAAAGGATGTGCCGAGTAAAAGAAGATATTTGTTTTACCGCTGCGAGACCGTCGCCGTTTCTCTGCCCGCAAACGCGGCGGACAGAGATTCAACGTCAGTGTCAATTCTGGTTTACGGCCTGACACTTTTATTGAACACTGTGCAACAGGAAGAATCAGAAAAGTAGAACCATTGACAATTGAGGAGTTTAAGTGGCGAAGGATGTAAGTGCCAAAGAAATCGAAAATCATCTTCCGAGTGGAAAAGGACGCAAACTCCAAGTAAATGCTGAATACGATGACACGCGCTGTGAGCGCTAGAATAATTTATTTTAGCTTCTAGCGCTGTCGCAAGATACAGGTAGGATCATGAGTACCAACGTTGCGTCCCCGCAGTGAAAAAGAATATCTACTGAAAATTTTCACTTCTGGCACTTACATCATCTACCATTTCTCAACTTCTCAATTGAATTCAGCTAGGAGTGATGCTGTAACTGCTACCTGAATATTTCTTTAATAAAGTTAATTGATCGATGTAGTGTAATGAAGAGCATAATTGGCGTATATCAGTATTATGCAAAATGCTTACTGTATACATAATGATATGGGTTAATTTTAATACAAATACCTACTGTCGATACTATTAAAAGCATATACCAAGCAGTAGCGAGGTCTACTGGAGTTGCGAGAAGAGGGTGGAGAAGTAACAAATCCATGAGAGCTGTTTGGGGACATCTAAAGGTGCGAATCCGGGATGAGATTTCACATGAGACTTTTCTATCGTGAGAAAAAAATCTCAGCAGCAACTAAATAATGGAAACAGTCGCGAGAGACGAGATTTTTGAAAATATATCAAACTTATCTCATGAAACTGATGACAAAATAATTAAAAAAAAAAATAAACTAATTGTCCATTGAGATTAAAGTCCCACGTGAGATACGATATTTTTGTCTCGTCGTGGATTTACACCTTAAAGGTGCGTTTAGACCAAACGAACGAATGCTCATTAGCCCCCACCCCTACTTCGACTACCCCTACTTTAACTAAATGAACCCGAATTTTGTCGAAGCGAGGTACAAACGACCATTCGTTCATTCGATCTAAACGCACCATAATAGTCACTCTTCAGCACTAGAGCGACTGCCAAACATCAAGCCATCGCTAACCGCATAAAGCTCGTAACACGAAGCTTCCTCCGATCCGAGCACGCGCGTTCAGAGACCTCACTACTGCTTGGTACACCTATGGGCCCATACCCGTTTAACCCAACGTCAAGAACACTGGTAAAAACCTGATCCCGAAATATATAGCCGCTTTATAACCGATCTTGGAGTCTGTCGTTCAGTTCCCCGTACAAGTTTAATGCGACAGAAGCATGATTTAGAATAGTGGCACCCTCGTAATCTTCCCCCACCCCAGCCCGTTTGCGCAACCGTTCGAAGCACACGCGTGATACCCGCGCGCCGTTCGAATCGCCAGGTGAAAACCTTACGCGCTCCATTCCGCGCAATAAACGCGGACACACCCGAGCCCCACGGTGCGCCATTATTTAAACAATGGAGGCGCGATGCTTATCGGACGCCTCATCGGCCGCGGGACGAGGGTACGGTGGCGAGAAATAAAGATGCGAAGGGGGGGGGGGGGGCGAGGTGACGAGCAGCAAAAGTGAGAGGGGGACGGGGGCGGGTGTGCACGGAGAGAAATCGTAATTGATCGGTTGTCGACTCGCGGAGGCTGAATTTCGCGTTCGGTTACGGCGTCGTAGATATCTAACGGGTGTCACGATTGCGCCGGCCGGCCACGGAAACGGCCGGTAATTCCGTCGCGGCAATTAAATCGGGTAATTAGGACGGGCCCGTAACTCGGGCCGAGCATCGTGTCGTTGAACGTCGCTGGCCAGCGTCGTTATTGTCAGTTATCGTTGTCAAAGTTGCCGGACGTACGTGTTTCCTTGATATTAACGGGACGGTTTATTAACCTATCTCGGGAACGGCACCCGTTACCGAACAGTGCGCCTCTATTCGCGCAGGACACCCACAGAACCTTGCCGACCGTCTGCCATTTCGCATCGATCCGTGCAAGATCTGCACGCGCGCGACCGTTCGCTGGATGCTGACGATCGAATGCTTCGAGTGAACGAGCGGTGCTTAGTTCGAGGGCTGAGCTTCCTTTCGCGAGGTGATCGGAATTTTGTGCAGCGTCCGACAGAGATGGGCGAAATTTTTATTCAAATCAAATTTCGAGTAACGAATAAAAGTACAAATAAATTATTGGTCAGGCGCGGAATAAAGTTAACGCGGGTTAACGAACGAATGACGACATTTTCTTCTAACTTGTTCGTTATTCGAAATTTTATGTAATCAAAATTTGATCCATCTCTAGCATCTGACAGGTATCCTTCGATGCAGAGTTGGGCATTATTCGAATAATTTTTTAAAGTAAATACTAAAGTAAGTTATTCCAGCACATAGGCGTACCTATGCTGTAGTGTTTACCATTTCAACTCCTGAATTATAAAAAATAAGGGAGAGTAAAGGAATTACGAACACTTAAGGGAAAAGTTAAATTGAACCATAAGTATTGAATCTAGTTAGATTTACTTTAGAGATAAATGAACTATGGCTAATTATCTACAAAGACAATACAAAGAATTATAGATACTTTTATAAACAAATCATCTTTTGGAAGAAAAAGAAAACTCTTTCTGTCCGCAATTACCCGTAACTAACGGGGTAAATGCGAACGATTATTTAAAGATCTCTTGATTGTGGAAAACACTGGTTCTCTTCCACGTTGTGTGTGTGTGACACAGTCTTTCTTCTTATTCAATGGAATTTTATTTGTTCGTTGGATTGAATATTAACTTGCTGGCTGCCGGATTGAAAATCTTTTATCTTTAACCTCATTCGCGGGTATCTCAAGATCTTTCAACGAATATGTACGTATATTCTTCCTAATATAATTCCGGAATACTCCACGAATAAAAAACTTGGAAATGTTAAGAGAAAAGGGTAAATGCCATCGTCCGTAACAGCCCCATATACGCCGTTCGTAATTACCCCAAATGAGCAAAAGTTAAGAAATTTCAAATAAAGTGATCGCACGATTTTATTTAGCCTTAACTAACCGAACGACGAAAAAATTATGCTTTGTTGGGACAGTATACTTTTAATACAATAATAGACTGAAAATACTGGAGCGTAAAATTTTATAAGAAAAGCTACGATAACGCTTCACGACCCTTATCTTCGTGATTGCGCACAGCCTTCCGTCGTGACGGTTTCCTTAGTGGGTACTAAACATAGCTAATCACATCACGTAACAACATCGCGGGAGGACAGGACAAGCGAAACCAGCGAATATCGCACGATCGGGTTTGCCCCGCGTTCGCGATTCCCCTACTCTCCCCTACTTTGAGTCTTCCACTCAATGACACCCCGCTTGCCTCTTCCAAAAACAAGATTGCATCCTACCTACGTATTCCTACCGTTGCCATTCCATAAGAAATACTCGCAATCGTAGGTTCACCGCGGGAATCCTGAGAATCTGCACACGTAGCTCCATTCGACTAATCATGAATGGTGCCGTGCCCGAACTGCGCCGCGCTTTAATACTGCTCGGGAGGCAACGTCAATAATCCGTACTCGGAAAATTGATATTCTCGCGAGAGATTAATCATAGCAGGGCAACGGGCGAATGGGGGGAGGGGGGCGTTACGAAACGGCTCTTCAGGAGCCTCCGAGTCTCCCATGCATCTCTCCCGAAGAAACAGAAGGGTTTCACGTGGGCTGACGCGGATTGATAGCAGGACCGAGGAAAACGGACGGGGAGGGATTTTTCTCCAGGGCGGCGCGATCGCGCGGCTATGTTTATGCGCGTGCTTCGCGCGGAGATTTATGCCGACATCGATACCTTTCTCCCCGCGTAGAAATGTCAGTAATGCGGTCCACGGCACGGCGAGCGTAAATGTATCGTCGTTAATGAATCGCGACCAAGGATCAGCGTCTCATTTTTCCGCGGGACCTTTGTGCCCCGCGAATCGACAGACCGGTAAATCCAGCGGGCGAATACCCAGGCCTGACCCGGCCGCGCGAGGTGGCCGCCAGATCTGTCTGCCACTTCCAGGATCTGGCTCGCGCTTTACGAACGCTCGCCAGAAATAGATAACGCTAGAGAGCCGCTCTCGCGTGTCTATTTAGAGACGGTTTATGCGTCGTATTGTCGCGGGACTCATTAATGCCGCGGTACGCGTGAATCACGCGACCCACGCGATTCACAGCGATGGGTATTAAAATACCTTGGATTTCCTAGCAGCCGTCCGACCGTTGGCTTAATTCAGCTTTTACAACACGTTCACGGCCGCGCCTTTTCGGATAAAATATCAATTCACTGCGAACGGCTCTCGATTTTTTCAAACTGTTGTAAACAGCACACAAATCTTCGAATGGTGTAGTTTCGTCAGCGACGGACGCGAAATCCGATGGATTTCTCGAGCTCGCGGAAAGTGGGTAATAAATTGGCGACGGAGAAATCATGCATAGGTGACGGGATGGGGACCTTCAGAAAAATTGCAAAAGATCCTTGCATCTCTTGTAACGCTCGGAGAGTGAGATTGTATTAAAAAAGAGACCCTACACTGTACGCACAGCTCTTCCTGACCCTGGACTCGAGAGAACCTCCCCCCTGCTAGACTTTGGATCATCTTACGATCAATTTATACTCCTCCGGCGAAGGACTCGTTATCCAGGCGATAAACAATTTGCCAATTGTCGACGCGGATGGTCGAGGAACGCGTCGAACCTCCCTCCATCCCCTTCCCGCCCCTCTCTGTTTCTCTCGCGAGACTCGTATCGCGCACAAAGCGAAGGATCCGCCCGTAATTTCAACACTGCACAACAATAATGATTCCCGAGACAATGGCTCGTACATATTGGGTGGCAAAAGCGTTTCGCGTGGGCCGAGCATGGCGCAGGTAACGCGTGCGCGCGTGCACGCTCGCGCACACGCGCGCGGGTGCACGCAATATCCGTGAGAAATTATTACCGAGCACCAGCCCCGGCTACGAGAAATTCTGTTGTCTTTCTACCGTGAATAACTCGCAGAGCTTGAAATTAATCGTCGAGCGATCTTAATAAGCGCGTTAATGAGGAAGTTTCGCAGCTACCGGGCCCACCCCCCCTCCCCCCGCCCAGGGAGCACTTTAAACGATACCGGTGACAACTCGCCCGCTTTAATAACTATTTTACTTTAATTAAGCTATTTCTGTCCGCGTTTTACCCGCCGCTTGCGCTCTCCTCGGCCCATTTCTTCGCGTTAAATCGACGATTCCGGGGGACGGTTGCCGTCGCGCGATGAATGACGGCGCCGCTGTAGCCAGTCGCGAGTATCGGCGAACCCCTCGACGAAATCTGGCGCAGTTCGGGTCGCCCTGTCGCGATAATTTTAACGCTCGAGGAACTCTATTTAGTCTGAGGATTTTCTTGTTCCATAAGTTCAAGTGTGAAGACAGTTTTGTTTTTTTTTTTTAGTAATATATTGGTGAGAGATTTCCCCATTTAAACAGCGTCTAGCACATAGGCTGGTTGATAAGTTTCCGTGTGACCTTTGCCAGAATATTCTATGACTAATGATTGAACGGACAGGTTATGTAAACGTAGGCTCGCAAATGTTGTAATAATGGGTTATAATTTATAAGCATAAAATGTGATAGAAACGCGGTACCTCTTCTTGCATTTGAGGCACTGAGAGCAAATACGGACTAACCCACGTTTTTTACGAAATTGAGTTAGTAGCAGTGGCGGATTTAAGAAAAAAGGCCCAGGTGGCAAACGTTCTGGGGGGCCCATTGATTCGGGGAAATGAATAGGTAGTTTACTAAACACGGAGCAAATGTAATAGTATGAAAAAAAAAATGTAGTGTTTGAATATCTATACCTAACCATAATTTTTTTGGAGATGGGTCCCTGGGGATCCTTTTGGGCAGGGGCCCAAACGGCAACTGTTCATCAGCCGCACTGTTGAATCCGCCACTGGTTAGTAGCAATAATGGATTCCAATAAAATCATATAAAATAGGACAAATTAATTTTTTTTCAACGTGGGTTACACCTGTAGCGATACCTCCATCGCCACCAGAGGGCCACGCGACCGCTCCGGCTCTCTCGCAAGTTCTCCCTCGTCCACTCCTTCCTTTATATATCCGTTTCGTCCTACTCCTAACATCCCAGCGTCTAAGGCAGGGTCTGCTAGATACGCCTTACTGATGAGTAGTCCACCAGCCGGGCCCGGGACGAAACGCAACTTCCTTTTCCTTCCTTCCGTCGTACCTTCCACCACACATCACGCATTATCTCCCACACACCGTGTTTTTACTCTCAATGCCTCATTTTAAAGTAACGCCCACCCGTATCCATGAAAATCTCACGTGGACGTGTAACATTGAATGTAGAAAGTATAGACTACATGTAGTAAAGAACATTTTTTTTTACGCCAGTTAAAATGATAATCAACGGTGTAAGTTTCGTTAAATTTATACAAGCTTTAAAGTTCTTATCGTTCTGAACAACTTTTACTGGAAACAATTTCTAAAATAATGCATGATTGAAATGTTACAGCCACATATAATTCCAGGCATATTGGTCCGCAAACTGTGGCTGACCATGGGCAATCCTAATCCCCTTGCGCTCAGTGGCTCGCTTCTTTCTTGCACTCTGATCGTACAAATTATACGTAAAAGATAAATTATACTGTTCTATATTTTACCTTCTGCTTCACTATGAGTTTTATTTATAAAATTGTTTCAAGTAAACATACTCCGATTTACCACAGCTTCATAAGTAGATTAATAGTAAGTATAGGTAGGTACACGTCCGTCTTTCTGTTCTTTCTATACGTCCGCGGCATTTTTTGCCACTATTACTTATATTGCTTGTCCACTAATGGGACCGTCCCATTTCTAAATGAAAAAATAAAGATACAAAAATTGATCAACGATTCGATATAAGCTCTTCAAATCGCGGATCGTTCAAGCTGTTAAGAAGGCTTCGAAATTTTCTCTCCCACCCAAAACAAACGAATTCTTTAAGTGTGGAATAATTCTGGTAAACCAAATTACTCCAACTTTGTGCGCACATTCGTGAAAAACGCTTCACAACCAAATTATTTACACACACTGCGTGCACATACTGCTAGAATTATCGCAGCAAGCCTCTATACCGTATCTAACAATGCACAAATTTAACTTTACTATTACGGAGCTAGAATTTATTTGAGAGGTAGACATAATAACGCCATTAATGGCTCCAGAAGTTGAAATGCAAAATCGCTGTTAGACACCTATAAAGTAACACGATTGATGTCGAGGAATTAATTTCATTTAAACCTCCACTAGGACATCGCCGGAACGTTTAACTCGGACATAATTTTAGCACCACCAAGTATCCTCTTCCTCGTTTCTAAGAAGGCAGCGCAGTACGATAGTCATCTATTTTAACGTGCACGTGCGCAATTCAACGGTTTGAATAACAAAACAGGTGCACGTCGATTAAACCGAAACCTCTTTTAGCGATACTCCTATCTCAAGTTATGCAAACATATATCTTTCACGCAACGATTCTCAGAACCAGCCCGTTCTTTTGTCTCCTCTTCCCGCTATCCTCGTCGTTTTCTTTTTTTTTTTTTGCCTCCGATTGAGTGACGTTAATTCGTCCCGACGCACGGCGACTTGCCCGCGACGCGCGCGCTCGTATGCACGTTCGTTCCTCGAAATCCACCGAGGGAGGAACGACACGCGCACGCACGACTTCATTCGGGGTTGCAGCGACCCGCGCGGCCTCGCGATTTCTTTTAAACAGCGCGAGATCGTTTCCGCGAAGCGCGGCACGGGAGTATCTTGAAAATGCAGAAACGATGAACGCGCTCCACGCTTTATGTACTGGAACTTACACCCTGATAGAGATAATTGCCGTTCTCAGTCCGTTTAACTCCTAAGGCTGCATTCTCACAAGCGCGACGCGGTACACGCTCCGCGTACTGTGACTTGTAGAGATGTTAGCGACTGACCTGATACCAGCGCGAGTCGCGTATAAAGCAATATTGTTGGAGAGTGGGTGTACAGTCGTGGGCCACTTGCTGCAGGGTTGCATTTATTTGTCTGAGTAATTATGAAATTGGCTTGAGTAGAGTGGCTGGAAGAATTGAATTTATCGCTTGTTTTGTGTTGTTTAATACACGAAAACGCAGCGATTGAAATATCTGAAAATTAAATATTGGGTTGGTCGGGAAAGTCTGTCGCTAGATTTTACCTGCTACGTTTGTAGCCTTATTTAGGGATTTCTACCCAGATCGCTAAATCGCAGGTAGTTTAACTATGCATATAGTTATTTTAGCAACCGAAACCCCACCGTATTTTCTGTTGAGAATTTGGTCAGTATGTCCTGTGATAAAGTACAGTTAGGCATTGCATTTTGTGTGACTACCAGGTAGAGAAATGTGCAACGGAGGTGTTGAAAATTTGTGTTGTGCTTTTACAGTGCAAAGGTGGTTTCAAAAATTTTGATGGAAGGATTTTAATCTAGATGATGAATTTGAAAGCAGATCTATACTTAACGACACTTCAAGTTTCCATGGAACTCGGTTTAGCACAGTGAACAATAGTAGAACAAAAACATTGATTTCTCTTCGTTCAAAGAAAACGACAGAACTTTCTGATCAACCTCATATATGACTTATGCCAGTCTGATATTCAACAAGATAATTCAGTCACATTCCTACTTGCGAAGGGAGTGCACAAGATTCTGATGACTAATTTGTTTTAAATTTTATAAATAGTTACTACAGAATATCTACAGAAATATATGAAGCATATAGGGAACATGGCTTAAAAATTTGCAAAGAGTTACTTTTTAAATAAATTTTTATTAAATTTTCTTGAAATTGCATTAAATAAATTTTTCGTAAAAATATTTTTATCCGTTCAACTCGGCTCTCCCCAAGATTAAATCCCGAGTGCGTCCCTGTACCTACATAAACATAAAGTCATAATTAAGTTGCTATAGTAGTTCAACTCCAATCGACGTTGTAGGTCAAGGCCCGAAACAATTTCACACGAGTAACTCTTCATTCTCAGTTATTAAGAACTGAACTCTGAATAAACCTGATAATTTGTAAAGATTTTCACTCGATGTCAACGAGAATATTAAACTGGAATAAGCGGGCGCAAAGATTCTAACCGAGAGGCTCTCGCGTGGTTGTGGTTACGATAGATCGGGGTTTCGTTTTACCTCGCAGTGGTTAGAAAGAACAAGATTTAGTAACGATAACCTCAGGGTGTTATGTTTTATGCGGTTACACGTGTGCGAAGGAGTACAATGGAGAAACGTCAAAGACAATGATATCCTTGCAGCAAATCGCAAAATGCGTTGCTAGAACATCGCGCGCTATGCAAGCAGGCCTTCCAAAAGTGAATTTTCGAAAATTACACAGAAGCCTCGTCATCGTTGAAAAATAGAAAAATCACAGGTAAGTGTATGCTCTTTGGTTCTGTAAACATTTGTTTCAAATTCGATTGAAACAATCATCGATATGCACAAACGCACAGTGTCCACAAAAAACTTTTTAAACAGCTTCTAAATAATGCGAAAGAAGTACTAAAAACTTATTATGTTTCCCATAAACAAGAAATACTCCTTCACAGAGTTTTCATATTCCTTTAAGCCTTCGTTGCGTAGCTTCTTCGATTGTGAAAAAAGATACATTTTTCGACTCGTACAAGTGATAATGGAAAAATAATAAAAAAATTTGTATATGGAATTTATTAAAAGAGAAGGTTATGTAATGAAGGTATACACCGCTATTCATAAGTAAATAAAAAATCGATAATTGTAATAATTATTATTTTAACTATTTACGATTATAATTATGCAAATGTTTAGAAACTATGATACGTATCCTTCGTGATAAGGTGCACTACACGCTGGTTACAAGAAAAAATTGAAAAGAAAAAATATGTTGCATATGCAACAGAATGCAACGAAGGGTTAAAGGATTCGAGCATTTATGCAATATCTAACGGGACTGAAGAGAATATGCCATTCCAGATGCAACTACATTGTTACCCAGCTAACAGCAACGTAAATGCATTATCAATAATCCTCGAAGCGCGTAAATAACAAAAATCCTTCGAATAGTTTGACATTAAACGCGTAGCCAACAATTCACACGATTTTCTGTGCCAATCGTGAATATCACCTCGCCTTGTAAACAGCGGCTGCAAATATGCCGAGTATAATAAGATTAATTCAATTGATACGAAGCCCTGGGGAATTCGCATTCGGTCGTCAGAATGCTTTACGATCGATGACTGATTAACGCGAAATAAGAAGCTGCGAAGTGTGCCGTTAAATTTCATCGAGTTAGCTGTATCATTAGTCACGAGTTTTCGGTGTGAATTGGACTCAATTACACGGCCGCGAGTAATCCCGTGGAAACCGAGTATCCGTTAATCGAGTTACCTGGAACTTCAAACTCAGCGAGCAGCGAACTTCGCCTACCATTAAAATCAAGAGTGATTTAATTCCACGGAGCTCCGACAGCTCAGGCGAACCCTTCTTCTTTTCCCTCTGGTAAATTCGTTCGGGAATCTCGCCCTTCCGTGCGATTCGATAGCCCGCCTATCGATAGGTACCTATCAAAAGCATCTCGCGTCGACCACCTGATTACAAAAATTTATCCCTGCAGTCTGCAGATTCGCAGGGGAGGAAATATAAGGCGGATTAAAGGATGGCAGCTCGACTGGAGCATCGGCGATCTTCAAAATTCTGTCCCCTTGAATGACTCGCGATTTTGGACCGGCAATGAGCTTTCGTTTACGGAGACAGAAATGTAATTCTAACGTGTTAGACCGATATTAGCTGCTAATGAATTTTCATGAGTCGACGAAGAGCCGAGCTTGAGGGGTTGAATTATTACAGACGGCAACAGTGCTCAGTTACCTCTGAAATATACTGTTCTACGTTATTATCTGGCTTATTCCCTAATACAATGCATTACGCCATATAAATGCGTTTCAATGAGAAATATGGGAAGCCGCAGTCAGTGATGGAAGCCGATTTCCCGGCACGTTAAGATGAAGATATCTTCGACTCAGTTTCTGACCTGTAATAACGCTCTCGTGCACGTCAGGCCGCTGTGGGATTCGAGTTTTGTAAACGACGTCTAAGTTCATTCGCAGCCTCATTCAAGAACTGGTCGCAACGCCACAAACCGCTGGTTCGCCGAGCACGCAGGGCTCTACGCGCGCGTTAGGCACGTAAGCCTGCGTACACACGCGTGCAGCCTCGCGCGCGATCGGGGGGCAGAGAAACGTGTAGAATAGAAATGGCGAAAAATGAGCGTGATTGTAGCTACATAACCGGACTGCTCGATCTGGATTACTGGCTGTCCTTTGATACACTAATAGCTGTAGTCAATGGAGTAATTGAGAACCTTGCAGCATAAGGGGTGCAGCTCCATTTTTGACATTTTGAGTTATGACATGTAGGTAATATACGTAAAAAAATTCTATGTCAGTTGGTGTACATTTGATACAAATTGGATAACAAATGAGCGAATTATTGGAAATTAATAAACATAGAAATATTAATATTAATATTTCTAAATAAATATTAATATATATATATATATATATATATTTCTAAATAAATAGTAATATTAATATTTCGAAATAAATATTAATATATATATTTCTAAATAAATATTAATATATATATTTCCAAATATATATTTTGCAATTAGTGTTCTCTTTTTAATGCCAAGTCAAAGTAATAATTTCATAAACAGTTTTTTCTAATTTACCCGAAGTTGGTAAAGATACAGTTGCACCCCTCTAGCTGCAAGGTCCGCAATTCAGGGACGAGAAAAACAAAATTTTGTTGTATTGACTAAAGGCGAAGATATCGACGCCAATAAACTCGATATTACAGATCGAAACTTCACCTCATCGCGAGTTTCTCTTTCGTCTTAGCGCGAGATACGTAGATTCTTTTTCTTCCGAGTATAATTCATAGCGAATTTCACAGGGATTTGGATATCAGATAAAATCTGAAGAAGACGGTGAGAGAACTTGATGTCAGAGATGGGCAAAATTTTTATTGCTATAAAATTTCGAATAATGAATAAAAGTTTTAAAAAAGTTTCGTTGAATAAAGTTAACCCGGGTCAGCTTTATGCGACACATGACGAATAAATTTTTTAACTTTCATTCGTTATTCGAAAATTTATTTAAATAAAAATATTACCCATGTCTGATATCCAAGGAACTATTACGGTAAATTCTACAGATACAGTACCAACTAATGTTATTAGTAATAAAATATGCACGCTTCAACGACGAGCGAACTATTTTGTTCAACTTTCGCATATAGTTAGTGCGCAACTTTTATAATAACATATTCGACGCGTGAGGCGCACTACTTGAAAGTTTCCGAGAAAATGAAGTTCAAAGTTAAAGTTTAGTCTTTTCCAGAACCTCTATACATATAGGGCGCCCCAATATTGATGGTAAAATATAGAATAAATTTTTTTCATTTGGGGCTCTGTTTTCGAGAAAATCGACTGAATATTCCTGGAGTACGTGTGCACTGAGCACGTGCACCTACCGTGTCGTTTACAAATAGCATTAATATCGTACGTAATGTTGATTCCTTATCAATATTACGTGCTATTATCTTTCTCCGCTGCTTACAGTGGGTTTATAAATAAAATAAACAAGAATAAAGCCTGAAATAAAAAAAAATTGTATTCTATATTTTCGACTTATGCTGTCATGTAGAACCTCCTTGGTTACACCACCAACAGTGAGACACCCTGTACACACTCACACGTAATATTCTAATATTCGAATAATTTCAAATACTAATAATTTCTTCGGATATTCGAAAATTCGAATATTGTTTTCGTTGAGAAATTGATAAATTTAGCAAATTTATGGTTTGAAAACCAAATACTTATAAATGCCGAAAATTCGAAAATTATTCGAATTCTCTGATATTCGAATAATTCTCAGATTAATTTCGAATACGAATAATTTTTAGATTGTTCGAATATTCGTTACAGCCCTAATCTAAGCTCCACTGTAACTCATGTAGTAATAACAAATGTACATACATATACACATTTTTACAAATTCCGAATTATTAATACAATTCGACATTCAAATCTTGAATTTGATTGTTTAACATATGCTCTATGCACGCAGCGCATTATTATATATAAGAGAAACTAATTGTATGTAGTTATATGGAAGATTTTTGCCATATTCGTCACACGAAACTTACGAACTCGACTTGTATGGGCCACGCATGGTAACGTACGCACAGGACACCCGGTAGACTTTACTGTATCCTTCTAGTCGGCCGTCGGTACACCATTACCGAAGGTACAGCGAAACTGGGTTACTGGACTTTTCTATAGGCGCATTTAGAGTATCCTTGCAACACGATATATAACAATATATACGTGGCACGCACCATGCGAGCGTGTATCCGCGGCTTGTAGCCGCTATTTGCGTCGTGCCAGGCTGCGTTTGCGATCTATTATGTATCAACCTCAGATGTGTATATCACCGTTGCCTACAGGACAATGATAGATCAATGCGACACGCTCGGATTAATGGGCTGCACGCTTATACACGTGTACGTAGCCGGGCGTTATCTGCCGCTCGTATTTTCCCCCAAGCTCCCTTCCTGTTATCGCAAAGCATTACAAGCGCGTTTCTACGCCGAAAGGCAAGTTTCGCCCTGGCAAAAGTGATTCCATGCCGCTCGAGTTTCTGCCGCTTGCGCAACCCGCGTCTCTAGCCTCTCTAAATATGACAGCCCTCCCCAATCGTTGCTCGCTTGCCTCTTTCGAATTCGTAAACGAGCGACTGGCTATGAATCCGCTCGGAACCGAGTGACCCCGAGAAACCTTGCCTTTGCATTGTCATATTTATAAGAGTTTGGAAGAATTTTAAAATTAATTCGATTGGAGAACTCGCATACAAGTTACTACTAATTTGCTAGACGAAAGAAAAGCGAATTGTTTTTAAGGTTAGACGAACCAGGAGAATAATGTAACCGCGACTGAAGTAATTCACGAGCTTTGTAAAAAGAAAAGAAAATTCTATGGTATCCTATAAATAAATTTTTAAAATCGCCTAATGAATTTTATTGGATTTGCATTAAAAATATTTGTATCCCCTCAACTCGGTTTCCTTAAGATTAAATCCTAAGTGCGCCACTGCTCTCAAGCTTCTGTGTTTAAACCATTCTCAATTTCCTTAGCCAGAAATTTACCACCCCCGAAAATTTGCCGCTCTATGGCTCCAATGCGCATACTAATGTAGGAAGAGGCTCCGCGAATTCCACCGTCTCTTCATAACGTTTTGCCAAGTACAATACACCCTCGCACCTCCGGCACCTCTGACATTGCCAGTTTCGTGTTTTACGTGGACGAGACAAACCTAATTTCGCGCATCCACCTACCTACCACAACTTTTTAGACATTAGTAGAGAGCCCTCGGGTGTGCGAGTATACAACTAAATAATCTCAGCCCTGTAATAGCTGACGAGGAACACATTTGGTGGGCGATAGTACCCTCACAGATATCGTTTTACACACCACTCGAGTGGGTCTCAGGTTAGTCTCTATATCTCGGCAAGGCACGCTGTATTAAATAAGCCAACTTAAGATGTAACGCGGTCTGTGGCAGGCGGTTCACCCAAACGCACGGTGGCAGGCGATCGTGTTAAGTAACGCCGAAGCCTGCGCCACTTACACCCATCACGAAAACCAACAAACCAAAGTTACACTATAATCCGTCAAGTATAGGCCAGCCGGGAATGAATTCCTAGGTGGTCTTATCGCCGGGATCAAAATTGCTGAGAGCGCACCGGAGCACTAGCTATAAAGCGGCGCGAGGGAAAAACAAAAGCAAGGCGGTAGCTCTGCGCCACTGTGCCTGCCGGTCGTATCGTCTGTTGATCCCCGAACCATAACCTCTCCATTTCTCCCGGACCCCCTCTCTCTCCCATTCTCTTTCTGCTCGCAGTCAGAGAGAGAGAGAGAGAGAGAGGCGTGCGTGGGCGCGCTTCGGGCACATCTGCATAATCGTACGTAAATTGCACGAGACATCGCGCTCGGTAATATATTGCGGCCGGAGGGCCGCGCGCGCGCGCGCGCGACTCACATGCAGGATACGCGGGGCTCGGCGTAGATCTGCGAGCCGCGAGCTCTGCGGGCGTGTTTCTACGTGCGCGTTATGTACACGCCGCAACGGTATAGCGGCGACCGGTTAATTCAGTTAGTGGATACGGAACGAAAGGCGGAGGGAGGCTCGATACCGCTCGGCGCCCCGCCGTCGCCCGGACCCACGCTTGCGGAGGGGAGGAGGTGCGGTTCGGGTCGCGTTTCGCGCCGTGTATGCCTGCGCGTATATTATAACCGCTGGCGAACGCTTTTAGTCTTGTGCCCTGGAGGGTCCCCGCCGCTTTCAGCTTGGTCCTATCTGAAATCCAGCAAATGGGAGATTGCTGGGCGATTAGTAGATATAGGCGCCAAGGAACACGTCGATTGCTTGTTGTGCACAAATGTTCTATGCCCGCTTTTAGTGTTTTCGAGGAAAAACAGGTTTAAACGTGCAATGGTGCCTGTACATGTAATATTCAGGAGCATACAATGAAGCAGAATGTTATTTTTGGCGAATTTATGAAGTTGATATGCATTTGATTTTTAAGAAACAGTCGAGAACTATTTGTTGCTGTTCGATATTTCGTGTCTGCCGTGAGTGGACGATGGAATGTAAAGGTCAGAATTGAATCAAAACTCTGAGAGGAGATATTGCGATTATAGTTTATTGTTTAGAGAAGGAAAGATGTTCCTTTTCTGATCGAGCCGAGTGGGCACCGATATTCTTTCTCTTGGCTCTCATTGGGACCTGTGATGCCAGATCGGGGACGGGTTCCCTCGAGAATTTCCCCCACCTCGCGCACACTACGCCGCGTGTCCGTGAGTTGGACTCCGAAGCGCCGAGCTCACGGGCACGCCGCTCCGGCGTAGTATGCGCGAGGTGGGGGAAATTCTCGAGGGAACCCGTCCCCGATCTGGCATCACAGATTGGGACCATTCGTTCTTAGAGACTTGTCTGTTACGGGCGTGTTTTCCAAGCTCTTTCTTAATTAATGTTTTAGATCGTAGTAATGAAAGACTTGGTTTAATTAATCACCTACCCGAAATACCAATGACTGCATATAAAAGTTCAAATTGCACAAAAAGTGGACACACAATATTTGTGCCATAAGTCATCGACATGTTGGGTAACGATAGTCGAAAACAACTGTCCACTATTTGTATCACTGAAGGTTTTGGCCTTTGAGAACGGCCTATGGTGCGATTGACACGTACATAGATGGCGCTCCGTTAGTTTCGGTATTTGTAGAGTTCGGAAGAGAGTCCCATCGGAGAGTCGGCGTCGGGGGAATTGGTAAGGCGACTGGCCGGTATGCAGGGGACCCGCCGATATTGGGAAGTGACATGGAGGCGGGGCCTAGCCAAGCTGGCGCCGATATGGGTACAAGATATATGCGGTATTGTAGTTATTCGCGAAAATATTCCTTTCTATGCAAAGTATATGTGATCGAGAAGGTTAAAATCCTGCCCAGCGGAGTTTTATAGCAGATGAACGTGTATTTCGAGGCATTCATGTGTACCCAACGAGAGCTTCTACTCTTTCGCCACCAGATGTCACGGTGACGGATGTCACTTCCCAATTGGGTTCGAGTCCCACTGCCCGAGGCTCTCTTTTTCGCCCACAGCATGTACACTTGAAATCTCCTAAAGTTCTCTTCGAAGAAAGTGTTCGATTCCCTTCGGTGCGAAACACTTTCGCGTATCTTGAATGGTCTAAAAAATATTTCCCTATACCTGTAAAGCCTGCCCTACGCGATTAGACTTGCCTCGAGTCGTGCCTCTCTCTCCTTCTCCACCCTGCCAGCACGAAACACTCTCGAGGCATATCTCGAGGCAGTCTCGTCGTACAAGGCAGGCTTTTTCTAACCCTTGAACGGCACCTGGCGCGCCAGTCGCGCTTGTGACGAATACACGGTCCATTTTGACCCATAACATAATTTAATTCATACAGATCGTCACAATGAACTTTATTAGATTCCGATCTTCTCACGATCCAAGGCTGCCATTTTGTTAAAGAAGTAATACTGCTGAATAATAAGTAATATAATTATGTACGTGGCTTTGATTTCTAGGAACTGTCTAAATGGTATTCTGCATTCGCCACACGAAAGTCAAACCGAACGTGTATCGCAGCAATGGAATTATATTCCTGTATCGATGACACGTCTTCGGCATCACTGATGCCCCCTAATAAACCTGACCGAGGGGGCCGTTAATAGGGCCGCACTTCGTCACGACTTCAATTATTATGGCTTTTATTCCCTTTTACGGAGTCTAAGGGCTTTTCAGCCGGGCTGCCGCGTAAATGAATTTCGCAATAAAGTTGCAACGGGCAAAAGGGTGGCCGTAAAACGAAATAAAGCGATGCTGGCTCGTCTTTATGCTCGGTTCGCGCGCTACCGCGTCTCGCGCATAATAAATTACTGGCAGCCCCGTCTGTAGCCACGTGTGCCTAGAAATCTGCGACCGAGTACTTTGCGCGAAAAATGCTGGACAGCGATAAAGGATGCTCGGACAAAGAACCTTCGGAATAAACGAGCTCCCCATATAAACGACCATTAAGCACTCTCGAACTCGACGAATAGTTTTGGCCATTCCAGACTATGCGGGTCCTTCCACGATTAGGCAATGATCTTCGACGAGGTAACAGTACAAAGTGCACCACGACGCGGTGGACGTTTATTTTAACTGCAGTAATAATGTCCATTTTGTTGAATCGCGCGGAAAACTCGAGTTAATCGAACAGAAAAAATGGAATATTTTAAATTTAACACAGATGCCATAATGGAATATAAGAAGTAACGCACAAATTGCTATTAGGAATTTTGATTTCATTTAAATTCGACCCGCGTCCCTGTTTCTCCTTGCGAATACAAATTTTAAAATATTGTGATTATTCGAGACGAATGTACAAATTTTTTTTTACGCAACTGTATGGAAGGAGATCTAAAGTATTTAGGTCTAGAGGCTGTAAGAAACATTCAACCGGACCTCCTCGACCTACTCATCGGCTGTCTTCTTTAAATATTGTCTAACCGTGTGGAAAATAAGCCGTTGTTCTGCGAAATAATTTCTGCCTATTTTTGTTAACGATGGATTCCACTTTTATAACGAATATATAAATCCCTGAACCCTTTCTTATTCAGATCACCCCGTACAGTTTGGTATTCGCACGGTTATTCGACCGATAACGCGCCTCTGCGTGCACTCGTCCAATTATGAGAAGCGGGAGACGTGCGCAATCAAAAAATAAGTACAAACCGGCGAATGAAAATGCGTGTTTCAGATAAGCAAACGAGCAGTGTGTCACACACAGCAGTCGTCCCAACGGCACAGCACTTTTCACACAGACACTCTCGTCACCACAATAACGAGCACGTTCCACTCGTTATCGGTGGTTAGCAGATAAAGTAATACACCTGTTTAAATAATGCTCGCCGCATTTCTACCCGACATTTACCGATTCATACATTTCGCTACAAAATATTATCAGCCGCGTCGCGCCGTTGTAATTCCGCTCGCATTTTATCATCGACGTAATTCCGCCGTATCACTCTGCGAATAAGCAAATGAAATCTACACTTTGGCGAACAAGCAAAAATTGGTCCCATGGTTTACTTAATATTTTCATAGGCATTCGTTTCGATAACATTCACATCGACCTGCATTACGCCCAAATTTATAATTAATCGCTTAAGTATTTCAAATTAATACAGTAGGATACCAGAATTCTTTTATCTACAAATTTCCCATGAATTGCTCGAAAAAAAAACGAAAACAATGACGTACCTATTGCTGTCGAATTTCTCCAGCGTGTCTACGCCGTTGCATGCTCATTACTCACGGCATATACGCCTGCACGCACCGCGTCGTGCGTAAGTGCGTATGCGCAAACGCGTGTAAACACCGCGGCAGTGCGCACGCGGATCGTTTGAATAATGTGACGCGCAATTACGCGCCGACCAGAGCGACGTGATTCGTTTTTCGCTCGTGAATACTCCGCGCCGGCCGCCTTTTTAGCTCAAAGTGTTTAGGCCTCGATATCAATTACTCATTATGATGTCAATAAAAACAGTACACCTTTCAGGGAGAGTTCCTCGTTCGAAGGACCGAAAAACATAGGTTTTTTTTTATATATATTCCTATGGAGTGAAAACTACGGGTGGATTGTTCTCAAATTGAACATATATATAGATGTTCATTGGCTTTTGGACAATACACAGATATTGTTTCTATTTTGAAATTTTTTTAAAACACTTCTGTCGAAATGTCAATTATTTTGAAGTTGGCACATGCGTAGGTATATTAAACTATAAAACAACTAAACTTTATGAAGAAAATGTGGTTCGTAATGTTTGTATAAATGTTTCTGATCGTTAATTGTCTGATATGAGAAACCGCAAAGATGTTATAATCTGTATTATCGTTCATTAACACGTTGACTTTTAATCTTTCAATCGCTGTATCGCAAATCACTTAAATTCCCTCACGCTTATTTAAGCTTTAGTCTGACGTTAAGTACTCATTATGTCTACATTCGTGTTTCCTTATTTTCGTTCGTTATTACACTTTTAAAAGCAGCTTGTGAGTCATTTATACCAATTCACACTCCTTCAACGTATATAATTCAGAATTCTAAAGTGTTTCACTGCGAAAACGTAGAAAAAAGCAGCTTGTGAGTCATTTATACCTTTCATGTCAAGATATCGAAACGAACGAGCGAAACTTGCATTTTTAAATCTAGCACTTATCGCGCGAATAGTGAAGTGATACCCCTGCGAGCTTTTATTATTGATCTTTATTAAAAACTAAGGAAGTAATAATAAAATAAAAAGCATAATAACCTAATACATTTCCGGCGATATAACCAATAAACAGAGATCGCGAAAGATAACACGCGCTTCAAAATTGAATGAAGTAATAACTTGGAAGACGCCAATGTAAATTGATCGAAGGGGGCTCGTATTCTTCGCGGGAGGATTTAACCTCTTTCGCTTCTCCAATCCTTACAGCTATTCTCATCCCGTTCGCGAGGATAACGTCAAAGGAACAGCCTACTGTCTGCATCGAGCTAACGGAAGCGGTAAATTAGTCAGGACAGAAATCTTCTATTAATATTCTATCCCCCCCCCTTCCCGGCCATTTCTCCTCTCCTCGCTTTCCCCCTTTCGTTTCGCGAGTACCCCGAATGCCCATTACGGACGCACTCTAGGCGACTCTTCCTTTCGCACCCGCCGCGGCCGTCGCAGCTAAGAAAACACGTCGAAATTGGCTGGCAATACGATACGCCGAAAGTTCCTAGCCACAACGGCACCGAGCTGCTCCATCGGCAAATAAAATAACGGTGGCTCGAAGGAGAACGCGCTATCTACTCGGTTCATTATAATCGAGCGACAGTTGCGTGCAATTTGTAGCCGCTAATTACGATTACGCTAATTAATCTCCCCGCGTTATTAAGTAAGAGTGAGAACGAGGTTGATTATCCTCCGATTGCTTATCTCCCATCGAAACGGGCCGACTATGCTCACGTGTCCCGGCTTCGCGGCGGGAGGGAGAAAATTTCATGCGCAACGCGGAAACCGCCAAGACACGCGAGATTCTCCTCAGCCTGGGGCACTCTTTCCAAGTTCTTGCGCACGCTAGTGATGCGCGATATTCATGGACAACTGTATATATCGATATTCGCCTATCCATGTATCGATATTTCAAGCACTGATATAGTTACATCTATCGATCATTTTCCCGGCACCTTCTTCCGACCAAGCGAATTCAAGATAATAATTATTTCTTTACTACGTGTAAGTAAAATTCAGTAATTGTTTTTCATACTCTTATATTCACCATCGCCCCCAGATTCGTAAGAAAAAGTTTGATCGAGACCCATGATGATCCATTACTATAAATCCCCCCTCCTCCCACGGTTGGTCACCTCAGAGACACATTGTGGTAGTCCACGCGTGGTTGCATAATACGGTAACGTAGTTGCGATTCATTAAGTTACGTTCACAGGTGGCGAGAGAAAGAGCAGAGGAGAGACACGGTACGCCGAGCGAAATGACGAGCCTCCGGCGTCCTTCCGACAGGATAATTCGACCTTTTCCTTTCTCAGCTAGCCAAGCCAGCCAACCAGCCAGGCCGCGTGCGCACGTTAACGTTCAGCCGAGATTTCGTGCGGCCGCACGCCGGCAGCCGCTTTCAGCCTGTCGACCGCGAGGAAATGCAATTTGTAATTTACTGCGCGTTCGTAGAAACGTAATGATGATTCATACGCGGAAAGAGATTCGTCTCGCTCGAGCGGCGCTCGCGTAAAGCCAGGAATATCGCTCGCTCGACTTGCGTAAATCCAACGGGCAAGGCGCGCGCGCACGCTCGCTCGCTCGCTGCCCCTTACGGTCCTCTACCGGTGAGGCCTCGAAAGTTGCGCCTACCTTTTCCTCCCCTGACGCAACCGTTGCTACCTATTTCGTTTTTTCTGGCGGTCCCGTGGCGCTAGAATAGCTTAAACCACCATCGATGTACATGGCCCTCGAGTTTATTGTTCCGGTCGAATCATCCGCTCGTTTTAGAAAGTGGCGGGCGAACGCTGTTACCCGCCTTTTGCTTGTTATTGCTAATAATTGGGCAACGAGTGCTGCAATACATTCTTGACGCGCCAGAATAACGGAGTCATTGGGGCACAAGATTATCGGCACGATTAAGTTTATCTGGCCGTTTTGGGAAACAACAGATTCAGGACGAACGGCGCTGCTCCGATTCCTGTTATCGTTAACAATTAATCAAATTGTAACGGTATGACGATCGCGCGGACTCGAGTAATTGAATTACTGTTTACCGTTACGGTTCCGGTATCTCCGTGTTTTAGAAAGCCGCAGATGATTTCCTTCGGGGAATCAGTGGTGAAACACAGAAGGGATTACAGGTGTATCGAAAGGAGCAGATGCGCAGCTGATCTAATTAATATTTTAATGTCGCAGTGCTACTAAATTCATTGCTCTGCATATTGGTAAATTATTCACAACGGTAGAACGTACACCATTTAATATTTAAAGTCACCTCTCCGAATTGTATTTCGGCTGTTTTCAGTGATATGGAATAGAAGTTTTATGTATTGCGGAATGTTTATGAAAATTATTCTGTTTTTAAAAGGAATCAAATATTTCTTATTTACGCGGTGTTCTGGCTAGTGACAAAACGAATTCGACGAACTGCTGTGACGTGATATTCAAATGGCCTTGACAGTAGAGATATTTATTGGAACCAAATCCGACATGCATCGCAACATTACAAGGAATAATTAATTCAGGCTGCTTGTCAACAATTTACATCTGCCCAGAACTACCTCCTGTCTATGCTAATTCTAACATTTGACGTCACATTCGCAGAGCTTATGCTGGAATATCAGATTCAAATAAAATAACACTTAATTTCCACATTCCAAATTTTATATATTCGAACAATTTATAATAATTTAATGCTTCTTAAGATAGCCCTTCCATTTAATTATTTCCTTCATCAAGCTTTTCTGTAATATTTCTGTAATTTGAAAATTCTATTCCTTCGTTTCATATTTCAGGTAACAGAAAGATTTGTCTGGTTTTAACTATAAATAATTGATTTCAATGGTTTTAAATATAAATATAACTTGTGAATTCACAAATTGTGTATTTACATAAACATTCCTCGATTTTGAAACTGATCTCTAAAATACCGCCCCGAGTAAAAAAGCATCCTGTGTCGCCCCTACTGCATAACTTTGCGAACAGCGGGCAAATGTTTGCAATGCCTAGAGAAAGAAACGCGATTCGTAAAAAAAAAAAAAAACAAAACAGAAACGAGCAGTTTTTTCTCGTGGAAGTGGTAGCATAGAGGAAGACCATTGGGAAAGAACGCGAAGGAGTTGGAAACGGAGACGCGCCGATACGTGGCCTGTTGATTCACCGCAATAATGAGGAAGCGTACGTAGGGATCCTTGTCTAGAAGGATATCGTGCCTATTACGAAACCACTAAACCGCAAATAGTTAACAGCACTCCTGTGGATGCGTGGAACGCGTAACTACACATTTTTTTTCACCCCGTCGATGAAATGTCCTCTTCACTTTGAGCAGGTTAACAGTTAACGCGAATACTCGGCATTTTCTGACTGCTTCGCGCTTTTCTCTCCTTTCTTTTCTTGCGCATTCGACGGAATTGCGATGTCCTTCGACGAGTGGCGGATCCGTGGCAGATTTAGGAGCAGCGGCGGGTTTAGGGAAAAGGGCCCAGGTGGCAAACGCTCTGAGGGGATCATTTTTTCGGGAGAATGAAGAGATAGTTTAATAAAAACGAGTCAAGTGGAGTACTACAGAAAAAAAACATAGTTTTGCCTAAAACCACAATTTTTTGCAAATGGGGCCCTTTGGTGACCTTCTGCGTCATTTTACTGGAGGAGTAAATAAAGTATCGCAAAAGAGCAAGCCCTTAAAGAAAATAATTGAGCTATAAAATATTCTTCGTATCTTCTGATATTTGTAATGTTATTTTTATTTAATAGGGGCTTGAAATGTGTATCGACCATTATTGATACATCCTGCTGCACAAAATATACACAGGATATAATTGCCATATAATTATATAAGAACTCAAAGACCATGAACAATTACTCGAAGCATCCTCTGAATAATTTTACAAGCTAAGGAAAATTATTGGGCGTATGGATGCATTATGCACCCTGCTAACGACGACGGATACTTAATCAGAAAATTCTTATACTCTTCTAGTACTTATTCGAAGTGATTCGAATGCCCAACTGCGGTTAGCAACCGTTCCCTAAATTCCATGGATTCGTGATTCGACGAGCAACGTTTAGGCCGCCTTTGAAAATTGAATAAATTAAGATACCCAACGGGTTAATTAAATATTCATACGCCGGCCGGGTCGGCCCGCGCTAAATGCCTCGAATTAGATGAAGACACGAGGAATCGAACGATTCCCGCGGTGAAAGAGCGTCCGGAGCGTGACCACGCGACCGAATCGTGACTCGCGGCCGGGGTACAAAGTCCTCAGGCTTCTCGAACCGTGATTTCCCCCGAGCTGCCGATTCATTAAGGTCATCTTCCATCAGCGCCGGTGCACACCTCACGACCCGCTTACCCACATCCTCTAATCACGCGACTTTCCACGGTTTCGTCTCGAACTCCACCGATCGCCGACCATTTAAACGTACGAATATTCTGAAGGAAGTTCCACTCGTTCGATTAAAACCTTCCGCATAGTTCATCCATGCTAATGTATAACCGTTTAGCGCCCAGTGTAACGTATAGGTCGCATCATTTTCAAGGATATGAAGGAAATCGATAGTTAAGAATTTTAGAAACCTTTTTTGGGGTGCCTAGAAGGGATAATAATAAACTCATACGACAAGCTACGTAAAATTTCAGCGAAAATCAAGGAATAGAATATTTAATGACAGCTAATGCGCTGTAGTAGATCGTTGTTACTTTTCAGGCAGTTCTGTTTGGGAGTTTGACAATTTGAAACTCACCGAATTCTCTAATACACTGACTCACAAGTGTTCTAAGTAGAAGTTATTGAAAACATGTTACGAATAATGTTATCACGTTTTATAGTAAAATTTCCAACAACATTTTTTAACCCTTGGTGGTCACACTTCGGTAAAGTTTTGCGGTGGCCACTCCGGGTCCAATTAACCCAGCCGATTTTTAAACAGTTACCGTACGAACTGTATCAGCTGAAAAATTATAATACACACTTTGAACATCGTATAATATGCAATAGTCGCGTTTCAGTAAGAAATTAAAAGACAACATGTACCAAAAAAAATCGGAAAGGAAAGCCAGGAACTTGCCGGTATCAAGCTCCAAATTTAAGAAACGGGTCTATCGGGTCCAGTGTGACCGTGAAGGGTTAATTCAGATAAAATAAATTATTCTAATTCTATGTCCGTACTTGACGAGTACTCAGACTCGTTTTCGAAAACGATGACTTAAATCGAAAGATGTTACGGTAAATTTTCAAATTCTTTTGTTATAAAGAATCATCCCTCCCGCGAATGTGTGGCGAATAAGGAACCACCTTGTACATTCCAGTCCCGAGAAAATAAGCTGCGCTCCCTTTGCGCGTCACTCTATTATCGCGGACACGTTCGTTAAACACCGCGAAGATGAAACGGTACGAAAGATCGTTTGTCGCGCGAGCTGGACTAACTCCCGGCCGCCGCTAATTTCATTGAGAATATTTCAGGGCAGAACGCCACCGGGGGGTTGCCGCGCGGTTGGCCAGCGTGTCTGGCGGGGGTGGAAAGTTTTGTTACCGTGTAACAGTGGACGGGCTACGCCCACACATGAGCGCAGCTCCCGCGTCGTTTGCAAAAGCGTTAGCAAGCGACAACATAAGTTACGAGTTACGCACCAGCGTGCACGTAGTAACGTGCCCGCAAAAGCCGTTTCACGAAGTTAGCAACGAAGGAAGGCGTACATAGTAGGGCTTCCCACTGCGCGAAAAGTCGATGCGTGTCGACGGAAGCATTGCCCGAGGGGTGATGTTGCGAGGCAACACGGAACTCGCGAGCCAATAGATGGCCCCGTGGGCATTAGGGCCCCTTGGTACGTGACGTTTCTATTCCCAGTGGCGCAGTCAGGATTAATCTTGAGGGGAGCCTAGTTGAACGGATAAAAGTATTTTTAATATCGTATAAAAATTTGTTTAAAGAATAAAATCCAGTTTTCTTTTTTTTTTACAAAGCCCCTTCTTTGGGGGGTGCCAGAGCCCTCCCCCCTGGCTGTGCCACTGTCTCTCCCTATTTATCTTCGTTCAATAACCGCTATCTCTATTAAACAAACCTATCCGGAATATCAGGTGCGAGCTACAGAAGTGAGTCGCATGAAAAAGTCCAACGCGTTTCAACGACCAACGCGTCAAACCGTTTCTGCGAATTTATGAACTGGTCCCTCGATCCTCCGCTCTGTTTCTTCATCCCCCGCGACAAGTTGCTAACAGATAAAACTCATGGCGACGAGTCGCGGCGTGGACAGCAGAAGCGATCGTGGAAAAGCGGTGGCGCGAAAGAAACGTGTCCGAACGGACGGACGGCAAGGAAGCGGCATTCGAACGAGCCTCAGAGCGGCGAGGGGAGGCGGTTTCCTCGCGGAATCGCAGACCGTTTCCACTGAAGTATTCACGAGGAGTAAGTGACTGAACAAACGAACGAGCAAACGGAGGCGTAACGCGGGGCAAACGAACGAGGTGGCACGAAAGTCGCTGCGACGGGAAAAGAAAAGGGTCGAGAAGTGCAACGACTGGAAACGGTAGGGTGACAAGTGCAGCGCAAGGCGATGCCGAGCGGGGCCGGTCATCCAGTAGGAGCGGGAGGGAGAAAGAAAGGGAGCCGAGGGAGCAACGAAGACCGCGCGCAGACGCGCCAATTACGAACTCGCTCGAAGACGGCCATTAAGAGTCTTGGCAAACAAACGACTTTCCCTTTTTGTAGCCCCGAAGCTCGATCGTCTTAACGATCATCGGTACACCTTCGCGCGATTCCAGCGACGGAGGGAGAAGGATCGACTATGCCCTTCCCCCCTCTCGCCCCCGGCTCTGCCCCCCCCCCCCAACCCCCCTCAATTGGTTTCTTTGTCGCGATCCACTGCCTTTGATCTCAACGGGAGAACGACGCGCCGACGTGCACCGTCCCTCCGCTGTCCGGTTCGACCGGATTTTCCAGGGGGCCCTCTGTCGAGAATCACCGTCGCGCACTCTCGAACCTTGCCTCGAACCTTAAACAGCATCCGCTCGGTTGTTTGATTACAAAATTATACCGATACCCACCGTCCCCCGCCCCTCTCCACCCCTCTCGCCCCGGCGTTTTTACCGTTCGACACCATCGGCCGCGGCACGTACGGCCGGGCAAGTGACAAACGCTCGTGATCAGAATGCGCGATATTAAGTTAACCCATGGTTGTAGCTGATGCGGCGACAACAGATGTAAGTACAACCCGACGACAGCCAATCTTGCCGCCGCTGATTTCGAGTTTAATCTGTCCGGACGAGCGGACGTTAAGGGGCCGGCACCTGGCTCGCGATGATCCCACTTTGCCGCCGTGTCGCAGGCTGCCACTGCGACGGGGTGGAGTATCGAGAGATTTTTTTAATATCTGGGACGGATTAGCGACGATCTATTAGGAAGTAATAGGGCGTGAAGTGTATTAGAATTGATGTTGTAGGGGAGATTTTAGTGTCTTTGATTCCAGAGTCGGACATTATTCGAATAAAAAGTTATTCGTTACACGAGAATAACTTCATATTATTTGCAATTCTTGCTCGAAATTGTTCGACTAAAAAAATTGGAATGAAAATTTATTCGGATAATGCCCAACTCTGTTTGATTCGACAGAATATTAGATTGCGCTTGAAAATTTGCAATTCTTCCATTGCGACAGCGTGTCGCGGTAAAATAAAACTTTTATATAGCGCGCGAGTATCGGATGATATTGTCTTAAGCTGCAAATCCACGACGATTTACTTTAATCTCCATTATTATTATTCTTTTATTTCCATTATTTACATTTTTATCTCGCGATAGAATAGGCGCACGTGAAATCTCATCGTGGTGTAGCTCCTTTATGACTAAATCTCAGCTTTGCGCTATTTTTTTCCTTCCTCTTTCCTTATTATTCCTAATTTTGTATCATGCAATAAAGGCGCTTAATAATAATAATATTTCGAGAGTAGTTATATCACTTGCTTGCTTCTACACAAGATTTTAAAAATGGTACACGTAGCGTATATCGCATTATACCATACCTATAAATCCCGTCTTCTCGTCTTAAATTCAATTCAAATGCATTGACACGACGATTTATCGAAACAGAACTAGGAGAAATCGGAAAATATTAATATGCGGTACAAGACACCCTAACAACAAGCTGTGTTTGAAAACGTTACTCGTCATAACGATCCCGTATATTCCAACAAGCATTTTCTAATTCATCCGGAACAACGGTGCTATGACACTATTAAATTTAGCGGTGCGATATGATCGTTATAATGCACTGTATTATGTCTGCCGCGGTTACACCGCAGCTCGAAATTCGATCATAATGCCCAGGCCGTGAGCAGTAGTTGAGTAGTATTAATAATTTATTCAGCATAGTGATTCGCGCTGGACCGTTCTGTTTTTAGCAACTGCGAACACAGCCAGTGCGCGGTTGAAGACAAGTACGAGCGATTTAATTCGCAAAATTCTAATGCAACGTGTAGGCGAAAAATGGGCCTCGAAGCCAAGGAACCCATTGGGACTGGAACCCACGATCCGTGGGTCCTCCGCGTACAGGCCATCCGCGTTACCGATTCCCCCAACGCCGACTCTCGGATGGGACTCTATTTCCGAACTCTACGAAGATCTAGAGACGCGGCAGCGTCTCGACGCCAAGTACATGCTTCGACGCCTTGTATACGTCGACTGTCGCTACCGCTTATCATCCAAACTACCTTAACGCCGAACGGCTACGAATAGTCGCCCGATCCCACTTCCGATCGCAGAGCGCGTCGCTGTAAAACAAATCCGTTGCTCGGAAGATCCAAAATGCGTAGTCATCCCTGCAACGAGCTTTCAACAGGGTACGAAACTGAATCTGATCCATCAGCGACAACTTCCCTTTCCCCTGTTCATTTGGAACTTGCGCGAGGAAACAACAGAACAAAGTTCAGTGCGAATAAAACTTATACACCTACCAGTAGACTCAAGTAAGAATTATAAGTAGAAAGACGCATTGAAACGGTTCCCAAGGTTTTGTATTCGAACCTGAGCTCGATCTCCAAGGGACCTGCTCCAACCACCTAAGTCCTAAACTATTCGAACTACACACCGATTCGTACTTGCCCCCTTTCGCAAAGTTAACATCCCACTGACCACGATTCGCAAAGCAAACGGCCAACTCTCATAACTACTTTTACCGCGAGCTACGAAATTCATATACGGGACTTATCGAAGACAAAGGTCCCGCCAACCGGACCACGCTACGCTTGTTCTCCAATTACCGGCAATCTATCCCGCGCCTGGGCCCGACGAAACCGAGCGCGCTTGGAATATGATTCCCCGTGCACGCGTCGCCCGGTGTTGCTTGGGCTGTGAGAAAGTGCAATTAAACGCCAGGGGAAACTGGAATGGCGTAGAATCGCGGTGATTGTTTTCCATTCGTGCACGCGCTTCAGCCGCTCGGCGATAGGGAGCCGCGATAAGGAGACGCTAAGCGGCAGAGGGAGCCGCGCGGATGCGTTGGAAAAACGTGGGATAACGTCGGGAGGATTTTCCACAAAGCGAACGCTCGCCGGAGCAGCCGCGCCGACGATTGTGCAAAATCCAGCCCGTGCACACGATACATATGTATCAAGAATACATATATTAGCGCGGGTACGTAGCTGAGAGGCAAGCCGAGGTGTATCGAGGTCGACCGGTTCTCCAACAGCCGTCAGCCGTTAAGGGACATTGCGACACACGCGCCACCGCCGCTTGGTTCTCCGTCGTGTTCTCTCTTTCGCGGTCTCGAGCCGCGCGAGCCGCGGAACTCCAGGAATTGCGAATAAATTTTTCTCAGCTGGATCGTACTGGCGACACCGTCGCTTGGATGCCCTTTTGCCTCCGCGGCGACCTCGGCGATAGAAACTTTTAAGCCTCGTTAGCGCGTGTCCCTCGACCGCGTCTGAAGCTCCGACCGCGACGGGGTGGAGCGTCGATTAGATAAGGAACCGGGGGCCATTTTAAATAGTCGTATAAATCGGTGACGCGCGGCGCGATCGGGCTTTCAACTCGAAAATGGTAAATCAGGTCTCCGTTAGGGCTTGGAATATCCCACGTTCGAACGGCCGAGAGCCTGACACGGTCGACGTCTCGTATCATTGGAAATCCGGATAACCGATATCCGCATAGTTGGCGTTCTACTGCAATACACGGTCCGATTTATAGCCCAGACAATCTATCGGTTATTTTAATACTCGGCCTCGGAACTACGTCGTAACACCCCGCGCAGTTAAGAATACGCGCCGAGGGGCCATTTTTAGTAAGCTGGCCGCCGCCACGGTTCAGCGGGGGAAATTTTTACCTACCGTTAACTTTTCTTTTCTTTCGCCTGTCGGCGCCGACGGATACGTGCCACCGATGGCAGAACGCTTTCGGCCCCGCTCGTGGGATCGTAATTGAGCCCGATCGGCGCTGATGAAGTTGTCGCGAGAAGCAGCCTCGGACAATTAGCCCGGCTGATAATTACCGCGCTCGCGTCTCGTCCGGTTAAAAAACAACAGGCGAGAGGACTGCCGAGCCAGAATCGGTGTACAAATATTTTTCTTGGCGCCCGCGCCCGATGGTTTCGCGATGGAGTCGACGGCCACGAGAGGAAATCTTTGATCCCTGCCTCTCGGGACGTTAGGCCCCGTTATTTGCGCGGCGTTACGCGCCTCTTCTCCCGTTTCGCGTGTCGCTGAAACAACTTTGCGCTCGCTTGCGAACGCCGCGATATACTGGCTTCTATGATCCCTCGTGCTTGAGCGAGATACCCGACCCATCGTTGCGAAAACGTAGCTTCGAACCGGCTAATGCAATCATTAAACCCTTAACGCGTGAACGTGCTTTTGCCTTTATTTGATAGAAAAAAATTTAAGTAAATTTAAGATATAAAATCACAGAGTATCGTTTCAAGCAGAATTGTTTTTGTGGCTGTGGCGTTTTTTTATTTCGAGAGCTCTCCGCATAACGCGCGTCACACTATTCTTCGGTTCTATAAATATTCAGACGCACGCGATGAAGTTCCCGTTTCCCAGGTAAACGCCAGAAACGATACCTGCACTTTAGTTGAGTTAGCAAACTACCGCGCGAGGCTATCGACTGTAGTCGACAGGTATGCACGCGTGTGCCGGCACACGCGAAACCGATACGCGATCCAAAGGCTATTAGCCATACAGGGCACATTTCGCGCGGATCGCGCACGCCCGGCGACCGGCCAAACATTTCAAAACAATTTAATAAATCTGCAAGCCGCCGCCGCTGGCTGGCTATAAACGGTGAATTTCATTAATAACGCGCCGGGGATCGTTGAAAAATCGGCCGATCCGCTAACGAGCGGCGCAAAACGGAGGGAGCCCGGGGGCGGAGAGCAAACAAACAATGAAGTACAACAATGAAAAGAACGACGCTGTCGGTGATTTTTGATCGGCCTTCGGGCAAAAATGCGCGCGCAAAAAAAAATAGAAGAGGGGGAGAGGGAAGCGGATAGCGCACAGCGTACGGAACCGCAATCGCTGCGCCAACGGTGTCAATGATAAAATCCCTTCTGACGCAAACTGCAGCGCGATGCAGTACCGGAGAGAACAGTGCATTGCGGCGCGGCAAAGAGCGAGATATCTCGTTCGTGAAAGTAACGGGGCCCGAGCGTGTATATTTTTCAATGCGGCCGCGGCTCGCCCGGCGGGTTTATGATTTTGCTTAATTAATGGTCACCACCTCGCCTCCCCCTCGGCCGGGGGTCCATCCCTTCGAACGCACCGAATTACCACCGCCACCCCCGTCGCTGCCCCGTGCCCCCTCCATCCTCTCGAACGGCCCTCGGCCGCGCGCCCCGCGCAGCCCCTCCGCCGCGCTCGGCGCTGCCGGCCGACCGGCAACGGCCCGGTGGCCATTAGCCTGCACGGATTGCGCAATTTCGGGAAATTGCGAAGTAATTCGCGGTTGCGGCCACTCTGAGCTCGACGCGAGCGGGACAGTGACACGCAGAGGGGGAAAAACAGAGAAGCAGAGCGGAGCTACCGGAGGGGAGAGGGATGAAGTGGACAGAGGGGTGGAGGAACGGGGAGTGGGAGAAGGGGAGTGAGAGGGAAATGGGGGTAGAGGATCCGTCGCGGATTCCAGGAAAGGACGGCCGGAGTCGTGGCTCATTTTGACCCCCCCCCGTGTTTCGCGCGGCAATCGATTCGTCGAAGAATCGGAAAGGGGGGACACCACGAGCACAATTATCGCGCGCACCCTTCGCGGAGGCCCGTGTTAAGAGGCGAGCGGGGCGATCACTTTATTCGCGGGGACTGGAATCTCGGGGAGACCCTTGACGACTCTTTGGAAAGTTTCGGGGAGGCCGATGTACCGCGATATTTGAATCGAATCGATCGTGGTAGAAGGCTTCTTGGCTGGGTTCCACGCGTGACGCCGGGGCGGTCGTGTCCCGCGGAACGAAATCGATCGGGGGGACTGGCTGTATTTCGATTTCGCGATTCAAGTAGCAGCGAGCGCGACTATACTCGTTGGAAGTTCGGAGGCCTGTGGTACACAGATACATAGCTGCGATTTACATTTTCGGAAATGAATTCGTTGGCTCTGTGTCTTGTTGAACTGAACGAGCTGTTGAAAATTGTGAGTGGGGGTTTGATTGTCTCTTAACAATCGGGGATATTAATATTGGATTTATGAAACGTTTCTCGGTCGACTTTGTAAATATTAACCGTGCAGCGCGCAACTAAATTAAAATTACAGCATTGCACACGACGGGACTCCATGCATGGATATTTTGAGAGAAAAAAGTCACAGGCTGCGCGTAATCTATTGCACTCAATCTTTATGAAGAAAAATATTTAATAACAAAACGAAAGACTGGACAAATATCTCTTTAACGCTAGGAGTCGTCGTTATCTGAATGTTTTTCAATATCGAAGGTTTCAAGCTGTTCACTTGTGTGCACTGTAGGGTTAATACCGCAAAGCTACTTTAGTCAGACCGCATCTACAGTACGGTAAACTGGGGGAACATTGGCAGCTACTTAACAGACCGTATTAAAGAAGGAAAATGACAAAAGTCTATGTAAATATTCACACTTGTAGTACAATCAGAAACGATTCGATGATATAATCCTGGGATACTTAAAGCAAATGTAGAAATGTTAATTTTTATATTATATAACAAAGTGTTACAAAAATATGCCAATGTTCCCCTAAGTAGTTTCCCTAGTAGCATTTATTGTTGGCATTTGGATGGCGAACTAATTCCTAACTTGGGGATACTGTGGGCCAACCAGAAATTCTACTAGAATTATGATATGCTTTTGTGATTTGGCCTCCTACTACCACTAAATATAATGCACAACATGGAAAAGGTACATCGCAGATTTTTAACATATGCAGAATACAAATTGCATATAGGTACACCATATTCGTACCATCTCTAAACTCGCATACTCAGAGATCGGAGCCTGACTACCTTGGCAGAGCGTAGAATTATTAATGGTACTTATTTCTTATTCAACATAATTAATGGACAAATTAGCTGCCAGTCGCTACTGGAACTTATCGACTCGTATGCACCATCAAGATGTCTTAGAAAAAGATTAACATTTAATCCCCGACTCTATAAATCGAATTATGGCACACGTGGCCCAGTTAGTCGCACATGCAAATCCGCTAATTTATGCACGGAAAATATTGATCGTTTTTCAGAAACTACAGCTTCCTTGAAAACTGATTTTTCTGGACAGACTATTGCGTCAAGAAGTTCCTAACAAGTCCTAAGTATTGTATTTTAGTGTGCAAAGTTCGAGATGTGAATTTAGTGCGTCGATTAAAAGTGGGGGCAGCTGAGTCGTCTACAGTTTACGAGTTCATGCAGAGTAGGTACAAAGAAATATTAAATGCGGCTTGGACCGAAGAGTGTTACACGTGAAACAGAAATCACACAATCTCATGCGTTCCTGTACAAAGTAAGAAATTAACATGGCAATAAAATTCTTGAATACCATTGTCTCGAAATTAAATTTGTAATATTCTTCTTAATCCCGGATTTTGAATATCCGAATAGTAAGATTTTATTTGCAACGAATATTGTGCTAGTATCCATGTAACGCATTGTTACACACTTCTCGAGAGATAAATTCGTGTCGTAATATTAATTTGCACGGCATACAGCGTAATATAAAATAATACCTGCTAAAGCAGGTAGCTTCACAGCTACCAAACTCAAATCATTCGCCGCGAGCGTTAATCAGCTGGTCGACACTTGAGAACGCCGGCAACCGATATCAGATACTATGGGAGACCTACCTCGTGCGAATAGCATTTCGGAAAACATTCGTCGGACGAAGTCGACGATCCTGAAATGACGCTCATCCAGGATCCTAGGGATTCATCGTCCGCCGCTAATTACGCCGTAAACGTTGCGCAATTCTCGGCAGCGTGTTATGTAAATACAATTCAATATCGGCAACGTAAAAGCGTAACGTTACGCGAATAGAAAGTCACGGGAAAGAAAATATAACGAAAGCAATTAATACAACTTGCCACGGGGGAGACTATTATAACGCAGGGTAATAAAAGTTCGAGGCAGTTGTTTTTTAGCGTGCCGATAAATAGTTCCGCATTGATTCGTTTCATCCTTCGTCGTAACAGCGATAGTAGTAACAGCACCACAACAACCACCACCACCACCACCACCACCACCACCGGACCGAAGCGATCGAAAAAGAAAAGTCAGGATGCAAAATAGATAGCAAAGAAGAGAAACAGATTCGAATAGCCAGCGATCGATGACTGGCTATTTCTTGTTTAAAAAATATAAAAAAAATAGAAGGGGAGAAAAATAAAAAAAGAAATGGCTACGATACCGATGCTATTCTGAGTACTGAGTTCCCAGTCTTTCATGAGGATTTCTCGGGCAGGTCAGGATGACGGCGACGTGGGTGCACCTATAATGCAGACAGTGAGATCACACATGTAGAAAACCGTGAACATTCAGATTAATCGGGTAATCGTTGAGTATTGGCTAACTAAGGAATATTACGCTTTTGGTATATGTAGAAGCTACTTATTTAATCCTCCAATGGTGGATATAACTTGGCAATCGATAACGGACACGGGGTCCATTTCGACCCATAATACGAATCCCGTTTCGCATTGTTCTCAAAATAAGCTTTTACATTAAATTTTCATCGGGTGACAATCTAGTATTCTTATCTTCTTAAAACGACGACATTAATAAATAATGAGTGACAGAAGTACTTATTAGGTCGGTGCAAAAACTTCACTCGCTCACTGTTAAGAATATTGGGTATATGGAAATTACCAGAAAAATGGCTCGTTAGATAAAATGTCTTATCTAGCATTTGGAAATATCCGAGAAGCCTGAAGTTTTATAATTTTCTTTGTGCCGTTCTTGTAAAAAATAATAAATTAGACTTTTCTAGATCTCTACGAAGCACCCAGGGTTTCCCAACTTTACTTAAAAGGTAAAGGATCTGTGGAACTTCGAATATTTCAAAATATCTTGAAAAATGTAAAAATACTAGATAGGGCATCTCAAAAAAATATTTCGATGAAAAAAAACATGTAGGTAACATACTTTTACTTTTAATAAACACTCTGTTTCAATCTTTCTTTCGAACGAACTTTTGCACCGACGAACTTTTGCCAGGAAGGTTTTCAACGACATTCCACAATCTACATTTTCCATAATTTCAACTGGCAATAAAATAATCACAATAATATCCGCAAGAGGCGAGCGTGACGTTAGCTGGTAACCTTTTATGCTTTCGATCAGTCCCAACGGCTACCTGGCTGCAAACGGAACGCATGTTTCTCCGCGGTTGCGCAAGTAACCGGCGGTTATTCGACAGCCCCGATACCGTTCGCAGTCTGAACGCAAGAAATTACAGGGAGCCTGGCATAGATAGCACAATGTAACGAGAGCCGCGCACCCAGAGGGAAGCGAGTTCTTCTCGCGTTCGCTGGAAAGGACCGGACGTCCTGACTTTCACGCTGCGGCGGGGCGCGGTGAAATCGCCCCGCTCGAATCCACGGGCCAGGCGACCCGCGGCTCGGTCACGCTCGCTAGCATCTTCGGAAAGCGTGGAGACGAGCGAGCAGGCGTGCGTACGCGAAACAAACACGTTATGCTATCGTAAATGTAACGCGCACACTTGGCTTTTCCATATCGAGCTAGGGTTACGTAACGAACCATTCGAATCGCCGCCGTTTTCTTGCCTTGAAACCCGCACTGTCGAGAGTAATTGACAGGAGCGACGCTGCGGCTAGCCACCCTGTACATGGGGAACGATCCTTCATTGAACGTATGCACGTTGAAAGTCCTTTAAATTTAACCCCTTTCTGCTAGTTTCTGAAACTATCGTGCGAGGACCGCTGGGCCGGATTGAAAAGTTCGCGACATTTGTGTGAATTGGAAAAGATATCGGAATATTTGCGGCAAAAAATAGGATGCAATTATTCCTCTCTAATGATGTATAACTGTAAAATGTAAAATTTATTACATTTATTTATTTTTGAAAAAATTGAAGACGGTTTATTTGATACTTTCTTTAATGGCCCTTTCAGTGGTTTAAATCGCGTGCTGGGGAAACATTTCGTTTCCAAGTTATAAGGAAAAATCGTATAGTAGAGGAGAGTAGCCAAATATGTTTCGTTTTAAGTGAAGAGCAGTCTTTTGCAATAAAAAATAATCTTTTATTAGTAGTAATTAATGTAAATAATCTATTAAAAAATAACTCTGAATGCAGTGTGATGTGGGGCTAAACTTTATCAAACAGCCTTATCGTGTATTAAGTTGTCAGATATCTCTGTGAAATTATTTACTTGTGCCAACGCTACGATGCTTCGTGACAATCTGATCATTGACCATGAGAATGGAGATTTGATAGGAAATTTTGGTATAATATCATCTTTATCGTGTACTAGTTTTTGTCGTTTAAGTTTGTAGGCTGTTTAACAGCTTTTTGGGCAGATTACCACTGAGATACTCTGTTATTCTAATTGTAAAGCCTGAACTGTACCGTAACGGTTTAATCGAGTTCTATCGAGGCTAACCCGAGTTACGAAACTCCGGGGCGATTCGTTTCTCCGTGATTTTCAAATACCGGCGACACATAGCTCCCTCGAATGACGGACCGAGGAGAGTGCAAAACAATTTTCAAGCTACTAAATCGAAGAGCACGAGAGAGCCTGGCACGTGTCGCGAAATTTAAAAATACACCGAGACATCTTTCGTATTTTCAGAGGTCCGTCCGCGCGTAAAAGCCGTCGCGCCATTGCTTTCTGGAAACTGTCACGAGCCGCGCGATTCATCGAGCCGGAGAGAATTTAGATACAAGTAAGACGATACAAAGCGTGGATATAAGTGAATAAAGTAATCCCGGCTCCGCGCGAGGCGAGAGTAACAGAAACAATCATTTCAGCAGAGAACTCTATTTATCAAATTATAAAAATTATCCACAGCTTGGTCGCTTGAAGAGGAATTTCTGGGAACCCTTTGGAATGCTATTTTCACGATGTTAATAAAATCGCCCATCGAGCAGACGAATTAAAACTGAAAATTTCGAATACTTATTTCAGCACGGTATTCCGACGCGAGAGGTTTGTTTTCACCCGGTCCTAAAAAATCCTATTAAAAAACATTCCACGAGTAAAACGCATTCGCGCGGCACACGGCGTACATGGAATCGTTAAAATTTTTTTATACCCTCCCCAGTTATTATTTCAGCGCGCCTGATATTGTTTTGCAAATTCGAAATCTGTTACGCGCCTCTGTAAGTATTTAAAACTGAATAACCCCTCTATCGAATGCACCCACGCATTTTCCATTCGTACGAAGTATTCGCGCCTCGCAATTTATGGGGGAAAAGAAAACGGAAGCTCTATAAGAAGCGTAGTGCCGACGATGTTAAAAATGTGGAACGCAAGCAGCTCGCCTTGTAAAAGGAGTAATACAGAATGTTAACGGATAACTATCCTGCGTTTTCTATTTTATTTCGCCTATAGCCGTAGGTATGTGTCCTTTTGCCCCATCTCTTTTTTGTCTGCTAAAAAAATCATCGACAAGGCGAGCTTCCGGGTATAAAGCTGAGTATCCACGAAAGAATGCCAAGTCTCGAGGAACGCTCTTCTCTACGCGGAAAGGAATCTCGAGGGTGAACCGAGCCTCGGGCATCATCGAGACATCGAGAACGATGCCCCGGGCATCAGGAAGCTGCGCGTACACCGGCGTGATCTACTCGCAAAGGTGAATCTAGATAAGACTCCCGGAAAATTGCTGCAACGCAGAAACATTACAATTTATTATCCCCGCGTTGCGATCGCTTTAAGAGCCCCGTCGCCTGAATTCTAAATCATAGCCACCACAGATGCAAATCTCTTTAATTCACCTGCACCGAGGTTGTCTGAATTTAATAACCCGCGTGGATTTCAATTTCCACTAGAAAAAAAATAATAAAACAACAGGGAGTTCAAACGGGAGTTCAGTCAACGATAAATTTCAGTTACGCGAAGGATTCAATTTTCAAGAGATTTTTAAAATTCTAAACGTGACGTTGGAACATCCGCGATGGCCCTCGCAAAATTACAGGTAGGTATCTACTTTTATCTTCAAATTTGGTATACTCAGTTATTCCTAAATCGAATTGCCATTTACTGGATAATTACTAATGACAGTAATTCAATTTTCAAATCCCTAGCAACGTCACAGTTAAATTTCCATCGCAAAGGCCATTCTCGTTTAATCAACTGAGCAAATGGTCGACCTGCCAATTAATTATTAACAGAAGTACCTATCTTTGCCCGTTCGGACAGGCGAGGTACCGTGCGTACTTCGTATCTCTTTTATCGATGTCACTTGATCCCAAGCCACGAGCTATACGCGCAACAAGCATCTCAGACTATTTGTTGAGAACTGAAAGAGCATCGAAATAACGAAGGTGCTCGATGAATCGTGGCTATAAATGTTACATCCGAGTGATTCCAGAATGCGCTTTCCCGCCGGGCCGCGTGTAACGCTTGTATGTATGCCAGCGAGAGATGCGAACACTCGTTGCGCGCGGTGTAATTCAAACGTCTCTCAATGCGCTACCAGCGCAGAAGTCGAGAAGCGTTACGCTGCTTGAACACGACCTCCATTAGCCTTCTTGATCAGCGTGCTAATTGGTTGACTTCGGTGAACGAGCAGTACGCGATGGGCTCTGTTCGCCCTTTTTCCTTCCTCCTCCGCGACCTTTCGATCCCGAAGCGCTACGGGCCTGCAACCTGACGGGCCACGGCTGCAATTTCCTACCGAGTCCCTTGTACGAGCTGCGCAACGACTCAGCGACGAGTGTTGCGAGTAAATTGACGAGCAACGCGAATAGTTAAATATTACTTTTAATTATTCTGTCATTAAGAACTGGCGAGGGACGATCGGTAATTGACTCGCGCCGATTTCGATAAAACTCTGCACAATTGTTGGTTGGTATTTGGTTGGTACTTTTACACTGCTATACGTCGTTGGGTGCAGAATAAAAAGAAGCCTCTATTTGTATGAAAGAAAATAAAGATTTGTGGAAAAAGAAGGGAGATTTAATTTTCATAAAAAGAAATTATTTCTTCAGGAACGGTACGTCGTTTATTTAAATCTTTCTTCGATATCTTTTTTAATTTAGGATTTATAAGCGTATAAATAAAAGAGGTAGTTCCTCCCTTAGTACGAAAGTAGTAGCATCCAAATATGGCAAAGTTATTAAATTGCAAGCAACCAATAATTGTGCAAAGTTTCGTAGGTTGCTCAAATAATTATTAAGTAGATTATCTCATACAGTAATGCAGTGTTTCTGAGCGCTGAGTTTAAAACAGTAGAACTCGTTGCGATCGTCACTTATCTGTTTGGTATATTGTACTAACGTAAAAGAGAGGAACCTTCGGAGAATGTTGTATCAAAAGTTCACGAGTGTGCATCGAGTATTGCAGTTATTACAAACGTTTGAAATGGACGTGGCGAAAGAGTATATTCGATATCTTATGTTATACGAGTTTAATAAAGGAAATAATGTAACTGTAGTGGTTAGAAACAAATCTGAAGCATATGGACAGATTATTTATTACTGCAAGCCTGTGTCAAAGATGGTTTAAAAAATGAACAAAATTCAATAGTAACTATGTAACAATTAACCTGAAACACGTTGGAAAGGCTTGCAAATTCGCACAATGAAATGACAATATTTAGAAAGATGAATACCTTAGTATAAACATTATGAATCACAGATATCTTGTTAGACAAACTTAAAGCAACGAATCGCTGGGTGAAATTAATTTATAGAATTATTTTCTCTGTTAAACGTGACCCTAAAGCTACAAGTACTTCTCAAATTACCATAAAAATTGATCGGACAGAAACCAGATAATTCAACAGTAGGGTGTAAAAGAAGAGCGAAGTAAATCTCTCAATTTAATGACAAGCTGGCTAGCAGAAAGTACTTACGCAAAAGTGAAATGTTTCAAATTAATATCTAGATTACAAATACCATATCACCGTCCAGGCTCAATGGCGTATAAAATCCACGGTGCCCTCGCACTCCGATAATTCTTCCGAGCGGATCGCACAATGGGACATTATTCCTCGTTTTCTATAATTTAAACAGCTCGGACGAAATGATGTTGATACGAGATTGATGACAATGGATTACCAGCGCACAATTAACATGGCTGAGATATCCGTTTGATTTTACGCGATCCCACCCCTGCAGGTAACCAACCACCCCCTTGCCCACCTTGACGAGCCTGCCGGTTCGCCACTTCATCGCGATAATCCACCTCCCTCCTCCCCGGCAGCGCCGCGCAGATGGAAAGGCCGCATTTAATTTGCAAATGCAGATTGCTTTTCATTTTAATATAAATTGTTCGAAACAGAGCCAGTAATTTTGCTATGGTCCCGTCGCTTTGAAAATGCTGCCGTTCTTTACCCTCCCGCGGCAAGCACCCCCTTCGCCCTTTGCGCATCTGCCCACCCCTCGATATCGCAATTTTTTCTCCCGCTTGCTCCCCGCCTAACTCTGTTTCCCGTTCAACTCGATTCGACGAAAGAAGTTTGATTGCTCCTTAACCGAATGGAGAATAGAGAGGAACTGGGCTACCGCGCCCCGCCGAATTCGTAAATCGAGCGTTGAAAGTTCCACGCGTGACTAAGCATCACTCGCACGATAACACACCGCCATTCTCGTAATTGCGCGAAGTCCCTCCGCACGCGCGTAATTTCGATAACGCAACTATCGCTGTCAGAATTCGCCGGCAGCAGGGTCGTACGTGGGAAATCGAATAAACTGTTACAAGGTGTGCCGCTGGATGAAAACAGGTTTATGGTAGTATTAATTGGCGCAGCGTCGCTGTTGGACGCAACGCGGGGGATTAACATTTTAATGTTGCTCGAAATCATTGCGCTCGAGCGTGATTACATATAAATAGCCCTTCGTAATGCAACGAACAATAATTCCCCGTGATCCGTAGCATTGCTTTGGTGGCTAATGATTGCCGTGATTAATTTGAACAATGACAAATTAATAAATTATCTTCGAGGGCTCGGGTGGTAATACAAGTGCGACGTTGAGTTTTCTAAATTAGACGCGATGTGTGAAAGTGCCAGGGCATTTTCCACTTTTGTGGGTAATAGAAAGAGTATAAAGAAAAATAGTTGCCTAATCAATTACAATATTCGTAAAAAACAGTTACATAAAATGAAATATGTAGGTAAGACGTACATAGGTACCTTTTTTTTTAAATCTCAAAAAAAAAGTATCTCTAAGCAACGTAAACACTTTTATTGATTTTAATTTTCTCTTTCCACCGATTCTGCCGCCCCCAAACTTACTGCTGCGGGCAGTTGCCTGGCTTGCGCCTTCCTATTTAGATCGGGCCCTGTGACGTAGAGTAATAACTACATCATTAAGCCGTGAAACATTCTGATTTCTGATACACAATTTGAATGATCGTACCTACTCAGGAAAACCTGGGGCAATCGCGTGGCAGGCGATGTATCATGCGATGCAAGTCGTCCGCAGGTTCTTCTTTCCCGAAACGAACATTGAACAGATTAGTCGCCGTTGCAGGATAAATGAAATTCACCTTATCATCCCCACTGAAATCGAGATGCATGCGATAGAACGCTGCGTGCACTCGCCGCGGCGAGCAAACAAAACGAATACGTTCCGGGTTCCGTCTGTTGTCGAGCATTCAAATCTCCCGCTACGCGTGCACACGTTTTACATTACGCTTGCTTTTCGTTCGTTCCACGCGAGCGGGGAACGACGCCCGTAACAAAGCGCGGCTATAAAAAGCACTTTGATGGAACGATTCGATTGCCACAGAGATCAATTACTCATGCCCCCTTTTCTAATCCGACATTCGCATAATAAAAAGGAATCGCCTAAGCAGTTCAGAAACAAAAAAACGCTAAATGCAAGTTCGATCTTCAAACGTTTTCACCTTCTAACTGCTAATCTTTAAAAGATTCTTGGGTAGACAGAGGTTAACTACTCGCAACAGCTCCGAAATATGTACCGTCGAATGGGGTGAATCCTCAGGCAAAGTGCCTTGGATAGCTTTAATTGCCTACTTCAAGACGTATTTTCTCTTAGAATAATACCATTTGTGCAATAGGTGCTGAAGGAATTTCTTTTAAAATCTAGTGTTTTGTGGTCAAAGTTGGCACTGACTACTATTAAAGTCTCCTAAAACTCATGAGCTTGGGAGCACTTCGACAGAACCCGGCTAAAGAACAATCTATAAGCAGCAGTGCTGAAGAAATTTCACTGATAGAGATATTCGTGGGAACAGTCACATCGACTGCGCGCCTTTTACAGATATAATGCTGCGTCAGTCAGAGGAGCAATTCCTAGAAATGACCTTAGGCCGGGCCCAGCTATTCGACCCTATGACCATGTTGCGCCTAAAACGTAACGTCATGCAACCTCCTTCTTTGCGCTCAACCAAGCTCAGAGGATGCAGACGGAATAATCCACCGCTTGCGTTATCCTACGATCCTACAATTCGGCTACCCAGATTGCCGACTCTTAAATCTACTGCTCGAAGACCAGCGGCCGACAGCGAATACCGACGCAGAAACTTGCAAGTACATCAGAGCCAAGCCACAGGACACCCCGAGACACAGCAGAAATCCTATGACTCGCTGGAATCATGCAATTATGTTAATTACCCGAGGCATTGCTCGCGGCTGATATTCCAGCATCGCAGACCCCGTTACGTTACGCGAAGGGGATAGGCGGCGTTGAGGGAGGGGCGAAATTAGAAGGGAGGCGATCGTTCGGGGAAGATCGCGAAAGCATTCGCAGTTACGAATATCTCGTGGTCCATTCAAGGGTGCATAACAGCGGCAAGTGAATTTGGCCGTTCGGCCGTTTGGCCGCAAGAGCGGAGATGCTCGGCTTGTAAACGATGCATGACAACGTTCGGCTGCACCGACTCAAGAGTATTCCCTATCCAACCCTTGGCCCCTCGGAACCCCTCTCTTCTCTATATCTTCCTATTCAATCACATGTATACGCGGACAGAACGACGGGGGTTGGGGGTTCAGGGGGAGGGACGGGGAGAGAGAGAGAGAGAGAGAGGTAACAAGAGATAGGGAGAGATAGAGAGAGGTCTAGAGGCAGAGAAAGAGAGAGGGAGAGAGACGAGAGGAGTAGCAGCCGAATTCCTAGCATACCGCGGGGCCAACTGGTTAGCAAGCGATTTACGATATTGTAAACCGATGCGACGGCGGCGGCCGTGCCCACCGCCGAACCTCAATCTAATAGTGGCGACTTCGACCTCCAATGCCAAAGGCACGTCGCCCGACGGTAACATTGTTGAGACCGCTTTTACTTCCGCACGGTCGGCGCCGGTCCACCCGTCAGCGGCCTAACGAGTTTGCCATGCTCACGGTGATCGCGGCCCCGTCCGCGTCGTCCGCCCCGCGAGAAACTCCCATTGGCTTCGAAAGAAAGAGGTAGACGAAACTCGGGCGGACCAGGGAGGCCCGGCTACCAAATACCTGGGAACACTTGGACACGGATGAAACGGAAATGGTCCGTGTAGCGTGGATAGCGGTTACGCGAGGGCTCTCTCGTTGCTCTAAATAGGGGAAGCATTAAAGCGTTACGTTACAGTGGCGGGTGGTCCTTCTTCGAATGTAATTGTAGTCCCTAAGTGACGTTTAGTGACCAAGGCTTTCCGCGATGCCATGGCGTCATTGCCATGGTAGCGAAACGGTGTGAGGCTGTTTCGAGGGGGTGTCATTCCAATCCCGAAGCCTCGGACTGCGGATCAATTTTGCGGCGGTGCGTTTCAGCAATCAGAAAACGAGTCGATCGCGTTTACGGACACGTCGCGATTAAATCTGCGTTCTTATTCAGATGGGGGCGAAATTGGAGATGAAGAAAGGAAGCTCCGGCGATGGGACTCGAACCCAAGATCTGCGACTACTGGTGCCTACTGGGCCAGTCGCGTTACCAATTCCCTCAACGTCACACTGTGGAACAAACTGCACTTTTTGTGTCAAGATCGTCAAGCTTTTGATAGAAATAAGACGGAGGGATGAATCTTTCTAGAGGTTAAAGCTAAGATGTTGCAGAAGAACGGAAAAATATTAAAAAAAAGTATGATAAACAAGTTTTACCCTTGAAAATGTAAATTATAATGCGTGGCTGAAGTTCTTCTTTGATTTGTTATACATCGTTTCCTATAGATTTTGGCCCGCTGAATTCAAATCTTGGCCCCTGTGCCGTTATCCGCGAGGCATCTCGCCCATCCGTTGGTCACCGACAAGAAGCACATTTGAAACGCGCTTGTGAGCCGCGACAGGAGCAGGTTCGCCTTTATGCAGCGAATAATTAGAGGCGGCAAGTGTAAGCGAGCTGCGTGGCGGGGGGAAAAGCGAGAAAGACAAGCCGGGGGCTGGTACAAAAGGGAGAAACAGAAGCAGAGCGGGGGCGCAGAGCCGCGGGCCAGAGCCTCGGCATAGGGAAGAGAGAGACGCGTTGCGAACGGTAATCTAGTTGCAAACATAGCTCGGGGTTGGAGCTGGAGCAACCACGCGGAATAATGACACGTAATCGCGAAACTCCCGCGGGCTCGCGCAGGCACACGTAAGCGGGCGCGTGCGTGCACGCGTGGCCGCCTACGTACGTGCATTGCCCATATGCGTCTGTGTGGGCCCGCGTGTGTGTGTGACGGCAGGAGCAAACACTAGCCAGAAGTCGATGTAGAACAAGGGGAAGCTCGCCTGTGTCATTTAACGCGCGCGTTTGCGATCGGCGCAACACAATGTAACTCCCGGTGCTCAACAACCCCTAATTTTCGCCACTGTTGTAGTTTCAACGATACTCTCTGTTCGAACGGGGACGTACCGCCGCTAATTAGAGTTTAATAATGACCCGATCGCGCGTCAGCATTAAACAATAAATTAAAGTTGAAAGGGGCACGTTAAGTCTATAGAGTGATTTGCGACTGAAGAGCGTTGGCTGCTTGCTACGCACTGCTTCGAACAGCTCTCGAGGGTAGTAAATTAGAAATTGATGGGGAGCACTTTTATGCTGAGAATCAGCTTTAAAGAATGTCACCATTTTATGGTCATGCGTAGCTGTTAATTATTTAAAAAATTTGATTGTGGCTTGTAATTGATGAGGAGCATGGTAGATAACTTACATCTGGAGGACTTTGGGTAAGTACAGTAGGATGGAAAGGTTTGTTCCGAAACCTCTAATAAGATTCATGAGATATTCCCATCGGTTCTTGAAAATGTCCACGTCAATGGACTTAAAGTAAGTAATTAACAACGGTACAAGGCGAATTAACGGCTACTAATATATTTTTAATGCCTTTAATGCTAGTTACTAAGTGCTAGACGCTAATGTTCCTTTTCAGCTGGACCCTATCAAAGTGCTCGCGACTGGCCTGCAGCCGTGGACTTCTTCAGGGGTCCCCACTGTGCTCGATTACTCTGGTGTGTTCCACGTCACAAAAATACGTTCCTCGCTACTATTTATGTAAATATGGAGGATTCGGAAGGCAATCAATTTAAGTCCAACTTTCCCTGAAAATGAGTTACGTAGTTGAGAAACCTCTTTATTGTTAAAACTTTCAGTTAATAAATTAATTAAGTCGCTACTTTCGTAAGTAAGCAATAAATGGCGGTACTTATATCGATCACGGATTTATTACCCAAAATTATTCAGAGGACAAACTGGGTAAATCTCGGTTTTAATGCTAAGGGACTTACAGTGATTGGCTTCTGAACCCTCCATCGATTCCTCTGACGAATTCGAACCTCGCGTTCCCTTCTCATTCCATTACTCACACTCAGAACAAAAGCTTTCAGCTAAAGCAATTCACGAATGACTCCAAAGATAGCAAAAACGTCACGAAACACGTTTGCGTAAGTCCGCATCGCTGATGCCACGATTCGTAACAGGTGGCGCAAAAGTCATCAACCAATGTCAATAGCGCCTAATTTTTTAAGTTCATGTAGAAGAGACTCGCGAAGTTTATTGTCTATAAAGATGAATAAGTATACCCTCCAAGAACGCGGGAAAATTGCGTCGATGTTTTTACGTAGCAATTCGTCGGTGGCCTTACACAACGTAAATTTAGGCGAATGTTTAAAGACTTCTTTCTTCGGAGCCATTTGAAGGCATTGGTTTACGAGAAAAGCCCGCACACTTTACAACAATTAAAGGACAATACTCAACGCGAAATCGAAAATCTAACCCCACAAATTCTTCCTAATCCCATGTAAAATGGAACAAAGAATCCCCAAATTTGCACGAATTCGAAAGGCGGTGATTCGTTGGATATTATCTTTGGAACTTAATGTCATAAAATTGCTAAGTCACAATAAATTGTAGCACAAAAAAAAACCCCACGCTGTTTCATTTCAACCGAAAGTTATAAACTAAAAAAAATCGGATGGTGACTTTTGCGCCAGCGTTTACAAACGTAACATAAGTCGACGTCGTGGCACGATGTACTATCTTCCGCTAAGGTGATACAGTTCGCGCGCATCGGGGCCCCACGAGGAGGCGTGCCATTCAAGGAAATCCGCGGCGTGGTAAACAGCGGTCGTTTAACGAAAGAAACGTGCGCGAAGGCCCGAAAGAACATTGACGGGCGCAATTAGCGCAGAGGTAAGTGAGCGAGCGCGCACGATAGCACCGCCGTAAAATTCCATTCGGCGATCCTGTCCCACCCCCAAAAACGGATTTCCCTCGAAATAACTGTTAACGTTACGAATTGCATCCCCGGCATGCAGCGCGCTGCACGTGCGGCCTCGGGAAATTTCGACTGCAAAGCTACCCGTGTACGCGCATCCCTCTCGCCTCGAATGCCTCGTCCTCCTCGCTCCCCTTTCACCGTCCACCCCCTGTCCCGCCGTTCTCTGTCTCTCGTCCCGCTCCCGACATCCCTCTGCCTCCTCGCTAGCGCTCGTGTACGTTGCGAACACGTCAGGACCGCCGAGAGAGACCGTTCCCCCAGCTCCCGGTGCACTCCCCCGCCCCCACCCAACCCCCAGCCCTCGTTGCACACTCGACAGTCGAGTGCGCACACCTGCAGCTCGCGTGCAGTTACATTTTTGCGGTTGACGCAACCATTCTGTTCATCGTCCGCGTAAATATGCGCGTGATTACTTTTAATTCCCTCTATTTGTCGGCCGTGTCCATTGCGCCCTTCTATCTTTTCCCGTTTCCCGCACCCCCGCTCGGTTTCGCGCGTCCCCGCCGCGTATACCTATGCACGCATCCGTCCTCCGCGCGGCTGTCTTTCCATCGCTAAACGCCCGTCCGATCGCCAGTTAACCGTGTGACCTGTCGCGGCACCGATGAACCCCCTCGTTCGTTACTTGCAGCCCGTTCGAATTCATTCACGCCATTATGCGCGGACATCTCCGTAACGCGTGTTTAAAATCTGCAATTTTAACAGCGCCGTGATGTTTGCTTAGTAAAGTAAATGGCTTCGGAACGAGGCTTCAAATGTGGGTACAAGTTTAATTATAAATGGCGAGTGTGCTTTGAAAATACATATGCCCATTTGTAGAGAAACTTTTCCCAATCCGATTTTCCCACGGAAACCTTTCAAACTCGGGTCCGTGAATTTGCCACCCCCAAGTGCAAGTTTTATTGACAAAGGAACAAGCTTAGCTTGGCCTGTCCGCCTAAAATTTTCGTTTGACCGACTTTCAAAAGGTGAACAATCATATCCCACATAAAAAAATATTCATGGGGGTGCTGATAACAAATTTGTTAATTAAGTCAGAACTTTATTTTGAAAGGTGGACAAGTGAAAAATTTGATTGGAAAAACGTGGACAAAGGAAGCCTGTCTCATTTTTATAAAAAATTGCACTTGGGGGTGCGAAATTTACAGACCTTCCAAACTCGCTAAAATTTCGCGGATCCCGCATCCTCGGCAGGTTTTTTATTTTGTTTTGTTAATACAGCGCGCTCGCGACTCCGCGCCGTTTCAAATTTTGCATAATTTACAGATTTCTTTAATATTTAAATTTCGTTACCGTAAACTGGGGTGACTTTGCCCGCCCGGGGTGACATTGCCCACTTTTCGGAAAGGCTTTATTTTATTTTATTGTGAAGTAATCAGAACATTTAGTGTTTTGTAATTGATAGCAATAATTTTCTCCAAGGTCAAACGAAAAAAAAATTAGCGAATTCGATCGTATGGTAATTTTTCAGTCAGAGTAAAAAAGTGGGCAATGTCACCCCGGCGGGCAAAGTCACCCCAGTTTACGGTATAAGATAACTTTTCGCGGGACACCCAAGTTCTATGATACGCCAATTTAAAAACTCTGTTATAGTGGGGCACTGATTTACTCAAAAGTACAAATGTACAGTGCGAAAATTGCTTAAAAAAAATTTGTAGCTCGGTCTTCTGCCACTCAATATAAGAAGCTTCCATCGAATGAATCGCGAAGTTTTCATTCAAGCAACAAATCAGCCTGCACTCTGTTCGACGCGAAACAAATGCGTGCGCCTCGGTTCGTTGAACCGACTATACCGCGTTTAACAGGTATCGGGAGCAGAGATCAAAGAGCGCGGCTCGCGGGGAGGCACGGGCCCCGAGGTACGACAATGAACCTTTCGGTTTTCACGATCGCAGAAAGCGGCACGGCCTCGTAAATTTTCGTCGTCGCATCGGGCCTCGATAATTAAGGCGAAGCGCCGTTAAAGACGCCGGGTCCCTGTTTCGGAACTTGGCCGGCGGCCAAGGAAAGAAAGACGCGATGCCAGGAACACGTGCGTGAAGTTGCCTAACCCGTGAATCACGCCCTCGAAGCGGCTTTACGCGGCTGAATTTGTGGAGCCGCGGGGCGTCTTCGCGCGACAGAGCCAGCCAAATGTTGGTCTCGGAAGCGGCTTCTCTCGAGAATAATTTTCTCGCTTCCGAGAAGCCCTACAACGACGTTCCTGTCGCACCAGACCCTCGCGATTATCCTATATGTATTTAAATAAACCGAGAGCAACCGTATCTGCCGGATCGGCGTTTTCCAAACTGTGGACAGAGGCTCATTGATGAGTGAACTTTTTTAACCCCTTCGTTGACACTCTGGGTGTGAGCCACCCATAAGCTGATTATGACGCTCTGTACCTCTTCCAATATGTACGTGGATTCTACGTAGAATATCGTGGATATTCGTGGAATATCTCTGTTTTTTCAATTACAGAAATAGCCTACCTTCTATATGCAAAATAAATACCTTTTCCAAAAGCCGACTTAAAAGCTTTTTTTTATCGAGGAAATATTATATCTGAAAAAGAACTCTGTAGATTTTTAGCTTCTAATATTGAAATTTGTAGAAGTTACAATTTTTTAATGATTTTCTTCGGTTCTTTCAACATGTAATCTAGAATCTTTTTGCAAAAATTGTGATAAAATTTCAATCAAAAAACCATTGGAATACGTTCTAGAGACCTTGAAAATGGCCCATGATTTTTGCTCATAACGATTGGATTCTTTAGATGCGAATGGCAGCCGTTGAAAAATTGTTCTGGGTGCGTGCCACCCACTATGTCAAAGTTGATGACAAAAAAGAGACGTGTGAACGAAGGATTAATGAAACAGGATACTTAGATGTCAGAGCGGACCTCGCATCGCATCGCCTCAAAGCGGTTCGCGTTTGATTTCATTCTGGTTTTGCGCGAGCGCTCGAATCTGAATATAAAAACAAATGGACGCTATGATTGCAAAAATATTTACACCTCCCAGCGCGCCAAGTGAGTGAGGAAAGTTTGTGCAGTGATTTACGTGGCAGCGATTTGGAATTCCGTTATCGTGAGTTGCGGATAAAAATGTGCGAACACAATGTACTAGTGTGCAGCAATTTGTGTAGCTTCATTCTTCCAAGCGTGATTATTAAGCTAACACAGCATATTCATACATACGAGCTACATGCTGGAACGATAATCGGTTGGCGGTTCGGGGGGTGTAACGCAAGATGATAAATTGCAGCTCGGAAAACAATGCTAACAGTAACATGAAAAAGGAAACGATTACGTTGAGTGGAACGCTACGAAGATTGCATAGCTACACCGATAATATGAATCTATGAGGTGCAGGTAATAAAATGATACCCTGCTTTATTCCCTTGGATGATTTCCATGGATTTCTATCGTTTAGGCAAGTATGTAGACAGAAGAGGCGATTATGTTGAAAAATAGAGAATTAAGTAAGCGATTCACTTTAACTTGATCGTATTAAAAAATCATAAATACCGAGGAATGTGATTTACTGACTTCCCCTCGAAATCAAATAGGGGAAACAGGGAAAAGCGAAATGGTGAGGCAAAGTGAAATATTGTTTTGTATATAATATTATAGTAGTGTTATGTAGTGGGTATTCTAGTAGGTATGTGACAAAAGGGTGCCATTATCTTTATGAGATTGCTTGTTGCGGACGTAAAGTGTTTAAAGATTTTATTATAAATTTCATAAATTTTATGCAAGCAATCGCCATTTCTAAAGTCAGATAAATAATGTCATTTGTATAGGTGTTATTCTTCTCGCATATTATCATTCAGATTATATGAAAGTAAATTAAATTAGTTTTATTTCAGTAAATTAACAACCATTGTAGCCCATAAATTGTACGTGAAATTCATACATTTCTCTTTCACTGAACAGGGAGGTAAAGTGACAGAGGCCGGGTGAAATTTTCACTCAGAACCGTCAATTTTCATTCAATCAGAGCACGAATAAATTGTTTCGTTCTGTTCCTACATTTTTATCCAGTTTTTAGCGTATTATCTCTCTCCAATTCTAGATATTCTGAAATTCAAGTCTCTTTGTTAAATTTTTTCATAAAAAAAGTCGGAACACACTTTTATGAGCTCGTATTCAATAAAAATACTTGATTTTCCCTGACTATTGGATTTTTTCTTATTGGATTGACAAATCCCAGAAGATTTTTCGAACAGATAATTGATGAAATCCCAAAGTGGCAGAGCTGTTGTGTTGTGGATTTCAGAAACCCAAAGTGTCTAAACAAAGCAATGTAAATGCTACAAAAAATAAGCGACCAAATGCAATGCAACGAAATTTAAGCTGTTTCACAAAGCAACGCGGGTGAACTGCGCGCATCGCAGATGAATAGAATAATCCGTTTGATACCGCGCGACTGCTAGGTCCGCGATATATAATCGCGAAATTTCGCATGCCCGCGACCGTCGCGTTAAATCCGTTCCCCGACGGGGGATCGATGCAGTGAAATTACCGATAAATGATCGAATCGAATTCAAACGCGAAATCGGTTGAATTACTGGTGCCGATAAACGCGGCAGAGACCTCTATCGCGTCTCGTATAACGGTACACGGCCATTGCAATAGAAGCGGAAGTTGCCCGAGAGATTTTATCTTCCACTTCATAAACGAGGCGGCGCGGCTCGAGCTTCCTCGGCCATAGTAAGCGCCCATTTATACAGGGTGGTCCATCCAACTGGAACCGCTCAAACGAGCCTGCAAATACGATGCTCAGAACGACTAAGTGGTCACGTCTCTAAGCAGATTCAGATAGTAATCTCGTATAATTTAAGAACTAGAAAATTCCCTGGAGTTTTCTCGCAAGCCGTGTTTCGCGTCGCCCTCGAGGCAAGGAAGCTTGTTATTTATTTAAATATTAACACACTTAGGGGGCGGCGCTGATAAGGAACGAGGGACGAGCGAGCGGCTCAAAGGTCGAGGATGAAGGCCCTTCGAACGGAACGGCAGAATCGCAGATCAAAGGGAGCTCCCTTGATTCTTTGGACACTGTTCGCGTGAAAGCTTCTACTTAGCCACCCATGTAAGCACGCACTTACGACGCTTCTTTTCCTACCAAGGTGTTTCTCTCCTTTCTATCTCTCTCCCTCTCTCTCTTTCTCTGACGAGCTTCTTCGGGTGGAAAATCCACGGTGTCGCGGTTTATCTTATTCACGGTGAAATTTAAATCCAATCGGAGGGGGTCCCCGCTATAGACGAGGGTTGCCGCCGTCCGTTTCCGTCTTCCGCGAGGGAGCTATCCTCGCGTGGGAAGTCCGCAAGGTGAGCAGATTGTCGGTCGGCTATCGGAAATATTTTCCAGCTCCGAGAATTTATCGGGCGTCTGCCCGGAAATATTTGAAAATTCCTTCGACGCTGACGGGCATAGAAGAGAGTGGTCGCGAGAGGCGGCCGAGAAGGCGCTTCCTATCTACGATATTCTTCACACCTTAATTAATATCGTGACGGGCGAGATTTTCAACGGCTGCGACACGATTAACCCGTAAGTGTCAACTGAACGAAATTCATCGCGACTGGCTGACACCTACTTTCCAATTTCTAATAAACGGCTGCAACTGAAAGCTCCATCGAGAAACACTATTAGCATATTATGCAATTGATGCGAAGGATTCTCGTCGAATACGAAGACGATTTTATAATAGTATCGCATCTGGATTCCAAATATTCTTCCATTCTGTTTTGCACTTGCGCTTCCCACTCGCCCTTTCGAAATTTCAAATACAAACTCACCCGGACTTTTATTCGGCTGGATCTTAAATTATTTCTCAATTACTAAGCACGAAATTTATGAAGCGACTTACTCGTTGGAACTTCCAACTGTAAGTAGAAAAATGTGTATTGTTTTTCATCCAACAGGCTCGAAGAGAATCGTAGAGTGGAAGTTTCGACGGAATCCCGAACGCAGCTTTCCAGCAAACATTAACTTCAGCGTGGGTGTACGATAGTCGAAATGTTTCTCGGAATTCGCGTGCTGTTGGCTGGCCTACAGCGCGTAATAAATAAATAAAGTAAATCCTCTCGATAGATACCAAGAATCGGATAAAAGTTGCGAGCGTATCGTTCGTGGCGTACGGACGAAAGCCGCGGGAAGTAGTAAATTATAAGGAACAATAGCCTTAAACGTTCTGAAGGTGCGATAAGATTCAGGGAGCCTGTTGAATCACGTCGTCCACACTCTGATTGTCCGTATGCCGCCTAAAGATACGGTTACACGAAAAAGCTGCGAGCCATTTTAATGGCGGATTGAATTGGTAACGCAGTGGAAACGAAGAGCGAGAAGGATTCGATAAATAATAGAATCGTACGCGTATCACCCTCGATAATGCAGAATGTTTCGTTACTAAACGCGTACTAAATATATCGCAAGCAAATTCGACACACTAAAATAAGAGAACATTAATTTAAGGGGGGACGACAGGGTAATTGTCCGAAAAGTAAAGGTAACTTTGGGAATTTATTAAGAGTAAACTGCTTAAAGAATCTTTTTGAAACTTTCAGGACTTTTTATTGAACTTTTTAAGTTATACGAACTTTTTTTTTAAATTGATTTGATGAAGATTTATAAACTTTACAGGATCAGTAACTTAGTGCAGCAAAAAACCAGTGCTCTAAAATCAAAAAACTAAAAAGTTTTAGAGACTGTATGCGCGTAGTTATGGCACAGATTTTGAAAATTTTGAAAATTAACAAAGTGGCGAATCTCTGAAGAATATGGTGAAATTTTGTTAGAAAATTAACCTCGCCATTTCGTTATTAAAGTTTACTTTAACTAAATTAAAAAAAATCGTATAACTTAAATTTTCAATAAAAAGTCCTGAAAGTCCTGAAAATTAAAGATACCTTTAATTTTCTATTGTTCTCCTTTAAATAATGGTCCCATCTTTTACTTTCTTCTGAGTTCTATGCTTTCGTACGTTTTATCGTCAGAAGAATCTGTTTTCAGAGAAATTACTTAAAGCGAGCAACTTGTGCAGCCGTGTAAATGCAATTAAAATTTCTTGGAGTAATAGTATTTATTACAAACGGGTACCTAATCTCGGAGATGACACGCAAGTGACGATGAAATGTTAGACGTAAGTAATTTCGTGGCGTTAGGTCTGCTACATTTTACGTTAGTCAAGTTGGGAGTAAGATCAGGCAGGACTTATATTTCCATCACCCTCTTTGTGTATTATTTTGCTGTGCCGAATTTACCCCCAAATGCCTGCTAACACCGAAACACCCTGTACGAGGTGGCGCAATAGATTACGACCCTTCACCCTCGGCAGTGCTCCTCTTTTGATGGGGACGTTTGCAGCCCTTATTGCGAAGACCATGAGTTTATTGCGAACGATTGTGTGCCTCGTTCAGGTCCCCGTCGATTTATGGGGATATATAAGCACATACCACGAGCAAATTTTCCCGTAACGGCAACGCCTGCAGTCGTCCCTGTTTCGTCACTTTCTTGCAAACAAACGGGAGCGGAAAGTGGGCGATAGTAACCATAAGGGTGGAAACTTGCTAAAATTTGACAAAAAGAATTTTCCTTCGTGCAATATTAAGGTTGACGAAGTCTAACATTATCCGATTTTGAGCTTTTGAAAATTCTAACTGTTTTACTGCGGTTGAATTTAGTAGAATTAATTACGGTAGATGGAACTGTTAAAAAAATGCGCGTCGAAGAGGATTCGAACGGAAGGAGACATTTTTTAGAGTAGCATGATTTATAATGTAAATCCCGTTGCCTGGGAATAAATTATTCTCGCATTAGGCGCGAAAGAATAAGATGTTTGTGCGCGAAGAAGCTCGGAAGAATCGTCTTTATTTAAATATGAATGCCATTTCAACGCGGTAAATCGATAAATCCACAATGAGCACTGCTGTGTGACGACCCTCGAGCACCCCCTTCAGAATCACACTTGTTGCTTGGCACTCTTGATCCGTAAAGTCACCCCTTCGGAGCTGCCCTTTTACCGAACAGAAGGTCGAGTATTAAAAGAATTTACGAAGCAATCTTCGACCCTGTCCGTGCGTGCCACAACGACGATTCTTCGACGAAGAGTACCGAACTGCCCTTTAATTAGTTCACTTTACGTTTAATAAAATCCACAATAACGCAGCCCATTCTGTCACTGATTATATACTTATCAATATGGCCAGTCTCTTTAAAAAGCCCAGGGCTAAATATTTGAACTGTGAGGCTAAAAATTCTGCTTCCTGCTTTCATAGAATATCTTAACATTGATCGCGTACTTCTAAGAATGATATACCTATAAATTATTACGCTTCGTGAAACTTCAGAAACTAAATTTCTTCTAAAAAAAAGGATAAATGGTAGCGAGACGCAGCTCGAGAGAAATAATTTTAAGCTAAAGGCGCAAAATAATAACCCTCGATAAAGAAACCGTTCAAGCAAATTGTTTCTTCGCGTTGAATGCGCATAATATCCGCGGGCACGTGCATTAAGGGGAGGGCATTGATTAAGAACGATACAGGTAGCAGAGCAAACGTTCCCGTTCATCGATTCATCTCTGAAACGCTTTTTCTTTTACCCCCGACTTCACAGTGCTCTTCTCCTCGATTTCCACTATTGGCAAAGCGATAACTCGGTACGTCGGCCATAAATCAAACTGCCAGAGCGTTTCACCTAGCCTCTCCTACAGGAAGTTTCCCCCGGCAGCTCCTTCATCCCGTGGCAAATGATCCGCGACGGTCCGCTTTTTTTATTTACGATCAACCGCATCGTGAAAAATAAATCCACGCCTGCCCGTCGCGGCGCGAACGTTCCCTTCGCTTATTTCCGCTCTTCGCGTCACAAATTCATTGACACTAACCAATTAACGTGTTCGCGTCACATAAAAGATTCGCGTAGAAACGCCACCTCCTTTGCCATTCCTCCTTCGCCCCGCTTTATGACGTTACCAATAATACGGAATTACTAGAATCAAAGGGAAAAAAATTGCCCTCGGGGAGTACGGGAATAATTAATTTGCAGCGTGATTCGAAAATGGTGGAAGCCTCGAGTGACATTAAATGCCTGTAATTCCCGGTGTAACGATATTTACAGATTTTAATTACACCGTTGTCATCCGAACAGGTATCATTAACGCAGGAATGCACATTAAGAAGCGAGGTACCGTTTGCTAGGAACTAATACCTACTTCTTTTAGGCGTGATTCGTGCTCTGCGGGTGAGGTCGGTACCTTCGCATTTAATCTTAACGTTTGGAATTTGCTTTGCAGGGATATAAGTTCATTATATGCAAATATACTCCTCGCGTTGTCCGAATTTTTTTAAATATCTGAAATATTTTTAGTAAAACAAAAAGTGAAGGCGTTAAGCGGAAAGACGTAGTAGCAATTGAGAAGTCTGCAAATCCCCTCCAAAACTAACAAACACGCAGGTTCTTACTCGTGTTAATAACTATTATTTCTACTTATCCCGTGCCAACTCGACAAATATGGGAAATGAATGTTCTCACGATTATATAGTACATACGAAGACGTTAATCTACCTTTTTTTAACTTGCCTATATCCAGACAGAATGAAAATAAAAAAAGTGTTCACCGCTGCTCGGTGAAAAGAATCGAAAACCAAGAACACGTTTTCAGGTTTCTAAATGCACCATGAATCCACAAAAAGACTCCATCCATATACGCAACTCCAGTGTGCACGTAGCGTGCGTTGCGGTTCGAACGAAGTACAGTTTCACAGTTAAGGGTCCAAGCTATAGATGATCTCGTAAGGCAAAGTTTAACCAGATGCCATGGCGAAACTGCCGCGCTCATGAGCACCACTGATGACCACCTTAAAAGAAAGACAGAGGCGGTGGAACGAATGCAAAGGAGAGGACGGAGAAATGCCCGGGGGGGCATAGGTGGGTGGGTGGGGAGGGTTTAGGTTAGGATGCGCCAGCCAGGCCAGGAAATGCACTTGACGCAGCGTCGTCGCGGAGGATGAGTCATCGGAGATACGGGAAACCGGTTCGCCACGGCTAAGCCTTCTCCCCCCGCCGCTCGCCTCTCCGCGCCACTTCCAATCCTCGCCTCTGAGTTCTGTCACTCTTTCTTTCCCCCTCGCTCCTTTTCTTCGAGCAGTCGGCACTTCCCCGCCACCCCCCTGCCGGGCTACCTTACCGCCGATAGTGGGACTAAAGGTGGATCTCTGCATCGTCAATCGTCACTTTGTCACTCCGCGTACTTACGCCGCTCCAGGCGGGGCCCCTCGCTCGCCTTTGTCCCCCTCTGCGAGCCATATTTTGCGCTACACGTGCACACGCGACGGAACGTCACCAGCGCTCCGCGCATTGCCACGCAGGCAGAGTGGGGGAAGGTACCTAAGCTTCGGAGTTTAGGTTGAACAGCACTGGCGAACGGGTGGCACTGTTTGCACACCGGGTGTCCGAACACGAAGGGTACCGTTTTAGAAAAGGCCACGAGTGACGGAGCTACCCACTCGCGTTTCTTGCAATTGATCTAGGTCACGCCACGACGATGATAAGGCAGAGATGCCACCAGTGATTACTTACTACGTATCAATGAATTATCAATGGCAAGTAAAAAATAATCATCACATTGATGTGCGAGCTATCTTATCGCCGTGAAGCATGAATAATGCAAGAAATGTGATTAAATAATTATTGAAATTGTAGCGTGAGAATTTGTAATAAGAATTTGATTGAGAAAAATGGTAAAAAATTCTTTGAATTACATAAAACGTTACTTGCATCTTGTCGACTGGTCTCTCCGCGCATTTGCACACTGGTGTGGGAGAAATGCGAACCGTTATAAGGGACTCTTCGTTCAACAGGAACTTCGTCCTTTATGGCCATTGCCGTTTCGGCGATATGGCCCGTCACGTACCGCAGATCGTGAAAACTGAATCGCTCACAGTTCACGTCATCGTTTCCCCGACTAAAGCTCCTAACCTCCCTCAACGGTCGGCTGCTAACCCTCTTCCTAACCCAGCCGTCGGATCTCTTTCCTGATCCTTAATGGACGGGGCACCTATTATATATCCAGGTGCGTGTTACTTAGAACGAGAGACGTCGACTTTCAGCCGCAGCAATAAATCCTGCGGGACCTCCTCAGGTAGACGATATTCTGGGATCGTCTTACTACAAGTTATAGGGTTCTTTTAGATCGTATCCAGTGACGCAAGAATATTCGAACGGTCAGATCTCTTGATTGGGTGATCGACGGTGCATACCCTTCTTCCGATTAATCCACTAACTGCAATCCACCCCGCGGTTTACTTTAAAAGCACTCTCCCATCAAATCACTCCAGAAATAGGTCATTTTTAGGATTTTATTTAACTTTAAATATAACTTTAAATATAAGAAGAAAAATTTTTTAGAAATTTTATCTAATACGGGTAACTTTACGACGAAAATGTTTATAAAAAAAAAAGATTGGTCGCACAATTATCATCACAGATGATTCCACGGAGAATTTAATAATCAACGAAATCACGCAGGGAATTTTTTAAATCAGTCGATTATTTTTTTCTTAGGACTTGCGCAGTTTTTACAACTCGTGTTTTGACAAAAACGCGTTTCACTGGTGTAGATCCGAACACGTCACTTTTATTCCTGTAGACTCTACATCGCTACGAATTTGGACGGAAAATTTTAACTGGGAATTCTTCGGATAATCTACTACCGAAATATATATTTAAAAAATCGATGTTTTGGAAAATTTGAATGGGCGTGTACACTTAATCACGAATTCTTCTTTTCACTCCGGAAAATATCATTTTCACCTGCCACCTGTGTCGCGTCGGAATTTTTTCAACAACGGCCCCAAAATCTTTCCTCCTTTCCTAAACCATGGCGTTTAAATTCTCCAAGGCTGGATGAGGAAATCGTATAATATCATATATATAATATCAGAACGTTAATAGCGAAGCTGCCGTTGAAAAATAATAATCTGACAAGCGATAGTAACTTCGAAACGTAACTTCACTGGTGAAGAGGTTCTAGCTATTCCACTCGATTCAATGTTTCCTACAGCCTCATATTTAGTTACGCGGTTTTGCAATTCCATTAGCCTCCTTTTTATTAGACGTAACGCTGGCTGACTCGTGCCGGCAGATTGAGCAATCGTTGATTGCGGGTGAAACTCTAATAGAATACACGTGTAATGCAACGAAAGAACAATCCGCGCGGCGTGCATCGCGCCACTTCGTCCGTCACGTGACTCACGGATACCCGGCGCATCACCTGCGTCGCCCCCCCCCGTGATAAATAAACCCGCGATACGGTAGCATTTCACGTCAATTGCGTTAAGGAAAATCCCGTTCCCTCTACCTAAACGATCTTTCGTTCGGCGCATTGCATCCCCGTTGCATAAACTCCCGTAACACTGCATTGTCGTGCCGGCGTTCTGAAATGCATTGACCTTCTATTGTTTGCCAACAAATCGCCGCCGCTCGCCGCGGTTTCACTTCTTGCTACCTTTTGCACCGGTTTACCGATCCGAGGGCAAGGAGAGGCGGGAGAGAGAGAGAGAGAGAGAGAGAGAGAGAGAGAGCGCTCATGCTCATCTCGCGAAGCGGGCACGAATCCGGCGAGTGCACGGGGCTGCATCGATGCATCTTGACCTTTTTCTTGGCCCTTTCAAATGTCATTAAACCAGAGGCGGGCACGATCTCGTTAGAAAAGGCCTTGAGTGGAAACTCTGTTGCTTCATCGAACAGTCTACCCCTCCGCGAACAAAGAGAAATTAAAAATGGAGTAAATAACGATCGCTCGTTGAACGTTGCCGAAGTCGAGGAGTCGTGCCTCGCCTACCGATTCCGGCGCGATATTCCACGTGTCACGTTAATTAATTTTGACGCGGGAAAGGTAAAGAGTAGTATTCTCGAGCGTTATACAGCTCGAAATGGCCAGTAGTTGTTTCGTTAATCAACGTAATGGGGATCAGTCTGCGAGACACTCGAGGAAACGAAAAAAAAAAACATGTGCGAAGTAGGTACGTACCGCGTCAGAGATTTCTACTAGAAATATACTTTCTACAAATGGCAAGGACACGTTCGCACGATTTCTTCGAATTAATTCCCCTGGCGCTTGTAATTCGAAGCCTCCAGCAACTCCTTATTTCGATTAAGTGATCTTTAACCAAAGCTTGAACGATCGTTCGCAACCGATTTGTCAAAATTCACGTGCCCTGGTATAAGAAGCTCTTTCTTCCATTTCGGTAATGCTGTATTTAGCGTAACCACGGTGTTTCAGTTTCCCGCCCGTGTTACCGATTTTTCCGAAGACAGAGACGTATTCCTTCCGACTCGGCACGCGAGCTTCTCGCGCCCGACTGACGCGGATCTCTCCCCGATCACGATCGAAAAAAAGCTTGGGATCGAAAAGGGGCCATCGCGACGTATCCATTGTTTCGCGCGACGTCGAGTCGCAGACCGATAAATTAGATCCCGAAATGAGTCGTAAAACGAAGCTGCGGTTTACGAGGCTCGCCGAAGCGGGACCCGCTGCACTTCGGTGCAGGTTTACAAATACGTGGATCAATTCCAGGTTTATCGTCCGACAGCGGCGATTGGTCGACTCTCAGCGTTGCATCCATACGTAAAATGCAGTTGCACGAACGGACACGAATGCGCGGCGTACACGTGAATGCATAGAGGGGCGTATAAATACGTGTTACGGGCATACGCCGGCCGAGTGTGCACGATGCTACGTAACCCACACAGATTCTCCCGTATGTATATCACCATAATAACTCAGCCTCGAACGTCGCTCTTTCCACAGTGACCGCAACCTGCAGCGCCGACGAAATACGAGCAAATCGACTGTCGCGGCTATTTTCCGCCTAGTTACGTAAATTAATACTAGAAACGATACTGAAATTATTGTTCAATAGCGACGGGATCGAGGGTGCCGCGAATACTGGACAGCCTAGTGGGATATCATTGAAATCCGGCACGGCTGCTCTAGAAAGCAAAAGCGGAACGACGGGCCTCGGTTTATTTGAACAATTAGGTGAACAATAATAGAAGAAAATTTTAGTAACTCCTCTGTGTATCACTTTCTGTTGGGAATGCAACCTGCTCGCCAAATAAATGGCAAATTAACACTCGGACTGGCGTTCGCGTGTTTACGCGCCGATGTTTCTTGAAAGTGTTGCCGAAAATCCCCGAGCGTGTACTTTGAGAACATACATAGTTCCGAGGTCGTTTAAACTTTAGAGGGACATTTTTTCAAAACTTTGCGCCACTCGAAGCTAAGTAGGCCGCCGGCTAAGGCGGCAAATTTTAGGGAGCGGCGAATTTTGGGCGATAGAAATTGGGAAAGGTTTAAACAAATATAAGCAATTCGCTTCTTTTTCCTATAGCGGATTAGCAATAACTCATGCGTGAGTCGCTATATTGAATTGATTTTCAAATCGTCTAGACTCTTTTAAATTAAAATATTTGACGATACTTCGCGGAAAGAGCGCTTGTTATCGAAATCCGCTCGTGCTCGAAGTGTTGAACTCCAGAAGGGTTCTATGGACCAATGGAGCTCTTAAAATTGGTACTTGGAATACAAATATATTAAGAAACGATAGTAGAAGAGAACTGAAAGCGCCCGTGAGATAATAAGAAAGTAGCGTGTCCACACAGGAAATTTTATTTATTTAAATAATGACTTGCAAAAGGCTTGCAAGGGGGGAACCGTAGCCGCGGGTCGAAGCTTGTTTCTCCGGCGCGACGGCCGGCTGGCAATCGCGATTACAAGCTGGAAATTACGAATTCGCGAGGTAGGAGGATTCGCGGTCGCGAGGACGGCGTTACACATGTAACGAGCGCGGAGGGAGCTGTGTACCTGGGGGTTACGATGGAAAACGCTGATCGTAACTGCGGCACGCAAAAGCGAGCCGACAAAGGCGCCTTATCGTGGCTAATTTATATTTCAAAAGGTTACTAGGTACCATCGGAAGAACGCAGAAACTGCCGATGCTATTCGCGAATAAATCCTGCCGCCGAACGATTTATCAATGCAACGGCCAATTTCGAGGACGGGCGAGGCAATGCTGTACGCGAGTCAGGGTTCGAGCGATGTCTTCCCCCTTCTCCCTTTTCTTTCCCCGCTGCTCGAAATGCCGCGCGATCGAGGTAAGTGTATCGACAGAAAATCGTGGCAATTAATACTGAGATTGCGCGTCGACAATCGACGTTCGTCATGCTGGAGACCGGTTCTCACGCATGAGTCACTCTCTTAAGAATTCTATAAAATTCCACTCCGCTCGTCGCGCAGTCTCTTGGTTTTAAGCCCGATTCTTGGTGTTCCTTTTGCTGGCGGCGGTCGACCGTCAGTCGGTCGAAACGATCCTCAATGGGTTCGGCGATGTTCGACTTTAATGAAAGTCTGTTAGGGTTCTTTCATAGGAGACGCTTGTAATCTGGGTGGTGACTGGTAGTTTGGACACAGTAACGCGTTCTGTGTTCTGTTGCTTTTAAACTACGTAGCAATGTCTCTGCAGAGTGATCTGGAATACTAATCCTGAAGAAGTATGAAGGACGCTTTGAACGCGGGGTTTAAGGGCAGTAAGGATTCCTGGCGAACCTCGTCTTTTGGCAAGAAATTAGTTAAGCAGTTGTAATCTTTATTTTGCAAAAAATTACGAATAATAAAATTGCAATTATTAAAACTACCAAGGCATGGTTCCATTTTAGGCTTTAAAAACAATAACTGCAGAGAATTTAAAATAATATTAATTATATTACTCACTATTAAATAACCCATGAAAAAGCATTGTAAAACAGTAACAAGAAATAAAATATACCTACTCGAAGCTGCTTTCCTTTAACAGTTGAAATCTTACTAAATTTACTCGAATAACAGATCACTGAAGGTTGGTGGCTTTCTGCATAACTAGGCTCATTTGTGGTCAATCGACAATGAAACGCTGCTGGAAATATTAGGTCGGTGCAAAAGTTCCTCCACTAACTGTTAGGTGTATGGAGATGTCTTTTTCCAGTACAGCTTCTTGCATTTTTACCAAAGAATTGACAGAAGGTCGTAGACAGCAAAGGAAAATAGTTTGATTAAAAAAACTTGTAGCTATTATATTTTTACTATTAACAAAGACTTTGGTTCCATGAAGCGATGGAACTTTTACACCGACCTATTACTTATTGCACCACACGAATATTTATCGAAAATATTTCGTGATCGTTAACTACCTATCTCGATATAAAATTCAGAACGGATAGTGTGGACCAGCCTTTACTCAGCAGAGGCTTCTTTTTGTTGCTTGGAGTTTCAATGAAGAGAGTGTATGACGATCAAGGTGATTTTATTGAACCACGTCTTCCAGGAAAAAGTAGGATGTCTGGTTTCGCGCGAAACGGTTCTTCGCCGCGGCGTTACGTCTGCCATTATTGTTTGAAAGAGTGAATCCGGCTGACCGAATAAAATTATGAAGTGACAACTTCAAATAACAGCCCCTCCAGTTGCAGAAAACTTAATTGAAATTAAAGTATTGATGCACTGATATAACAACAATTTTAAATAACGAAAACGCTTTACTAGTTGTTCAATAGTTTATAGTGGCGATAAACATATATTACTTAAGGAATCATAAAAGTACCATTAACAGCTTTTACATTCATTGAAATTGTTATTAAAATCGACTACAGATAAAAAATGTTTAGTTTGAAATTGTAGAACTGTATTGCTCGATACATTTATTTATTCTTCACTTCTGGCAGAGAAATGGGAACTTTGTGAACTAATGGGAACACTGAATAGTATTTCAAAGACATAATTAAAATCAAAGCGCTCGTTTTCTAAGTCTCCCAAGATTAGACAGAAATCAGTTTCACTTCTGCTCCGTTAATAGAAGCGACACTTAGCAAAGGGCAGTTGCTGCGTCTAGATTTCTCGCTGGGCATTGTTCAATTTCTCATTCGATGGGATATCGTGCATCATCTCTGAACTAAAAAATTATCTCTTCGATCTTCCAGGATTTCCGTGCAATGCGTCTTGCACAATCTTCTCGAATCGTCATAAATCATGTCGACGGATCGCGTGGGTGGCTAAGAAATGCCTGCCTGTCTCTCGATGCCTAGCTACATTTTACCAGATTTTTGCGCGCGCTCACGATTCATACAGTAACGACACGGACAAGTAAAAGTGCGGCGCGATAAATCAAAGCGTACGCACTCGAACAGCATCGCGGAAAAACTATCTGGCGAATGTTTCGGGACCTGATATTCACCTCGGTACCGAACTGATCGGCATTTTCGGCAAGAACCGTCCGTTTCGTGTAGCGATCGATAGCGGGCCCCAAAAAAGAAGCGCGTAGGTAGTTATACGAGAAAATGTTTCTTGCGAAACGTGAAAAAAGATTCGGTTTCGCGAGTTTTTGAAATGTGAATGCCCGAGTGGGCTCACTTGGCCGAGGTCTAACGCGAGAGAAATGCAAATGCGTAATTTTAGGGGAGGCTTAATGCAAACGCGGGTGAGAGTGGAATAAATGTAAGCTCAATTATTATGCATACGTAACCTGGCGTTGCATGTATTGGACGCATAACAGTGCCTCTCGGTAGCGTACAGGGTGGCCGAATAGACTGGTTGATTCGAAAACTTACCTGAAACAAAGAAAGATGAACAATTAATACTGTAGTCGTGTGACGTTTCATTTTATTTTATTTATTTATTCAACACTGAATTGCTCATTTTTTCTACAAGCTTCTGCAAATGTATTTTCATACATTTCTCTGGTAAGAAAGTTAACGAATAAAAATCCGAAGCGCTTAATATTTTTCTTAACACTCGCGGTGAGAAATTGCGCAAATGTAAAATAAAAAAAGATATGGATTAGGTGTGTCTTAATCTAGTATAAAATTTATGTTAAAACACAAATTGTAGTAGATTAGGCAAGCTCGGCGTTTCACGCGTCAAATCCGAGTAAGATCTGTTCCACGAACACAGTTAACGAAAAGCACCGTCAATTTCAGGGGACGTGGCACGCGGCTTTTCGTTATTTCTCGTAATCGTGAATGGCTGGCCGCAGGCCAACCCCGGGACCCTGATTTCTCAAGAATCGAAAATAATCACACGGCTTCCTCCCCCGCCTTTTTCCTTTTCCTCGCGAACGCTCCGCTAATAAATGGCCCGCCGGATCGCTCGGATGCCGAGCAAATAATTTAATTACGCGTCTCAGCTGCGACTACAAATATCCTCATTATTTCCTCCGCTTTCATCAGCTAACATTACGGAACGGATGGTAGCGCTAATAGAGAAGGAGATTAAATAACGACAGCCACGTGACATTTTACTCGACTCGTCCCTACTGACATTACAATTATTCTGAACGGCAACTTTGCACGCTAAATTTATACGGGAAGGGTACGAGATGCTAGCCGAGGGCTTGCCATCGATTTAAAATTGAAGGATAGACGTAATAATTGTCCAATTATTGACAGGTTCTTATCGGTCGACGGACGAATCGATTCGGCGCGCATTACCGTTCGCATAGGGTCCGCGCGACGAATAATTTTGCAGCGCGTTGCGTAACCGATCGGGCCGCAAAAATACACGGACTATATCGATCGATGTGCAATCGACGAATCTAATAATGGCCAGGCGATTATTCAAGATCGACGTATGCGCGGCGTACGATCGCGAATCAACAGCTGGGAAGATATGTATTTTCCCTTGGTGGTTGCAATGCGGCGAGGTAGGCGTGAGCGTGGGCCCGTGGCCTATCCGCGATTTAAATATTTAACTCCGCTTAAACGTCGGCAGAGCTTGCGCTGCCATTATTCGCTCGAGTAATAATTCCCGTCGGCAGGTAAACTCCCTTGGGAAAATCAACCGACTGTGAATCATCCTCCTCCTACAAACCGGCGGGGACGATCGCAAAAATTGTATCAAAGCACCCATTCGTGCCACCGCCGTGGTAGGTGCGACTCCCGAGGTGAGAATAATTAATTGAAAATTCTCTATCGGCTGGACGACTGCTTTGGGAAGTAACGAACGATATTACGATCAATTTTTCTCACGATATTACGTTGACAGAGTTTTCAGTTTTAAATTTGGGGAAATGTCATTTTTATACGACACTTGAATGGAAGGGCGTTGAATTCAATATACTTAGGTAAGTTGGAGGGATTAATTATGATCCTGGAAATATCAGTTGCATTAGAATTTAGAGGAATAGAAATTCTGATGAAAACGCAAGTTTGACGAATCGACCTTTTGCAAGTGAGGAATATAAAATTCGAGGAATAGATTATCAAGTAGTATCCGATTAAGGTTAATTAGATTTTCCTTGCAACCTTCAATTTTCTTCGTTAAAAATATTTAAGTGTGTCGCATGGTGATCAGTGGCGCGCTCGGAGAAGGAGCTTGGTAAGAAGAAAAGTGGATTTTATCCTTCAAAAAAATTTATAATCACCTAACGAATTTTATTGGATTTGCGTTAAAAATAATTTATCCCTTCGACTCTACTCGAGACTAAATCCTGAGTGCGCCACTGATGGTGATCCTACTTTGCGCGTCGACCACCTTCGGTTAATTCGCCCGAATGCTCTCAACAAATGCAACCGATCTCATTTTCTCCGGGCTCTCGAGTTTTACTTAAAAAATAATGCTGTTCTCGCCAACCGAATAAACGTCAGGCAAACCTACGTGGCTACAATCCCCCCCCTGTTTATACCGTTCCACGAGTAACAGGTCAATAAATAGAGCTTCGCTGTTAAGAGGGGAGACGGTTCACTGAAATCCTTCTATTTTCAAATACGAAGTTGCTTGGGAACGAGCCCGCGTCTTGGAAGTCGCACTGGCCGTCGGGAAGCAGATTTTAAGCCGTTCGAGGATCGACCGGAAACAAGATAATCGAAATTGCACGCGAGCCAAGAAGCCGGGCCGAGGCGGCCGACTTTGCGTAGAAAGCAAAATGCATTCAGAGCCGATGCTGGGCTTAAGCCACTTGCCAAACTCCCCACCATTGTGGAAACTTCATTCATGGTTCGCGCGCGAACGTAGGCAGGTGCGCGTTTATTAGGTCGCCGCGACGACGTAACGTACAAAAATATCAGCTGGCGGTGAACGCCTGTGCCGCGCGTAAATCCACGCTTTAAAACGAAAATCAATCTGTACGATGACTTAATGCTATTCGAGCGACTAACCGCCGCAGGTATCGCGACTTGCGGTTCGCTTAAGTACGAATTTTATCTCCACACTTACACAGTAAAATTCGTCACGTTTGGTGGTAATAAAACAAAGTAGCGGCAATGTCTGAAACATCCTCTTTTTTTTTTAAGAATCATCTTCTATAATATTATTTCTTTTATTAGAGAATTACTTTCGCAAACGCGTGAATTGCTTTATTCCTTTCGAAATATTTATTTCCTTCATTTCTTTTGGAATATAAAATCGACAGTTAGGGAATTCTATCTTACCGCAATGGCAACAGCATTGCAACTCAAGTTTTCCGTTCCTGGAACCCGCGCCGTTTACGGCGCGCCATTCGCGAAACGTCACCGCGAGGCTCGTCGTGGAAATTCGACAAAAAAAAATTAATGGATAGAAGCGGGAGCCGGGGCGAGCTTCGACAGAGAGCATTTTCTTCGCGTGAAACTGCACGAACGGCAGCCTCTCAGTCGGAAGGAATACTCGACTATTTTAACCGTGAAATAACTCAGTCGAGGGTTCAGCCAGGAGGGTCGTGAGGCGAGTGGAAAGAGAAAAAGAGAGAGGAGAGAGAGAGAGAGAGAGAGAGAGCCGGGGCAGACAGGGAGCAAGAGCATGGCATGATATGTGGGTCCTAAAGATAGAGCACCCGAAACAACCATAAACCTTTTTATTCCACTCGCCTCGTCCGACGTTTCTCCGCACTGCTCACTCGTCCACACGAGCGCCCCGACGTGTAGCGTGACTTTTTATCGCGAGAGAAAAAAGAAGATTTTCCCGGAGATTACGCTTTTACCGAGGGCTCCGCGGCTGCATTATACTTTAATTCGCCGGGCTTTATAATTTCCGCGCCCACGGACCAAAAATTGTCGCTCAGCCTCGCGATGCCCATTAGGTGGCATAATTATCGTTTAGAGCGGAAAGTATACTCTCTTTTCTGGATAGAAATAATTAAGATGGTTTTCAATAAAATTCTTACCTACCCGCAGGCGCTTTCAACGAGAATTCTCTTACAGTGGAGCGACTGCGAAACTCCGCCACTAGACTACGAGGGCTACAGAGCGCAATAAATGGCACCGTCGCTCGCATGGTCGACAGACGGGACACTTCTGTTCGTTTCCCGGTGCTATCGATATTTTGCTGCGCTTGCTTAACGCGTTTCGCACGAATCAGCTGATTTGCAGGTGGACGATGATTTATATAAGCTGGCGTTCCACGTTAGTAGGGCGAAGAGCTGGAATCGAGTAATCTTCAAGATTCTATCGAAATAGTTGCCCGTTCTCTAACTTTCCTTTGCGGAGGGCGAAAGTTTCGCCCGCAAAAAAAGGATCTGCGCTGACGTATGGAAACGGCTAGATAAACTTTTGCTGGACTCTACGGAACAGATCTGCGCCAGTTGATATCCGCCGACCAGAAAACAACAGGTAGGGGTATCTTTGAAGTGACTCGGATCGTGAAGGAGCAGTTTAAAAATTCGGTGAGATATTACAGTAAGAATTATTGGACAAACTTGACACCATGTTCTAATATTTTTGTCTACTGCGTGTAAATATAATACATACTGTTTTATTTCCAAACTTTTAAGAAAATAAAATTCAATTATATTTTTTATGCGTAACGAAATAAATTTCATCAATTTGTCAATCAATGTATATTGTCTACCAAGATGAATCTCGATCGATTTAACGGTATACATTAATGCCTCGATGTCAAACATCGATACAAGTTACAACTAACCTAAAAAGGCAGCTTTAAAGTAGCTGAATTTTATAGAAAAATTTTCCTGCTTGCTATTCATTTAAATATACATAATTTACATGGCCCCTTATTGTGACGTTCCATTCCGTAGGATTCCTTTCAGGAAATAGTATAATGGGATTAAATACAATTAATGTCAAACGCTCCAATTTACTGCTTCAAACATTTCAATAATTACAGACTACTACTAAAGTCCAGAACTCCAAGTAATTATATTCTGTAGCAATGATTGTGTTCCGTGTTAAACAGTATCAATGTACTCCTAAAATGTACAGTTAGTCACAAAGGTATCCGCCTGGCCTATTAGCATACCACGTTTTACTTATTTAAGTGACATTACAGCCAGAATTATTAATTGTAATTTACATTAGCCTAAAACTTCGACTAATTTAAAGCACACTAACCAAGGTTTATAGTGTAATTTATACTAACGTAAATTATAATTAATAATTCTGCCTTTAACATTAGATACTTAAATAAATAAAATGCGTTACAGTAACAGACCGGGCGGGCGTTTATGACTAATCGCGTGTCGCTATGCCCCCCAATAATTGATCAACCCAACTATCCCAGTTGAAACAAATTCAAGAAGGTCGCTAAACTAATCGAGCTGCCCGGACTTTTCTTGAATGAATTAAATCACTGTTTCGCTCGACCCAAAGTGTCGGCTACTCAAATAGCTCGAACCTCCAATCTCCAATTGCCAGTAGGAGGACCCTCTCGCCGACCCGTGTCTATTTTACCATGGAGACCGAAAGACAGACAGGAAGAGAAACAAGGCCAGCGAGGCTGGACGAAAATTATCTTGGCTGTTGAAAAGATGCCCGCCGGGGGGGAAAAACGTGACTGGCAAGTGACACGCGCCCGAAGAGCCATTATTCCATCAACGGGTGTTCCATCGTCGAGCGTAGGCACTCGTACGCGAGGCGGCGGCACACGTGTTTACGCGTCATTACGCGCATGTGCACGCAGATGACGCGAGACGAAAGCGCGTTCCCGCCCGAACGGCGAGGAAACGCGCGGCGACGAAAGCGATTAAGCACGTCGGATTAAACGAGTGCCCCGACGGGGTCTGGGAAATCAAGCGAACGCTACGTTGCGAAGGATAAACGCAACGTCTATAGAAAAAAAATAGATTGTAAAGTGTATAGAATAATTTGCGGCCAAAGAATCGCTACGTCGTGGTTCATGCGGATTATCGCACATCCATTTGGACTTAGAACTAATTCCAAATGATCGTCCCGACACTAACAAGGGACGATCGCAACACAGATATTCAAAAAAAAATATGAAACTGGGAATATGGGGGTTATTTACTTGAGGGATGTGCAGGTACGTATTACGCAATCATATTTTGTTGCCCAAATTCACTGTAAGGGGGCAAAATAGGGCCCCGAAAATTCAGCTATTTTCCGATTTTCTGTCGTAACTCGCGAACTGTGAGAGATAGAGACAAAGTTTTCAGACATCGATACTTCTTTTAATTAGCACTGTCGTTTGGTAGTCTACAGTTCTTACAGGTCGCGAGTTAAACCACAAAATCGGAAAATAGCCAGTAAGATCCACCTTAGACTGAGTTCGAGCAACAAAAACAAATTGCGTAATGCATATGTCCTCTACATACCATACGAAGTTTCATAATTTTGTGATCAGCATAGTTCGAGACAGATGGCCTCTTTCGAGGGACTATTGTACTTTCAGAAACATTTTCCAAGTCATGCATATGAATAAATTACAATAGCCAGTGATGTAACTACGCGATGGTAATGATTCAATATCCCTAAACCGGTGAGACTGAAACATTTAGGAGGAAGAAACAGGTTCATTTTCGTACTCCAAATCGGTTGACCATCGGTGTTAAAATGAGACAGGAAAAAAAAAATGGCAATTTCATAAACTTATTCCCGCGCCTTAAGACGCGCTTTCTTCTTCGTTCCTGTCTACAGATTTTCGGACGCGCGCGCCGAAGAAAAGTGACCGTTTACTACCGAGGGCCAGTTACGGGTCTTACGTGGCGCTGCGCGCAAGAAGGTGCAACGACGGCGCATCTGGCATCTGTCGTAGAAGACTCCCCCTACCATGGCCCCTTTTAGCCTTCCTACCTATCGTCCTCCCGCAGAGGTGAAACAGGTACGCCGGTAAGCGGCCCAGGCTCCAAGCTCAGAAACCGGCGGCGCACGCGCGCGCGCGCGCGCTATTTACTCGCTAAAAACGTGCATTAACGGAAAAGGAGGATGGCGGAGAGCGGCGGTCGGTGGACGGTATATACTACTTGACACCGGCTGACCTCCACGACTCTCGATGTCAATTTCTCGTTACGTTCCTCCCCTTTCTAGGCTACGCGCATCAAAGGTCACTCTGCTCCTTCTCCCCTCCCTCCCCATCCTCTAGTTTCTCTTTGACGAGAGATGAAAGAACCCCGGGGTAATTGACTTTCAGAATCTCGCAGGCCTGCTCGATACCATCGAACCTATACCTAATTAAGGACGCTGCCTCCCGGTGTAACTGCGCCCGCCCGGCGCATAAATACGTCCCGTCGTCATACGCCCGTCCTCGGCCATTCCAGTAGCAAAGTGCCCGGGCACAGATGCGCGCGGGAACGTGTAATTTAGGAATTAATTCGATGGCAATCGTCCTAGACCTGTACGCTTACCGATAACCCCTCCCCGGGTAATTCCTTTTTTTTCCCCGCTTTAAAAGGATAGCGGGGGTACCAGCCTGCCCTAGGAGGCGGGGAGGAGGAGAAAAGAAAGGGACGACGGGAAGATCAGACGGGAAGGGAGACGAAGCGGCTCCTCTTTCTTTCTCTATTTCTCCCCGATCCCTCCTCATTTCGCTCCGGTCACCTTCCTTTGTTCCCACGCCTCTCTTCAGACCCTTCCACCCGTTCTCTCGCCAGCACACCGTCGCCTCCTTCTTCCTCCTCCTCTTCCTTCCCTCCTGCCGCCGATCTGCCCCCGTCCTTCTTTCGTGATTCACCGTTACACACAAAGGGAAGCTTGGACCCCGGCTATAAGCGGATGGAGGGACGGAAGATGAAGAGAGGAGAGGGGAAAAAGAAGAGAGAAAGAAAGGAGAGGAGAAAACCACGGCGGTGGTTTCAAGATGAGACGGGCCGCGGCAGGTTCTTTCGAACGGTGGGACGCCGCGTGAAAGTTGCGGATAAAAATGAGGGATTCTCGTCGAGCGGACCGTTCCTGCGCGCGGGGCTCGGTGAAAATTCCGCGGGATCGCGGTTTTCTTCCTGACTCCGCTGCAAGGTGGACTGCCAGGTGAAAACCGGTACGGGCAACTGGATGAACATTGTACGAGACACGCGTGAATATCGAAAATGTAACGGTACCCTGGGCGAGCGGAACGAGCTCCGGCTTACGTTTTCACCGCGCCCCGTGGATGCAAAACCATCGCGCCGGACTTCTCTCTTCAGGGAATTATTTTCTCTTCCCCTCCAAGGATCCGAGCGAACGATTTCCAGGGAAGATTGTGGGATTGAAACTAGCAGCCGATCTGAATTAGAAGAATTCGCAAGAGAATGTGGGAAATATAATTGGCGGAAATGGGAATACTAGAAGGCTAAGCGAAGCGAAATAGGGAATCCCGAGTGGATGCGCGCGGCTGAGGCCAGAATGGGGCGCTCGCTACAGAAAATGGCTACAGAAAATTCAATAAAACTGCAATGTCCTGACGTGATCCACTGTCGCGCACCGAAGGGATATCAAACGCGCGGCAACGTAAAAGAGCCGAAGGATGAAGCGTTGAATAAAATGCGCTCGCGGATTCGAGGCGTGTCTCAAAATCATTCTCGAATCTGGGCCGCTGCACCTTCTGCGATAAAGCGGCGATGGAATAAATAGAGCGGATAAAAATCAAAGAGCTCGAAGGATCGGTAACCGAAGGCTGATCGCATTGTTTATCAATAATCAAGCACGGATATTGGCGTGAATTCGACGGTGCGTCACGCGTTAATTGAACCTCTGCTCCATTAAGGATGTGTTCCACGCAGGATCCACCCGCGGCTCACTCGCGCCGTTTCTCAGCGGCGCGCGTCCAAAATACTCTGAGCAAAACAGGGCTGAACTAAAAACGGATGGAAAAGAGAAAAAGGGAAATCCGAACGGGTACGTTCCTAGAATGTCGCGCGTTCGCGATACGAGATTTCTCGCATCACCGGGAACGTCTCGGGGAGATTCCCGAGCTCTTCGCGTTCCCGGCTGCATCGGGGTCACTGGCAAAGGGAAACAAAAGAGGGGCGTCCGAACGAGAGGCGAACGAAAAAGCGCTGCTCTCTAGAACGCGCCAGTCGGCGTAAGGGTACGAGTGGTAGATTTCGTGATACCGGCGAAATAAAGCAAAGAGGGACAACCCTGGATAAATTGACCGGTAGCCGAGGGAGCCATAGAGGAAGCGGCGGGGAGGTGGGGGGGGGGGGGTTAAGAGGGGGCGAGGAGACGGAGGGGGTGGACGAAGGGTGGGTAGGTAGGGGTCAGAAAAGACGAAAGGGAGCGCGGGGGGAAGGACGGCGAGTGCATTCGGCGAAAAGGGGGCACGGGAGGAGATGGTTGGGCTGGCTCGGTTCCGTGAGAGTACGCGAACGATAATTCGGAGCCGCGCGGCCGGCTCAAAGGACCCGCGGGACGATATATCAATGCCCTGCTTGCAGAACAATTCGAACTATCCGTGATACACAAAGAAAAATACCAAATCGAATGCCTGGAATAGCGGTGAGCGGCCACGGCTCCTTCTATCTCTTTTCTTCCCTTCTAGCTCACTCACTCTCTCTCTCTCTCTCTCTCTCTCTCCCCGCCGGCGCCCCTGCCGCTTTACGCCCTCCCCCCCTTCTCTATCAGCCTTTCTCTCCACCGTACTCGCGTCTCCTCTTTATACACACCCCGTTTTCCCCGGGTAGATGGGTTCCCGCTGGACCGGCTGCCGATGCCAATGGACTAGCGCGGACTCTCTTCTCGGACCTCGAAAGCATTCATGCGTGTGCAATGTGTGCACGAACCCGCGTACGAGCGCGAGCACGTAGCGGCGGCCGCGGGCCACGATCGAGGATCCATCGGGAGGGTGTAAGTATAAATTAACGGCGGCCTCGGGGAGCGAACTTGGGGATATTTTGCCCTGCCAGCATCGGAAGAATGGAGATGTCGGCTTTCGTGGGTCGAGGAAGATCGGTTTTAAAGGTTCTTGAGTATGCGCCAATGTGCGGGGCACTTTGTACCGGGTGGGTATAACTTTGGAGAGGGTGCAGAAAGATGGAAGACACATTTCGCCAGTTTTCGGCCGAAAACTGTGATTTCCACCACTTTTAACGGTTTCCAGCTCTTAGCTACGTTAACCGATTTTGATGAAACTTTCAGCATTGAGTATACAACTTACTTAAATCCACAAGTGGGATTTTTAGATTTTGATTAAAGGTTCGGATAAAAATGTTTAAAATCGGCTGCGACGAATTGCAATTTTCTTTCGAAACGCTGAAACAGGTCAACGAATAAACTAATCCTTGTACCTGCTCGAAGAAACTCAAGTAGTTTACTCTAATTTTAAAAAAGTTATTCCGTGTTAAAGGGTGTACGTAAGTATATGGCCACCATTGTACATGGAACTATAATTCGATCCACATCTATTTATTTTAATAAAGATTATTACTTGTACATTTTTCTACAAATTCTCGTTGACGAGAAAATAAATTTCGGTCCCCCTTGGTTGTTTATCAATTTATCTCTCTCCATCTATCGACTGATCTACGTGGAAGAAAAAAAGGCACCTATTCCAATCTTCATTTACGTCGCAGCAATTTGTTTATTTATTAATAATACGTCAACGTGAATAATCAATACACGTCGATTTAAACAATATGCCAGATTAATTAGGCGAAAGTGAAGCATAATTAATCACTCAGATTCCAAACAGATTCGATTGAAAATAACAATACGCAATACCAAAGTCGAAATACCATGAGATTATATATTTTAATAATGCGATCGGTAGGTATATATATATTTAGATGATATCTCAACGAACGTTTCCGTTCAAAGAAGAGCGAGTCCCTGATCATTCTGGATGATACGTGTATAGTATATCCAAGAATACGCGAATAATTAATTTGCCCACTAATTGTAAGAATTTTAAATGAGAACATTGTCAGTTACAGCAACATCCGATCGTTATTTCGTTCCTTGCAAAGAGATTATTTATTCACCCTTCCCAGTCACAGTCCTATCTCGTACACGTACAGGGTGTCCCAAAATATGAGGCCCAAAATAAAAACTAGATCATTCGGAAATGCAAAATAAAACGTTCACTCACAGGTATCCCTCTGGTTCAACTAGAACACTGTACGTGGTACACCCTCGCAGTTTTAAATCCCAACCCGGTTACTTTCAAAGACCAATTACAAAAAAGAAGACACTCTTTATTCCTCCCTATTATCTCCATCGCGATACACCTACGCCAAGATCACGGAGATTCCACGATATCTTTAAAATCGATCTGTTTTAAAAAATGGCACCCCGATATATTTCTCCGTCTCGTCGAAAAAGAATCTGTTATTTCAAGAAATCTTAACAGTCCCCTAATTCTTCAGCCACGGTTTATGTGGACAAACCCTCTGTCGATCGATCGACACCAGCAATCATTATATCCGCGGTAATCGAATAGAACGGGGATTCAGGTGCCGAGATCGCGGCGTCGGATTAATAGAAAATTCGACGGGAGCAGCGCGCGTGTAGCTTGGGATCGTGTAGCGCGGCGGCGCGTATGTATTCGGTGCAGGGCAACTGAACGTCGAACGAGTGATGGAGCAGCGGTTTGGTTATAATTGGATCAGTTTAGTTAGGTATTGCAAATATTGGCAGCCAGGGAAGCTGCCGACCCAGTGATGAAACCTAATTGGGTAAGTCGGCCTGGCTTAGCGCCAAACGAACCGGCCCAGCTTCGAATTCTAGATACCCCCAATGATGCCTTCCATCTCACCTCCGTCCCAGTACGCCCCCCCCCCCCTCGCGTCAGCCCTCCCCCTGCCGAACCGCCATCCCTTATCCTGTCGTCGGATACGACATGCACGGAAATTGACACGTAAATACAGCGCGGCGCGCGTACGTGAAAATGGAAATGGACGATGGGGAATTCGTTCGACCGGCCGGTTTAATTGGACTGCAATGTCGCGACGAGACGCAACTGCGCGACGTCGAAATTGCATTCGAAGAGGAAGAGGGGAGTCGCGGGAGGAATGATGATGAGAGAAAGGGAGAGGGGCGGAGGATAATTTGAATTATGTAAACGAGACGAGCGGAGAGTCTGCGAAACGCGTCGCCGATACATCGTCGCCTCGCCATCGCGAAAACAACTTTTTCAAGATCTCGCAACGAATCGGCTATATCGGTTTGCTTTCATGAATTCGGCTAGCAAAGTAGTCGGTTTATGTAAAAAAAAAAAAGAAGCAACGCGCCACGCTGTTTGAGTTTGCTCTCCTAGCTTCGGCAAAGTAGAGACCGCGACCTACCCCAATTGAGCCTGGTTATGTAGGAAGCTACCAACCCTCAATGATCTGAAACTGAGTAAATTTAGTTTGGCGATTTTAATTGGTAAAGAAAAATACCTAGCTTTATTTCTCTTGGGTATATTTTATTTCACGTCATTGTCTCACAATGTTTTTTAATCGGTTATTTAAGAGCGAGTAGTATAATTGATATTATTTTAAATCTTCCGTGGCTTCTGTTTTTAAGTCTAAAATTGAACTGCAGCTTGGTAGTTTTAATAAGTGTAATTTTATTACTTGTATTTTTTTGCAAAATAAAGAATACAAAATTATGGGATCCGTACTAATTTTTTGGTCGTTCAGAGGGTTGGTTAACTTCTCCATAACTCAGGGGGAAATTAATCGAACCGAAGCTCGTACTGCTCGGAGAACTTCGTCGCCCTTCGTGTTACATTGAAAAAGAAACCAAAGCAACCTGCTCTTTTGAAGATAATAATTATATAGATACCTTCTCCTACCCCCAAGAAGACGCGCATAGATAACACCGAGTGAGATTCAATGATCAACTAACATTTGAATGGATAATTGAATGATTATGGTAAGACCGCGGCGGTTGGATAAAACACGCCAAGTATACATTATTCAAGAGAAGAATGGGGTCTGCCTCGCGCCTCTTCCTGCCTCGCGCCGAACACGACACTTTGGAAAGAAATTTCGGCGCGGGGTGAACGAACGGTAGGGAGGCGACGTGCTCGTTGCCCGGGATGCACCGTGCATTGTAAACGAGCCGGGGCGACAAGTGTGCACTTGATAGTGTTGACCTTTCGATGACGCTAAGCTACTCCTCATCGCTGCCGTTAACGTCTCCTCTTTCTCCCTCCGTTCGCTTCTCACGCCCCGCGTACGCCTATCCGATTCGCACCGGGCTAATTTTCGAGCGATCGTTAAGCATCTGGCTGCACGCGATTCGCCCAGCGAGAGCCCCGAGTTTCCGGCTCGAGTGCTCCCGTGATTCTCCGCGACCTCTCATCGAATGTTCGGCCGATACCCGCGCGGAATAAAAATCGGCGAGCGGGACGGGGAGGGGGGGGACGATGTTTCAATTCGACGCCCGGCCCGCTGGAAGCGGGTGTCGGCGGTCGATCGGCGATCGTTAAGCAAATGAATCATTGGGTGATTGCAGAGAATGGGGGGGCGACTAGTCAGATGGGAAGCGTAAACGGGCGTCAGAGGCCGTGGCAAGTTCGAGGTTAATCGTTGGTTTGGCATCACGTGTTCCTCGCACCGCCCACGTTATGCAAGATGAGGACAAAAAAGAAAAGGTACTGTCTGTGGAAATAACTGACGCTGCGAATGCCACAAAGTGCGGTAGATTTAGTTACGGAGTTACGGTGGATCGAGTAGCATTTTGTAGCGAGTATAGTGTTTAACAGATCGCCTGTTGCGGGGGTCGTTATTGTCTAATGAATTCTTGTTTGGCGAGTATGACAGGTTGCTTCGTAAAAAAAATTAAACAAATTTCAGTGGTGCGTTAGTTTATGTACTTGTTCATTTATTCGATGAACATGTATGACCCGTTTAGTAACAGAAAGAAGAGAAAATGACGGAGAGGAGAGACAAAGCATTACAACTATGATTTAATTCGAATATAAGTAATTTTATGTAGCTGTGGAATTTTAAATTCATTGCAAATGTCTCTGTTTTGAGTGATTAGGTACTAGTTGACAGATTAAAACGTTTTCAATGAAGACTTATATTTGTGAACTTCTAAAATGGGTGAATGGATGGAAAGTATTTGGACAATCGCAAATGAAAGAAAGAATTCCTAGCTCAATCTTGTTATTTAAATAAAATCCTTAATGGTGAAATGAAGAATTTACATTTCTAGAAAAAGACTATTAGAGCATGATTGTATGAGTAGGTATTACGAATGTACAATTATCACTGACACCTTAAAAGATTCAAAAATACGACAAGGTTAACTCAAAAATGACACTGGGATGCAATGAACCCCACAGTTTTTGATTATAAGCTGTGACCACGTAGGATTAAAGTGCCAAAGAAAGTAAAATTTCTCAGAGTTCTTCACTACAGCACCGTTTCTCACAATTAGGTGAGAGAAGGGGGTGCAAAACGGGCAGTTGCCCCCTCCTGGCTTTTGAAAAAATCGCTTATTTTTCAAAACTGATCTTTATTAAGTTTATACTAAAAAAAGGGAATATTTTTAAATTTCGATTTTAAATTTTTAATTAAGTTGAAACTATAAAATGGATTAAAAAATCAAGAGGAGTAGGTATATTTTTCTTTACCATTATCCCAAACTTGCCCCCACCGGGAAAAAAGTCTGCGGACGCCCTTGGAACCTGTGATTCGCGCATAAGACTGCCAAGGTGGAGGATATTGGAAGCGTCGAAAGAAGAAGATGCCTGGGTGCGAGCGCGTACGCTCGCGAATGCGATTGCAGGTGCGTCGTATACATACGTATGTACATAGTATAGAGGCTGAGGAAGGATCAAGCGTGCAGAAGGCCCAACGGCTGCCACGGCCCTAATGAATAATTCAGGACGGGCCGCGGAGTCGCGGGGTCCCATGATCGTCGTACTACGGTTCACCGCTTCTCTTCTCTACGAGGCTCGTAGGCTCGATTCCCTCGGCCTTTACACGGTTATTACGCCGCTCTCGTCGTTCCACCATCGAAACCACCGCCAAGGACAACCTGCACTTGCGCTGGATTTCGAAAAACTGGTCGTCGAACACGGCGCCACGTGTGTAACACTCGAATGCAAATTGCACCGAGCTGTTCAAAACTGTACAATGGGGTTAAAAATGGAGCACGGTTTACGGAAGGGGAGGTTGCCCCTCCTGGGCCCTTTCAATGAAAAGTGTAACAATAAGTGTTTGTGTATAGTGACTGTATTAATTGGTATTCATTCGTTGGACGCATGGGAGCTCGAGTTGTGGAGCTGATCCAGTCTCGATGCATTATGAATAATTGTTTATCGTCGTTGGAACGATATTTTGAGATTCTGTATAGGGGAAAGGATCCATTTACTGTCACCTTAAGAATTGACTTTGACATTATTGCATAGTTTTTGTATTTTTTGGGCAAAAGTATAAGTTCCTCTCTTTATTTATTATTATTTAATAGGTTTAGTTGAAGAAAAAATGTTTGCGATTCTCAAATCCTCTGTTTTTAATTATAAATTCATTGATTTGAAAAAATATCGGGTGCTATTACTGTCACCCTTAAAACGTGGTCGATGGAATTATTGCCACCCAACCGAATACTATTTATCTCATTTTAAGGTTACCTATGTGTCGTTTCGTGTGCACGAGCATTCGCTGCCATGACAGTAATATCGAAATGCTTGAAACGCTTGTACCGATCACTGTCACCCAAATATTAAATAAAAAAACCTAATAAATCGTTGAATTCCAATCGTTATTACTTTGTATGAAATTTATATTATCTAAAACATTATATATTGTTACGTTAATAGCTTAAATATTGCAATTATAGCATTTCCTTTAATCGCTTGTTTTCTCTGTCGCTAGTAAGAAAGTCATCGTTTCACTCTTCCAATATCCGCCTAAAATTGGTGATCGTCTGATCAAAATTAACGAAGAAAAAAATTAGGTGCTGTCTTTTTATATCTTTAAAATAACAGTTTCGATTGTATGCTAAATTTTTTTTATACATCATTTCCCAAGGTTTATTCGTTATTTTGAGTAAAACAGCTTAGGCTGGCAGTAATAATTGGGTGCTTTACCCTACTAGAAAATATTATACACGTAAAAATATTCTCTTTAGCATTACACCACGTAAGGAATAAATGTAAAATTTTGTGTATCCATGAAAACAGATCGTTCTATAAATACATACCACCTAGAAATCCTCCAATTACATTTTTACTCCAAACACGTAAACTCTAATTGGAAAGCTACAATGAATGTAATTTTTCGAAGGGTTTTCTCTACTTTCTGCCACTCTAGGCTCATCATTAATTAATTTCATTTCAAATATATTTTAACGCATCCTTCTCTGCAATTACTTAACAAACTCTTTCTAATTCACTCTCTACTCTTTGTGTGCCGCGACTTATGTGTATGTAAAATTTTCGCAATTTTACGTCAGAGTTCGCGCGTGCTCGGAACGAAGGCTCGGCTGGCGTGAGGTGGCAGCCGGTTCGACGCGTCCGCGCGTTTATCGAGAAATCGTTTGGCCGATTCGTTGCTAGGTTCGAAACGGCGGCGCGTGCTCGTTCGTCGAATCTTCGAGAAGCGAATGATCCCGGCCCAAGTGTATCGTGCTTTGCTTACACGAGGATAATTCTTTGGAAGACGCGAATAGAGAAGAGAGAAGCGATGAGGAGAGAAACAGTGCGTCAGCTCTCGCCAGAAATAACGTGGATATACTTAGACGGCCCTCCGTGCAAGATCCAACCAAACCACGCTTCTCCGAGGCCAATTCGAGTCCTAATGAAAACCGCTCGTGCCGGCTCTCTTCGGGATAAGGGAGCCCATCTGTGTATTACATCGCTCTCCGTCGACCTGTTCGTTATCCGCCTCGTAACGAAATCGGCGAGACATAACGGAGCGCCGACGTCCACTGAGTTTATATAAAGCCGAAAATCGGCGAGGTGAATCAAAGATTTTTACCACGGCTTAGTAAGTCAAAATTGATCGAGCCTTTGCGCTTCAAATGTTAATTTTGAGCGATTAAAGGCAGAATAATTCTGGTTCCGAAATTACCATGCGTTCTGCGTGGAAGAAGCGAGGTATCCGATAAATTTCACTGCAGAGGCTCGGAGTGGAAGAATCCGTTTGCGTAGAACACCGAGTACGTGGGGGAAACGAAAGTTTAAGCTTCGCCTGGATGAAGTAAACAGTCGCGGGATTATTTAAATCGATTTGAGGAAGAAACTGATGGAACGTGCGGAAAGTAATGAAATGTTCGGTACAGTGGTAGATACCTACCGGCGTTATGTATCGTGAAATGGGCAATGCCATCGACAGTTTTAGCTTTGCGAATCCGATGGATGATGACAGTGAGCGTTTATACGCACGGTACTGCGACAAATCAAGCATCGAGCCAACAGGATGCGAGGAGAGAGGGCAGAAGAGAAAGGGACAGGGGGAAGAAAGGGGGGAAGCAAGTAGACGGAGAGGAACGCCAATGAGACTTCTCATCGCAGACGTGACGCTAACTTAGTTAATGACTGCTTCGTTAATCTAATCTAGCCAGGAGACCAATAATAATACGTAAAGGCGACACTCTGTTCCGGTGTCCGATTACGAGCTCCTTCGCCAGAACAGCACAGCGGGGACAGATGGAGATTATTCGAAGTGGATAAAAACGTGCGAAGCTTTTTACCAATTAACTAAAACCTTCCGTTTCCTCTAAAGATACTATAAGCTTCAAAGAATCATTTACGTTACAACTGTCGTATATTCAACCTCGATCAATCTGAACTGCAAATTCAACACTTTTCGCACATTCCCAACCGATTCCGCCAAAGAAATTTGTGTGGTGGATTAACCAATAACCAAAATAAGCCCGCGCTTAGGGTACGTATTAGGGGAAACAGGGGACCATAGAAATCTTCTGAATTTTAAAATCTTTTGCTAGAATCACTTTTTAGTCAAATCATCAGAAATGCCTAAGAAATCGTACATTGCATTGTTAGCGATCACTCCGCATAAGGGGACCTGAATATCTTTTCAGTGCCCAAAGCCTATAAAGGTGTTACTCCGACTCCGATGACACCGAATCCTTCGTTGAACATTGCAGCAGCTCGCCAATAAAATTCTCCGACTCCTCAAATTAAGTTTCGAACTTGCTCGAAGCATTTTCTCATCTGTCTACCCACGATCAACGAGCGGTCACGGCGGTAATAACCGAAACGACTCGCGATTTTGACCACGATCGCAGCGGCTTTGGGCCAGTTCCAAACATAGGTGAGCAGCCTCGCGGAATTCGTAGGTACAGGACAACCGAATCATTCGCGATTAATAAACGTTGCGATGGAACGAACGACGGACCGTTCGTCACGCTGAAACATCGCGCACGATAAGGTACAGTCTGCCTGAGATCCATCTCTATTCGTCCGAGGGACAGGAACCAGCATTCCCGAGGCATCGATCAATGTACGGGGTCGCGGTATGTAAAATGAAAAACAGTGGTAACGGTGTACAATCGGTATCGAGCCGGGGCTGACGTAACGTTACGTCCACCTTGGGAATTAGCCAAGAAAGAGACATTATCGGAGCAGATTGTAAGGAACAATCTGGCGCACAATTGCACCATCTGCCACGTTGCATCTCGCTTCATTGCAGAATGCTTGATGGTATCGCATGAAAAGTATGTGCATCTTGAAGTTAGCTTCCTCGGCTGCCCACCTCTCGTACAGTGCGTTCGATGGTTAATAATTTAAGGCGACGCTTTTAATCCGACGACCTTCGGAACTCGCCATCGCGATCCGAACGGGGGCCCGCGTGGCTCGTTTACACGTGCGAATGGAAAAATTCATCAGCCGTTACCATTGCATTTCCACGCCGGGCTACCTGTTACATTTCCATCGAGGTTGAAAGTTGACCATACACTGTTAGCTTACGGCGTGTGCTTTGCTCGCGGAACGGTATCTTATGCAGCAGCCTGCGCCTACACGCGCGCGCGCGCGCGCGCACGTTCGCTGGTTGCCCGACACGCAATGGATTATGCAGTCTGCACTTAGAAAGTTTCCCCTCGTCGGAGATCTTCCACGGTAAGCAAGAACGACCGTCGCCGTCTACCTCTGAATCACGGAAGTGGCTATAACTTCGCTTAGAAACGGAACCTCGATTTAATTAATTAAGAGCCACGAAGACGCGCAGCTCGCGACAGCGGAGGTTCGCTATTTTTATCCGGCAGTGGGTTTTCTTGATATCAGGCTGTGGGAACGTATCGGGCCTTGACGAGAATATACTTGCGTAAATTTTATTCGAGCTGCTTCCGCTCTAAGAATGGGAGCTCCTTGATGCGTTCAATGCGTTATAGGAGACGCATCCCGTGGTATCAGATTTTTTTCGCGTGGCAGGAAAAACTTTTACCCCGAATAGAACGCCGCTTTAATCATTTCTGTACGGTTAGGACTGCTAGAAGTACTTGGAATGATACAAATAATTTCGAAATCATTTCTTCGAATATTCGAGTAATTAAGACTACTCGAATATTCGAGTACGAATAATTTCTTTGAGTATTCGGAGTGACCGAATTTCGGATTGTACCGAATAGGAATCTGAACACGAAATATCTGTTCGTACTTTATCGTGAAATTCTTTTTATATTTGCCTTTATAATTGTTTGTTTTTCAAACGTTAGATTTGGAGCTTTATTAATCTTTGATAAATTTATTAGTAATTAGTATTATTATTCCAATAATAATAAGTGGACAACCCCGCCAAGGGCCCTTTCCTCTAGAGTCTAGGTTCACCCGTGTCCCGTCATACGCGGGTGACAAACAGGCGAAGCAGCCTTTTTTGTAAGAAGCTAAAACACCATAAATGATTTTAAAGAACTGTGATATTTTTATTTCTCCCCCTGTCACTATAGCGAATATTCGAATACTCCTTATTGAATAATCTAAATATTCGAATATTCGTTACAGCCCTAATTCGCACTCTCAAGGCTCTCCGAAAATGCGGAGAGTTCGAAGCCAATGAACGTGTTACGGGACATCATCCATGATCGATCTACAACACGAAACGATGTAATGTTATTCTTCAGAGTTGTGCCACGACAGAGTAGATAACAATCATCTCAGTATAAATTATACCTGTGTGAACATAGGACAGTTAAAACGGGAGAGAAATATATCCTACTTGTATAATTAACACGTTAACCGCCACAAGGCTATTTAATGTTCTCGAAAGTACTTTAAAAGCTACTCAGAAAGTTGCCTCGCAATATTCAATGAAAAGGAAGTTGAATTTACGTTGAACTCTACTCTCCTCGACTCCTTCTCCTCCCCATTTCGTCTCGATACCCAATCGAAGGACACTTGGTGCAGTGTGATTAATATTAATATCGTGCCACCAGTGACTCGCGATACAATGGACCTATTAAGTAATAATAAACTCTACAACGAACCTTTAAGTAATCACAAACTCCTGCCAAGCTCAATAAATAGGTGCCTGCAGAGGAAGACGGAAAAAATGGCAAAACTATCGAAGTCACGTATTACTCGCAGCAAATAAAATAAAAGTCACGGGATCTTTTATACACATTTGCCCAGACTGGAATTTTAAGAATACGGTTTAAAGAGAAGATACCAAAAAAGAGGAGGGGAATGTGCTCTACTCGCGCTCAGCCTATTCGGAAGAGCGGCGATAAAACGTGGCTGCGGGGAAAACGTTCGTCGCGCTCATTGTTCATTAAAAGCGAGGAAACGACGTCGTAAACGCGCCCACGAAACGTCGAGATGACCAGGGACGGTGTAATTTCCATTCGACCGTGTTAATACAATGATGCCGTCGCCGTCGACGGCGACGTGGACGCCGGGCGTCGCCGCTGCCGCACCACCGTTCACGACGGCAGCGCAAACAGCGAAGAGAGGGGCGGTGAAGCCGAGGGAAACGGTAGGGGGCGATCTTGCACGCGCAAATAGCGTTTATGCCCGAGGGAGGGGCGGGGAGGGCGGACGCTCGTAAACACAGCGCTGTAACTGTAAAACCCGTTTCCATCGTCTTTCACTTACCCTCCGTCGCGAGGAGCGCGTAAAAATCTACTGGATTTGTGGGACTCGTCACGATCCCGATACGTTTGACCATTCCGTGGGAATGGTCAGCGTGGCGCGACGCAAGGAAAACAACACGTCCGCGGGACCGAAGGATGGGTTAGAGGCCGCGTTTTAGCGAAGCGCGGCGATGCGAAGAGAAAAATTTATAAACAATTGCGCAGCGGCAATTGATTAATTGTTATTAATTTGTCCGAGGCCGGTATTCATAAACGTGTCTTAAGATTAAGCAAATGCTTAAGCATGCGGCGTCCTCTACTAACCTAGTAACATAGTAAAGGATGCCGAATGCTTAAGCATTTGCTTAATCTTAAGACACGTTTATGAATACCGGCCCGAGTCTCTCCGCTTCGCCAAAATACGCGACGGCCTTAAGACGTCCCGTGCCACGTGGGTCACCGGTGGCCCGCGATATTTGTCGGCGGTGAAACTTTTATTCAAAGAAAAAAGGTGCTTCTCGATTAATGGCGAAAGCAGAATAAAATAAAAGAGACCTGAAATCAGGATTATTAGTATTAAACGTCTTTATTACTCAGCATATCCGGGTGATATGTAGAGCCTCTGCCGACAGTTGTAGGTACATGCTTACGTAAAAGGCGAGACGCGGCCAGTAGGCGGCTGTTATACCTGGCCTTAATAATAAAGAAGTACCTAAATGTATAGCGAACAAAAACGGACAAACGTAAATCTATAAGAAAGTTAGTTACTTATAGCTATTTCTAGATACAAAACTAAATTCAAATTTTCAAATAGATTATGATGAGATTAAGATCACGAAGAATATAGTAACTACTATTTTTCTATAATTAAATATCCCGATTTACTTCCCTCCTCGGTTTTTTTATAGCCCTGCCAGAAATCTGGATTAACGAAGTTGAAATGGTTGAAATTGATAACCGTGAAGAGGCGCGCAGTTCGCATGGGAAAATTGATGGATTCGGAGCCCCTCTGCTTGCTTCTGTTGACCGCGAAACGAAATATGAAATGTCGCCTGACGCGACACTCGCGTTAGGTATCACGGGAAATGTTTAGTAATCCGTATCACGAGCTCGTAACAAATGCAAAGTGTAGCCAGCACGCGAGCACTGTGTCAATGGTGGTTACAGGGCACAAAAACGATAAAGACGCGTGTCCTGCTCGACGTTATACTCGTGTATTTGCCGGTCTCGAGCAGAAACAGGCCGGAGAGTGTGGCAAGCAGCTTCGACGAGAATCGAAATGATTCGCGAGACGCCTAGAGACAGGGATTACAGCGCGGGTCGCGGCCATCTTTCCCGACTTATTACGGAGGAAAGGAGGGAAAGCGGACGCGCGAGGAAAGGGGACGCAGCAATTTAATCTTTCCCCGGGTGTTCGGAGCTCTATATCGTTATGGCAGATGCGACGTGTCCGCGGTTTATTACATTTTTCCTTGCCTACTCAACGAACTAATGGACTACTGGAAATAGCACCAAGGCTAAGCGGGGTGGTTTCGACCATCCCCTCGGGCGACAACCACGCGTCTCATCGTTATACGCCTCTTACTTTCGACTGGTATCGAATTTCCGTCGCGACTCCGCTTTTACACATCCTTTTTCTATTCTTTAAGCTGCCTCTGTGGACGCGTTCCTTCTTTCACGTTCACGCATTACCATCGTCAAAGGTGAAGCAATGATAAAACAGTCTAAAGGCAGCCTGACAACCGCCGACACGTGCATTTAGCGAAGCTAACCTTGGATAGGTACTCTATGAAAATAAGGACCCGGACCACGTCTCTAGTGGGCGGGCAAACAAGTATAAGTTTTGCAGAAAGACACTTGAAATATTTCAATTCTGAAGGTGAAAGTTAATAACACGTGCCTCGTTGGACTTCGAAAATATACTGCAACTCGAAGTAAAATTAGGGAAGTTGAATTAGCTTGGAATTAATTAGAAGCTTTTATTATTAACTTCGATTAGCAGAGAAGAAACTATTTAACTTGAGGTGAGATATTAATTCTCTCTTCGAATTCATCGACGTAACTCAACTTAGGTATACGTTCTGTTTTCCCCGCCATTATACTGTATTTTTGACATGGGTATACTATCACAATCTCCGGTAAAAAAAATGTGGGAAAGAAGTGGTATTGACTGGTACTACTGGAGCCACAAGCAGAGGACAGAAATGTGTTTTGGCCGACATTTCACTTATACTTATTTGCCCGCTCATCAGAGACATAAAACATCGATTAAAAGTTTGAAAACAGATCTTTAAATTATGAGCTGCGAAGAGAAATCTGTATAACACGGTAGTGTCGGTTCATCGTCGCGCACAGTTATTATGCGCTGCTTTCAAGATACTGAATTTTCATTCATAAATCAAAGAATCTGCACACTCGCCAGCGTCAATATGCTGGCGGAAATTTCGCAGCTACTTTTCCTCGACGCTATAGCTGTATGAATTATTAATTCCTAAGAGTATCGTGGCTCTTGTTTATCACTATTGTTACATCGAAAGGAAAATGTAGACAACGCTCTCGAATCACCCCACTGCCGTTTGCAAACATTTCACCGACGCCTGAGCAATAAACTTTACTATCGCACTTCGACAATCTGGCCAGGCAATAAAGTAGACACGACCGGTGTATTTGATCGCCGGAGACGTTACTACAGCAACAGCCTCCGCGGAGGAAACTTCTCGATCACCTTGACGAATCTTTCGCCGGGTGACCTCGCGATCGGCACGGTTAATACTATCGACTGCCACGAGAAATCTACGACTTTCCTGTTGATCTTTCACCTTTCTAACTGGCTACTCGCTGGCCACCGTTGCCCGTCGCCTATGCGTTAACCCTCGGCCGGGCTTTTCTCGAGCCAAGCTGTGCTTGATAATAAATGCTAACAGGGAAACCCTCGGAGGCCGAGAAAATTAATTGCCTCAACAAGAAGTCTGCGACGTTTAACATTTTCAGTCATAAAATCGCCAAGTTCCACGTTCAAATGCCGGCCCTTTTACGAAAAATTGAGGCGACCAAAACCGGCTACCACAAGTAATACTTTGTTTTGTCTAGATTGAGAATAATTTTTCCTCTTTTGTTTCGGATAAAAAAAAAAACAGCGAGGATACGACGCTCACCGCAGACACCTTTTCCGAAAACACCGTTAAACGAACGCATGACCTTTCTAATTTATACAATTTTTCTTTGATAAAACATTTCTCGAGCGAAAAAAACTCTTCAAATCCATCTTCTTAGTTTCTCGCTTTCCGGTATACGTTGCCCGTTAAAGCAGTACCGATGGCTGTTTTATCATTACGAAATGAAATTGTACGTTAATTCCTCGCGCCGAGGTGCGCGTTCGCCGAAGTGACACCAGAGGCTCGATCAACCTTTGTTTCCCTCACTCATCACTCTTTGTCACGAACCGTCTCTACCTTGTTCCACCGGGTCCGAAGGCCATTATCTAACGCGGCCCCTGGAATCCAACGGGCAACGAGCAACCTTCCACCTTATCCGGGTAGGATCTACTCGATTTCTACACGTTACGAAAAGCACTCCGAGAAAAGTCTCGTAACACGCCTCTCGCACCGAAAACAATCACCGCGAGCGCAATACCGCGTCGATCATTGCCGGAGCGATAATAAATCGCGTCGCCAGCACACAGTAACCCTTTCCACCGTCTGCGCGATCTGGAACGAGTGCAATTAACCGCGCCTGTTTTATTTGCTCGCGCCGATCGGTCCCTTCCGTGCGCGGAGCTATCGTTCCGAAGGGAATTATTCCTCCGGACGCGCGCGAACGGCTGGCATTGCCGATCGTGCGTCGGCAAACGATACGAAGCCGTGCAGGATTAATACGTTAACTTTACGGCCCACGTGCAACCGCGGCGGATTTATCGATCTCTGCCGAAATAATTAGATGGACCATCGATCGTAGGCACGAGAACTCTGCGGTTGTTTCGATGCCTTTGGTTCCTCGATATGTACTTCTGAACACATGCCTGACTGGCAATTTTTGAGATTCTGCTTTTTCTTTTATTCAGAGTGTAAAGTAGGTTGTGTTATTACATTGATTAGTGCTATTAACTGAGGGTAAAGTTGAGAGTGGCTAATTTGTACTTTGGTTTTGTACTTTGCATTTTCTATTTTGTATTTAGATTTTATTTTGTAAATTATTGTATTTATGGTCTGTTTCTATTATTATTGTACTTTGTCACCAGTCCTCGGGATAGACTTAGAAGCAGGAAATTGCTGAGTCTCGTCTATTAATTCTCTTTGTGTTTTTGGGAATGTAATAAAGGCGTATTATTATTATTATTATGTAGTTTAAATAGGGGTCGATTATAGATATAGTAGGATCCATTGACGAAGCACTTGAGGAAAGAAACTCCATTTACATAAATGAAGGGTAAGCGGAAGAGCAGGTGATGTCACAAAACAGCGTAATCGAAAAAATTAATTTTTTATAGTTCACTCCATCAGTGAAGAAATTCTTATATAATTTTCTTCTTAATTAATTTCTTGACGACAGAAGCTGTTGCTTAGGCGAAGAATGGAGGCATTCCGTATTTTCTTGCAACGCGGAGTGGACATCTCCTCTATTTAACCAGCATACCAAATCTTTAACGTTATCTTACGAGGGCATTTGGACTTTGAAACCTTTATAAAATATGCTATAAATCCCAAAATCGCGAAAAATGCACATCCCCGCTTTTCCCCTTACCCTTCAACAAATTTATAGATGCACAGTTGCAAAATGCGCAGAAATGAAACAAAAAAAAAATGAGAACAGTTTCCTCGTATTCAGTTTAAATCAGCGTTACCTAAATCAATATACACACATATATTTACTTCGCGATGATTTAGATTTTTAGTTTTATAAGTTAGAATGAATGTCAGAGCGGAAGAACGAATGATAAGTAAAAACCGAGTTCCTTTTGAATCCCACTGAGGCAGAAAATAAATATATATTTCATTTTTTAACTGTGTAATGACTCCTATCCATCCGAGCCGGTTCCCTCCCTTCGCGATTCAGCCACCGAATAATTCGGAGCCGTCCCTTGGCAACAATGATTTCTAGGGTCAAATAAAACCCGCCCCGCTTTAATAGCCCGCACTATCGCGAAATGGCACCACGGTTCTCGCTACGTCATTTCACAGTTTCTCAAACGCGAATGTTCAAGTACGCCGTTTAATATCCTCACGGTAAGCCCCGTTTCATACCGAATGACCGATACCGGCGACAGAATCGCGTGATTGTGGCTCGGCTGGTATGCAGACAAACTGCAGCGGGTTGGTGCATTATTTTAGAAAGAGAAAAGTAGACGGCGAGGGAGACGGCTCGAGCCGCGAGGGGAACTGCGACTGTATGCACATGCATTCTGGCAGGGTGAACGACGATGGGGGGGGAGGGTAGGGAGGCATTGGCCAGGTGGTAAAACCACCCCATGATTTTCTGACCCGTGAAACTTCCCCAAGGGGGGAGCTCGGCCCCGTGCACGTTCTCAATCACGCGATTGAAATGCACACGTCTCTCTGTGCACGGTCAACAGTCAGACAGGAGTGTGCACGTGTGTACACCGATAAATTCCCCGCTGATATCTGTTGTATGGGCTACGTACGCTATCGGCCGTCTTATTACCGGATATCGAGTATCGATTACCACCAGAAACATTTTCTCTCGTTTCGTAATAACAATCATAGCGTCGCGCAGAACGTAACCAGGCACAATAGCGCGTATCGTAATGATACGGGAGGGAGGGGGCGGGGTGAACGGGGCCGGGGGAGGGAGGGGCTCGAGCGTTTCCATCCGACGACCAAAACGGTAAATTGCGCCCGCACTAACGACCACCGACTCCTATTTCCGTTTATTCGCAAGCTGCCAGCGTAAATCGACTGGCCGCCTGCTCGAGAGAGCCTGATTTCGAATTTGCACGAATTTAAATAGTCGCTGATTTCACGAGCACCGATTGGCTCGGGAGTTTGACGAACGCTAGTTGGATAAAATTAGGAAAATGAAAACCGACACCGGCTGCCTGCGATTAAAAGCGCTGTACGCGAACAAGTAATACGCGAAGAAAATGGAGCTCGCGCGTCAAAATTAACGGACGAGCGATTTCAAATCGGACGTATGGTGGCTTTAATTGTTCTGTCGGAATATCGCGGGGGAGAAGATTACGAAAGCAATTTTCAGCGCGAAGGGAGTTATTCGTGTCTACTATTAACGAGAATTAAACTGGTCTCGTAAATAACTTTGTTATATTGGCATCCCTCGTTGCATCATTTAGCGGAGTGCAAAGCGGTGTCACTTTGGCATTAACGTTTCCATTTATAGTTGAATCTTCCCGAGATACACGTGACTCAGGGACAATCCCCTTATTAATTTCCGATACACCACCACTTCTCCCAGCACAAGTGATAAAAGTTACATAAACAATGGCTTCGCGAATGACGATCCTAACGAGCGTACGGACGAAAGCTTGCTAGGTGTTTTTATAATCGTCTGTGCCCTCAATTTCACCAAGAAAATAAAATCCCCTACGAAGCACGAAAAATGTCTACTATTGGAAACGGATATCCAGGCAAGAATATCCTTAAGGGGTCTCCCTACTTTGACTGCCTGAAAAGGAGCGCGGTATTTGGGATCTTCTTTAAGAGAAACCCTCAAATTATATTAATTGAAAACATTATGCCTATATTTTTACAAATTTAGACAACATTTGAAAAAAAACGGTACCTAAAATTTTAAACGCGTCTTTCTCAAAACGATGTTTTTCGAATTAGCGAGCATGATATCTCAAAAACCAATCACCCGATTTACTTTAAACTTGGCATATATCTTCAGTAGATGTCCCATTCTCGCTGGTACTAAAACTAAGTCGGTTTTTGCAAAATTAGACTTTTGCGACTTAAAAAACCAGCAAATTTTTTGCAGAAATCGATGTCGGTTTTATACGCTGCCATATTTTTTTAAATTTCAATATTTCTTGTTTAATCTAGTTCAGGCGATAGCCACACTCATACAGGTTACACAAATTTTTAAATTTTCTATTTCAGACAACTACGACGGCTGATTTTATGCTAACAATGCGCATATGATTTTTGTAAGACGCTCTATTTGAAGCACTATAACTCCGGATACAATCACTATTTTTGAATACAATTTTTTTTGTCATATTCTCTAAAGATTGGCAAATGAAACTACAAAGCTAGAAGTAAATATATTTAATGGTTTTCTTTTAAAAAATTCCAAAAGTTCGTATCATTTTTCTTCCGTCAAGATAGGGAGACCCCTTAATAATTACAGCCGCCTTTAATGCCTCTCCGTTAAAAACTCTCCATCCGCTCATTGTTTACACGTAGAATGTCCCGTAAAAAATAACGATTTGATATCTTGAACGATCTCGGTCCAACTGCTACGCCCGCAATAAACAACGGCCATCGGTAAACAGCGTCCATTGATCATGACCACCGTGCACTATCGAGGCGTTTCGTCATCGATTCTGCCGATCGATCACCGCGTCGCCAGTTTGATTATTAATTAATACCGGTCGCTCGATGCTATCGCTTTTCCCCCCCGATTTAAATTGGACTTTCAATCGCGCGGGTCCGCAGCGATCCTCCGGCAGATTTCAATCGAGATCGTTAGCCGCTGCAACGGCACAATCGCAATATCGCCGAAATATAATATTACGGTGAAACGAGCGTGATACAAATCAACGCATCGCGCGCGATTTTCATCGACGAAATTTGCACGGTCGAAGGGGCAACGCGCGAGAAACGTCCCCGTCCCGACGGCGGGCGTTTAATTTACTGCTTTCAATTTTACATAATTAATGACGACCAAAAGAAGAAAAATAGCGCGGCGCGTGCGCCAGTTCGATTTCATAAACGAGGTGGAGCGGAGGGCCGCGATAAAATCGGCACGTGTACGCGACATTCGTTTCAAGAACCAGCGTCACGGGGAACTATCTTGGACGGGTGGGTCTCGCCGTTGTATAAAACAGCGAATCGGGAACGATTCACCGAAACGAGTCGAACGAGAGATTCGACGAGTAATTCGAAGGAAGGCCGGTTTTTCAAGATCCGAGGGTCGTTAGCGGTTGTGCGAATGGAAGGACAATTTGAATTGGTGTCCGAGAGGCTGGTCCCATCAGCTCGAGCGTACGAAATCTGGCCAGGCGTGACGCTCGACCTTTCGCGAATCGATCTAGGAACAACGACCTTTCGCGGTAGGTTTTATTAGGATTACCTAGGGGTCACCGAGGAGGACAGCCTTACTGTCGCACACACGTGCGGATCACGGGGCAGGTTTAATCTGCCGAGGCACCGTCGCGAATTAATGACGCAAGCCCGATACACGCGAGTTAAACTGTGCCAGAATTCGAATCATCGACCGCGCCGCGATCGCGAGATACGATTGCCGCGATCGGCAGAGTGGAAAGTTTCGCGGAGGCAAACTGTGCTATTCGAGGAGCAAAGCTGACGGCGTGAAAAAAAAAAGCGAGAAGCGTTGCTCTAGCTAGAAGAAGGGAAAGGGGGGGGCGGGAGAAAGAGAAAGACACGGGGGTACACCTTCGAAGGTAATTTTAGTTACTTGACAATTTGGCACCGTCTACGCCAAATAGAAAGTCACGCGCGGTAGAGGCTCGGGCTGCACACCCGCGAGCAAAAGAAACCAACCGACGGCGGAGAGGAGCAAGAGGAGAGAGGCAGAAAGGGAAAGAAGAGAGTGGAGAAGCCGGTGGACGCGCGCGATAATCTATTTGCTCCTTCCGTAGTGCAACGGTACAAGAAGTCCTATTTATATCGCGAAGAAGCCTCGGCTTAATGAGTCTAACTGCTGTCACGAGCACCGAGATACGATCGCTCCACCGCCATTGAACGAGACCGAATCAAATTCACCCACAATAATGAAATCGATTCTACGGGCCGCGCTGCGAGCGAACATAGTCGCGCGTCCTCTCGCCAACCAAGAGCCTCTAAAATTCGAGGTTTTTCAGTATCCCTTAACCCTTCGTGCTCCAAGTATCCGCCTTAGACGCGCCGAACTGCAAATCAACGATACATGCGAATTATATTAATTAACTAATTCATAAGGTGAAACGAATTACCGATTTTCGAATCACTGTATCATTCCCAGCCGCGAGGCTCTGTATAATAAGAGAGAGCGTCGAGCAAAAGTATCTCCGGTCGATCGACGAGCAATGAAGTTAGAGCAAAGGGTTAACTAAGCGGCAACTTCGTTGGTGAGCGCGGCGTAAGTCTCCTCGGAATGAAAAGTGTTGACGGAGTAAAGGTATACGGGCCAGCGAAAGGAGCGACGTTATCCGAGTTCTAATATTTGACCGGCCGATAAAACGGCGAGATAAAAGGCAGATATCTGGCGTAAAAAGTGAACGCGAGTTTAGCAGGGGTGATACGAGCATCGAATTCATCGATTACCGATTACCGCCGCTACCGGTTACGCGGCTCGCGTGCGTGCAGCCAAGCGCCTTCGCCGTTCGGTAGGCGAACGAGCTGCTCGGCCAACAGAAACGAGGGGGGGGCGGTACAGGCACGAAAAAACATACGTTGCACCTGCTGCTGCTTAACCGAGATCCTTTCCCCCGAGCGGAACCCCAGATTTCGTGCGACCAGTTAAAACTTCGATGCCTATCGCCGAGCTTCGAAACCGACGAACCGCTCTTAACCGAGTCTCGTTGCGAATTTCAACGAGCCGTACTCTGCGCGAGGGCCTATGGCAACGTTCTTACAGCTGACTGTGCGTCGGGCGCGACTTGTCAGTTCGAGAGCAATTATTTATTGTAACACGGATTTTTCTTTGGAAAGATCTAGGGCGATTGTATAGTGCCGGAATTCTAATACTTTCATCGCGATAAGAAAGATATGGGCTGCGTAATTGATAACTTATACGTTTCGCAATCTTTTTTAAATAATTCTTGTACGGGGCACCGCCGATTCGTAATATTTATGTCAGAATTCGTGTTCAGAAGAAAATAACAGAAATGCAGCGTACTTATTCAGTTGCAAAATCTATTAATTTCGACGTCGTAGGAACCAATAGAATAAGTAACAAAGCGTGTTGTATACAATTTAGGTTGATTCTCGCGGTGCAGGGAAAAAATTCAACTATTTCTCGTTTCTTCTCGTCCTTTTTTAGCCATGTTATGATCGGACAAAAAGCAACGGTGCAAAGCCACTCGCTAAATGTAAACAAAGGGGACGGTGGATACGCGTTAGGGACATTTAACGCGAGATAGTTTTTTGTTCCCAATTGGTATTTCGAAAAACTCACACATTCCCCATCTCCTTTTATCTTTTTCGAAATAGTGTTACCTTCGTTAAGTGAATATATGCCAGATACCAGTCGTGAGTCACGGAAGCGTCTCGTGTAAAAAGGCCCTTGGGGCTCTTGACTTTTTTCGAGTAACGGAGTACTATCTGAGCATCCTTATAAACGAATAATATGGTTACAGTTACCCAAAAATGCATATAATAAATGTCTTAATTGTTTTACGTTTGTAGTGTGCAAAGTATTTTACCATTTTTTGGAATATGTTACATAATGTATATTTAAATAATTGCTACGTCAATGATTACTGTAGTCGTCCACCACAATTTACAATCGCTAAACAACTCATTATGTAATTGATAGTGTCTAATTGCATTAAACTATTAATTATGTTGTTTCTGTGCAGTCGGTTAATTGTTTCAGCAGCATACGACGCTATTAACGATACCGTTATTTGCAACTATCTTTGTGTCCTATTATATTACTGTATTCTACTGAAAGTAGACAACAACCCTATCAGTTAGTTCGCCATTTATTGGATAATAGATTCGCGCGTGGTTTAACAATATAATAAAACAGTTCACTTAAATAGTTTTCACTTATTTATCCAAATTGAAATGTTCTGATTAATTTTCAGGTAAAATGTCCGTCATGCAACGCGTCAAGAGCAAGGGTAAAGTATTTTACACATCACAAATGTAAAACAACTGTATTGTTCATTAATATTCGCTGTATTAATCAGTTAACTATAGTTCGTCGGCTAACCGTGTTATACGAGCATTCGGGTAACCGTAACCGCATTATACGTATATGTACCCAGGTATCACCCGATTAACTGGGTACGCGATTACCCGAGTATCAACAACCCTAATAAAGATGTACCTCTGCTTCCGCAGTCACTTGATAAAAAAGTATTTTAAAATACGCACTGACTTGAACGCGTTAAAATGCAAAGATCGCGATAAGGGATAAACATCCTTAATCACGTAATAATTATTCCATAATGCACGCCTCTTAAAGATTCGCACGGTTAACTAAAACCAATTTCAAGGATTTGATTCAAGGATATCACAGAATCTGTTCAGTTCAACCATACGTTTAACGTTCCAAGAAATATTCAACGAGCGTTGGTTGGACCAATAAATACGCATAATGTGGAAAATTCTGGAAAAACGTATCGCGCCTTTTGTGTACAAAACATTACTAACGTTGCATTAAACTCAATTTACTATAACCCCGTGGTTCACGTTAGATAACGCGAGAACAAGAGAGGAAAAGCGCAGAAATAAAACAGAGAAAATGTAGGTATCGCACGCCTGCCCTATTATTGCAATAGAGTTTTACGCATGAACTACGTTCGACCACGACCAGTTCCGAATTGAAAAAAAAGGGTATTGCGTGGACGACAGAAGGCAGCGAGTCAGAGCTGACCCGAAATACGCAGCCAACGGCAACGATCTTTTCTAAACGGCGTACCTGGCCGTACCCGCTTACCGGGCACGATAACAAGACAAGTATCCGATTAAATTTATGTAACAGCGTGTTACCGTGTCACCCTGGAATTATTTTTGATAACCTACTGTGATAACGCGGTTGCATTAAACTTCCTGTCACTCCGATATTCTCCTGACGATCCTTCAACAGGCGTACGCGTTCGAAATATCTGTCGGGGGGGGACGAGATTCGTTTCGCGGATAAAACGAGCCGCGTTGTTGTGTGCTACGTTCTTCCGAGAACGGGCGTCTGACGACTCCTTTTTTTTCATAACTTAGCCCAGGTTACGAGAGAAAAGAACGCGAAAAATGTAAACAACGACGATTCGGTAACCGTTGGTTCCTCGACTGGCATGCAAAGGCTCGACCCCACGTCGAGGAATAAAGAATACGTTGACGTATCGGAGCAGTAATATCGTGAACGAAGAAGGGAGCGAATAGTATTTCAGCGTCGAGATGTAACGTTGCCCGCGAACCGTGTGTCCCGACGGCGGCTAACGTCTAGTCGCGAGAGAGAACGAGAAAAAAACCAGCCGCCCGATGCCCGCGCGCTCCAAGACACCCGTCGCACGCACACTTACCCCTCGTACACATGCACAGCACACGCGCTCGCACACAACCGTCACATGCAAGCGTGGTACGTTCGCACACAGGCGCAGGATTAAAAGAGAAACTCACTCCAGAAATAATGCACAGTATCCATCCAAGTCGCGGTGGCGGAGGTAGGGTTTCGCTTGTCCTGGATTATCGGGAAGACGCGAAAGAGCGCGACAGAGCTACCACAGCGTCGCGGCGTTCAAGTTCCTCGAACCGACGTTTATCGTGGCTGGCTATCGTTGCGCCGTGACCGTCGTCGCCGTCGTCTTACGACGACGACAACACGCACACCTTCCCTCGATCCTCTACGCCCGTCTAAATAATCCGTTCCCGTATCTCTGCACTGGGGGACACTCACTGCCCGGGCATCGGAAACGCGCCGCGTGTCACGCTCAACAGCGTGTACATTCACCGCGAGCGTATATTTCGCGCGCGCCGAGCTTTTCCCGCGTTCGGTTTCGTTGACGCACACGCGGCGACGGCAACGCGGCCAGAGTGAGACGGAGAGAAACGCACATACACGTATAACGCGAGCGAGAGACCGTGGGGAAAGAGCGGGGAATAGAGAAAGAGAGAAATATAGAGAGAGAAAAAGAGAGAGAGAGAGAGAGTGTGTCGGGAATGGGGGGAAAGAGACACGTATGCACGTAGAGGCACGCGTTACGTTTCGAGCAATGGAATATACGCGCGAGCACTTCGCGCTTGGTTCCCGCCTCGGGGGAAAGAAAATCCCTCGCTGCCACCACTGCGCTTCACCTTCGGAGACGTTCCGTGTCAGCGTGCCGCATATATCGCGCGCAGTGCGTGTTTCGCGCGCGCACAGTTTTCAAAACAACGGACACCGGCTCAGGCCAGACCGGCGACTGTGATCTATCGTTTTCTCCGTCCGTTCGACTATTTTCCTAAACCCCCCCCCGCCCCCCAGTGAATTCCTCTCGCTTAGTCGCGCGGTTTTTCCGCACGCACACGCCGCCGCGGATCAATAATTCACCATACGAATTCACCAGAAGCGGGCGAGCGAGCGGGCTGGCACGCAGGCACTAGGCAGAGGCACACGTTTCTGTCGTGGCGCGCTCTCCTCGGGGAAACGCACGCAGTCCACCACCACCGGCACACACCGATCACGCTTCGTCCTAACCTCCTCGACCACCGTCCCTGCGCTGCCGAGTCGTACACGTTGCCAGAGTCGAGCTGCATACGCTCCGCTATCACACATACACAGGGGGAGGGAGGGGAGGGGGGAGGCTAGCAACTTCTCCGCGTCTCTTGACACACAGCTGACACAACGCTCGTAAACACGCGACAATCGGACAAAGACAGATGCGCACCGATGCACTAGCGAACCGCACGGTAGATGCGATAGACCGGTAATTCGAGTCAAGCTCTTCGTTTATCAAACTGATCCGACTATCGTTTCATCTCTGTGTGTGTGTCTCTCTCTCGCACGCACACACACACACACACACATATACATGCAACTCCCATTCCCTCCCTCTCCCTCTTATCGTTCTCCCTTGCTCTTATCCTTTCTCTTACTCTCCCTCTCTCACACTCACCATATATATATATATACACACACACACACACACACACTCACACTCCGCGCTCTCCTTCTCCCTCTGCGTCATCCTCTCTTCCTCGCTCGCTCACGCATACACGTTCCCTCTCTCTTTCATCCAAAGTAGTAGTAGGAGCAGCAACACGGGGCTAGCAATGCGAACATCACGGTCACCGGAAGTACGAACCTGACAATCACGACACACGAGGAATACGCGAGTAATCGGTAGTATCTTTTACCGAATCAGAAGCACACTCGACCGGATAACGTCGGCACGCATGTACATAATACGTTCACGCACTCCGCCGCGTCTACGCTCTCTTTTGCTCGTAATATTTGTCTTTATCGCACAGTCGGTTTGTCTGTTAGTCTCTTTCTGTCGCACGGCGTCTATTGCTCCCTCTGTCTCTCGTTTCCTTTCGTCCGTCTGTCCGTCCGTCCGTCGGTGTCCGACGGTGTGTATATCGCCGTCGTCGCTGCTGTCGAATCCGTTCGGAGCGCGGCCCCTGTGTGTGGGACGACGCCGCTGGGACACACGGGCGTGGACGAGTAGACGCGCTCTTTCGAGGATGTTTCGACACTATTTTCTTTGATGTACTTACCACTGGGCGAGCTGACGTGGCGTCGCGCGCGCGCGGAGCCTTTTACACCACGGGCAAAATTCGCACAGTAATATTAGCGCGCAACGCTGCACCCCGGTAAATACGAGCGCAGTCACCACTCTTGTTTTTGGTATGCCAGGAATGGCACAAAGAATCTGGACAACGCACACGCCTGCTGCGCAGCCGGTCTGCGCACACGCTGACACCGCTTATGCGGCCGCGGGAGAAACCAGAAGCCGAGCGCCGCCGGGGATACGCGAACCCCGCCGAACACCACCGATCCTCTACCCCCACCGCGCGCTCACGGACCGTCGCTTCCCCACTCCCCGCGCGGGAGATCAGTCGCGTCACGCACGTAATAGAGGTTGGTTGTGTTGCCTGCTCGCTCGTTTATCCTCTCTCGCTCATGTTTCAGGGGCACTTGTTGAATTTCAGGGGTTGCGTTTTAGGTTTTCCGAATGGACCTTTTGATAAATGGCGACGCACCAATTAGCTAACCACGAAACCGCCTCTTTACCTTTACACGTACCTTCTTTTCACGCGATTTAATAGTAACCGGTTAATGATAAATGTCGTTACGTCCCTATAGACGATTCGTATATGTCGCAACTGTTGTTTGTATGAAATAAATGGCGATGCCAGAATGTTTTGCTATGAAAATGTAATTTCCATCAACGAAGAAAAGGAATACTTTATTCTGTTATTTACAATAGTCCCCATTAGGCTTCTTTTGTTTCGTAAGGCACTAACGATCTGTGTATAGAGGGCATTAACGGATATCGTCACGATCTCCAAGTTGCTGTGTATAGCGTAATCCATGCACAGTTTTTCGGTAGCAGACCGACTGGAGCCATTTGTGTACTTAACGGACCCTAGGGATTAACCGACGGTAGCTGTGTGCCAGACACAACTGACCCAGTGCAAGTGCACTGACTGAAGATTGCCAAGTGACTTTCATGCTCCCTCATTCTCTGGAAACCGACCGTTCATCTTCGGCGCCATTCCAACCGCTTTTCATATATTCCCAATTTCCTAAAGAATCCATTTTCGGGGGGTTCGTGCTCCCTCGGCGTTGTCCTGCTATTAAGGTCATCCTATATACAATTTTCAATAAACCTGTTGTTATATTTAGCGACGTAAACAAATAACTCTGAGCAGTATCGATTTTTCAGACTTTCGATCTATCAAAGACAACTTTTGCAGTATATATCGTAGATAATTTAAAACCAGGACCTTAGAGTGCTGAAAACTGATTATTACGGCAGCAAGGCAATACATTATAAATATTGTAAGCCAATTTTAATTAATGCATTGTTACCTGTTGCAATGAACATACGAGGCACATTAATTATTAATCTTTCTTTACGCGTAATTATAATATAGTCACACAAAGGACGCTAATTAATCAGGCACCAATTTCCAAATACTAAATTACTCAAATATGGATTTCCCACATTTTAATTATTGGTACGGGCGCATAATGGGACCTTGTACTTCATACACTAAAACTATTTCACCCAAATAATACAAAAGGTCTGCTATTATCAATTTATCGAAATTTTCTCTCACTTATCCGAATAATTGATGTTCTACTTTATCTGCAGAAGATTATTGCGCAGAAAATCGCGTGAGAAAAAAATGTGACTGATGGAATATTTTCCGCATCGTTTGTAGGTACAAGTCAGACCTTTGCACTTTTCAAATAACGTTATTGGAAATATTATTTCAAATATCGTTCCAGGTTGTGTTTAATAACAGCAAATACTTTCTCGCCGAATTTGACTCCTTATCTACTACTTTTTTTAATTGCGATTCCTGTGTTCTTTCAAATTTTTCTTTTTTCTACAGTAAAATCCCGGTTAACAGCTCAGAATTTAGACCACTAACAAGGGAAGATCCCGAACCAGAAAATTAAAAAAAAATTCTAAAACTTTTAGAATATGTAAGGGATTTCCTCCCGATTATAACGCAATTTTTGTTTGTAACTCAAATTCACTCGAAGGGTGTGTAATTAACTCCCGAAAATTCGGCTATTTTCCGATTTGGTGTTATAACTCGCACACTGTAACAGTGTGATAGACAAAAAGTTCCAAGACAAAATTGACTTCTTTTAATTAGATTTATCATTTAGTAAAAAAATTATTTTACAGTTCACGAGTTATAATAGAAAATCGAAAAATAACCGGATTTTCAGTGGTCAATTATACCCCCTTAGAGTGAATTTGGGCAGCAAACAAAAATTGCATTGTAATCAGGAGGAAATTCCCTACATATTCACAAAGTTCCAGACTTTTTTCAATTTCCGAGTTCGGGTATAATGTATTTATGGCTTTACATTTTATACAAACTGTTGGAGATGCACCATTTCATTGTACGCTACAGTAAAACAGTGTTAAACGGGTTGACGGTAACGGGGGCCCCAGTGTATCTCTATTTTATTCTTCTAATTCCGAATGTGTAAGAAATACGTATTACCATCGTTATCATAAATTAAGTAATTGAAAAATCTTGGCAGGCGAATGACCCGGATTTCAATCATTGCCAAGCCAAGTCCCTTCGAAATGACGATATACCGTTGTCTCTCGAAATTGTTCGTAGAAGCACGTCGATTCATAGAGCGGACCTCGGGGTTCACTGCGTCCCATTCACGCGACGAACGTTCGGGGACGCAATTTAAACAGAACAGAGAGGGGCAGCGCTCGTGAAATCGAATGTCACGTATCAAAATGACGCTCAAAGCGTTGCTTTTGCGCGGAGACAAAAGCAGCCGTAATTAATGCTTTTAAACGCACGGTGTAGCGCGGGCTCCTTTTGTCAGTTGGACACATTGCACTCGACAAATGTTTACGAACGATCGCCGAGTGGCGGAGCGTGCACGGTGACAGACTCGCCGCGGGGGAGGGTTGAAATCCACAGTTTTCGTGCGGGCTTTTCAGTGCGCGCGACACATTGAATGGGAAAAGCAACGGTCCGATTTCACCCGCGAGGTTTAATTACTTAATTACGTTAGCGCTCAATTTTCGTGACGCGTCGACGAGCCGCGCGGACTAAACGATTCCGTTAGTTTCCCGGCAATTTCGCGCGCACTCTTCGCCCTCGATTATAGCACGATTGTGCGGTTCACATTCGTAGATTCGTTCCGCCGTAATAAACTTAATTCGAGACCTTTTACACGTTTTATCAAACAACATAGGCGTGTTCCTCTCTTTCTATTACAATTATATGGATTCAAATTCGCTTGTATTTTAATCGCTAGCACGGCACTGTGATCGTTACTGTTGCGTTAATCTGGAAAATTATTTCCTTCGAAATCAGTAGCGCATTTATTTATCGACAATTAAATTTAAATTTCTTTATGTACTACAATGAGAGTAAATTAACCTGAAGACGAATTTGCATGGTTCACTTTGCTTGAACAGTGCTGTTCATTCAACAAAAATGAATTATTGACATTGAAAGGTGAAGGTTTAAATAATTTCAATTTAATCGTATGGTTCGCTTAAAAATGCCGTCGACGCTGATTTAATTTGTTTGTTTTGCATAACGTTTCTAAGTAGTATTCTTATTGCCTTTAAAAACAATTCTCTGGCACAAAACGGCAAGCCCTGTTAACAAACAATACATCGACGCGAGTGAAGAAAACCTTTCAATGTTCAAGATGCGTGTTTTCGCGTGTTCAACTCGAATGAATCGCCGTGAATGGACAAAAAAAAAGTAGAAACTCTGTGAAATTCTTGCAGTGTTCAATTTGGTTGACCAGTTTGATCGAGTGGCAATTTACACCGTTCGTTTTACTTTGAATTTTGTCGAATCAGCCGCATTGTTCAACCAAAATTGAAGCGTGTAAATTCGCCTTAGCAGTAAGCTGTCGATCGATTCTTTCATACGCGTTCAAATTGACAATTATCCATCCCTCGATGGCCTCCATTTATTCCAGCTATTCCAACTCGGGTATATACGGCACGGTTGGTATGTTGTCTATATACCTCTCTTAATGTCGATAGTCGTAAAGTCATAAAACTTCCTGCTGTGCTCGTTCACGCGATCGGATGAAAGACGCTAATACAAATCGGGCGAACGGTGACGAGCGTTGTAAAAAGAAATTGCCTTCCCTTTCGTTGCCACCTGCCACGGTGAATAAATTGTTAGACGTCTGTCAAGATGATCGCTTCTTCTTCAAGAGTCGAATGCAAATCAATGTTAACCTGATAGTTCATCTTAGGGTTTTCGTAATTTCTGTTCCTCGCGAAGAACGGGCCTCTTCAAGCTTCTTCAGTAACACTGATTTATTTTATAATCCATTAAGTCTATGAGGAAAACGAAGTTCATTACAATTCTAATGTTAAATGACACGTCGCGCACGAGATCGCTGCGATACTCTGTGCTGCACTCTGTTATGCAACGATGCATTTTGCATTCAATCGTGTCTAATAACTCCACCTGATACAGGTTCATCGACATCGATATTGTCAGGCTGCACCTGACCGTTGCGAAAAATTCGCAACATCGGCGACTCGTCTGGTTACGTAGGCAAACAGAGCTTGATTTTTATAATTTACGTCGAACTGAATCGCACTAAGGTATTGCGAATTTCTTCGACGTTACTTAAATTGCACTTTACGAAGACATTAGATAACGTAGACTGGGAAATATTGACATTTTTTTTAATGTTTTGCTATAGGTATAATATATGATAAATATTAACATTTTTATATGTGTTTTAAGTATCTTGTACTGGGGTAAAATTGGCACATCATATAAATAGCACTAAAAGCTAGTTTTACCAATCCGAACTTATACTGGTACTTAAATTTGTTTCTTTTTATGTTCAATGCGCTCTCTTCTAAATTTGTTATTTTTTTAAGTAAAATTTTTAAATTTGCTTTAGGTGTCATATTATATCATCGTATCTTTTGTGATTGTACTACAACTCTCAAAATGTATAAAAGTTTTGTTACTTATCCTTCTTTAATACATGGTAAATAATATAATATATTTTTATAATATAAAAATCATCATTTTTACATTTGCTTTAAGTATCCTATAATAACATTGCATTTTTCTGAATGTAATACAATTCTGTCAAAATGTATAAAATTTGTATCCTTCTCCTTCTTTAATACATGTTAATTAGCTGTCAATGTTTACGGTAATTATGCAATACATACTTATTACAGAATCTGTTATAATATATCAATTTTTACTGTTCTTGAAATATTATCGGAATTACTGTCACGCGAGTGAGAAATAAATTAATAATCGGAACGATGTTGTTTCACATTTCCATAAATCTTCTACATAGGTAGCTCATTAATTTACAGGAATTCAGTAGCTCTGAGCTGACAAACAAAGGAGATACATTGCAATTTTATTAACGTGCGATTGATTCGATTCGAATACCTATCGCGAATTCTCTCTAAGGTTAAATATGCAAATTAATTATAATAGCGCATTCAGTAAACTTATTAAGTAGGAGCTGGAGCGAACTTGAAATTATCGTTTCACGGAAGTTGCGCGCCTATTGTTCCTACATTGTTCGAAACTGCATCGCAGGACACGGAAGCCTGGCCAATGCCAGTTTTCGCTTAAATTTGCGATGTCGCAACAATGGCTAAAGTGTGTCCGGATATCGTGCTCACGGAGTAAACGCACCGTCAAATTATTACCGGCATCGTGACCTTTCGGAGCCCTTCGATTCTCTGCAATCGATAGAAATCTCGTTAAAATACCCGAGTAAAACCTCGAATATCCGAACGCCGTTTAGCCAACGTTCCGGTCCAATAATAAAGACAGCAGACTGATTGTTTCAATAATGCAACTGCTGACGCTAGCCATCGAGTTAATATTTATAACATTTCACAAGGAGTGACGTATTCATTTCGAAATGCATAAAAATAAAAATCTACTTCGAGTACACTGTAAATTGATTTCTATATTTCAGCCACGGAAACTGGAACAGAATATTGTCTTGAAATTAATTTTAAAGAATAGTCGTAAGAGTGGAGTTAGAATTATTATCAACGATTTTACTGCTTTTCAGTTAACAAAAATGTGCCTCGCGCAAAATCTACATAAAAACGTAATCCAACAGATTATTAATATTATTGAAAACTAAGTATTCTGTCTATACGATATTTTCCATCTCTATTAGTTGACGAGAAATATATAATAACGTGAATATCAGGCGATAAAAACAAATGAGTCGAATACTTTTTAATATTCCTCCTACACGTTAATTTTCATCAAAATTCCTGGTCAATAATGGAGCGAATCTGTTTTAATTTGTCACGATCCTCAAACACACGCGCCTAGCAATTACGTAGGTGGTAATTGTGCCACATGAAAATTATCACAAACCTGCGAATAAACAAGGGCCGTTTTTCGGTGAGAGCAATTTGTTCTTGCCATTTTCAGGCACCTACGGTGAATATTTTTATTGTCTCTTTTACGGCGCAACGGTTCCCACTCCGTTGATTCTGTTATTTGAAAAAAGGATAAAAGCTTTCGATCCACGCTACGGCGAATCTTCGCATCACCTCATAAACTTGGGAAACATTTCTTATAACCGGCGGATATTCTGCGGGGGTGAGATTCCTGGCGGGGCTTATCGCGGCGGAGATTTACTTTCACGAAGGACAAGCTACAAAATATTAAAATATCGCGCGAGCGGTGCATTCTAAAAATTCTACCGTCACCTGCAGGGCGGAAATGGTGTCGCGCAAGAAGAAGAAAACGATCAAGAAACTCAATTAACGGTGGCGTAAGATGATCGGGTGCAGAGGCGGGTCCATAAAGCGGGCGAGAGACGTTCCACGACAAATTCTTTTATAAAAATTCATTTTCATGTTAATTCTCTACATACGTACAGTGCATTCCCTTTCTATGCTGTTTCAGGCTTTGCACCAGATTAAATAGTACACGTTTCGAGACGTTTTATTCGTTGCAGAAGGATGGACCTACCTGAACCCTGTATTCATTTGTTTTGTGCATTTTAACCTCTTAAAAAAGAAAAAAAATGTACATAAAAGTATAAAAATTCAGAACATTTACATCGATAAAAAGAAAACGAGATATGTTTCCTTCAACGGGATCTAGGTGCGGCCGCTAAAGGGTTAAACATATTTTCATGTCAAATAAAAATTAATTTAACTTTCAGAGGGTGGCTTAATTATTAAACTCGAAATATTTTCGTCAATTCTTGGGTTCATTTTAAAATGGATTTTAATACGATTAAGAAAAATCTTAAATTGGCAACTAAAGGTTCTGAAAGGGAACTTTCTTAGCTTTCAAAAACACTCATGAAAATTTGTCTACGATCGTGAGTTCGCAAGTTATAGGTGTTCAAAGTGAAAAGTACCTTTTTCGCTATGATCGCGAATAACTTGGTCAATAAAAATCATACAACAAAACCACAAAACACGGAATTAAAGAGAAATGTTTGCTCTATAAAAACTCTTTGTTAGATTTGTCGGAAATTTTTTTTTTCCCAAGCATATGTTCAAACTAGGCAAAAATTTCTGAAGCTTCGTTTCCAGCGCTTCGTCTTGATAAAACAGTATTATAATGGATGAAAAAAAGTTTGTGTCCTTGATTCAAAAACTAGAAACTTGAAGCGTTAAAATGCGGTGTTTAAATATTTTCTGCGACCATTTTTCGCAGAGATACAGCCAATCGCTTAAACTTTAGTTTTTGTTTGAGTATAATAATTTCACCATCCACTGTGTCTCTCGCAAATATTTTTACATTACCAATGAATGTCATCTGAGACTAGAAATCGTCAATGTTCAGAATCAGTAAAAACTAGGGAAAATTGATAAGTGAAGCGCTAATCACGAGCTGCGCTAGCAAAATTTCAAAATTTACAAAATCGAACAACTTCGAATAAGTGTACAACTCAATCCATACGACACGCAGCTACGATATCTCTTATGTGTCGATAAGAAGTACGTGTTCAGTATCAGGAACGAAACCACTCTCGATCTTCGACAACGAAACATGAAAAAAAAACGCGTTCGATGAAACTCGCTGCCGTCCATAAATAAATATTAGTACCCACAGCTGCAGCTGTATTTCCACAGATTGAATACTTTTCACTGCTTATAAATCCCGGCTTCGATTTAAACCACCGAATAAAGCGAAATCTGTCGAGTTCTGAAATAAATTCGCCACGCCTCTCGCGATTATTCCCCACAGAATAGGTGTCTAAATCCTTATCACCGGCGAGAGAGAATTTTGACTGGGGCGATATTAAAAGCGCGCCCGGCGCCCTCGCGGAAAACTAGAAACGGCCGCGAATACCGATACCGCCCCCGTCCGATTCCGTTCGGACAAACGAGGGCAGGGGCGAGCGAGGAAGAAGACGTAGAAGCGCGAACGGGGGATGAAGGTGGTGCAGGAAGGGTGGCCTGGGGAGACGCGTACCTCACCTGGCATACCGTAGGGAGTATCGCGACACATTTTGATCGAATTCTTCTCGAGGTCGAGGAATGCCGGTATCTCCGGTAGATATTATTACATATTTAGGTGGAACGGTACGCTCTCCCCCGTAGGTAATACACTTAGACGTATTCTCCCGGCGCGCGTTGCCGTCGGGGCTGGTGGTGGTGGTGGTGGTGCAACGGGGATACGTATACCCCCGGCTTTGCTCGCGCGCGCCGCCTCCGTAACCCTCCGCCTCTGCCCCCGATCTCCAAGGATCGCAGTTCTGCGCGATATCCTGCATATCTCGGCATACCGTCCTCGTCGTTTCCGACATTGTTCCCCGGCCCCGACCCCGACCCCGACCCAGGTCCCGGCTCCAGCTCCGATCCACTGGCGAATAATCCTACTCGTTCGACGTCTACCGGGCCCGGCTTCTCAGCTGGATTCCACTCGATTCTGGTACACTGCTTGCAGGGTGAGAAACCCGCCATTCTCCATAATAACTCAACTCCTTTCCTTCTTCGTTTCTTTCGCGACAGCGTATGCTGGACGATCTGCCCACGGGGTTGAAGTTGACAAGTTGATTGGCGACAAGGATGGGGGGTCATGGGTAATCGGTGGCTGCTTGAATTTTTAGTTGGGAAAGATCGGTATGCACGTAAGCTCTGGGAAAGCACTTAGTCGTTTATTTGTGGAAGGTGTATGTTTCTATGGAATTTACAGGCGAGTCCTAGCGTTTGCCGGTGTGGACCCGTCGGAAGTCCGAAATATTATAGAGAATGTATTCTCTATCATATTTTATGTAATTGTATTTTTTCTATTTTTTATCTGGGTACCATTTTTTTTTTTCGTTTATTTTGCTCTGTTTTGTGTTTTTGCTTTGATGTATTAGTGCCCGTCTGGGTTTCTCTATTCTCTGTGTACGAAAGGATTTTCCCGTATATAAGTGAATAAATAAAAATATTTGGACTTCGGACTTTCGCCAACAGAGCTGATCGATGAATTCTGATGTTTACCAGCACCTGCTGGTGGTAGAGTTGCCGCCTTTGTAACTGGAAAATAACGTAAATTTGCTTTCGCGGAGTATAAAAAAAGTACCTGCGCTCGAAAAAAGTGGAAGTACATTTTGCTTTTGGCAATACAGATCAACTTTTTACCATTTTTAAATAATTCGATACTATTATTGCGCTCAATATTCGTATTATAATATGTAAATAATTCGATGTTTATTAAATTAAGAGAGGCCGTGTTTCTCCCAACCCGCCACTTCACATTCGCGACAGAAGATAAGAAATTACTTTGAGATAATCATGATTTGTGTACGTTTGGGAACTACGTACAATAATATTGCGTTACGTTCGATTGCACTGAAAGTCCAAATTTACATAGGTATATCAGGAGCTCATTTTTTATAAGATAAACTCTCATATTTCTGTCTTCCCGCCAATTCGTATTCTTTATAGAAAAAGTACTCTCGGTTAAAGTTTAAATTGGCAAATTAAATTAGCCCTGCAACCCGACAGCCTTGCATTTTCATGAGCCATAGAATAAAAAATAAGTCAAAATTGTAGAATTTTATCGGTGTATCGGAAATATAGTATTTTTACATACTATATATATATATATATATATCTTACATACTAGACAAAAATATAGTACAATACTACATATTATAGTATGGTTAGCAACCCTAATAATAAGGTCCACTTAATGTTCCATAATTTTTTTAAATAAAAACACATGTTTCTAAGAACTTTTGTTTTTATAGAAATCTACGAGCATTAAACTACAAACTGTGATACTTCTAACAATACACGAAAGCAACAGAAACGAAAATTCTTAGGTTTTTAAAACCAGTACCTGGGTATTGTAAATTGACCAAGCAGGGAAAAATGACGCCTGAGCTTTTTTACCCGCGTTTACCTTACAATAAAAACCCAAGTGTTTTGTAGAAAACAAATGTAATGAAACAGTTTTGCTAAAATGGGGAGGAATACGTACACGCGCGTTTTCATCAGAAGCATCAGATAAAAAGCACAGGAAACAGCAATTGATTTCTCATTTAGCCACAACCTGCATATACATTCACATGTATATTACAGTTTCATAGCGAGCAGTGCTTTCTTCAAAATATTTTACACAAGCATTAGTAACTCGTCGATCGTGGTTATATAGACAGCAATTGCAGCGGCGCGGTCAGTAGCTTTCATCGCCGAACCGGAGAACAATAGTGCATCGATGCAAGTCTATCGATATACAATCGCCCGAGCAAGTCGATGGTCGAGTTCATAAATACCAACGAGTTTTCTTCGGCAGATTTCACAATGAACATTCGTCCAAAGTCCGAATCCGTCGAATGCTCGCGCGAAACATCAACGTCGCTTTGAAGCTCGCGATCCCTTTCGCGCGGAGCCCTAGTTACCGATAATCGCGGCACGCGCGTGCGCCGAAGAGAATGTAGAGGACCCTCGAAGGAAGAGCTGCACCCCTGTAAGATGTTCGAGGACTCGGAAGAATCATCTGACGTCGATGACGAGTTCCTGGACGCATTGACGCTGCTACATTCGACGGAAGACGACAGCGCGGAGAAGCTTCGAAAGATGCTGGACGCGTCCATCGAGAAAAAGTACGGATTCGACCAGATCCTGGTGGCAAGGATGCCGAAGAAACTTTTGCAAAACGCGATAACTTGTGGGACACGTTTCTCGAGCGATCGATCGGAAAAGCGCGGAGCCGTGTCGCGGAAGAGGTCCAATCGCTCCAATGTGTCATCCCAAAGACCAAAGAACCTCTCGCTTTCTGCAAATAATACAGCCAGAAGTAATTGGACACCCGTGAAATCGTTCGATGCGGAAATCGAAGATTATAGCGACAAAGGGGACATCCCGACGATATCCATACCAGACGAAGGATCGGCGGACGGACTTTTATGCAAGGTTTTTGCACAATCATTTAGTTGCAATAACGTAACCTAGTTATTAGGAATATGTGTGCTTCTATCGCGAGACAGAAATCTTCGCAACAATTAAATGTGAATAATGGAAATAGTCGCGAGAGATGAGATTTTTGAAAATATATCTTGAAACTTGTCTCAGGAGGTTCTAAGTAGTGTCGTGAAAGTAATGACGAAATAATTAAAAAATAATGGAAATACTGAAATACTTGTCCTGTGATGATTTAAGTCTCATTGAGACACGATATTGGCCCCAGGCCCAGCTGAAATTGGGTCCTTTATTTATTATACATTTATTTGTAGTTTTTTGATGCCCTTACTCCGAATTTTTTGTATTCCTAGCTTGAAACATTTATATTGCAACTTGGAATATTTAATATACAACTTTATTTTAAAAAATGGTAACAATTAAAAGATCATTTTGCGCCCCTTGTAGACTTTACGCTCTAGGCAGGCGACTAATTTTTGTGCCTAGAATTTTTTTCCCCGTATTTCTTTGCTCTCGCCAGCTAGAATAGTCCCATTTCGTAAGAACATGATCCCTGAAAGAGTTCATTGACAGAGGAATTTAAAGAATTTTTCGAAAATGGTAAGGCCCAGTGAAATTTCGTTCAAATAATATTAAAAGAGAAATCAATTGTCTACCATTTCTGTACATATAATTTTTTCGCAGAGGTGGCGTATTACCTATTATCGCTGTTATTTAAAAAATGATTGGAAGCACGGAAATATGTTATATATAGAAATTGTAAGAAATTGAATGTTCTTTTAATATTCCTTGAAAACAATTTTTAAAGCCTGATCAGTACCATTATTTTTTTATGAAATGGAACCGTGCTAGTTGGCGAGAGCGCAAGAAATCGGACGCGGGGAAAAAAAAGAGGCCACCCTACTGTTATAACATAAATCATTCTTCAACTGGTTTATACTCGCTATCATATTCTCGCCCTTCCCCTATCCGCGAAATTGCCCGCGGCACAAGAGATTAATATATTCGATCGCTTTATGCAAATCGAACTCTATTCGACGAAACGAATGGAACGGAAGGTCTGCAATGTAGCGAAACTAGGCCCACTGGTTTTATTGGAGTGCCAGGAGTGTCAAGAAGTCTATCACCCACTGTGCCACCAGCCTCCTGTCGTTGACATCGACGTCTATGATCCCAGAATCGTATGGCGCTGCGGGAAATGCACGGATGCCGCCTCCGTAAGCTCCACTGTCGCCACCGACGAAAAGAAGCCCGACAAATTTCGCCAGCAAAGCGATACGAGCAAACTGAGAGAATCTTCAATGAAGTCCAACGGGGCGGGGAAACTAGAGACGAATTTTTCAAAAAGTCAGACTTGTATCGCTGATCAAGCACCACTAGGTAAGAAATATTATCCGTATCTACTATTTCCTGTTTTATTAAATTTGTAATATCAAGTCGCGTGTTTATAGACTGCTTTCCAACGGCCAGTTGCACCGGCGATGGCATATATGTGAAAAACTCTACACAGTTAATGCCGAAAGTGACGAAGACCGTGTCTTCCAATCACTTGAGGAAACGCATTGGATCGAAACTTTCAGTAACTCGTTCGATAGCCAAGCAGTTATAATTATAAATGCTTGAAATTATGTTCTGTAATTGCTGATAAATATACTTAACGTTCCAAGTATATTTAGGACCACTTAGAGTATTAAAATATTTATGTTTTGTGAAGTGTATCTATACTGAGGATGATTATAACCAGTGGCGAATTTAACGGGAGGGCGATCAGCAGTGTCCGCCTAGGCCCCAGCCCAAAAGGCATCCAGGGCCCCATTTTCAAAAAAAAAATTATATTTTTTTTCTGTTCTACTACACTTATCCCGTTTTTAGTAAACTACCTCTTAATTTTCCCAAAAAGGGCCCCTCGGACAGTTTGTCACCTGGGCCTTTTTCCTTAAATCCGCCACTGATACAACGGTCTACTTATTTCGAAAGATCTGAAATAGCCTGCCGGGAATAATACGCAGTGGGATAGAGAAACGATCGATGTACATGCACGGTACGCTTTATTTCGTTAATCGTTTCTTTACATGTACATGGGTGGGGAAACCCGTCGTTAAACGTGCTTCGTTCTCGACAAATCGACGCAATTTCATACATCACTTCCGCAAAAGAACATTCCGATCACAGTACAGGGCACGTTGCACAAGCCAATTACAGATAGCGCACACCTTGCTCGACTCGGCAACGAAACTGCTCGCCGGGGAACCAAGGAGAAAGAAAGAACGTGGGTCTCGTCGCGGTCCAATTCGCCCCCTATTTTGGCAATTTACATACTGACAATCAGATGCCCCTCTATCCTTATCGCTCGGCTCGTTCCTTCCCCGTATTAGGGTCAACGGAGTTCAATTACCTTCGGCGACCATGCCCAAGTTTTAATCAGGCCCGGTGCTCGATCACTTTCGTTCTAATTGATCGCGCGTTACAGGAGGAGATCAACTATGTACGTACGCCAGGCGTTAGAGAATTACAGACCAACGCGATCATTCTAGAATCTTTGTTCTCTAAGAATATTACAACGACGCTGGATGCCATTCACCTACGTCACGTTAATTTATTTGTGCTTCGCCCTTCGACAAAACGTATCAGTAAATTATTAAAGCAACTTGCGGATCTGGTCGGAACGAAACATTTGTTCGACCCGATCTTACAAAATCGATCGTTCTCCTGGCGAACGCTATGATTTCTCTCTTACAACACTTTGCAAATCGGCCATTCGCTCGCAGAAATAAGCGCCCCGACGGAAACGAATTCTGTGATAATGCTCGTAACGGGCTTGTGAAGCAAAGGGAGACAGTTGAAACGAATTGATCTCGAGAGAGGATGAACTGAGAGAAATAAAGGGAGACAAGCAAGTTACTGTTTGTTAATTAGCTTAATTAGGCAGGCAAATAAATACAGTTTTTAAACTACCATGGAAAAATAAAAGACAGTATCGCGGGACGGCTAATTTGCGCTGATTATCACAGAATTGCCGATCGTTTAAATTATCCACGTGTCGAAGAGGAAAATGTTCCACTGCGAGAGCACGGCGGTTCGTTCGTACAAGAATTAGATAAATTAGAAAGGAAGTGTTGCGGTAGCAAAATTATTTTGAAGAATATGCGTCGCGGAGTGACATCCACGAGCCAATAGCAAGGGTATTCGCGCGAAAATGCTTTTTCTTCTTCGTCGTTCGTTTAAACGAAGCGCGAACCGTATCATTTATCGAATTCTTTGCCATCGCACGCTTTTTTAGTACAACAGCGCGTATCGTCGTTGATGCGAATTTCTAAAAATTAAAGTCTCATGTACCTATCGAGTCGATATGTCTCTTTCATTACTCCCATTATTATTGCTAATTAATTTAAGTTTGAACTATGTGTATATTTATATATATATATATATATTTATATATCTATATATAGAAACTACATAATAATATGTCTAGAAAGCTCATTCTGGCACGCAAAGATTCCTAAACCTTTTACAAAATCGAACCGGGGGGAAAAAATATACTTTACACGCAGATAACAATACGTTAAATATATTAACTCACAACCAAGTATTGCTATTCTAGAAAAATAGTACGAATGACAGTACAGGAATACGAGCCTAGCAAATATATCTCTATCAGTATCTTTTTGTTTTTCTCAATGGCTTTTGTTAACGTTTCTCTCGTCCTAATTCTCCTTTAGTCACTCTTAGGGTGTGAGCATACTTTCCACGAATATGCGTAGTAAATCGTCCGTTAACAAGCGGTACAATTTCGAGCCTGGACCATTAGAAAGCGAGATCGTAATATATGTCGGTACTGAACTGACAAAAAGCTCCCCTCGGGAGTGCTAAGGTACGTGGTGCATGCATGCGACGAGGAAAAATTGACGTGCAATTACAATTGCAGGCGTATTATCGAGCCGCTTTATCGATCGCTACGTGTGCCTGAACCTTCCAGCGAATTCAGTGTTACTCGCGATATAAAGTTCTCTGCTACGTATTCGACTGTACGTGCAGGCTCTACGTGTTAGATGTACATACATGCGCAGGGAGGAGCAGAGCGTAAAGGTGGTGATTAACAACTTTCTTCGCGCGACGCTTCTAACGTACAATTTTAATAATTATACCGGCGCGTGACTCTGCTCCAGAATCCGCCTCGAACTACTTTACATAATAAACCTCTGTTTAAACCGCGGCGGACATTCAGCCTAATTCATGACGGAGTCGTCGTGCCAAGTGGCCGACATCAATTAAATAAAGATTCTGACACATGTCAAGGTCGCCCCCGAGCTGCACCTCAACAACGGATTATATTCTGGCAGCGACCGGACAGTTTACATAAACCGTGTCAGATCCCCTTGTCTCGGGATACAATCGAAGTTCCGTGAAAATATCTGGCTGATAATGTTACATGATAAACACGAGCCTACTGTAAAATCAGACAACGGAGTAAACAATAGCGACTAACAATACTAGCCGAACGTGCCGCTAACTTGGAGTGTATCGTGTATTCGCTATTACTGTAAAGCAGCGTGCAATAAATCACTCCTTGTAAATCGCCTTAAAAAGACAGTTTACAATTGCCTCGCATTTAATTGAATTTCAGAACCAGTAGTGTGTATCTCATTTCTATGCATTGGTGCAGAAGAGAAAATAATAAACGTAGATATTCGTCGGACATTGGAGAAGTAATTAAGAAAATTTAAAAGACATCGTACGCTACTACCACAATTAAATGTGAGAAGCAATTGAAATGATTATACTGCGAGGAATAAGTGATTTATTAAAGATATTTTGTAGAACGATTTTTATCCGTGCGGCACCGGCGATTCGATGCCAATGCAATACATGCACGGTATCTTTAATACATCACTTGGCACGGCTTTTAACGTCAGATAATAATATCGGTAAACTAATCGTGACAATAGAAAATTGTTCCTACAACACAGTTATAAATTAACACGAACCTATTATAACAGAAATCATCGTGTTGCCGAAGCGATTTAACATCTCGGGTGTATCTTTCGAATACTTACAGAGTTGTGAATGTAAGATATATAGAACTAAGACAAGCACGATTCAACAATAATTCTGTATATTCTAATGAAAGGTTTGTTACGCGATTGTCGATGATTTTACAAGCGGACATATCCGTTACTATCCTTTCAATGGTAGTCTAAAAGTCCTAGCATCAAAATATATTATACAAGTAATGCTGGGATGTAGAAATGTAGAGTAACGACAGCCTTAAACGAGTGCTATTTAAAATCTATTTATCGCTATTTGAATGCAGAATAAAATACGCAAGGAACATGACACTGCAATATATCACTGCGGTAACTCTAAACGATGTGTTCGTCCAGTGCCCTTAAGTATTACACGTACTCATTCGGATTTATAAAACTGATTCCAATACCTACTATATGGACAGCTTAAAAAGGGAGAATGAGGCTCTTGCTTATAAAATTTCGTACAAACAGTTATTCGAATTAATCTCGTAAATTTGCTCCGTAATTTTGGACGTTATTCGAGCTTTGGTCAGAAATATATCGTACAAGTTAATTATCGAGTTTACTTTCCGTCAATGTGTTCCTCCCTAAATTTCATAATTATTCAAATACCAATCGTTTGCTAATTATCGTGTTGCACTTAAAGATTATACGCTACGTGTAAACATAGGTGTTAATTCTTACGTTCGTAACATAATTCTGCAACGGTGAATCTCGCGTGAGTATCATCGAGTAACTTGTGCCTTTTCGCTTGTATTATACATTACGTAATGATCGGCTCATATATATATATATATATATGTATACTAATACGCGATACAATATATTATATTGGTGATATACAGCTGTACAATGATGTACAATATCTCTACTTCATTTTAAATTAAAACTGCGTACACTCGTACTATGAACGTACCCTCATTAAACACGAAAATTACGTCAATGTAAATGCATCCTACATGCTAACAATGCATCAAAATTCATGGCATGACATGATAATAATGTTTTAAAACACATCAAAAATATTGCGACTAGAATTAATTATCGACTAGAATTCTCACCTCGCCAAATACCATTAACGAAACGCGCTTCGAAATTATTTATACGCCAGCACGCGTTCCGCTCTTCGCGCTGACAATTATTTCCCCGTTTTCTTTTCTCGTTTAAAATGAACTATGCGCGGAAGCTAAATATGGAAATCCCATTGGTTTAGACTTTACGTTTACATATTGTTTGTATGTAGGATACATGTCTGTCTGGTATCGCTACGAGTTTCTACTACCTAAAAGGCCATTAAAGATTTCATTGCCTGGGAAGATACCAGTGCCATACTTTGGAAGCGCTAGATTTTATTCCATTTTTCCTTTTAACTGTGCTTTTATACGTCAGAAGTAAGCGGAAGTGTTGTATTTTTGATTAGAAAATTGTTAACAAATCCATGCAGAGATTAAGATGAAAATTGCCACAAATATTTGCAGACTAACGTAAAGCGTTAGGTCACGCTAATATTGCTTTATTCGCGTGAGAGTACGATTTAATTGGAGAACCGTTGTGCATTGAACCGTGTATCCACTCAATATGTAAAACATTTCTGAATACTTCTTAATGCTTAAGCATCCCGACGGAAATAGAAGACAAATTTTTACGTTATGTACATACAAAAAATGACCCCAGCTCCAACACCTAATGTAGTAACAAACATAACACAACAGATATTTTTTAAAACGAATTAAAATGCTGCGGGTCGTATGAATTATGAATCTGTAATTAATTATTCGTTTTCACATAAACTCTGCGATATTTATCTGCCGCGAAAGAAAATAAATGAAATCAAAGTATTAGGTTCTCGTTTGATTTTACCTCTTGCTTATTATGAAAGCTGTAGATGTAGTATTTAGAATTTTGCTAATACTGCCGCGTTAATATTATGGCCGAAATTACTGTGAGCATGGAATATTTAACAACAACTGTTTACAGATACTTTTAACTTTCGTTAATAGACACAAGTTTTGCTAGCAAATGTTTCCCAGTATTTAGCAGTGGATACTCAGCTTCGTACAGTATAATATACTTTTAATTCTTGGCAATAGCACTTCCAGACAGTGGCAGTAGGCACTTTGATGACAATAATAAGATAACAATAAATATAAAATATTACGAGGAGTTAATCCACCTTTAAGGCAGGTAAAGCATTCCCAACAACCAGCTGCTCCTTGGGAAAGTCTAAAATTACGGTAACATGGAAACCCATATTTGCACAGGCAATCACATACTCGCAGAAGGAAAACCAACTAAATGCTGTTAGAAAAAATATTGTAATAAGTTTTATAAACAGCAATCTTAAGAATAAATGTAATTCACGGTTAAATAAAAACAAATGGTATTTGCTGTATTATGTGGTTATATACACTTATCAACTATCTATCGTAAATATATGAATCTCCTTACCTAGATCATGGCACAATAGCCTGTGTTTTAGGAAGAAAATGACGAGTCCAATGGTACTGACAAGACTCATTATAAAAAGCACCTGCTTATATCGAAGACTTTGTGCATTCGGTGTTACTATACGTCCCAGCCTTACTGCCGTTAGCATATACGTAAGGGAACTAATCATGAAGGCGATGAAGATTTTTTCATGCACCGCTGAAAAAACAATTCTCGTTATTTACATCCTCAAAGCCTATATTACAAACCAAGCACACAGGTAATATACATCAAATTTTTTCCAACAAATCAAAAACTACTAATATATAATTCAATTTGAAAAGAAAGAACCATACACGACTAGAATGTTTTATTTCCCAAACGCTATTCCGCATCGTCAAAGCAATGGAAATACAGTAATGTTAAAATGGACACTCTATATTAATATATGACCAAGCGGTCCTGGCACTCTCCAAAGAAGAAACTTTGTAAACATAGAAGAAAACTGGATTTTATTCTTTAAATAAATTATCATAACCACCTAATGAATTTCATAGAATTTACATTAAAAATATTTGTATCCGTACAACTCGGCTCCACCCAAGATTAAATCGTGAGTGCGCCACTGATACGTCGCACGCAAAATGGGAGACTACTCTTTCTATAATAGTACTTACAATAATTCTCTCTGTTCGAGATGTACGTAACACCACATAAGGCAGCCACTTCCCCGATATTCAGCCAGTAGCATAAATTTAAAAGCCTGGATCCCATAATTTTCAACGGTACATCATCGATCGCTTTAAGCATATTATAATAATAAGAATGGTAAACACTGGCAATAATTAGTCGAGGGCCAATATGCAATGCTATACTTATGCGCCACAAATATCTTTGAGGGGATATGCCAGTAATGGCTGAGATCGATGGAAGTACATTGTAAACCTGAATAAAAGAAACATTTACTTTTAATAGAATTAACTGAAATCGACGATTTGTAAGATATTAAATGTACAAGTATGCGTACCCTACAATGCGTTTCGTGAATGTCATCTGATTGGAAGATATTCGCCGTAACGAAGCAGAATAAAAGAGTGACAAGAGGTAACGACACCGTCGCCACGCATAATTTTCTAAAAGATATTGCCATATATACGGAGCTCTTATTGTTTCCCACGTTATTCAACTCCATGGCGATATAATCTAATATGTTGACATTTATGCGCAAAATAAGAAGCGAGCTTAGAAACGTCTTAAATCATGCTGCGTCGAGACCATAATCTTGCCTCTAATCTCGATCGACGATTTTTAAAATTTCTCTACATTTCATAATACACCTGCAAGCAAAAATGACGTCTACGTTAATAATAGGGTATGGACGACAATTAGCGGTAACAGATGTTAGGTAACAAGCATGTTTTACAAACGTATTCGTGTAATTACTTCACAGGTTTTATCACGACTGTAATCTTTTAAAAGCTCTTTCTTGAATAAAGTGTTTCAGCTGATATAGAAATTACTATCACATTTTATGTAAGAATCCGCAGAGTACGATTACAATTCGTTCAGGATGAGATTTATATAGATTTGAATTGCCCTTTGTGACCCAAGTGAAGTAATTATCCTGCATTAAGTTAGTTATGACTATGAAAGAGCAGAATGATAAAAGATCAGAGAAATTGAACATGAGGGTAATATGACGCGGTCCTTGCCTTAATATTGCCCGCTAAAACCGGGAAACATATTGGGTTAATTGCCCTATTTTTGGAATTGATTTTACGGATAACCTACTTTTTCTATTTATAGCAAACAAAAGACACTGTCGCGGGTAACGCGAAGCTCGTGACATTTGCCCGCGGGAGCTTTATTACGGAGCTCGATGCATCCGCGTGAAACGATCGTACTTCATTAAAGAATTTAACGCAAAAGCGTCTTAAGTTTTTTTTTTCTTTTTGACAGGCCGCAAGTTGACGTTCGTCCGTTCTTTTTAGCTAATGCATGCAATGCGAAACGTCACTTCGCGTATTGTGACATATGTAATCGAAGCGTGGTTGTTACTTTATTTCATAATTCTCCGAGATCTTATTTAAGTATAGTAGCTTCTCGGTTAGAAAGATAGATTTATACACGGGCCAGTATATAAAAGATAAACAACATACGCAACGTACGAGTAAATGGGTTCGTAATGCTGTATTTACGGTGGAGTTTGTATGTAGTATCACGATCTCGGATCAATCACAATTTATCGAAATTGTTATACCTTCGGCGACAAATAGTTCATTCATGTTCATTTGTATTCTTCGTGTGGAAAATTGACAGGAGTTACCTTAGCCTTGTGTACAAACATGTCGTCTGCTAGGTTCCCATAATTTCTGTTTGAGGAGATGCCATCTACACTGTGGATATAAGCTCCTTAAGCACTGGCGCGAATTTCGAACTCGCGCTATCCAAAACAGGAAACTTGAGTTATTTAAACAAGATAATGGTATTATCTATTTCGACAGAAGAAATGTTAGTATCGTAAGGACAGTACTGCTGGAATTTGTGAAACAAGTTTCAACTTTATTATTAAAGATACAATTATAATTCTCCTAATTAAAAAGTAATTATGCTCGTTCTCTTTGCCGAGGTGCCTCCTCGACTTCGTATTCAATTTCAACTTTGGGGCGGGTTTTCTTTTGCGCTTTGCCTTTTTTGGGAGCCGGCCGTTTTGCCTTTTTAATCGTGGACGGTGCTATATCCTGCAAAAAATACATTGATTTTAAATGTGAAAGAGCGAAAGGGTTTTTATTTATTACCTCGATGTCACTCGTTTCCGATTCGAAATTATCAGATAATTCAACTTCCTCCTTCTGTCCTGAATCGCTGTCTTCGTCCTACTCAAACAAATATATTAGTTTAGAAGAATCTTTAATTTATAAGAATTTATTATTATTTCTAATTACCATGGACACTTCTTCAATGCCATAGTCATCATCGTCATCCGACTCTGCTTCTACGTAATGCGGTTCGTTAATTTCTCTTTCCCTTTCATCTGCTTCTAATTCCATTTCCACTTCCTTCTCAATCTCTTCCTCCTTCTCTTCTTCTCTTTCACTCTCGGCTTCGCTCTCTCCTTCAACCTCGACAGCTTCCACGGCTTTGTCAAATACTTTTTGCGGGAAATTATAAATATCATTGTACTGAAAAAAAGAAATAAATATTCTGCGATCGTGTAAAAGATATATATTCGCATATATCGGTATAATTGCAGTACTAAAGACGCGTACCATGCCTTGCTTCAAACGCTCCATAAGTTGCTTTTCTATCGCTGTCTCCAATCTAGCCGCGATGAGGGCCTTTTCTTCTCTACGCCTTTCTCGTCTTTCAATCTTTCTCTGAATCGGCACGATCTGTTTCTGCCTTCTTAACCTTAATTTTCTCATTCGTATGAGATACTGCGTGACTTTTACAAATCTTTGCTTGCATTTCGCTTTTATGAAACCTGGCCAGTATAACAAATTTTCATTGATTTGGCTTATTGCCTTTTCAAAGTTTCTGGAAAGCTTCACCTTCTCCCACGCATTTTTCGGAGAATGCACCCTGCGGAAGATTCCCAACTCATTACGCAGTCTAATGGTAATGAAATTAATCTTAAAGCATACAATTTTGTTTTAAATTTATTACCTCTCTGCTGTCCTCATATATAGGTAAATGATACCATTTTCTTCTCTGATGGTAGCATACTGGCTATTTGCAAGAGGACAGGATGCCCTGCTACATAAACCTGTGAGATTGTATTCATTGCGACAAAACCTTTGGGACTTGGTGCTAGAAACATTAAATGTAAAGTAAAGTTAGAATTTGTTTATAACGATAGAGATGTAAGCTTCTTTTAAAAAATTCTACTTACTTTACTTTGAAAGAGCAGAAGGACTTATTGATAACGCTCCACACAACCTATAAAAATGTAAGGTTAAATTAAGTGTCGATATCTATATGTAATTCATAGTATACTCACATCGTCGTGCTGCATTTTATGTGTTTATTTCTTTATATGTTACAAAATATGATTACGAAAAACATTAAACATTTTTGACACAAGTTTTTCGTAAAAGACACACGTGCGCTCTAAACGCTCTAAACACCTTGAACGTAGCTCCACTGACGGCGTACAGGAAAGCTTTGAGAGAAAGCGCTCGGTGGATAAGGGAAGTTGCCAGCCATACCGACTAAGGAGGCATTTAATGTGCCATTTCCGTGTCGCATGCAACGTTATCGCTTCAGAACGGAATTCGATTGGAATCTTACTGGCGATCGGAATTGAAACTAAATATGCTGAAAATTGCTACAAAAAACGCAAATGTGAATTGATCTAGATCCACACTACGAACTACATAGTAAAAGTGACAACCAGTGAACGCGGGAACAATATTTTCACTGTGAACGCATCTTTATTGCTTTTTCCTTTACTAATTTTACCGACTTTGGTGATTGTGTTGCATTAGTTCCAAGAGTCACCATTCTTAAATATAGAGTGCGCGTAGGAACCTGATTTTTCACAAAGCTGATATTTTGATTCTTGTGACACAACTCCCATAAGATGTAGTCTATCCTATACATATGTACAGGGCCGGCGCGAGGATAGTTGGCGCCCTTATGCAAGAAAATTTTTGGCGCTCCCAAATTTTTGCCCCACTTTTCTATTTAATATGTTTTATCTTTAGAATTAAAAAGAATTACATTTACATTTTGTTTATGTGGGAGTTGGATTCCTTTATTATTAAGCGGGTGATATAGTTTTTTAGTACCCCTTTCGGCTAGCGCCTAATGGGTGCTCGGCCCTGCACATGTAACTCGTATGCGTTTTTCTACGTCAGGAGAGAGTTGAGCATTCCTTAAATAACGAATCGAATTGACGATGCTTTATCTATCTTCGTTACTCAAGACTCGAATAGTCCGAGTTATATCTAGCTGATTCGGCAATTTTATCAATATGTACCGTTGGGACTTCTAGCGGGGAGAGGGACCCAGACAAGGGACGGCTATTGATGTAAGTAGATAGTGTTTACACTGTTAACGATGGCTAACGAAGAGACACCTCTACGCCGCAACAATATTTAATATGACGTAGGGAGCAACGCAGGTATGCGACGCAAAGCCGTTGCACGTGGTGGCAATTGTGCGAACGGTCCGCTGAGGCCATGTGCAAGGTTTGGCGTTCCCTGGGTTTATGATACGTCAATCGCTATTCATAGACGGTAATTACGGGAAGGAAACAACGCCAAATGTTTCGTATCCTAACAATGACTTTAGCTTTTCCTGGCCATAAACGAATGAATTGAATACCGGTCGTAGAAGTAATAAAATAATACGAAACACTTAACGATGGCTCGAGGCTTCATCGTAAAAAGTCTGTAAAGAAAGTAGGTATACGTGCTATTAATAAATTGCCCATCTGGTGCGTAAGTAAGATGTGTAGCAGAATATACAACGTGTTGAAAAACTATAACTGTTAAATAGAATTACAACCTCCAGCCACCTACCGCTGAATAAGTAAATCACATAAAGCAGAACAAAGTAGCAAATGTCTTTAGAATCGTAAAATTCTATTTGCTTGATAATTCCATCGACGAGGTACATATACATACATCGTAATACGTTACTGATAAAAGTTATTCTCATTATCAATGCTCCAAACAACAATAGACATGAGATAACACTTCGATGGGAGACAAGAGTAAATACATAAATTATCTTACTTTTTTACTAGTTGCCACGTATTATTTCCTAATAACTGATAGAAGAACGTTGCTCCAAACGTCCTTCGATTGTGGAGGAACACATTTCCGCAATACAACAAAGGTTGAATTTGTATGACAAAAAAGGATTATGCTGTTCCATAATTATTTAAACATCCAATCCACATTTCACGTGAGAAAACGAATTTTAGAAACCATTATTAATAGTTTTCTTTATAAATTTTTCTAATTGTTTAAACAATTGATAAAACTTGTACCAGTCGATAGATCTAATTAAAAGAAGTAACTTTTGTCGTGAAACTTTTTGTCTATCCCTTATAGATTGCGAGTTACAAAATAAAATCGAAAAATAGGCGAATCTTCAGGGGTTAATTTCATCCCTTTAGAGTGAATTCGATCGAAAGTAATACACCGGCGATTCTCCCGCTAGAGACCTCAAAGGCAATGCCGCCTACCAGATCGCGCCTCCCTGTTTCGGGGCCCTTCGACGCTCGAGATCGGTGGGACCATAAGTACAATGTTGCGCACTAAGCATGTGACGCATATCAGGTTCTGCATTTCTCATCAGATCTTTGCGAAAATGACATCAATGAATTCCTTATGTTTTCCCGATAAAAATAACCCCAAAAACAACATAATTCGGGTCATAATTGGAGAAATTACATGAACTATTGATTTGCATAATGTAAAATGAACTTATTTGTTTTGTTTCGTCGCTGGGTGATCGCCAGATCCATAGACGAGACATGGTAATTAAGATAAGCTCGATATTTGATCCACAATTGGCAGTAAAGGAACGGCTTGGAGAGCGGAAAAATTTCACCGCGGAAAAAACGCCTCGGAGAGCGAATCGATATCGCCGATAATAGTAAAAACTGTCGTGGATCCATCACGGCAAAATATCCGCTGCCGCCGCAAATAATCGCTTTGGTTTAGGAGAGCCTTTACGTAGTAATACGGTGGAAAACATATTTGTAACCATTTCCAAATAGTAATCAAATTTGTTTCACTATCCGATACTCCTTGGTAGGATTATGCATGCACGTGAAAGTAACAAATATGTATGCGAGGTCAAGATTAGACTTGGCCGCGCCGAATTTGCGAGCATCTGCCGACGGTGCGGGTTTACGACCCTATTGTCCGATGCTTCCGTAGTACGGGCTAGAAGCGAGGAAGGATGACTGCGAGCATGGTCGCACAAAAATGGTGGTGGAAATGGTTCTCCCCAATTTAACTGGGCACATTTCGTTCTAATTTAACTGGTTACCACTGAACATTATAAATGGAGTGCTTCATTCTATGTAGACTCATTTCATCAGGAAACCCCAGCAATCGATTGATGATACTTTTATAAAGATCTATTAGAATCAGTTTTATTGCTTTCGACAGTCAACCTGTGGGCTTCGCGAGACCGAAGAGTCGCTCGTTTAACTTGGGAAAGGCTGTATATGGATTAACGAAAATCAAGGAACCTTTTCTTTCTTTTATGAGCAAAGACATATTAACTGGTTGTCTTGGAAAGCTATATAATGTGCTTTCCTTCTCCTTTGATCCTGCTTTTGTTCATTTCGATGGGGCATTGTTTGCTAACGTCTTTTATTTCTACTGTCGCGAAGTAAATGTAACAGCTACATTTGCACAGAAACAAACCCATAAGTATATTAAAGCAGCGCTGCCTGCCAAAATCACACACACACTAAAAATCAGGCTCACAGTCACCAATGTTATCTTGTACATACATTGTAGCTGCATTCATATACCACGCATAACAGTGCGTCCTTAAAATAACCTAAAACTTCAGAATTTAAACACAAAGCAGATGCACCATAAGATTAATTTATTAACAATTTTTGAATTAGTCATTATAGGAAATGTTCAAAATAATGAATGAAAGTGTATCTCTGTGCACACAGAGTGGGTCAGATAAAATAGGTCAAATAGTTGAAATAAGTTCGTATAAACCCATGTCCGAAATCAATTTATTGAGACGTTATAAGATATCAAAGATTCGTTACCCCTTACGCAAAGTTGTACAATATTTCTCCGTTGTATGGGTCCGTATAGTTGCCGATTAATAAATAAATGAAGAAATTTTAATTTTTATCTCGAATATGCTGTATTAATTTGGCATCGGAACACCCTGTATTTATATTCTCTCCGCTATTATAATCTTCATTCCTACCGCCTGTAGTGCTGCTCTCTTATTTCATGCTTAGCCGCTAACGTTGGATGTGACACGGAAATGGTAATGGGCTCATGAGCCCCAAAACCGTGGCACAGAAAATAGCATTGGGTGACAGGTCTATTCTATACCGCGTCTGTGATAATACTATTGCGAATGTTTCGTAAATAAAATTGCAACGCAGTATGAAAGCGAACGTCAAAAGGATCTGTTAGTCTCGAGACGATATTGTGACTTTTTACACTGTACGCAATTAATTTTAATAATATATGCGCAGGTATATCCTTTTATTTATTTAATGCGTCTAGGATGAAGTGTAACCTTGATTTCAATAATTTTTATTTAGAGACGCGGTAGCGTCTCGATGCCAAGTACATGAATTTAATATACCCAGTGTTAGCCTTAGAGCCTCAGCACCCCGGGAGAAACTTTCTCATATGTCACCTTTCTGTGATAAAACATTTCATTCTCAGTACTTAGTCCTCAATAAAACGACAATACTATATTTTTTACTTTCAAGAGTGATTTTAATGATAACATAAATTAAGAATACAGATCGCGGAACAAGAATATCATCATATAAATAAAATAAACATCATCGAACATAAAGCAATCCATTAATTGAAATGTAAGGCTAGTCTAAGCAACCGTATCTACAGTGTTAATAAAAAAAGAAAGAGGTGAGTTAAATAATCAGTTTTGCCGAAAATTTGTTTGAGCGCCCCTACTGGCCTTGCGCCCCGGGCGGTTAGATGATTCGCCCCCCACCTGTAGCCAGAATTGAGTGCACACTTTATATACCACCATTTTGAATTTTTGAAAATCCTCTTCCGCGATTGGCTGCCGCGCACTCACTTTCCCGATGCGGTTTTGTTATTGGCGGAAACGGAGGATAAGTAAACGGTAGTGGGAAATCTACAGTTTCACACACAATGGTTGTAGGCATAGAAGTGAGTGTTCTCTGGCGGGAAAGGTACACGCGTATTTCTAGGTAGTTGTTCGGTACGATAACATATCTTGATGTCACCGGCTTATTAAACGAAAGAAGCACATTTTTGAATCTTGAATAGAAGGTGTCTATAAAAATTGCAGGATGATTGAGGGTTATTTGTAATGAAATCGATAAGCATCTACGAGGAAGATGGTGTACGCGGTAGTTGGTTGCGCGGCTATTTGAATGAGCATACAATTTGCACGTAACTGGATTGTAAATAAGTATCGCCGAAACCATGGAAAGTGATAAAAGGAGCAGGAAAAAGAGGAAGTCCGGGGGATCGCAGGAACATCTGTCGAAACGCTCGAAAGGAAAAGACGACACGTTTGATTTTGCGGATGAAGTAAGTGGTTAGATTTAACAATCATTCTGCGAGAGCCACATAAGCTCTCGCTTTTGAATTCCTCGCATTTAGAGATCTATCAGAATGTAGAGTTATTCTTGTGTATCATCTTATCTTGCAGGCCAAACCGGGAAAGATAACAAAAATTCTGATGCGAAACTTTATGTGCCACGACGCCTTGGAAATAATATTAAACCCGAATGTAAATTTCATTGTTGGCCGTAATGGAAGCGGTAAAAGTGCAATATTAACGGCTTTGACGGTCGGTCTTGGCGCCAGGGCGAATGTCACCAGTCGCGGAGCATCTGTAAAGGGTATGAACGTACATTACGGTGTAGCGTCAGCGAGAACTGTTTGTTTTCTTTATAATATATTTGTTTCACTAATAGGTTTCGTAAAGAAGGGGAAAAATAGCGCGACGATCGAAGTGACGTTGCTTAACAATGGACCCATGGCGTACAAACCAGAGGTTTACGGCAATGCGATAACGGTTTTTCGCAATATCGGAAATTCATCTACGTACAAAATAAAAAACTGGAAAGGTTCGCAAGGCAGTTATGTTTTACTAGAGTCGATTAACTCAATTTTTGCGTGTACTTTAAGTTGTTCGAAGCAGGAATATATATGTGGAGTTGTGTTTAACAGGGGAAGTGATTTCTACCAAACGAAACGAGCTGGATAACATATTAACAGCGATGAATATTCAGATAGACAATCCCATTTCTATTCTGAATCAGGACATATCAAGAACTTTTCTAATATCGTCTAAGCCGCAAGAAAAGTACGAACTGTTTATGAAAGCAACGCTCTTAGATGTAATCGGTAATAACTATAAGGAAGCTGAAACAATGTGTCAACACGAATACCAAAAGTTAAAACAGTACAACGAGGTGCGCTTGTGTTACGTGTTTCTTGCAGCGAGTGGTGGATTTTATGCATATGCTAACAAGATTCTGTTACAGATATTGTCCGAGGCAAGGAAAGAAGTGGAACAACTTAAAATGAATATAAAGAGAGCGGAAGGCATCGATAAAATACGGGATGAAGTAACTGATCTTGAAATGGAGTTGATTTGGGCAGTTGTAAGTGACAAATCCAATACATGAGAATTATACAGAACAATTTCTAGCTCTTAATTAATAACATAAATACCACTGTGCAGGCTATAGTAGAAGAAACAAAACTACAGAAGGTCGAGGAAGTGTTTAATAAATGTGAAAACAATCTTGTACAGCTCAGGGACACCGAATCATCTGCAGAGTCTAAAGATGAAGAAATAAATAATAAAATCCAGTATGAATAATTAATAACTCTTTTTACTAACAAGTATATAGGGTGAGTCACCTAAGATTTATTCGCGAATATCTCCATCCTTGGTGATACGAAAAAAGTTTGGGAAGGAAGTCTAAGATAACACAAGTTGATGGTCACTTAAATCTTCTTTTGTAATAGAATCTATTATACTATAACATAAAGAGTGCAAACATAATTTCAAATTATATGACTATATTTGATAAAAAAAATTAGTAATAATACATATTTAAATTAGCATTGAATTGTACCAGTGTAATGCAACGCAGAGAATGTTAGGTGATTCACGATTCATTCTTTTTACATGTATATAGGATGTGATATATGTTATTACTTTTTTTTTATAGAAAATTGAGAGAGGAAATTAATTGTGCAGAAGAGGAAGTTGCTAGCAGCTCTGAAGTGTATAATAAAACAAAGCAAAACTATAGCATAAATAAAGACGCACATTCCACCAAAGCACGAGAGTGGCGTTCTGCTCAAACTAAAATTAAGAGATTAGAAGATGATATTAGCATGCTCCGAAAGGAAATATTTCGACTAGAAAGGTTTCTTTTATAATTTTCTTATATAATTTGTATACGTATCAATTCGCCAATACAATTTCGTGTTCCTCTTAGTGGTGATAATGCAGAACAGAATGAAAGAAACGCGATGAAACAGCAGTTAACAGATTTGGAGGAAAAGTTGGAAGAGGTTGAAGCCTTATTACGTACCAAACAAACTCATCAAACACATTTAGAAACTGATAAAATGCGCCTTTTGAAAGAAATTCAAGCGTTCAAAATCGAAGCAAGCAACTGTGAAAATCGTATACGTGAGTATTTAATTATTTGCATGTAAATTAATGCCACATCTCGAAACACGAAATTAAGTTGAACGAGGCTGAACAATCTGATTCCATTTTAAGTGAAAATCAGGCGAGAATTAACTGCGAGGAAACAGCATTCGGATAATGCATTAAGTGTCTTTGGGCGAAATATACCACGCCTCTTAAGAAGGATCGAAGAAGAATATAGCAATGGGCATTTCAAACAAAAACCACGCGGCCCCCTTGGTAAATAATTGAAAATTTATTTTATTTCGTATCGATGATTTCGTTACATTTACTACACGTATGTCTTTCTTCGTCCGTGTTTAGGGGCGTATATAAAAATGAAGAATCCAGCATGGGCACCTGCCGTTGAAAATTATTTAGGACACGGTACTTTTAGTACGTTTTGTGTAGATAATAGTCACGATGCCAAAGTATTAAATGTAATTATGAAAGAGATTTATCTAAACGAAAAAACCCCACAGATCATATGCAGCAAATTCTACAACATAGTAAGTAAACTGTTTTGTAAAACGTTATTGTTCGCTGTATAAAAGTTCATTCGTAATTTTAGGTCCACGATGTTAATGCACATCGTACTTACTCGCCAAATTATTCTAATCTATTAGACGCAATGGATATATCAGATCCTGTCGTTGCTAATTGTCTCATCGATCAGCGGGAAGTTGAATGTGTTTTGTTAATACCGACCAGCAAGGAAGCTTCGGCCATTATGTCTGACGCCACAAAAGTTCCACCGAATTGCAGGCGGGCCTTCACTCAGCAAGGCGATACATTCTACCCAGATCCACATTATAGGAGTTACGGCGGGCCACGCGGCTTGAAAGCCAGATATCTACAAGTTTCTGTTACAGACACGATTAAGTATGTTCGTCTACCTCTTCTTTCTTTCCCGTATGATTATTGTGAAACTAATGGACCGACTTTTCTATCAGCGCATTAGAAGACGAGATCCGTAGCATAGACAACGAGAAGAATAGCGCGATGCAATCGTACACGACAGCTTGCGAGAAAGAGAAACGTTCGAGTTCCGAATTAATATCTGTGAATGGGAAAGTAGCGAAGCTTCATGCGGCTCGAAGTCAATATAAAGCGTCCATCAGTGATCTGAAGGATAAAATTGAAGCGAACGAAGCTATATCTGTTACTGTATTTGTAAGTATTTTATCCAAAAGTGAAGTATTCGTGAAATGTATAAAAATAACATAAATACAAATCTCGGCGCAGAAAAATGAATTGAACGAGTTGGAGAAGAAGTTAGACCAGGAGAAACACGAGGAGTCTCGTTTAAACGAAAACGTTCTTGAGCTTCAAAAGAAAGTCGAGAGCTTAGATGCAGAAGTTAAGCGGCATAGAGAACTAAGGCAGAACTTGGAGTCAAAAGTTCAGCCTTTGAAGGTATATTTCTGAATTGAACGTCGCTTTAATATCCTGTGTTTATACGTTCTTACATCTTTTATCCAGGAAAGTATAAAACAACTGCAGGATGAAAAAGAAGCAATGCATGCAAGGAGCAGACACGCGGCAAAGAAGTTGCAGGCATTCCGCCAGGCGCTGCAAAATGCAACGGCGGAGCTGGAGAGGCAACAGAGGGTTACTGAAAAGGCAGTGTCCAGTGCTACAAACCGCTGCGAAAGAATAGAAACGGCAAGGTGAATGACTTACTGTGCACGCGGATAATGTATATCGTATTAGTTGCTGGAATTTGTAAAAGCAAACCGAATACTTTTACAGATCTGTCAACGAACTTGAACGATTATCTAAAGATTTGAAAGCCAAGATTCGCGAGATCGAGCGACAATTTGGTACTATAGAAAAATTGCGCCAAGAGTTGAAAGAAAAAGAAGCAAAGTGCGGCAAGGATTTTCACTTGGCTTCGAAAATTGAAAAAAGTTATCAAGTAAGTTATTACATTTTTCTCATTTACGTACATGATAATGCAGATAGCGTAATTGCACCAAATATCCTGTAAATAGACAAACTCATACCTCAAGAGAAAGTTTTTCAACAAATTTGTAATTGACTCGTGTGATCATTTAGTCTCGATTATAAGGTTTACAACGTTAAACCGAATAACTTAGTCCTTATACTCCTTTTCATCGTCACAAACATGGAAGATAAATGTGAATAAATTAATGCTCGTATGTCGTAGGTACATCTTAAACGGTTGCAAACTCGAAAGAAATTATTCGCGGACATGAAAACCACTTATGGAAAAAACATACAAAATTCATTTTCCAATGTGCTCGCTTTGCGAAACAAAACGGTATGTATGAAACTGTCTGCTGGAACAAGGGGAATATTTTCATTTCTTTATGTTAACATTTTTCGTTAAACCTATTTCCCAGGGTGCCATACACATCGACCATGGACAGAAGATACTTGAACTTGAAGTACACACGCAAAACGATAGTAAAAGGTCAACCAATGACGCGAGATCATTGTCAGGCGGTGAAAGGTCTTATTCGACTGTTGCCTTTATTTTAGCACTTTGGGATTGTACCGGTTTACCTTTTTATTTCCTAGACGAATTTGACGTTTTCATGGTACGTACATATTGTTTACGAAAGTTAAGAGTCCTTTATGAGTATGGAAAGTGTAGTATTCATTAATGGTTATTTTAATTAGGATAAAGTAAACCGGCGAGTTATAATGGACATTCTTTTGGAACACGCCAAAACACATCCGCAAAGCCAGTTCACATTTTTAACGCCTTTAGATACATCTAGTATCCTCGCAGAGGACTACGTAACAATCCATCGGTAAGTGCAGCCTCGATCCAAGTAAAAAATTGTAATTTTAACAGTTAATTGATTCGAAGAAAATGCAGTTTACGTAACCCATTCGAACATATTAATTTGCAGGTTGGCGGCGCCAGAGAGGGCAAGTCAAGATCAATAAGTACAACTTAGTTTAGTACTCCTTAACAAGTGTTACTTATAATTTTTTTTTTAGAATATATCAGGAATATAAGAATGTGACCGATTCTGTTAAAAGTGAGAGCTTTCTACTACTGTTAAGTAAGAATAATATATTTATGCTACTGCATTACCGTATTGACATTAAAAGGTTTATATGTAATATGTGTTTCAAGAAACAAATATCCAACATTTTTGTATTTTTTATCTATTTCGAAAACGTTTCCGGTATGGAACAAAAAAAAAGAGAAATAATACAAGCAGGAGTATCGTGCAAAAAATATTTTTATAACTACGGGCAATATATTTATAACAATGGTTCCATTAAAATCTTGTTCAGTGTACATTGTATTTTTGTAATAAAGTACATATGATAAAAATGAATCGTGTTTCTATAACTCCGGAATATTACACTTTCGCCGTGATACTTTGTTTCAGAATACAAGAATAGACATGGAATTCGTGTGAAACGTAAAATGAAACAGACCGTTCAATTGTTGTGCTTGGTAATTTGTATTGATGGCAACCGTAAAATTGCTGAAAGCCACGCTATAAGGGGGTGTGAATTATGTCCCTCTTTAGTATTATATTAACTGCCATGCCGTGATTAATTGAGAACTTTAAGAGTAATAAAGCGCGCTTAAGGAGGAGGATACGCGGGATCGTAAGTGGATCAAGGTTGCATCGTTGCACGAATCTGGTTTGCCTGGGGTTCCCGATTAACGCAACGGCTAACATTACGTGCACCACTCGTGACGGCCGATGGGTACGAGGCGTGGTTGTATTGTGTAACCAGCAACACGGCCACTACAGGGCGGAGAAAGTGTTGGAGAACGCGACGCCCGTCCGTGAATGGTTAACGAAAAGGTGTCCCCTTAACGAGCGATAAGAACGAGTGAAATGTGGATACAGAATCCATGTCACTGTTCGCGCAGCATTAATTTCACGCGAATTTTTCAGCCCTTCCATCTTTTCTGCAAGTATTACATGGCAAGAGAGTTATAAAGTTGTTCCACACGGTTGAAACAGGTTTTCCTGGTAGTTTCAGAAGCGAATCGAAATTATGCCAACAAAGTTGTATATAAAGTTTTTACTTTTGTTAAATATATGTAAATCTCTGGAATTGTATGCAGAATATGTTATAATTAATATAATTCTGTTTCGAAATGGCGAAACTTTTAAGATAACGATTAATAAACTTTTAATAAACGAATAACAGATATTATGCATGAATGGTTTTGCGTCTCAATAAGTTTATTTTAATTACACAAATAAAGTAATGATATTCGCGGTAATTATGCAGAACAGGTGTTTCCCCGCCGATTTTGACGACCTTGAAATATGTTTTCGAGGACATGATTCCGAACAACTTTTTTCCTATACATGTTACAGCCGCTCGACCTTCGTTTCCGAGATATTTGCGAAAAACTAGTTTTGATATTATTATATTCTTAATTACTCAAATACTACAGTATTTCTGAAGATTGGGATAGAGAGGTTAGAGATAGGTTAGAAAGTAAATAAAAACAATAGTTACAACTCAGTTCGATATTTAGAATGCTTCGGTATATGTATGTGACAAGATATCGGTATAGGTTTGAAGCTAAATAAATTAGTGCGGGGAGCGCGTAAAGTATGGTAGCGAACCGATGTGAATCGGGCTGTTGACGGGAGTCCCCAAACACCCAACAGGGGCTTTCTAAAACACTCTTTTCCTAGCAAAAAAATATGTTTTAGTTCAAAGCTTAGTTCAAACTTAACTGGTTCTAAAACATAATCTTTTGCTAGGAAGAGGGCGCTTTCGAGAGCATCTGTTGAGTGTGTGGGGACTCCCGTCAACACTCAGACTCGCATTAAACGTCGTCACTGATTAAACCACTGACCCTAGACACAGGAAATTCGGAAGGTACATTCCTTTTGCAATGTAGGTGCTGGATAAGAAGGGATCTTTTGAAATTCCAACACGAAGGGGGTAAAAAGGGGTGAAATCTGTTTTCTCGGATTCCTTATTATCGGTTACTTCGTTTCCACTTATAAAAGTTACCCACACAAATGCCTAAAAACCAGATTCAGCATTTTGCCCTAATCAACCCCTAAGGGAGTAAAGGAGGTGAAATGTGTTTTCATGGAGTCCTTAATATCTCTTCGTCCCAAAACGAAGCGCGGAAGTATTTTGCTATAGTGTACATAAATCTGTACAGGAACACCGTACGACGTCAAGAAAGCATACGAAACGGTGTTGACCATTTGAAAGTACTTAGACATGCCACTTGACCTGATGAAAAAAAATATACCAACGAATAATACACAAATATAATACCATTTCGTTTCTGCAGCACAACGTACCATCAGAGCACTTTCCAATTTACCTTCATACGAAGTACAAGCGGGTATAAGTAACTAAAAGGGAACGGGATGAAAGGTGCAAGGCCATTGCCGAGTGGACGAGTGGACAAAGAGGGGATGCAGACATTGCAGAACCACAGTATGTACTTGCTAGAAAACGGCGTTTATTTGACAGACATCATCCCTAAAGAAGACAGATCGGTTTCAGTGGATGTAGGCGGCTTGAGCTGGGGCGGCGTAAGCAAGGGGCGAAGCGATCTTGGCGAATGGAGTGGCGTAGGAGAGCGCTGGTGCGGCGGCCAGCTTGGCGACTGGGGAAGCATAGGCAACTGGCGCAGCAGCATATTTGGCGTATGCGATCTGGGCAGCTGGTGCGGCGTATGCGACCTGGGCAGCAGGTGCGGCGTATGCGACCTGGGCAGCTGGTGCGGCGTATGCGACCTGGGCAGCTGGTGCGGCGTATGCGACCTGGGCAGCCGGCGCGGCGTACGCGATCGGAGTAGCGATCTTAGCAATGGGGGCGGCGATTTTGGCTACCGGCGCAGCGGCTACAAGAGGAGCACCGGCGGCTTCCTTGCGGACGACAGCGTTGAATCCGTTGACGGGGTCAGCGGTGTAGTCGACGATGCGCCTGGTTCCGTCAGCCTCGATGAGGGAGTAGCTACCCTGGACCACGTCTCCGTCGCGGGTTTCCTGTTGGCTCTTGGCGTCACCGGTCAGGCTGTCGTGCACGTCGTAGGCATAGCTGTATTGAGGATGAGGGTCGTAGTCAGCGTCCACAGTCTTGGCCACTGGGGCCACCGCTACGGTCTTGGCGGCGAGCACCGGCGCCGCGGCAGCGTAAGCCAGGGGTGCGGCTGGGGCGTAAGACAGAGGCGCAGCAGGCAAAAGCCCGGCGTTGGCGGCTGCTACCAGGGCGGCGAAGGCAACGAACTGTAAACAGAATTATACTTTTAAGTTAAATACGATTCAACTGTTAGCTCCAACGGATAATCGATTTTCAAAGGCTTAACAATTTAAGCACCGATCTCCTGAGCGCTTGCGGCTTTCAAGTTCTACCGTTCTCGAGTGGTCGATGAAAGTCGTGTTACCGAAATCGTACGTGCAGGATTATTGAAATCAGAGCCGCGGACGTGCGTTCCACTTTCGATCGCAGCGTTGCAAAAAAGAAGGAACGTTAATCGAAGAGACAAATGGTTTTCTGATACTTTTCGGCGCCGAGGAGCGAATAATTAGGATCGGCGAAAATTTGCCCGCGGCAAGGTTCGGCGATAAAGTCGTTCGGAATACTTTGAGGCCGCGCATCGAAACCCGTCCCGGTACTCGGCGGACTGCTTTTAAAGTGTTCGCGGAATGAATTATGAGTTCTCGGCTGTTATACCTTGAAAGCCATTGTAGCTTGCTTGATTGGATGATCTGTTGATCTGTCTGTCTGTGATGCGAGAATGATACCATGGTCGGGTGGTTTTCGGCTTTTATACCGCGCGAGCAGGACCCACGGGCACGCTGACGTAACTGGGTGACGGTACCTTCGACGGTCACCCGATTTGCGGCCGCAGAGTGGCACAAAATTGAGCAAGAAATCGGACCACGCCCATCACGAACAATTCGAACAGCGACGATGCTCGTTGGACCATCATGAACACCGTCGCCGTGGACTAGGCCACGTCCTTGCCACGAGTTACTTAATCCCTCTTCGGACTTCTGCTCGATGGAAACGCGGCGTCGCTTTTCTTCTCTATAACACTTTGGCCAGTGCCGATTGCTTGCGGAATTAATTGTCTCCTTAGCCTCCGTCTGGTTACGCTGATTTTTATTTAGTTAAGGATCGCTTCCAGTTTGCTTTGCGGCATGGCAGAATGTCAGTGCAGACTGTATATTTACAGCAAAATTAGATGAAGTATTTGTTTCTATTAAATTCTGATTTCGATAGTACTTGTTAATATTGTGTGGATCGTTTATTTAGAGAAACCTCGCTAGAATATTTTCTTTTGATTAAAGCAATTTAAAAAGATTAGATTAAACGTGGGGCGCATTCCACGAGAAAAGGGCCCCATTTTAAAATCTAAATTTTGGTGTACCTATTCGTTATTTTCCTTCCGCTATAGTTGGAGGGCCCATTTACAATTCTTCTCTAGCTTTTACAACCCTATTTTTTAACTTTCAAATTTTTACATAGAACATACAACATCGAAACATTAAACTGTCATTTTAAAATTATTAATAATAATATTTTTTCATTAGATGTTTGAAATGCAAGCATTGGTCTCTTAAACCATATAATAGTACCAAGCGAACCCTTCATCCCCATTTTAAAATAATCACGTAAACAACGACTAATCTAATTTAAAAAAAAAGTAAAATATCAAATAATATTAAAAATCTTAAAGACCCAAAAGTAAAAAATAATTAAATAATAGTACGAAAACTTCGAACTACTTGATAAAAAATTAAGGACCTGCTACCTCTATGAAATATTCTGCGAAATAAAATTTCATAATATAACATTGCTGTTAACTTAAAATTAAGAAAGATATTCCACCTCTGTTACATCAAACTCCCTAACAAATTTCACGACTTTCTGCCATATAATTATTCGTTAAAATCCTCGCCATATGCTACATACTTCGAAGCTATTAGGAGGGCCATTTTCAGTAGAAGAGGGGGCAATCGAGCGGTCGGAACGAACAACTTGTATCGTTTAATATACTGCAGTTCGATGGTGTAAAAAATTCGTGCACCGACCTTGAGTTCCACCATAATTGGCAGAATCGACTGGTTTTGTTCGCAGTATGAAAAAATAAGAGGACGAGATTACGTACTCGTGATGTAACGAGTTGATGACGCAACAATCATGGGAGTTTTACACGATTAATGCATATAGAGAGAAATTTATATCGCGTTAATTCCTCTCACCGAATACGATTTTCCTTATTTTCCTTCATTAATATACACTAGTAGCGGCTATTTATACGTGCAGGTACTGTCAGCTTCTTGCCTATCCATTCTCTCCTGCCCTAAACACAGATGCGTTTGCTAAAACACACTCGTTACATTACAAAATACAAAATATTACTTACATCGGTATAATTATGTATCGACACATCTTATATAAACATATATAGTATGTTCATCAACCGTGGCGTGAAATTGAAACTGCATTTTGTTTGACGAGTAATCGACATCCCGCATGGTCTGCTTTTTTTTTAATGGTTTAATAATTTCTGTATATTTTTTGCCCGAATATTTGTCGACAATTGGCAACGAGGAAGCAGGTTCCGAGAAAAAGAATAGGAGTAGAACGCATTAAAATTCCAGCGGTCAGTACGCAACAAGTGCGGAAGACCTAAATTCGGGTTGCGACAATGATTTCACGCGGCTACGTCGCAGGCTGCTACACGCGAGCGTAGGATTATACAGGACAGGAGCTGGCGGAGGCGGAGCTCTTGATTCTGGATCAAGATCGATATAGTTTCCTGCTGGCCCCGGGGCTACCGATCGATCGACAGCGGGCCCCGAGTTTCGGACGACCCACCTATTTTTTCTTTATGAAAGTGCTCCACTTCTGGTCGATGGTAACGTTAGATATGACGCAACGGACGAGGTAGATCGGGATACACCCGCCGACACGTATCGCTGGAAAGTTTCGCGACGAATTCTCGTCCGTCGGGGCCAGTTGCCACGGAATTCGGTGAAATTTAGAAAATCGATCGCCCGCGCGATTTGCAGCGGGCAAAATTGAATTTCGACGATCGTCGCACGGATCTGAAATTTCGATGCAATGGGAGATTCGTAAACAGGGAATGGCACGAATTAAACGAATTTTAGGCTGAAATTTAATTACTCATTTGGGGTACTGGAACAGTAGAATAGAACTAAATATTTGAATATTGAAAGTTAGTACCTATCGGTGGTGTCCACAGCTGGAATTTGTTAAAAAGAAAGGAAGATTTACAGGCTCAAAAGAAAAATAAAAGCAATATGTTATAACTACAGTACAAAATGCTGTATAAGTCAGATGGTCGAAGCTTAAAACATTTTATTTTTATGTATCGAAATGTGGTTTTTAATTTCGATTTTTTATTTTTAAGTTTCTTTTAACGTGTATACGCTATTAACTTTCACGTCCAAAATTTAACACCGGATCTTATATAGCACTTTAGATATTCTAAGTGTCTTCCTGTAAAACTAATCATTCTAACTTATCGATACTCGTTCGCCCGTCCACTAAAGATATGGCAATACAATGATCGAAGGAAACACTTCAATTTTCTTGACTAAACTGATTGAAGTACATTTGCAAATATTTTAGCAAGACATATTGGGTAACATTTTCATATTCAGGAAAATTAGCGCGAAACGTAAGATAAATGTAGAAAAATCTCGTGGAAAAAGTAACTTTCGGACAGCATTAGAATTTTTCCTTTCAAACGTTTTCGTTTTGCAAACAGTGTCTGTTATAAATTTCGTTGGTTCAGCTGATAAGTAACTGGATAATTCAATGATACAGAAAACCTCCACAAAAGGCAAGTCTAATTGAAAACCCACGCAACAAGCGTGTCCACGCATAACGAACGATCGGTTACGAATAAGCCCGCTCGACTGCGGGCGAAATCAGCCACTGCCCGTCGAATATCGAGAAATGTTGAATATGAGAGGTGCCCTAGTAGCGGCCAAGTTCAAGTGCGGTCGGCTGATACGATCTGCCGCCAAACTTTGAAAGTCCGGCAAAACCTGACGAATATTGGAGGGGGAGAATAGTGGCAATGGCCCGCGCGCCAGTATATAAGGCAGTCCGAATAACCATTTGACATCATCAGTCGCTCAGCCGATCCAAACCAACCAAATCTCCTCAACAATGGTGTTCAAGGTGAGTAGAGGAAGCCGACGATCGGCGTACACGGTACACTTTGTAAGAGCGATGAAACCCAACCGACGCCGAACGAACTACCCCTGAGAGCAGGTAAAACCAGATCCAACAAATTTCTAACAATTCGCTTTCGACTTTCTAGTTCGTAGCCCTCGCCACCCTCGTGGCCGTCGCCAACGCCGGTGTGTTGTCCGGAGTACCTCTCTCCTACGCCCCAGCTGCCCCGCTGGCCTACGCCGCCCAAGCTGCCCCTCTGGCCTATGCCAAGACGGTAGCCGTCGCCCCGATCGCCAAGGCGGTGGTGACCAAGACTGTGGACGCTGACTACGACCCCCATCCCCAGTACAGCTACGCCTACGATGTGCACGATGCCTTGACCGGTGACGCCAAGAGCCAGCAGGAAAGCCGGGACGGTGACGTGGTCCAGGGCAGCTACTCCCTCATCGAAGCCGACGGCACCAAGCGCACCGTCGACTACACCGCTGACCCACTCAACGGATTCAACGCCGTAGTTCGCAAAGAGCCAGCCGCCGTCGCCGTCAAGGCCATCGCCGCCACCCCCGTCGCTCACGCCGCACCCCTGGCCTACGCCCCGTCTGCCCCCCTGGCCTACGCATCACCAGTGGCCAAGATCTCCCCAGCTCTCTACGCCGCGCCGGCCGCTAAACTGGCCTCCCCTCTCACCTACGCCCATGCTGCCCCAGTAGCCGTCGCCCACGCAGCGCCCTACGCCTACTCTGCCCACCCAGCGCCCTACGCTTACTCTGCCCACCCAGCGTCCTACGCCAAGCTCGCCGCTGCACCAGCTCTGTCCTACGCCGCCGCCGCGCCAGCTCTCTCCTACGCCGCAGCACCGGCTCTGTCCTACGCCGCTGCCCCGGCACACTACCTCTAAGCGTACCCCGCGCTACACACCAAACGGCGTCGACTCAGGCTGAACTTTATTTATTTTTTTAGCACCTGTTTGTGACTAATTAAATTTGTTACGAATGTACATGGCTACTCTCTCTCTCTTGCGCCACACCTGCCGCCTGTCCTACACCCCCGGTATATGATTTGAATTTGCGGTGGAATTGAGGCTGAACGCTCTGGGGATGCTTCCCAACAGCAGGATCCACTCGTGGTACCTCGACCACGGGGTAGCGCACCTGCCCGAGGATACTTCTAGCGGTCTTAGCGGCCACCGGATCCGACCCACTTTCTACACTCTATTTTCGTACTCGTTTCTCAAGCGCGGGCCGCGCTGGATCGTCAAATTTCTACACTGCCCGCTGTCATCGTGTAGACTGATGCAACAGATGGTGACGTCTGGTGAAAACTAATTCAGAATTCAGAGCAACTGCCGCGACTGCTAAGTCGCGGAACTGTCCAGCCAGCTTTCTTGTTTTCAGAATTCTCTCTTTGCTGTCCCTCTTTTTAAAATTACGCTCTATCAGTACAGCAATCTCGCGTAATATCCGTGCTAAGAATGGGATATTCTCGAATTTTTTAGAACGAACAGAGAACGCTTCGACCCTTTCAGTGGTGAGAGTTCGAAGGCTCGGCGCACGCCGAGCGCGGGACTCCTCCAGCCGCATCTCTTAACCGTAGTTACAATCAACAAATGCACACTTTTGCTCGCAGTGTTTGAAGGGCTAAACCAAATGAAGTTGTAAATGTTAAGTAACGTGGAACGAATTTTAAATGAATATAATTTTCATCGGTTCGGGATGATTAGCAATTCTGTAAAGCCGAGTGTAACGCAATGGGAAGAGGCACAGCGACGAGGAAAACGCGCGACTTACGTGTAACGAAATTGATCTTGATCGCACGGGCTGAATCCGTTACCAGGGGAGAAAGGCGCCTGAACTGCAGACCTCGATTTAAATGATTGCGAAATAGGAGCGAACCAGAACGATTAAGTTTTTTGGAGGAGGTTACAGGATAACATTTGTTGATCTCTTTCTGCTGTAGTATTCTTTGTTTTGCAATATAAATTGATGATTCAACGAATCCGTCTGAAATTACACCAGACTAATCTAAAATGTAAGTTCATTGGCTGGAACAGAAGGGGGAAACAGTTCGATGAAAATATAATGAAAGGGTGTCGACAATAATGGAGAAGAAATCCACAATTCTTAATCTTGTGTGTTTCGTATAAAAATCTTTCGCTGTCTGAATTTTCACTTTATTACCGATCGCACTGAATATTTTTCTAAGTATTATTAATTTCTTTTATACTATTTTACTTTTATAATTTAATTTTACACTATTAAAATCATCTACTTGTATAGTCATCGCAATAGTAGATGCTTGTGGGGGTGAAACTATTTCTAGGGTAGGACGGGGTGGAAGTCGAAAGGAAAAGAGCGGTTTTTGTAAAAAACGTCCACTTTTCATTGACTGGTGCGTAGAAACGCCTTGTAACCTTTTAATCCGCAGAAGAGAGGCATAACCCAGTCACGATAGCACCTGCAGTTGTCTCTACTGTTTACGTGACTCGATTATTAATCGGCGATTGATTGTTCGCGACGGGGTATCGGGATTGCGTGGTTTCACATTCGTTTTACAATAGAAATAGGTGTTCTAACGATTCCGCCTGAAATTACACCAGAATAATCTTAATAGTAAATTCTAACGACAATTATAATTAGTTTCATTAGCATTCAATAAATTAACATGTACTAGATGAAAAATTAATATTCATCATTAATTCCTTAATAAAAATGTTGCTCTTCTTAAGTAGTCTTACATCATCGTGTAAAATTACTTTAACTGGGTGTAAAATCTGAAAGAGTTCTCCAAGAGTTCAAAAGTCCAAAAGATAATTTCAAACGATCCTCCTAAATTACTTATTACCGTCTTCCCTACACCAATTTTTTCGAATCACTAAGCTTTAGAAGTAGAACTGAACCTTTTCACACTCTTACTAAAAAAAATCAATTTCTTATTACGTTTCCACAAGTTGTAAAAATTCGCACGCTCACCAGTGGCGCAGCCAGAGGGGGGCTAAGGGGCCCTGGCACCCCCAAAGAAAAAGGAAAAAAGAGATTAAAGTAACCACGACTCAAGTAATTCCATAGATTTGTAAAAAGAAAAGAAAACTGGAGTTTATTCTTTAAATAAATTTTCATAATCACCTGCTGAATTTTCATCTTATTTAATTTGCATTAAAAATATTTTTATCCATTCAACTCGGGTTCAACTCGCGGTATTTTTTGGAAACGCAATATTAATTATTACTAATCTCTAAAATATAGCTGTCTAAGTTGTTAGACAATGAGCGGGGAGTGTTCGCCGTTTTCTAATCGAAATTAATATGAAAGGAGCAGCGAGGTTCCTCGCCGAAGGCGATCCGTCGTCCATTTGGTCGAATTCTTTCGGTAACCGGTCTACCAAAAGTGGACCGGTTTCTTTTGTAGCGAGCCACGTAATACGGGGCGCGATTACGAGAAGCCACATCGTGACATTGGGCGCGGTACTTTTGACGGCCGCCGCTGCAGCCCTGGATTATTCGGTGAAAGTTAGCCACTTGAGGCAGGCATGTAACTGAACGGAACAAAGCCTTCAGGGCCCCCTTTCCAATATTCATCCAAGGGCTACGGTACCATTCTCCATTTTATTTCGTCTTTCCACCGTGGCAATCAAATTAAGTACGCGCCCGGTAAAACATTTTGCTTTTCTTTTTAGATCTGTTTTATACGGTAGTTCTCTACTTTTAAATGTGTAGGTACATCTGTATAAAATACAATTGGGGATAAATCTTTTTTAATATTATATAAGTATCTAGTGCAGTATTTTTCCCAAATTTTTTTGAATCGCAATCCCGTTTAATGATATTCAAATAATCTACGACGCCCCCTCCCCCCTCCTCCAATAAGCTACCTAAGGTAAATATTCCCTTCCTTTCATTTATGAAAAATCAGTGTTATATGATTAATAGAGTGTGGCATTGCAACCATATTGAAACATGTAAGTGCCAAAAATCGTAAAACTGAAAATAATTGCAGTGGCGCCCCAGAAAACACTGGTTGATTAAATGCGCTTATTATTAAGGAATGATTGATACATTTTGAAAAATTAAAATTATCAAGTGTAGAAATTTACGATTTGTGTTTTCGAAGTGTGTGGAATTTGTTTCAAGGGAAGCTTTTTGTTTCGTCAGTGTGGGGAAGACGGATGAGAAGCCAGTTTCTATGAAAGAATTGAAATTTACTTCGCATAATGACGGGCCCCGCGATTAACATTACGTTCCTGCGTATAAAAAAATGTTCCTTCCTTTCTCGGGCAGCGCGCGTCCTTGTTATATTTTTATTAAGAGCGAGTTGGCCGAAATTATCGTCATTTTATGCGAAAAGACAGTTGCGACCTGATTGCTATAGAAAACTCGTGCAATTTCGAAGTGAAAACATTTTATGTAATACATATAGAAATGTTGCCCAATACTGTGGAAAGATCTCAATGTTCTTTGATTTGTTGACTGCTAATTTCTTTGCAATATTGTTCTATAGCAAAAGATTCTTAATGGTTGTTCATTTCAATTTTATCTATTACATTTTTTATTCGAATAATATTTCATAAGAAAACGATACACTTTCTGTTTTTATACAACATACATCTCCTTATTTGTAAGGTTATTATGCGTTACATAAGTATTATTTATTAAACGCAGAAACATTTCTCCGTGTGTACGTGTAAAATAATAATTAGGTCTGGGTTAGGTCTACCATTTGAAAAAAAGGCGATTGGTATTCTATTTGCAGAAGAATAGCAAAAAGCAGATCCGCAACTTTACATAATCCACTTGAATAAATAAATGGTATAAGCGTTGGAAATCCTATATTATATAATTTTTGGTCATTCTGATCCAAAGAATGATGTCCATCTCGAGTCTTGCTTTCACCTCATGATTTATAATTCAGAATTTAAATTCTCGGGAATAATCTAGATCTTGATTATTAAAGTCATTGAAAGTACTTTTTTATTAAAAGCTCGCACGCTGTATTAAACACAATCGCACATACAGTGCACTGGCGTGAAAATGATTGTACGTATGTACATATACACACGCTACAGGCGCGGCGACGCGTCTGACATATCCATGGCGATACTACTTACGAAACCACTTGTACTACTTGTTAGTGTCTCGTGTGCACAGAAAATGATTAACGTTTTGTGCAGACATGCAGTGAAGCAGAATAAAGACACAGAAATAAAGCATTATTAGAAAACAAGATCTACGGGATACCTCTACAATGTTAACTCCATCGCAAATATTTATCATACTACATGAGCCGAGGCTCCCTTGAGTACCGAGACCATACAAGTCAATCCGTGCAATTTTGGGTGCATTTCGGGTTAGGTGTGTAACCTACTCCAATCTCTTTTTTAGTAGTCCCGAAAATCTGCGTCTCATACTTTTGGGGGGTAACTAGTGCTTGCGAGAGTCTAAAGCTTATTGGTGTCGTCCTTAAATTACATAAGGCTTTTTTATGGGGGAGCGAGGGTCGCGAATTTCTTACTTTTCCTACAGGGAGGGGGATTCAAATAGCGTCCGACGTAACATTTTTTTAACTTACTTTGAATCATGAGTAGGTACCTAAAAAACGACGTTTCATCGTAGACACAAAACCGAGTTAAATCAATTACATAAATCTATAAAAGAATTTTGCTTAACTGCAAAAATGCAATGTAAAAAATATTACGTAATGAAGGAGGCGCGAGGGGGAGGTTGGAATATTTTTATATTCTTACGAATTTTTATGCTCGGGGAGGGAGAGGGCAAGAAATCGCCAAAATTACCCTTACGTAATTTAAGGACGGCCCCATTGTAAGGCAACTAGAAGAACCGAAAAAATTGTCTGACTCTGTGAAGGATATCTTCTAATATAGCCTCGATTCCTTTGCTTCCCATTCCGCCTGGATCTGTCTAAATTAAATCTACTTAATGTCTGTATAAAATCTGAATGAAATATTTGTAAGAGTCGATAAATTGTATGTATAGAGAGGCCCAGAAACATTGCGGGGGCGATTAAATGAGAATCCAGAAAGAAAAAGCCCCTAGTGATAGCAATTTCGGATCCAACATAATCATCTCCAGTTAAACTCGTGGAGTTAAATTCGTGCCAAACATGACATCCTGCTCATGAACGCGAAACACGAATTACTGTTTACATATACAGCTCTCGATTAAAGTGCATTTGGCGTCCACAACTAATTGGTAGGCCACGGGAATAAAGGAGGTGATTAGGGAAGTGAAATGAAGAAGAAAGTGTTCTATAAACATCGCGTGAAAAACCGATACCGAATGGGATATTGATGTTCAAAGAAGCTACCAGAGATGTGAACGCGTGGAACGCCAGATCAGGATCCGAACTGATAGTTTCATCCGAATGGATGGATAGGTAGTTCCTTCGTTCCTCCGGACCCCATTTGTATGAGGAGCTGGATGATTGCAGGCCACCGACACCGTCCATAAATATATCGTCCAAACGCGAACCTGTTCCGTAAGAATGCAACGCGTGGTGGACAATGCGAGCCGCGGGCAGGTTTATATAGTTGCGCGGCGCGTATAGTCGAAGGTCGAGCCGCGCTCCGTGTGTTAAACATACGCGCGGCGTTCCTTGCGCAAACTCGCGGCGGGGGAACGGTGCCGGGCGCCGTAACGGCAGCTTGCGTAACGCGGTGAACGACGATGAACGACGATGAACCCGATGCTCGCGGATGAACGTGACGGGTGATCGATCCTGCCCCGTCTGTGACATTGATCGACGTTATTCGCGACGCTTTTACTTATTACGCCTACGCACGGTCACGTAGGTCGCGCGACGTAATCGATTGGCGTCGGGGGACTGAGGCTGGGGGAGGGGCCTATAGAGATCACGAGGACACTGGCCCCATCGTAGAGACAGTCCTACGTAATCCAGAAAGAAACGGCACAATCCACTCGTATGTACCTTCTTGAATAATAAATCTTTATTTTTCTTTCTGCACGATTAATCACTGGCTGGTGGGTAGGTACCTTGTTTTTACGTCTTGTTGGAGCATTGCAAATTAATCGTTACAATTTTTCGTATGTCCTTTCCTTCGCAGACACTTCATATACGTGTTGTGTTTATGATTAAATTATGGGAAACTGAGTTCTTGGGATCATGAAGCTACAGACTGCGACAAGGAGCAGTTATGTAGCTGTTAAAAAATGACACAATATCGAAATCACTGAACTCTTAATTAGCCGCGAAGAATCTTCAACGATGTCTCATACTCTGTGTATTTATTGCCATTTTTCTGCGCTAATAAAGTGTACAGATAAACTACCTTGAATTGTGACGTTTTCGTAGCATTACTGCAGGAGTTTACCTACAGTCCAAGTAGTCATGTATTGTCGACAATAAGTAAACGCTGAAGTTGTAAATGAGGTGGGGTGACAAATAGAAGCAGTCTAAGTCTAAGTGGCCCATCCTCATATAAATCCTCCGCGTCAAACTAATCGACTGAACCTAGTTTAGAATGGGGATGACCGCTAATGATGTAGAGGCTGTTCCTAATTTATAACTCCACTATTTCTCTACCTCAAAAGAGACATAGTGATATAAATTGTAGATTGCAGAGACATAGTGATATAAAAACAACAGGCAGCAAAGTTACCAGGAACCTTAAGTCCTCCTTCGATTCAAGAAACCAAGAAATTATCAAGTATCGAGCATACTTTCTGGTATCTTAAGATTCCATGGCCTGTAAAAGTGCAGCCCCGCAACGAATAATGAAAATACTTAACGACTTATACCCCCAAGGCTTTAGACACCACTCGAAAGGGTCTGAGGTTAATCGCTGCACCCCTGCAAGCCGCCACACAAACATTTCAGGCGCTTGAGTATAACAGGAATTTTACATAATTCAACGGAAGCACACGTTTATTCCAATCTTATTGACAATACCGATATCGATTAGGCGGGAATGTATTAACAATATTCGTTAAGAAATACTTCACAGCAGCGCGGTGGCGGGTGCATAAGTGAGTCCATTGAGAGGTGTCGCGTAAGCCAGAGGTGAGGAATAGGCAGCCGTATACGCATAAGCGTTCGGATAAGTAACAGCTTTAGCCACAGGCAGTCCGACTAATCGTTGAGCTTTCACTCCGACTTGCACGGGAGTAGCGGCAGCCCTGACCGGTGCGATCTGTTGCTGCAGCTGTGGCTGTTGCCGCTGCGCCTGCGGTTGTTGCCGCTGCACCTGCTGCCGTTGCAGCTGCAGCTGTTGCTGCTCTGCCTGTCCCTCGCTCTCCTCCTGACTAAGCTGCGTCCTCTCCTGTTGCCGCTGCTGAATCTGTTGCTGGAACTGCTGCCTGGATTGCTGTTGAAGCCGTTGCAGCTGCTGCAGTTGCTGTTGCTGCTGTTCTTGCTGTTGCCTCTCGAGCTCCTTCAGCTGCTGCAGCTGTCGTTCTTGCTGCTGGCGAAGTTGCTCCTCCCGAGCGTTCGGCGCCGCCGCGACGATGGGGCCCGACCTGGCTTCGACTACTTCCACGTCGGAGTCCGGACCGCTGGCGGGAATGGCTGGCACCGGCGCAGCTGCTGCGGGCAGGATAGGCGCAGCCCCCACGGAGGGCGCGATGGCTGGTGCGTAAGGCAACAGTGGTGCTGCGATCGCAGCCACCGCGGTGACTGGCTCGCGGCTCACCACCGCGTTGAATCCGTTTACGGGGTCGGCCGTGTACTGGACGATGCGTCTAGTACCGTCTGCTTCGATCAAGCTGTAACTACCCTGCACGATGTCGCCGTTCCTCGTCTCGTACTGGGCCTTCGAGTCGCCGGTCACCGGGTCTTGGACGTCGTAAGCGAAACTGTACTGCGGCGCCGCGTCCAGCTCCTCAAGCCTCGCCGCTGGCACGGACACCGCTGGTACCACCGCAGGCACCACCGCCCCCTTCGAGAGCACCGCCAAGCTTACGAATACGACGAGCTGAAATTTCAAACGACCAGGTCAGTATTAGCCTAAGTAACGAGCAGAGAATTGCAGCCACTTGCAGGGACCTATTCATCTCTAGCAACTGGGAATACAGAGTCTATTCCTTTGGACTCCCTTTCACTAATTCGGCTGCATTGTCTTAAATGTACCGATGCAGTAGGCATCGGTTGGACCAGGGGTTCCTCTACTTAACGAGATCCGCATCAATATCCGGTCCCAAGGTGGAATGCTCGGTAATAGAACGATGGTGCCGATAGCCACGGAGGTTGGTGCGCCTTGAACGAAGCTTTCCTTACCTTTCCAGCCATGTTGATTTGCGAGAGGATCACCAGAAGACTGATGCCTCGGGGTAAGATCGGTCGCACTTTTATACAGCTGATGACCGTCGGCGTTTTCGTGTCATCCGCCAACAATAACCGAGCTATTCCTTGCACCCAAACTTGCCTCGTGCCACCCGTCTTACACACACACACAAGCCCCCCACTTTGATCTCTCCTTCTTTCGTTCTGTCTGACTAGTCCTCGTTCCTTTGCCATCCGATGACCCCCTCATAAATGTTGCGATGTACATGCGACACAGTGGATGAGTATGCACGCTTATGTTTCTTCATATCGTCGCGCTTCTACACGCGACTTGTATGCCAATATATCGAAGATACGCAGCCGCTCGAGGCCGTACGACGAAACCGCGAGGCACCACCACGCCCGCTCAACTCTGGGCCAATCCTCCCCCTTGATCTGTAGTCCACGTTCGCCTAAAGTTTGCCTTCTTGTTGCGCGATCATTATCGATTAACATTTACGTCACGCTACGATGTTTTAATTGAGCGACGATAGCCTGTCAGCCTATGCAAGCTATGCACGCACGCTTTTTGTGGGTATACTACATTCTGGATGATTTTATTTAGATGAGGCTTTCAAATGGAGGGGGTTACTAGTAGGTCTGAAGAATTTTTAGTGAAAAAGGTTGGTTATTGTAGTACTTAGGATTATTTTTGTCATCAGTTTTTGGAACTGGCACTGAAATCGGGGCATTGAAAGAAATTAATTTTTACTATTTTTTATGATTAGTACAGCCTATTGGAATACATTATTGCTACTAACTGAATTTCGCAAAAAATGTGGGTTAGTCCGTTTCTGCTCTCAATGCCTCAATTATGCAGATATATATTTATGTGATGGGGATGGTGTATACTTGTGGAAGCTAAGATTGTCAGAAATGACTTTGCTTTGGAACTTGATAATCTGAGCTGAGCTGGATCGACGAAGGCTTCGACTATTAAAAACCCAGATCATTTGAATTAAAACACAGCAATAACATTTTCGTTACAGTTTTCATTACTGTGATATTTCGTCATGGACTACCAACTGCAAACTACTGTTAGACGCATAGAAACTCCATTTTCCTTACAACAGTTCACTATTACTCATTTCACCTTCATTCAATCTTTCTAACACTGTATATTCTGATTTTTAAAATGTTGAGTGGTATTTTCTTTTATTAGCTACTGAGTCTAATAATCGAAACGAAGCAATATCAGGGTTAGTGAAGACTTTCCACGGCAGGACCCCGCCGTAATGAGGCTCAGTTTTGTCACTTTGAACTGAAGAAATGAAACAGTATGGTCTCATAAGTAGTTTCGTTATTCGGTTAACTGCTATTAATTTTGTTTTATTACTTTTGTCTATTTTTACTATTCTTATGTACCTGTGTCATATTTATGTATGTTAAAGAGGAATTGTTATTATTATTATTATATTGGAATTGATATAGAAACCAATACCAAAGCTGCTACTAGGATCTATATAGTCAATAGGTATATAGTTTGATTTTTTTACAATTGCCAACCAATATAATAAGTTTTTTTACACTGAGTAATTAAAATGGAATAACAAAGCTATATCATTTATCCATGATAAACGATCACATCATATTTGCGTCAATTGGGTTTAGCTTAAGCTCGATAGAATAGCCCCTGAAATTCCAGTGAAAATGAATTCTAAGTGTGCGCACAATTTGTATGCCGACACGTCAAAGAGAGTCATCCGAGGTTAGTCAACGAAATTACGAAAGGGAGTGGATTCTATGTATACGGCCATTGTGTCCTTTCTTTCCTTTCCCAACCTCTATATTTTCACGCCATCGACACATCATGAATTTCAAGAGTAACGCTGCTCGTCGAATCGAAATGTACCAACACACACTTTTTTCGTTTTTTAAAAGCTTCATCAACCATGCGTAAAATTAACATCAACTGATAATCCCGTAAAATATTGTCACGTTTTCTAAGTACTTCTAATAAAAATCAAAAAATAAATTAGAAATAAAGAAGTTATTTTTTTATCCCATAATTCCAGTATCCTCTTACTTAAATAAACTTAATTTCTACCAAATAATCTTAATAATTACTTTATATAAATGGATGCTTAGGCTACGTATACCGAATACGATGCTGGCGGTTGTCTGTGGTTGATTTGTTATTTAATATTAAAACGTTGCTTATTCCGCATAAACATTTCAGTCGTTGTATTCAATTTTCATTATAAGTTTGTTATATATTTTATGTAACTGTATCTGAATAACGTTTTCGTTAATCATTTACAAATTAGTACTCTCCACCGATTTCAATGACCTTGAAATATATTGTCAGGGGGATGATTCTGAATAACTTTTTCCTATACATGCTACCATCGCTTGGTTTTAGTTTTCGAGATATTCGCAAAAGAGTTTAGTTAAAATCATTGTTATTTTACAAGTAGGTACACTTCATTATGGCAAAAAAAATTGTCCGGAAATGACTGGTCACGGGCATTTGTTACCCTTTATTAAGAAGGGTATTCAACCAGAATCGCCTTTGAAATGTTAAACGTAAAGTGTTCCACGTTAGTAAAAATATGGAATGTAGCTCTAAAAAGAACTGATCTTACTGTGGGTCTGTTGAATTTCTCATAGTAGCTGAAAATCACAAACCCCTTTACCCGATCGTCCGTAGATGGCGTAAAACGTCTTATGACCGCGAGTGGTTTAAGCGTCGGTCGCGCTATAAGCCTCCTATACCTCTTGCAGTGGAAGGCGGGGGTGTAAAGAGAGGTAAATGGCAGAAGAAACATCAGAATTGGTACTATATAGTTTTATGGAGTATATGTACACATATATATATTGTTATACCAATTTTGAAGATAATTTCAAAACTCGAAACGAAGCATTGTACAGCTTTTCTGTAATCACACTGAATCTCCTTTAAAATTTTTTGGTGTCAGCACAGATAAGTTTCCATTGCACCGATATTTGTAGATTGAAAGTAGTAGTCGTCGCATTTTAAAAAAAATTCTGAACACTTTGTATTGCTTAAAGTATTCTGAAGCTAGTGAGAATAAAAGAGGGAGAAGGGGTGAGAAGGTTGTTTCAAAATTGTTGATAATCACGTTTTTCATTGCCAGTATGGTCCTACATGTAAAATTGTGTCAATTACTTGTGGACTTTCGTCCAAAATAGTTTTCAATTTGACAAATAGTTTGGGATCAATTAATTACAGAAATACTAGCTTCTATATGAGAGTTTTGAGGGAATATTTCACCCCCCCCCCCTCCCCCCCGCTACAGCGTACTAGTGTATGCTACTTCGAATAAAAGACTCCGCTCTCGACACATCTCACTGTTAGCAGCGACATTGCAAATTAATGTAAGACGTAAAACCGTGTTTTTGTAATAAACACGTTCTAATTTAAATTAATAGTAATGTACATATACGATGAGGAAAGTTGAGGGAAAGGGTAAACTTATATGTATGTTTTATAACAGGCTTTAATATATAAATTGTGATATGTACATTATGATATGACTAGTTGCGCAGAAAATGATACAGTATAAAAAAAGCAAATGCGCCCCTCCTGATTAATCAATGAATATCATCAATTCACTCAGATTTGGATACTATGTGACATTAATTACAAACTATATAAGTAATAGGTAATTATGAAAATCTTCTATTCTTCCTCTTTTCGCGATGCTGAGTGTAATACTCTCCACCACGTTCACATCGACTTCATTGCTTTCCCAATAGTCCATACGAACCATATATGATACAATGAATGGTAATCCATGGGAGAAGAGATTTCTGTTAAAAGAACCATCGCAACAGATGCATCATCCAAACAGTCGTATTCTTAAATCGCTATCAGGCCAGCAACAGAACGTCGCAAATACAAATTAAGTAGCGATATAAATGAACCCCTTCAGTACTCAAACTGCTCGACTCCACTATCTGCAAATTTCTTAAATCTCAGTACTTAAGTGCTTCACCCTCGGTTAGTGGTGCCCGCGTGGTTTTTAACTAGTAATTTAAGTAATAAGAAAAATCTCAGAAACCAAAGAAACGAGCTGCACTATTGAAATTAACGTCATATAAAACAAGTACTGCTTCGTATTTTATGGAGTCTCTCAGTTTGCTTTCTCAGGGATTCAACTGTGAGAGATGATCTCGGAAAGCAGCTGCAGCTTCTCGTTCTTAAGGGTGGAAAGCTACGGGGGCGACCTTGTAGGCCGGTTTCACGACAACCACTGGTTCTCTGTGGACGACAGCGTTAAATCCGTTCACAGGATCCGCGGTGTACTCGACGGTCCTCCTCGTACCGTCGGCTTCGATGAAGCTGTAACTACCGCTGACTACATCGCCGTTCCTGCTCTCGTGTTGGCTCTTCGTGTCCCCGGTCAGGCTGTCCTGCACGTCGTAGGCGTACGTGTATTGCGGATGGGGATCGTAATTGAACTCTGGGTGGACCGGCACGACGGGCCCGAGCTTAGCCACTGGCAAAGTTGGTACAGGGATCGCGGCAGCATTCAAGATCGTGAACGTTACGATCGCGACCAGGATCGTTAGGACTCTCTGTAAAGTTACGAAACAGAGACCGTTATTTAATAATTATAATTATTACAAGGTGATTTTTGACGATTGGTCCATTTTGGCCCAGCTTGTTTGTAGATATGTATCTCCTGGAGTGTTCACTTTTAAATATGTTAAATTTAGTGATGTTGTTATTGTTATTGGTTATTGAACGGGCTAGAATATCCGTCGATTTACAATAGATACGAATGATGAGTATAAGAATACATAAAAATGAGGCGAGTACTTAGAAATAAAGGAGCAAAATAAATGATAGAAATTATGAAAATAATTAGTAGCAACGTGTTAATAATCTGGAGGAACCGAAAAGATACGATAAAGTTTAAAGAAGAAATTATCTCAGTACACTTGTGTAAGCAGACAAAATGACTATTGTAATTGGTTTATATGGAAAAGATTAAGTATGGTTCTATTTAAAAAAATAGTCTTCATTGCGTTGTAAAAAATCTGAATAGAGGGAAGTGGGGCTTCCTAATTCATGCAACAGTCCATGAAAGAACTTGGAACTAATTTTAGTTCCCAAAGTGACACTGCATAGCCGGAACCGCTGTGTCTGATCATAGAGGTAATAGAACTACTTATTTTATGAGGAGTTTCCTTGGCGTGCATATCGTACAGCAACAGTAAAATAAACTATATGACGCTGTCCTGTTAATTATGTACTATATACGCTGTACTATTTTCTAATTCGTATAATATGTATTATTCTGCATAAAAGAGAGCTCAAAATCACCTTGCTAAAAGAAGCCTTCACATGCCTGGCATAAACTATTCCCCCTCGAAAACGGACAATTTCGAAGTTACAATTTTCGTGTAATAATGTGGCTTTTAATATTGCAAAATACTGTATTTAATATTGCATATAGTACATTGATGATCGACGAAAAACATCCCGAGTATGCTCAGTAGGCAAAAATATAATGTATGTTTTTGAATTTCGATATGAAAATATAGAAAGTTTCCAAAATACGTTCAAATATATCTTGAATTTGTAAATTTAATATTTTCCAATTAAAATTACGCCCTAGTAGTTTGTGCATTTTCCATAGCGAACCAGAAACCTAGTCCTAGTCCCGTTAATGAAAAATATCAGAATTTAACGCGTTATCAGATGCTTTCTTCTCACCTTGACGACCATCATGATTGTGCCTAAGGTAATCCTATTGTTGAACGAAAGTCAAGGAGGGAACTGACTGTTTGCTTCCCAGTGGCAAACGTATTTATAGGGAGCACAGGGTGGTCGTTCGGTGTACGTGTGCCGATGCTCGGCAGCCCCCGATGCATCGCAAACAGCTACGACGGTACGTGACACGTTTCCGCCGCCACGGCAAAAGTTTTGCTCTTGTTCTTAACTCTCCGACGCACATCTATAAAAACAAAAATTTTTCAGCATTTCAACGCGCTGTATTTTTTTTTTTAATTTACTTAAATTGTCTTTCAAATTGAAAGGTGCCTTTTATCTTTGCAGCTAAATGTCAAAAGCGACCGGAAAATCATACATACATACTTTACTACCTACTGTATACACGTTATATGTTCTTTTTACACATCACATAAAAATTTAAATTTAAATTAAAAATTTAAATACCAAATTCCTCGATATAAATAATTTCAAATAGTATTGTGGAGTTACAGCTGTGTACCGTCGCTCAAAATTTTGGATACACTGATTAGTGAGAAAGTGTGTGTACTTAAATTTTATACTTAGGGTATAACACTTTCATTTTTGATACTTTTTATCGATGCATACACTTTCTTCTTGTTACTGTTTCACATAATTACGACACTTGTGCTGTTATTTTATGTGACCTTTTTATAAATCCCAATGTGATCAAGTCATAAAGGGGGAAAAGTACTTACAAAGCAGAAGTAAATTAAATGCGCTTATGATATCAAAACTCTATATTTATTATTCGATTGCAGCTCCTGCAAACTGCTGTGTGGTAGTATACACATGTATATCGCAGGACTAACGAGGGACTTCCTGCTGCATTGTACGTCATTAATATAAGAAGTACATCCTTTTTCAAAATATAAAATTATTTATATTATTGCATCTTTGTTTTTATTAGTAATAAAGCATGAGTAACTGATAGCAAAAAGTCGATACACTAGGAGTTGACGAAGCCACTAAACTCTAAAGCTACAATTTCGTAAGCACTACTGTGAACAGTGCAGATTTTAAAACCCTTACTCCTCACAAACAACATCAAAAACAGCCTAATTATAGTTGCAAAATAAAATACTTTTTTTTTAAATATTACGTTCATAATATAAAAGCTAGAAGCAGCTGAACAATCTGTGACCCGCCTCCATGTAAAATACATCGGTCTTTCCGTAGAATATAAAACTGACAGGAACTGCTGTATTACATAAAATTCACGTACGAGGCAAAAACCTACTGGGACAGTAAACTATGTATTTCATTCCCTACACCTGTCTACATATTTCACACAAATAGGCATGCTCTTTTGAGGCCTCACAATGATGTTGCGCCTAGGGCCTCCAAAAGTATAAATGCAGCCCTGATAGTGCATAAATATTTTCTACGTAAATTTCGAATTTGTCCTCATATAGTAGGAATACATACGAGACTCTAGAAGTCTCCGTACAACATCCCACACAGCAGTTGAATAAATAATACAAATCATGTAGATTCAGTGCTTATATGACGGACATCATATTCCCTTCACGAAGAGCTCGTGGAAAAATAATGAGCATCTGTAAAATGTAAAATGATCAGATCGGTCAATAATTCTTCCAGCTTAGCACTGTTGTGCTTTCACCGTTGCGTAATTCTGAGTGGCTTTAGCTCCAGTTGCAAGTGTAACATTTCCGTCATGCGAGTACAGGGCGCGAAGAATACTGAACAGTCGGAGGCGTTCCAGTTTGGAATGCTCGAATTTCGCTTTCAAATTTCGACTCCTGCCGCTCGGTTTTTCTTTTGCTCGCCAATGAAACGTATTTTAGTGTGAATTTGTAATATATAGGATGTTAAGAAAAATGTTGATCATTGTCTTCAGAATCAGTTCTATATACGTATAATCAATTAATCAGTGCTATGGGCACATATAGGCGTTTGTCCAGTACAGGCGGGGAACGCACATAGGCGTTTAGCCGCTATGCTTAAGAGACGTGAGGAGAGGAATTCCGCACGCGGTGAAGGTTGAGCTTTCAAATGGTCACCCCGAGAATTAATAGTATTTTTAATTCCTTAGGTATCTTTATGTGTATATGGTTTAGCTGATAGCGAAGAATATATTTGTCGAAGAAAATAAAGATTTTATTATAATACAGATATTACAACAAACTAATTAGTTTCAACGGTATAACTGTAGCGTTTTAATTGTGTCATTTTTATTCGAAATGTATAAGAAGTAAGTATACTGATTGTAACAGTAATGAAGCAAGTAAATTAATTTTTATATATTTCTGCTAATCGTAAGTTGTATTAATATAGGTATTTGTTATCGAAAGCTCTAAGGCAACGTAAATATTCGTTACCTCTCGCTTTTTTGAACCCATTTTGTAGTACCAATTTAATTAAAATTTTAAAACCGGAATTTAAAAATATTCACTCTTTAAATCACCATAATTTCGCCGAAAAGGAATACAGCTAAAAATCTGAAAAAGGCAGCTGAAAGTAGAGATTCCACACTTTCAAATTATATTTTTGAAGATATCGCTACGACAATTTTTGCCGGAGATGTGACCATTTATTGGGTCCAGGTTTTGGAGTTACTTTATTTTTATTCAGTCCATGGAAGAGTTATAAACTATGTATACAGACAAATTTGTTCCTTTCGATCAACATTAAAACCTATGACACGTAAATGTACGTGTAATAAAACTAAGCAAATTTATAAAATAGTTTTTCATAAAGATTCGTATAAGAATTCATGCATAGCAATTGACGGATTCTGTAATATCATTTGTTAGCTGATAAAACGAATTTCATTTACCGGAAATGATTAAAAATCACAATTTCACTATTTATAACATTTACACCATTTAGCTTAGTATAATATTAAGCCGGGAATCCACCGGGAAGCTAAGCTATGCTATGCGACGCTATGCCATGCCATGCTACGTTTTAAAAAAATTAGCTTCAATACATTCTTATGGAACCGTTTCCACCAAAAGCTAAGTTAAAACATAGCATCGCATAGCATAGCTTAGCTTAGCTTCCTGGTGAATTCCCGGCTTTATAGAGTAAAAAGTTCATTCAAATTGATATCCTACTTGATAACAACTAACGAAATGAACAGACAATTTTGCGATAATAATCTTCATACACCACAAATATTTAATATAGTAATACTGTTATGGCCACGTGATCTTCTGTCTCTTCTTTAATGGAGCCTCCTGAAACATACAAAAATTGCATTAATTATAATTAAATTAGCATGCAAAACAGAGCTACAGGATAGTCATAATATTCCTGTTTAAAGCACTGTAATGCAAGGAAACATTTTGATTTTGTTGATAATTTAAATTTAGGTATAGTACACGTAAATTCTAAGCATACGTACATTGTGCTTGTCATCGCTAACACGCTTCTCAGTACCATTGCACGGTTTCGCATTAATTGAATTGTACAAACGTATTTTTTTAGGTATATGTCTAAGTTCGTTTACAGGTGACTTTGGTAAACTCAAGGAGGACCCAGATGTCCTTGTTTGACGCTCAGGATGTTTCGTATCTCTTATGCCATTCCTGCAAACGTATTTATACTTTTTAAATGTAAACGCATACGTTGCTTTAATAAGTTTTATATATAATTCGCTTATTTGGTATTTTTTAATTTACGTATAGGACGAAGCATTTAAAAAAGTCTACTTAACAAACGCCCTTTATCTTTGGAGCTAGTAAAGATTGTTTCTCACAGAAGCTGCTCGATTACAAAGGATTTGTTCTCTCTGTTATTCTTATCGCTGAGTAGAGATACACAATTGTTTTCCACACATTCGTTATCACGTAAAATTTGAGTCTTGATAAAGCTAGCATTTTTTTCAAAACAAATAATACGAAGAATAATCTTGTAGCTTAGAAAATATTTTCACTTACGAAGAACCAGAATTTTTGCGCGACTCGTTGATGGAAGTTCTTTCTCCGTTACATTTCTTCGTATCCGAACTTTCGGAGTGTTCACGTCTTGGGGGCAATGGCATCGCCACTCGTTTATAAAGGTCTATTAATTCTAATCGAGATAAATTTTTATATGTACTGGAGTCGATGCAACTCTATAAACAGATCAAGAGGACATGTGAGTGTAAGAATAAAAAGAATTAACTCCTCGAGATTTAACAAGAAGCTTACGAGAAGTACAATGCCATTTACTTACATACTCTAAGATTTCTCGAAGCTCAGCTTCGGACAATGCCTCGGGGTGAGTTAATTGAAACATTCCTAGCGTTAACATTGTGCTCGATATTGAATTTAGTAATTTGAATTTAGTAAAATATTGGAGAATGACAAGTGACCATTTAATTCAATGTATGTACGAATAAACTAATTATCATTTATCAGTAGATATCTCATGGGCATCGTTCGTGAGTGTTATCTTTTATTCTACTAACATTATTATACGAATATGTATTGGTCGTATATTTAACTTCCTCATGTATTATAATGCTTAAACAGGACATGAATCAGATAAATTATTGAACGTTTCAAAAAATAACCTATAACCTACAATGATGGTCCGCTTCCGTCAACACTATTTACATTGTTTACAAAATGTACCTGTAACCTATAACACTATATTTAATGCATGAGCATAACTGCATTCATATATAGTCCCTTACAATCATATAATTACAACTTTGAAAATTGTACTATTAATGAAATATTTCAAGTTTCGAAATGTGTATTACTTAATTTGGGTACTGTCATTTATCATGAAATTATATTACGCAGTTACGATGCTTTATTTATTCATCTGTAAACTAAGCCTTAGGCCCTTTACAGAAACATGTACTTTATTATCGATCCCTACTCATCAACAATATGTTTCATTTATTGTTCTTGCAAGAGTCAACAATTTGTTCGGTCTTGTGGAAAATCATTGGAAAACACAAGCACTATCACCGCGTAGCAGTGAAACTTACGAACTAAACTAGACGTGAAAATTCGCCAAGTGCCGGTTTTACGTATTTATAGAAACTTCTATTTGGCATCGGCGTATTTTCACGCACCATTCTTTCGTTTTTAAATCGGATTTTTAAAAATAAATGAGCAGTTTTCTTATTCACTGCATAATAATCGAGAGCCACTGTAAAAGGAATGCTAATAAATGAATGCATAATCGAGCTATTTCATTTCTGGCACAGTGATTTATATTTTCAGTTTAATTCTCTCTGCCAAATTCGGAATTATAGCTTTCCCCAAATTAATTTATATTATATTTTCAGTATTGAACCCTCGAGATATGGAACTTTGCCAGTATATGAGAAATTTTTCGACACAAATGTCAGTTTAGAGAAAATGGTTTGTACGCTCAAAACTGGCAGATCGAGCGTTTTAACGCCCTTTTTAGTTCATAACTTTCACCACGATACGACGCTAGCTTATCGTCTGTAGGTAATGCAGTGTCTAGAGCCTCATTACCATTTCCGTGTCGCATCCAACGTTAACGGCTAAGCATGAAATAAGATTGCAGCGCTACAAGCGGTAGGAAGAAAAGTTATAATAGCGGTGAGAATTGAGATACAGGGTGTCCCGATGTCAAATTAATACAGCATTTTTAATGCCATTTATACATATTTATTCAAGTTAGCAACACCAATTCGGAGCGCAGCGCCAAGTATAGCGCACTCGTAACGAGTGCCGAGTGTGGTACAAACTGTATAATAACTCGCTCGGCCATTATCGGTCGAAGTCGTGTTTATTCGTTAAATTAACTCTGCCGCAGATTCAGTTTATCAGTTAGCACATGTAGCAGCACAAGTTAGCGTCTAGCATCGAAAGCGACAACACGAACGATGAACGAGGCACAGGCTACACCGCCTACGTTCCAATTGCAATTCTCAAAACAAATATATTGCGTCGAATTGTCTCCGTACGAATGGTCTCAACATTTAATCTGCATCGCACTTGCCGAAGAAATTGTCATTGGTACCGTTAAATTCCAGGTAAAGTTCCCCAAAAATTGTCGGCACGCTGAGAATGGTTAATTAACAATAACTTGCCTCGCAATCAAGTAACATTGAAAATGGACGTATCAACTCTATTACACTCTTTCATTAAAAATAAGATAGTACCCTACGGTTCGATAGAATAATTATTGCCTGTACATGTTAAGGAGGAGGATGAAGCAGTAGAAGACATTGCTTATAATCCTTTTAGGACATTCCGTCATGACACTAGACCACATGCCATTGCTTGGAGCCCGGAAACCTCCTTGAGCGTTGTGCCAAAAGTTCTGATGTTCTGCGTCGCTGGGGCGGATTTCAAAATAAGATTGTACAGTAGCGACATGAACGATAACACTGTATGCGAGGTAACATTAAGAAATTGTGATTAATTTAATTTGTTGTACGAAAGATCGCAGCATGCATATGTCAATCGATCCTAATTCTCATGGATTTTCTTCTGTAACGCAAGATGGAAGGGCATAAGGATTACGTAAACTCGATTTGTTATGAAACCGAAGGTGAGATATTGGCCTCTGTATCGGACGATCATACGTGTAAACTCTGGGCTGTGAAGGAAGATGAGAAATCTATATCGACGTTTTATTTAACATCTCCCGGAATGAGCGTACATTTCCATCCGGAAAAGTCTGACAAGCTTCTTGTCGGAGAGAAGAACGGATTAATTCACATGTACGATGTGCGAAGTCAGCAGGTGATTATGTCGTTGGACGCGGATAATGTTCCCTTAATGTCGATCGATTGGGGGCCTAATCCATTGAAAGTAGTAGCTATGGCTGCTGGGAAGTTGATCCTCTGGGATAAATATAAACTCAGGTAATTTAAATGATGCTCGAAGGTAGCAAACGAGTTTGTCGATAATTGTATCTTTGAAAGAAAGACTTTCTTGTTTCTAGGGAACCCCCAGACTCGAAGCCTCTTCATATCGAAGGTGGATTAATGGTAAAATTTTCCCCCACATGTGACCATTTCGTGGCAAGCATCGGCAGCCCGGATAATTTATTAAAAGTCACAAACATAAAGACTGACCAAGAGATACTTTGTGGTCAAGTGAAGTTGATAGGTGGTATGACATGGCACTACAAGTTACCATACGTTTGCGCGGGAAGCGACCGGGAAATCCGGTTCTGGAGAGTGACGTCACATTAAGAACAATCGTGTTGTACTACTCGCAGTTTTATAAATAAATCTCATACTTTTTCTAATTGATCTGCAATTTCTCAGAGTTCGGCATCAACTAAATAAAATATATTATTTAAATAACGGATCGGACAATAGTTAACTTTAGATTATTCGACGAATAAAGTTGTTTTTTATTCGTCGAGCGTTTTAACTTGAGCGTCAATTTTTCAATTTTAACTATAACTTTAAACCCGAGTTAACTTTATTCGACGCGTGACGAATAATTTTTCTAACTTTCATTCGTTTAATTTTATCTAAATAAAAATTTTGCCCGTCTCTGCAATCTTGATGCCTGTATTAATAAAACAAGAAAAGTAAAAAAATGAATAAGAAATTAGCGTTTAATGATCGTTGACTATAACCGATGCAATGTCCATCTACTATAATCAACATATACAAGGATGGAATAGATTTAGTAAACAAGTTTTATTTATGATGTAGCGGCTGTCCACGCTTTGGAAACAGTTTCTATAAAACTAGTTTTAAGAGTTTCGTCCAACAATTTGGTGGATAATTCGTTTGCTTTACTATAAACCATGACTGGATTAGGAACACTGACCAATTCCTCGAGAAGCTGCTTCTTTTCAGACTTTAATGCATTCAATTCTTGCATACGAGATTCTGCATCCTGCTCGTCCACGTTTCCTTCTTGCGTTTTACCTGAAACGGGAATAATTGTCTCATTATTGCGACGCATTTTAAAGAAATTGGATAATATGCGAACAACTTACGCAAAGTGGAAGCTACTTGATTTTGCAGTTTGTTAATGTCGTTCGTTATCGACCACTGTCTTACCGCTTGCTCATTTAAAGCATCCCCAATTAAATCTTCTATTAAACTTATGTAAATGAGCAAATCGGTGTTTACCGTTTGCTCTTCGACGAGACAGTTTAATAGGGCATAGCATAAATAAGCGCGTAAACTAATCGATACAGGATAATCGGTCTTTGCATAAATGCTTTCTGCGCCCGTTGGACTTTTACCGTCCAATTTCATGACAACTTCGATCAACAAAGTATACTGATTTTCATGATTCTTTCGATGCAACGTTTCAAACTGAGTGATGGTACCCAACATGGAAACAATATGTTTCAATTGCTGCTCCTTTTCAGTGGATGCCACTGCCATTGCGAGCTCGCGACCGGCTGTCAACAGCAACTGAAATTAAAAATTATTAAATGAAACTGCTTTTATCCGTCAAGAAGCTCTATACACCATCGATCCCTACCATCTGCTCATTCTTCAAGGCATCGCAAACGTTACTTTGAGACAAATCACCGTAATACAAACTGCAATTGTCACAAGTTGTTTTTAAAGCTTGCAACAGTCCATAGTTTGATTCGCCGTTCAACCACGGTTGGATCGCGTCAAACGTCACGTTTCTTTCAATGATTTTTCCGAGCTCTTCGATAGCCGATACATGCACTTCTCGATACTAGAATACCACATTGTGTTACGAGGTGATATGAAACGAACAAGACACGCAAGCGTACCTTGAGATGCGGGAACTTTACGATTATATCTCGAGCTAAATTATGCTCCGACTGCATCAGAGCTGCAACTATTGCTTCCTCGGCTAAAATCTTGCTGTTAATCTCATTGTCACATAAAAGTGCAATCTCAGCTGCAGTTATTAGAGTAGCTGCGTCTGTGCGGCGCGAGAGATACTTCACCGTTTCGGAGAAGTCTCCCAATTTAGCAAAACTGAGAAGGGAAATTATTTTAATTTTGTGTGTGTTTACGCTTCGTAATTCTACAACTTACATGTACGCAGCTTGTTTAAAGTCGCCCACGTGCACGCTGTATCTTGCCCAATCTTTCAGCACGTTCGTTAAAACCACATCGTTCGGCTCTAGTTTGCATCTTGCGAGAGCATAAGCCTCTTTAAACAAATTCGCATCTTGGAATACTTCTATGGCTTTGTAAGTCTTGTGTATGCAAAGGAAATACGACGCCGCCTTGCAAGGGTTGCCTTCGCTTATCAATTGATACGCGTACAGTTCACACATGTCTTTCCATGTCCTAAAATATATATTAATGTCAGGCTGGTTTCGCGACGATTCCGATTACACTTTGCAGGAACAATGAAAGTAGAATCACGTACTTTATAGAAAGGCTAGCCGAGAGTGAAATAAGAAAGTCATTGAGGCGTTTCTCTTGCGCGGCTTCTTCCAAATTCTGTTTAAGATTGTCGCACCATACGTCCATTTCTGTGGCTGTATTATGTCTGCCTTCCACGCTGTGGGCATTTTCTACACACGTTTGTAGGAAATAAAATTTTCGATAAAACAATTAACGAAATGTTTAACACCTCAACTTAATATGGCTTACTTTCGCTGGTGAAAAATGACATAAAATCCTCCTTTTCCGAAAATAATAACGAGGCCATATAACAGGAAGCATCTGTTTTATTCTCCTCGACACTTACGTCGCCATTCTTCGTACTTTTTACGATATTGATGAGCGAGTTGAGCGAAGCCGTTTTATCGTTCAGTGTGTTGGTACTTTTCGTAAAATATGATCTTCGCTCGACTGCCTTCTTTTTCCCTGGTTCTGTATTCGGCTCTGAAATGAAAGATTCGGTTCATAATATTCCTGTCGCGAGTATCGGGTTTAGTAGATTCGTGGATACGAGCTTCGTACTGTGTATGGTTTGAGGGGCATCTGAAATAATCGAACATTCGGATACAGAGTTGACCAGATCTGTTAAACTAGTTTCAACGAAATTATCGTTCACTTTATGCGCCTTGTTCTGCTTCTTTTTACTTTTCTTGTGCGATTCGTCTGGTTTTTGCTCGGGCAGAATGGCATTGTTTGAATCAATTTTCCATATTCGTACTGTATAATCTGCAGAGCCCGTTATAATGTAATTAGGATCCAGTGGACTCCACATGCAGCATAGTACTGGGCCACAGTGTCCCTTGTAAGTAGCTATTAACTCCTGCGTTTCAACATTCCATACCTAAGAAGCAACGATCATTGGATGTAATATTCTCGATACTTGGAATAGTAAGCAACTATACGCAATAAAAATGTTTATACCTGTGCAGTATGGTCGTAACTGCCAGATATTAAATGCCCACTGATATATGGGCTCCATGCCAAACAAACAACACTGTGAGTATGTCCAGTTAGGGTGGCAACAACTTCGTGCACCTTGTAAGAATCAGATTTTTCTTTCGCACTACCATCCTCAGCCAGATCCACCAACTTTTCATAATGGTTCATAAAATTGGTCATATCGAAAACCATTATTGTACACGATCTACAGGCAACAGCTAGATAATTCTTCAACGGAGAATACGTCAAGTCCGCTGCTGTACTGTGAGGGTGCCACACCAAACAATGCACCATCGTTGAAGAAAGTTTAACGTACCCGCACGCCTCGAATTTGCGATTAAGAAATTGAATTAATCTGTAAAACAATTGCAACTGTGAAATACTTTGGTGAACGGTGCATCCGATTACATAACGTGCCTGAAGACATACCCACTCTCGAATCCCACTGCCAAGCAAGTAAAATCTGGATTCCATGAGAATTCCGTGCATTCCTTTTTCAATACAGACGTAGGCTCTGAGGAAAGAAATTGTAGAAATTGTAGAAATTGTTAAATAACGTTACAATCATTCAATTAATCGTTACCCTGATTCGGTTTTCCTGGATCATAGAACACGAGCTCCCCTTCGGCACAAGAATATAAAACATACTGCTCGCCCTGCTCGCTCACTGGACCCGGTCCCCAACTAATAGTGTACACTGTATCTCTATGGTATTGTCTGTACAACGTGGGTGGTTTGTTAGAATTTGTGTTAAATGTTCCGACTCGTCCGTCCGCAGTTGCGTAAGCTAACAAATTTTCTTTCTCGGGATGCCACGATATCTACGTTTCACGAAATTGCACCACATTGCTCGTTTGTATTACTGGTAGTTAATTAAACATAGATTCTTTTACATCGATTTCGTTATTCTTACCGTACGGATCTTCGCCTTAATCTTTTGCCATAAAAATGTTATACTGAAAGAGGTTTCGTGTGCCTCCGACAAATTCCACAAGCGTAACATCGTATCTCCACCTCCAATCGCCAGATGCGAAGTGTCCAATGGACAAGCAGCGATACAATAAACATATCCACCCTGCGTGAAGATGTCATGCTTCAGTTTCACATTATTCTCCTCCACTTCGCAGCAGATAATTCTGCGATCTTGCGCCAAAGTCCACACTGTAAATCTGTAATTTATTGAGAAGAATATATAGCCATCTTGCGTATCGAATTAAATAGTCAACTATCTGATAGAAACCTCTCTTTTATTCTCCAACTTTGTACTATATTTTGCTGTCCCTCGGGTACATGTGCGATACAAAATAAGCCTCTGTTATGGTACGCATGTATTAACTTGCAAGTAGGTTTGCCCTTTACCATTGTTGACAAATCCCAAGAAATTAATTCACCCCAAGCGGAACTTGTAAGCAATAGTTTAGGTGTCACCCAATGAACCGTGATCCAATTACCTACGGACGCGCTTAATTTGCTTCTGTGTTGTTGAGAATCGATGGGTCCAACAGGCAACGAGATGGTCTGCTCGTAACGTCCATCTCCGCCAGCTCGCCAAATAAAAATCAATCTATTAAAAATTTTACAAACATTAGTATCGAGCGGAATGCCAGAATTATGATTATAAAAACTTATCGGATCACCTGTCTTTCCCTCCCGAAGCTAGCAGCAGATCTTTATTAACATTTCCGCTTAAAACGTTCTCCTCCGAAGGGCACCACGATAAACCAACTATTTCCGTGTTGTGTCCTCTCAGTTTATACACTATCCTACCTTTCCCTTGGAAATTAACAACATAGACTAAACCGCTAATAGAACCTACAGCCACGAGGTTTGAATCGTGGGGACAAGAAGAGATACAAGTAGGTGCGACTTTTCCCAACGAAACGGTAGAGACGGTATCAAAGTAGACGTTCCACGATAACACATTGCCGTTTGATGTTGCTGAATATATAACATACGGATCTTTGTACGACCAGTCTACACCTACCGCATGACTCTCCTGAAAAGATACAAATCTTTTTCAATAAACAGTTGTAGATTAATTCAAATAGCATATTTCTGTGTACACTTACATCTTTCAACGAATACGTATAAGCTATAGATAATGTCTCCAAATTCCATACATGAATAGCGTTGTCTTCTCCAGTGGAAGCTAATAAATTACTATTCACTTGTTCGAACGGAGGAGTAAAAGCGAGAGAAGTCACTTTGGTTTTAAAAGCATGTTTAATGATAGAATACTGTAAGGACTTGCTGTCTTCGTTAGGCTTTGCAGCAACGATTACATTCCTGGCGCCCCATGCAACGGTTCCGTTATAAGAACAAGCCAGGACATTATTCAAATACCAATTCGGCGACGGAGGTAAAGTAGCTTCATTCATTTTTTCAAGCTGAAATATACATGTACATAAAAGCCACTTTCAGATAAAAAAATCATTAGAAAGTATGCATCCACGTTAATAATATTTCGAGGTTAACCGGCTTTTTCGTAATGTTTACAATTCTCGTAATCATGAAATACTGACACTACACCTTGCACTGAGATAGTGTAAACGTTTATACGCTCAGATCTTACATATCGCTATTCTGAAATGTTCTTATCGATTGAAAACTTACGGAGGAAGAATTGCCAGGATCATAAAACCGTGTATGATACTAGTACGGCAAATATACAAATAAAATTATTTCGAATTGTACGTTTGTTTATTACAAATTTCTCTTCAATGTCAATTTTTCGAAGGCAAGTGTTTTATACATCGCTACATCGAACAACTTTTAGCGAATCCCTTTTAAAGTAAACTCTTAATTATATAGTACTGTGTAGCAAATGCATGTAACGGAAGTAAATTTAAGTGCAATACTTATTAAATTGTATCGGTAGTTCGTTTAAACCATTTTAAACGATATATTTTAAATACAATGCCATTATGTTATCAGTGATTATTCGCATAACTATTAGTATCGTGAGTTCGCTGGTAATATTAACAGTGTTGAAATAAACCTTTCACGTGCATACGACTTGATTGAAACAGAGTACGGCTACCTTTACTTCCCTTGTACTTCAGAGCTTTTGATTATTCTTTCGGCCTTGATTATACGTCTTCAGTTCGCACGCAAAGGAAACAAAAAACATTCGCGTTTGTATACTTCGCGAACTCGTGGAAACGTAACCTCTAAACGGGTAAGTGATTACATCGCTATAAAAACTAGAAACATGGCATTCTTAAGAAAAAAAATCAGTAAAACACAAGTGCTTATTTGCTTGATACATTCCGATGTATTTTTCTATGAAATAGTGAGATTTAGCTTTGTGCAATTTCTTATCAGTTATCATTGAGTTATACGACATGATTTGAACCTTGCGTCGCAGTAGAAAATGGCGGGAGAAACATTATCCTGTTCTGTTTACTTTGAACAAATTGTTTTGGAAAAAGTATCTGTCGTATAGATGTTGCAGACACGTAGGAAGTAACTCAAAATGTTTTCTAAAAGCGTTTTAGGAAAGAGCACTGGAAAGCAATAAATATAAAAGTAGATTTATCACAGCATAGAGAACTAAATAGTTTTACTTAATTTTATAATCAGAGACAGTAGAATCTGAGCATCAGATGGTAACTAGAATATTATTCAGTGCATGCTATTTTACATTTTTCTGTGAACGAATAAAAATGGTTCCACGATACAGTATGTTACCTACAACGTAATGGGGCGTGATGGAATTCATAAATATGAAAAAAGAACGGATGAGGGAATTTTTAATCATCGTTATTCAGATAAAGGGGCAATTGTATGAGTCATACGTGTGACTAATATGTAGCATGTTGAACTCAGTTTTAGTGATGTAACCACTGCCAAAGAAGACGACAAACGAATAGTAATATATTGTATGTTTGCTCAGAAAAACTTGATCAACAGTGTTAGAAGCACATCGCTGCGGAGCTTAACAAATAATTCGGTAATACCAACTTCCGGATTTTGTCGTCCGTGCGAAACTTGTAGAATGAAGGCTCTCGTCATGGTTTTATCGCTGTGCATTATTTCACCTGCCGCTTCGTTTCTCGGCATGAATTTCCTCAATTTCAACTGGGAGCCCGATCCAAACGACGAGCTCGACACCGTAAGTAGAACTGTACATACACTTCGCTACATTTATATAGGCGGTATCAAAATAAATGGGCATCGCATCCAAAACGAATTGGTATCCTCCAAATTACAAGTTTAATATCACGAGAGATATTCGTTGACTTTTTACGCCATTTCTAAATAGTTAAATGAAATTAATCCCTTTTTATTGATTTCGACGATTAGAGCGATTAGGTGAGAACGCTCCCCACCACACATAGATAGCTCTCTCCTGATTGCAAGTAATGTTATCCTGCGGGATCCTAGTGCGCTAAAAAAAGATTTTAAAACAAATTAAAACTGACTTCAAAAAATAGAAGTGCAGTAAAAAGTAAAAAATAATTTTTTCCCTTATTTAATCTACGACTCTGAATTTTTTTTAAGTCGGCACCAGATTTACACAGTGCAAATGATGAGGCGCCGACTTGAAAAATATGAGAGTCGTAGATTAAATAGGGGAAAAATTATTCTTTACTTTTTAGTGCATTTGTATTTTATTCTTTTGAAGTCGGTTTGAATTCTTTTATTCTGAACTTGTTAAAATAATAATAATTAGGTGACAATAGTCTTTATTATTAACCAGAACTGGCAAAACATTGGGCCAATAGCGATGCAGTGTAGGATGGGACTACGTCTTCTTTCGAATAAAAAGAAGATTATCAAAATAAGCATAAAAAAAATACATATGGGTCGAATCTATAACCTCCTCCTTTTCGAAGTCGGTTAAAAATTCTTACAGTCAAGTCGAAGCAGGGACGGATTTGTACATAGGCTAAGTCTAGGCTGCATCCTAGGGCGGTAAATTTTTGGCGAACAAATTTAGAAAAGGTTTAAACACGGAGGCTTCAGACAACTTTAAAAACAATTCACATTCTTTTCACGTAGCAAATTACCAATAACTTACACGTGAGTTGTCATATTAAATTAATTTGAAAATTCTCTCAACTCTTCTAAAGTATAATATTTGATAATATTCCACGCAAAAGGGGGTAGATGCTTGTTGACTTAGGGGCGCCGAAGCTCCAACACTTCGATTACCATCAGATAGAAATTCGATTACTGTAACTGCGTAACTTTCGTCTCAAACGTTTTACTCCGTCCCTGAGCAGTGGGCAAAATAAAGATGCCCGAATTGTTGACGACCCGCCTTGCACCCGTGCATGCGCGTTGCCAGGACTTTTCCTTAATCCCTGCCCCTAGAGACGCAGCATAAGGCTTTGCTGTAACGCTTCCTCATCGTCGACACGTTTGATCGGTGCTTAATTGTTTCTCGTAGCTGCAAATGATAAGAAAGGAGGGATATCCGGCAGAAGCGCACGTTGTGGTAACAGAAGACGGCTACCTGTTGACGATGCACCGAATCCCGGGGGATCGGAAATCACCCGCGGTCTTCTTGCAGCACGGTGTATTGGGTAGCTCGGCCGATTGGGTTATGCTTGGGAAAGGCAAAGCTCTTGGTATATACAGACTCACCCTTATTGTACGATAATCAGACAACTAATGCTTCATCGGCCGCGTGTCTCCAAGCAACCTCGCACCTGTTGCGGATCTCTTTCAAATTTCAAAAGTTGTTCGTTGATTCCTCGGGCCACTCGCAGCTGTATTTTATAAACAGCACCGAGATATTCTAATGGAGGACTTTTACTAATGGCGAATGCGAAATAATATTCAATTTCCACAAAGATAGACGCGAGAATGGAGCTGACTCGCTGGCTTACACGCATGTCGGAGCGGCGGATAAAGTGTTACTTGTAAAATCCAACCGATCTTTTCTGTAGCCTTTGCTGTAATTAGAGGCTCAGGCGGCGGGGGCACGAAGTCTCTCCTAAAAATGACTCGATTGTGCCTCTAATTATATCTCACAGTTTCTTGATTTACAGTAACGTTCTATGCGATAGAAAATATCGATCGGCATTGCGTGTCACGAGTTTTCAATTGCTATTGCAGCTTACTTATTAGCTGACCAGGGCTACGACGTGTGGTTTGGAAATTTCCGCGGCAACACGTACTCGAGGGCGCACACTTCCTTGTCCTATACGGATGCGAAATTTTGGGACTTTAGGTACGTGGAAAGCTCAACATTACGATAATGCGTAATTAATTAATAAAGGCTCCAAGACACTGTTTCCCAAACATTTTTGAGTCGCGATCCCCTTTTATAATATTCAAATAACTTGGGACTCCCCCCCCCCCCCCCTCCCTCTCTATATAAGGTGATGTAAGTTTAATAAGGTAAGGAAAATGAAAACTTAATAATATTAATATTATTAATATTAATTAGGTTTTTTTATTGTTATGATATTAATATTAAGTTTTTTATTATTATAATATTAATATTAATATTAGGTTTTTATTATTATAATATTAATATTAATATTAGGTTTTTTAGTATAATATTAATATTATTATTTAATATTATTGAGTTAGAATCTAACTTAACGATATTAAAAAAAAATCTAGGCGACCCCCTTCATTATTATCAATATTAATATCAATATTATTTAATATTATCAAGTTAGAATCCAACTTAATTTAAAAAAAAAAATCGAAGCGACCCCCTTTATTATTATTAATATTAATATTATCATTCAATACCTTTAAGTCAGATTCGAACTTAATAATATTTAAAGAAAAAACTCAAAACCATGGTGACCCCCCGAAAAACACATCGCGACCCACCGGTTGGAAGTCACTGCTCTAAGATAGTAAGCGAATTCTTCACCAATTGCAAAACCGAAAGTACGTGCGATGCGTGATATCCAAGGAACTGGATACCCAAAAGACAGCGCATTGTCAGTTCGTTCCTTCTCCCCTTTTTTGAGCCCTATCATCGAATCAAGTTCGCACCCATATCCAGCTCCGCCGCGCGTCTCCGGCAATGACAAGAAACGGTGATAAACTTTATCCAGCTGGCACGAGTCGGGCATTTACGATCTACCAGCGATGATCACCTACATCGCGCAACTGAAAGCCGACATTTTGAGAGCGTACGTCGGATTCTCGATGGGCACCACATGCTTTTACGCGATGGCCAGCGAGCGACCGCAGATAGCGAGGCTGTTGAAATCTGCGTACAGTCTTGCCCCAGTGGCGTTCATGAAGCATGTACAGAGCCCTTTACGGTATCTGGCTCCGATCGCGACCAACTATAAGGTAAAACGAGGGACCGTCTCAATTATTCATTGGATCAGCACAGCCCCGGTTTATCGGCCTCGATCGTAAAGTCTGCCACTCTGAAACAGATAATCTCCTACCTGCTCGGAGAGGGTGAATTTCTGCCGCAGAATTTCGTTATGAAGCTTCTGGCCAAGTACCTGTGTTCCATTGACTTCCTGGAGGAGAGGATCTGCGCCAGCTCGCTGTTCGTTATCGTGGGTTTCGACAAAGCGCAATTTAATTACGTAAGTAGAAGTATCCGTGCCCCCCCCCCCGCCTGTTAACAGCCGACGCTTCATGGCGATTCTCGAACGTTTTCTAGACGTTGCTGCCGCTGATTTTGAATCACACGCCAGCTGGCACATCCTCCAAGACTCTGGCCCACTATGCCCAGGAGATCGAGTCGGGCCATTTTAGGCAGTTCGACTATGGCTACAAGCGAAATATGGAGGTTTACAATAGCACCGAACCACCTGATTACGATCTGTCCAGGATCAAAACGCCGATCGTGTTGTTCTGCGGCAATAACGACTGGTTGTCTAGCGCTGTCGTACGTATTTTGGCAATTCATTTGGAATGTAGCGGGCGAAGCAGATACGGCGAGCTGACAGCGGTGCACTCGGGATTTAATTTGGCTAGTTGAGGGGATAAAAAGTTTTTTAAAACTTAGCTTTCTTCTCTTCTTACAACGCCCCTTCTTTTGGGGGTGACAGGGCTGCCTAGCTACCCTCTGGGTGCGCCACTGACTCCTAAAGTCACGACCCCACGTGTGGAGCACAGGTAAGGATGTATGGGACCCATGTTCAAAATGGTACCGAGTTCATGAAAATTTGCGAGATTGTTCTTTTTTATCTTCCTGATGTGCTGTGAAAATTTTAAGCGAATTCACTAAACGGTTGTTGAGTTGTAACGATTTTAATATTCGACAGATAAACCGCTGAAGAAACGGTACCAATGTTTTCAATTTTTTTGTACATTTAGTATATGGATAGATGAAAATATCTGTCGAGTTTCAATTGTTTTTACTGCACCGTTTTAAAGAAATAAATTATAACTCGAGAAAATGGTGAATTCGGGGCCATTTCACTGGCAAGAGTTTAGCAAATAATGCTTGAAAAAGCATTTGTAAAGTGAGAAATACCTTTCTACGAGTAAAAATAAGACTCCAACTGTCGCTCGAGTTCCTTACATCTAGATTTACTATGCGTAAGACGTAGATATTCAAGTATTTCATATACTTTTGTCTAATATTCTACGTCCTTAAAGCGCAAATCATACTTGGAGCACTTGGAAAAGGCCTTTCTAAAAAGAACTGCGGGTCAAAGAGACGTTTTTATTCCTCTCTGTGTCCTACGATTCGCGCGTGAGGACGTGACTTAAAGTTATCCTGCGCCATAATGTTCATTGTATCCTCTTTGACAATTACAGAAATAATCAAGTGTTTTTTTTTTGCAGGATGTAATGAGGCTGAGCAAAGAGCTACCATACGCGCCAGTAATATACAAAGTGCCGTTCCAGAAATTCAATCACATTGATTTTCTGTGGGCCATAGATGCTCCCAAGTTGGTGTACAAAAAGTTGTTAGACATGCTGAGCAAACAAGTATGAAATTGAAGCAAATAGTTGAATAAGTATGAATAGAATCGCAGAGATACAGTAAACTGGGGGAGCATCGGCAGGTTTTCGAAACATTTTGTTATATAACGTAAAAATTCGCATGTTTACATTTGCCTTAACTATCCTATCAGAACATTGCATCTTTTGTGATTGTACTACAAGTCTAAAAATTCGTAAAATTTTTGTTCTTTTTCTTCTTTAATACGTGTTAAAAACCTGCCAATGTTACCCCGGTCATATAAACAGCATTAACAGGTTAAGTTTTACTAACCTGAAGTCAGTAAGATAAGTTATTAATAGTAGAATATAGAACGTAACAAAGTTACCTATTATTATTGGACAATATCTAACAGCAAACGTTGAAACAATTGAATACCTAAAATCTCGATCTCGAATACGAATTTATATGTTCATGCTAACAGCTGCCAATGTGACCCTGGCGTATTTAGTATGACTTATAAAAAGGAGACTAAGCTGAGCAAGAAAAGGGAATAAAATTCTACTATCCATGTCGCGGGTCTTTTTATTGGATTCCTACTCGTTTAAAATTGGCGCCACTCCTTTATTTCCACACCAGTATCCAAAAGAATAACTGAAAAGCATTTTTTATCAGCGTAACGCGCTAATAATTAATTAGCGAATTACCGGAAGTAGGAATATTTCGATCGATGTAGAATTTTGCATAATTAACTTAATTGGCTTAATTAGCAAGAATGTTAATTTGAACGGTATTTAAATTTAAACGATAGATCCCACCGTCCCCAAATAGTGGAATCAATTCGGTCCGCTTCTCGATCGCTCCTTTATTCCATCTACGGTGGATAGATCGGCCGTGTAAATGTCTTTGGGACTTGAATAATCTGTCGAACGGATCGATTCGGCGGTGCATCCTGAATATTAACCCAACTTAGGTATTTGTCGTTCACACCGGCGTTGCGTAAATTGTATTGATGTCATAATCCACGGATCGGCCCACAAAGCCATGGCCTACTTGGTTAAATTTCAGGCAAATTTCTATTCCGGACGACAAAATATTACCCATCGATGGATCGAATAATAAAGCAGATTTTTGCGACATCGATGCCCTTCCCCGGGCTCTCGTTTATCCTCCCGCGCGCATTCACCCCTAATCGGGGCTAATACGCCAAGAAGATCGGTGGCTTTTAAATTTCGACCTCGACGAGCCTCGCGCCCATCCACCGGAGTCGCGGCCGTCTTCGAGGCGTCCCTTTAATTTCACATCGTAAGCGGTGCCGTGGACGAGCGCTCTAGACAGGCCCGGATTAAAGGGGGGCTAGGGGGGGCTGCAGCCCCGGGCCCCACCTTCAGGGGAGGGCCCCGTTCTAAGCGATTAGCTCACTACCACCCCCCCCCGCTGTTCAACCACGGGGGGCCTCGAAGGTTTGATAGCCCTGGGCCCCAAAAATCAACCAGGGAGGGCCTCGAAGGTTTGATAGCCCCGGGCCCCAAAACTCTTAATCCGTGCCTGGCTCTAGAGTGATCGCGGATTGGTTCTGTTGACGAGTGTGCAATGGAAAATTACCGATGGCATCCGAGAGTCCCTCAGGGATGCCCCAAGGATTAACTTTACATACGGGCGTTTAGATTTTATTATGCGCACCTGGACAAAATCCTTATTGCATCATTGAACGAAAAGCAGACGCCCGCGGATCGTTCGCAATCGCTTTTCCGCCGGCGAGGCGGAGGAACGATCTCGCCGACGAAACGGAGAAGGAAAATTCGTCGGCTCGCGGGGGAAAATGAGGCAAGGTCGCTAGCCGAGAAAGTTGCCCCGTAACAGGATTTTCCAGATCAGAAACCATAAAGTCCGGCCGATGATTCCTCGGGGATGGACGACGCGGGATTCCAAACGATCGCGAACAGATCGACCGATAAGAAGCGAGGCGTACTAACGAGCACACGGGCCCGCGCTCCGCTGCCGATAAATAATCATGCGAGTCCGCCTCGAACGCAATAATACCGCTGTGACGTGGGGCCGCGGCTGTTGCAGCCGAGCTTTAAACTCCAGGATCGGTTAATGACGCGTGAGCTACTCCCCTGTCTGAGCAGAGCCTCGCGAAAGATGGATGCGCTGTTTATATTCGGGACAAAAATCAATTGGCCGTTCAAGGACAATTTCTCGAATTGCGTCAGCGGGCGACGCCTGGCTTTTACGCCATCGGGGATCGAAGAAGTTTCGAAGCCGAACGGCAACGAAAACACCATGATTCAACCACAACAGCCCGGCGTTTAATAACGAGAGGACTCGTAGCGCTACTGCACGCCCACGTTAATGAAGGACGCGACCCTTCATTATTTACGAGTGCACAATCATTGCGATAACTATGATCGGTTACGATGACTAACGGCGGGTACGCGTAGCCCTATAAAATTTAAAGACCGCCCCTGCAAGAGTCCGCGAACCTTCGCCACCCCAGTGCCATCGACATTCCCGGGGCGAAGAATTGCGCGAAGCGAATCGAGGTGCTATACCTGGTTCCTCTTCTGTACCTGATCGAATAGAAACTCCCATCCGCCAGGTACCTAGACTGGCGCCCCGCGTAGAGCTTAGGTAGCGGCGGTCAATTAGGACGGCGCACAGTACCCCGTCCCGGGACCCTATTTAGGGAAACGTTCATGGAGTCGATCTCGGCTCGCGCCGATTCCCTTGGGGGAACGCGCGAACAAAATCGCGAGACACGCACGTGCGTGGCCGATTGTTAGCCGGTCGGCGCGGTGCGAGGCGAGACGAGGCAGGGCGAGGCGAGGCGAGGCTGGCAATACAGAGAAGCCACCGGTCAGAAGGAACAAAAGGAGCAGAAGGAGAACGGGAGGAACAGAAGCCAGGCTCGTCGCGCGAAGGTAGAACGTGCGCGTGTACTCGTGCACTTGGTGTGTACCGTGTATCGAGAGACAGAGACAACGAGCACGACTGACTCGACGCCCGAGAGAAGTTGAGACGGCGAACCGAACCGCTCACCGATTCCAAAGTCCGCCGCCGGCACGCTCAGTTGTCTCCGAACCCCCGAACAGTTCGGATGTAGCCGAACCCTCCACTTCTCCCCCATCATCCTCCCGATAACGATCCACCTCGCCGAACCTCGTCGATGTTCTGTGCTCCATAGCCGTCGCGCTCGTGATCGTCGCGGTGGCATCGCCAACGTTCCCGCTTAACGGTCCCATACGTTCGTTAGGAGGCGACAGATTTCGCCCGCGAGGCTCCCTCCCGGGTTACGGCCGGCCCGTTCCAGGTCGAACCACGGAACCGCTGCCGAGTCTGTTTTGTTCCACCGCGCGGCACGGCGGCGCAGCCACGGAGAAGACGAGCGCCCAGCAGCAAGAGCCATCGAAAGGATTCGGAAGCGATCGGAGCGGAACGGGGGACGGGGATCGTCAACCTTGGCAGAGAGGCATCGGGATCGCTAATACGTAAGTGTCGTATCGTAAGCGCCGTTTCCATTGATTCGTGGATTTGGGTCAGCGTGCAGAAACGTCGCCCTCCGCGGAGCTGCCGCGAGCTCCTCCATGCGGTACCATTGTTTCCGAGCGTTCCCCGTGTCGTTCGCCAAACATATCGCTCGGCACACGTAACGCGGCTACATATGCGCCACGCTTATTTAATATTTATCGCCGTCGACCTCATTCACTCCGAGCTGTCGGCATTCCGTCGGTGTACAACGTCTACGCGTGAAATCGGGTAAACTTACGCAGGTACGACACCGCGGCGCGGCGCGTGGCGCGGGACGGCCGCCCGTGAAATCGGCCGCCGATTCGCGCGCGGCCCCTCTACTCCCCGCGAATTTAAAGGCCCACGGGGTGTGATTAGCGGAGGCGCCGGGGCCTTGCCACCTGGCATTCCCGTCTTGTCCCGTACTTTCCAAACCGGACGGCTCCCTGGTAGCTCGCTCGCGTCCACGCGTTTTCCCGATTTTATACGCCTCGGTGTTTCTTCGTCGCCTCCTTCCTCGTATGAAAGCTCTCTTCAACCAACGGGCGCGTCTCGAATACCACGCGGCGCTCAAGTGTCCCCTGCGAAAAGGCCGTTGCTACCGCGAGGATTATACGCGCGGTCTCGATCGCGGATTACCGAATTCGACGCGAATAACGGTAACTCGAGACCGAGTGGCGCGGTGTCCCGGCACGGGTGCCGGGTAGTTTTCATTGAAAACTTTCCATCGCCTATCCTGCCGTCTCTGTTTCCCCGCAGACAGCGGGGACCCGCGAGCAGGCGACGTCGATGCCCGCGCGCGGATACGAATATTCGAGAACTAACGGGCGAGATAACGCGACGGGCACTTTTCGAAACGGCACGCGAACTCGGGAATGGCGTTGTTAACGAGCGGCTTCGCCGAGCGTCGCGGTGTCACGTGCCGCTGGGACGAGAAATTCGGTGAGGTATAGATACGAAATCGAATTCCTGGTTTGTCGGTGGTAAATATCGCGGCTCGGAACGATATAATGTGAACGGGTTTCGGTGGCGGGTTCGGTTGATCGATGCGCGACGTTGGCGAAGTATTTTGGAAACCCACCCGGTTGCAGAGAATGCTGCTGCGCGGCGGAGAGGGGGGTTCGGTTGATAAAGCGAGAAATCGCCAGCGCCAGTGAAGACAATGACTGAATGGCCGAACGCGAGCGGTACTAAATGTATTTTATGGCTAGGCGAGTGGCTTGGGAGGAAACGAACATTGGCTAAAACTCAACGGTGTGTTCGATGCATGGCGCGGAACTTGGAGAGCGCTAGGTCAACGAGGAATGAAATTGAGGACCTTGCGGCGAGCGAGGTGCAGCTCCATTTTTACAGTTTATAAGTGCAATATACGTAAAAAAAATCTAAATGAGCGATTTATTGGAAATAAATAAAAATAGAAATATTAATATTAGTTTCTATTATAGAATATTTTTTCGCCAAAAATAGAAATAAAAACTTATCAACTCAATAACTACTACTTATTGTGTGAAAATATATGTTTCTCCATTAGCGTCTTTCAAAGTAATAATTTCATAAACAGTTTTTTCTAGTTTACTTCAAAGTTGGTAAAGACGGAGTTGCACCCCTGTCGCTGCTAGGTCCCCAATTATTGAGGTTTCAAGCGAAGCGTAGGATGATAGGAATCGCAGGTTCGAAGCTCCTCAAAGAACGTAGATATATTTCTCGGTGTACTGTGTTCAAAGACATTTCCTTCGTTGAGTAGTTGCTTAGTTCATTGGAGAGGGTTTAATCAACAATGTTATCCCGTATCTTTCGTTGTTTCTTGTATTTGATCCCTCTAACGTAACTTCATCCAGGTATTACGTTTGCCCCGCAACAGAGCTGCGTATCACAACCGAAAGAAGTCGTATACCGAAGTCGTTACATTCAACTCGGCGGAGCGAAAAGTAACACGTGCTTTGGAAACCGCATTAAGAAATGGTTACTCAACGATTACTCGACGTTTCGCTCTTTATACGTAGATCCTGCACTATGATCGATGATTGCTCCTTTCGAGTGATACTCCCCCGCCGCAACGCGCGCCTAATAGAACCCATAACTACACCGAAATGACAAAGAACGGTGGAATGTAAACGAGCAGCGTTGTTGTCCTAGTTCTCGAACGTACACCTCAGCTGGACTATCCCCTAAAGAATTATATTCCACCGAGAAAATTCCTTCGAAATATCAATTCTAGTAGCTAGCTACACCGGAACTCGGTTTCATCGGTTCGTTCTCTGCGCAGTCGAGTGGAATTTCGTGACAACTCGGTCGATACTTCTGTCTAATCAAACACAGGCAAGTGGACTCGACGACTCTGTTTATTAACGATTCGGCTAGCCGGAGATTCGTCAATCAATTCAACGTCCATGTACCGTAATTGTTTGCTCAGTTGAGGAAACAAGGAAGTTCCTCGGCAGCGGAGCAGTGCCCCTGATCTCTGGCGCAAAATATTCATCCGTGGGAGAGCAATCCGTGAAATACACGTTAGGCGTGATTCGTGTTTATTCGGATTACTCACGCAGCGCCATTTACGATAGGCATTCGCCAAGCGGTTTGTCAAACGCGACGTCGAGCCTCGGAAAAGCTTCCTTTCCCGTGGATATTCTTTGGGCATGATTTGTGGTGGTCTTATGCTCCGGTAAGAATGATTAGGAAGTTTGACAAAGGAATTGGGAATCGTAGAATTCGGACGTAAGGACTCCGTATAAATGGGGTTCGGTAGTACGATTGGAAATCATTGTTGGGGAACGACTCTTCCACGTTCGCCTGACTAATTGTTTCCAGATAGTGGTGCCAAGGTTCTTCCTCCTGTTACATACTTGGCGATTCGTGGTTGCGTCAAAACACTCGAAGGGGATAAATCAACAGCGCGAAACTGGGGAGAATGGTTGCATGGACAATGATGCTTGGCTTTTATTTTACATTCGTTTATGACGCTTCGAAGGGAACCCATTTGTCACAATTCCTCTCCTGCTCTCGGCGAGGTCGAGAACTAAGGTGCAAATCCACGACGAGACAAAAAGTATCGTGTTAATGAATTATTCCATTATTTCATTATTTTTTAATTATTCTGTCATTACCCTAGTAGCACAAAATATTGAATGCACATAAGTCCAATATTAAAAAGAGGTTCAATATCTTTTTGATATTTAAACATACATACAATATTTATTCTAGATTAAGAAGCAAATATATTTTCCAAATATGCTAGAAATATTCATTTTATATTATGAAAAAAATATTCTTTTTTCAAATATAAAGTAAATATTTATTTACTGTTTGAAACAAAACATTTTTTCCGAATGTTCGGGAAATGTTCATTTTATATTATGAAAAAAACATTCTTTTTCAAATATAAAGTCAATATTTATTGAATGGTAGAAAGAAAACATTTTTTTCCGAATATTTTAATTTCTAAACCTTTATTTCACATTTTCAGTATGTGTATATAATATTTGGAATCAACATTTTTTTCATATTAAAAAGTGTGGCTAAAAAAATATTTTTTTAATATTTGGAAAAAATATTTAACCAATATTTTGTGCTACTAGGGTAAGTTCAGGACATTTGACTCTCACGAGGCAAGATTCATGATATTATTATTATTATTAATTGTTTTTATTACTCTAATGGAAAAGATAACACCAGAGATATATTTTCAAAGATCTCATTTCTCGCGACTATTTACGTTATTTACATTTAGTTGTTGCCGAGACCTTTGTCTCGTGTAAAATCTGATCGTGGATTCGCACCTTTGGGTATTCGTCAGCTGAACTGAATGGAAATGATAATGAAATGATCTTTAATTTCCTAGAATTTGGAAGATAAATTCTTATGGTCCAGAGTTTAATTTTTCAAATATTCCTGAACTAAAATCAAGAATCATCACGCACCCTTTTTAATCGAAACGCTTTACCATCGTTGCTGCATTCGCAAAAACTTTGATACCCGTTCAACAAAACAATGTCCACCGAGGTCGGTAGCTTAACCCTGCGCCTCGTTGCCCGACCAAACACCGCAGCACTAACAACACGAGCGCGGGTAAAAGTAAAACGCACCACGGACCATTCAAACGGATTTACGACCTAAGCATAAAAAAGTCATTTTATACGCGCGAGTCGGCTAAGACGATCTCGTTAGAAGGTAACATCGACCTAGCCGTACATCTATTGCGTTTCTCAGCGACAGACTCGCGCTGAAAATCGACTGGAACGAGGAATATCCCGGGGGGAAAAAGAAGCTTGCTATGTCAGCATCATAATGAAACGAGGAATAATAAAAAGAAGACCAGTCCCGCAAAAGTTACTTCCTTCGACAAAGCACCTATCAAACTACCCATTAACTGTCAATCGCCGAATGTGCGCTTCGAAAGCAAACGAAGCCGAGAGTTGCTCGGAGCGACGTAAACAACAGATTTTGTCAGATTCCTGAAAACCTCGCGCCAGTCCAAGTGTCGCACCATCGACCGTAGAGATCGTCGCCGAGCGCGTCTCTTGCGCAACAGATTCGCGAGCGAGCACGAGCGAAGCATAGGGGGAGCGGGAACGAAGCGGGCGCGTCTCTACGTTTGTTGTTAGGAAAAAAGGTGTTCAAGTTCCTAAAATGCCTGAGCACGGGCGTATGTAAATCATCCACGTGCCGGTGTCGCCCCTCGGCCGAGATCCACGCGGTCCTCGGGGTTTTTGCGGCGTGACGTCTCGTCGAGAGACGATCGCCCCGTTACGAGACCGTAACTCCAAGGCTGGGTACAGAGTAAAGGCTGCATAGTGGACGACCACGGCGGCACGCTTGCGCCTTGGAGCATTTCGTTGTGAAACGATCGAAGCATTTACGAGCCGATCGTTCCGAAGACTTTCTAATCCGCCGTATACACGTACAGGGTGTCCAGGGCAAGGTGCGCCCGCGTGCTGCCAGTGACAGATTCTTGAACGGAAACTTACGCTGGCCCGTAACGATTTCCACGACCGTTGGCTCTCCGCCGTTACCGGCCCACAGTTTTCGGCTGCTTAACGCTTCGGCTAACGTCGGCCCGCGCGGGACGGGTTGTTTCTGGAAAGCATTGAAAGTGTCGCTGGAGAGACTCGGCGTCCACTTCGAACACAGGCGAAGCTCGGAGTTCACTTTCTACCGCTTTTGCCGGGTACTTTTCCAGGATAAGTGGGGAAGATTTCATTGATTCAATGTGGAGTTAGATTCTAAAGCGTCGACGGGCTAACGTTCCACTACAGCACGCGTCACGGCTGCCTGGATAATGCACCGTGATATCGAATACCACCACGCGGAACGTTGGCCAAGACAGGGACCGTTTCCCGCGGTGGAATATTTCGATGTGTTTGCGCGACGGGGGGGTTTCAATGGTGGTTTTGGAGGGAGTAACTGTAACTGAATGGCGCTGAGAGCGAAGGGGGAGATTGAAAGTAGCCCCGGGGGGAACTGTGGATCCTGGATTTAGAGTGGAAGAGGCGTGGACGCACCAAAGCGGCGACCCCAACGGTCGTAGATGCCGAAGACGTCTCGTTCACGGATTTTTAATGGCTTCGACACGTTTATCACTGGCGATTGGGCTCGCTCCGGCCGTAAACTCTGTTGTCCGCACGCAACAACAACAGAACGCAGTTCCAAAGCGGTTGCATCATTCGGGTCAGCTTTATCCGTATTTACAATGGTGCATACGGGTGACCACGTACCGTTGCGAAACAAAGGCGGAAATTTTCGAAAAACTGCGCCTCGGTCGGGTGGAAAGCTGTCGCCTTGGGGATATCAGTGCGTTCGTGACTTTAGACGGCCATTTCTCGGATCGAGCCTCGGCGAGGCATGCGTTCTATTAACGATTCAGATAATGGGTAGATACTAACGTGTCGTCGTTTTCGGAAAAGGCACCGAGGCAACTTTAACGGTGACTTGTATCTTTTTCTTTTTTACGGCGGACGAAACCGAGAGAGGAACGTGTGTAGTAGCCTTCGCTGATGGTGCTTGTAGGCTCCGGGCAAGGTGACTCGAAGTACAAGGTCCTGGTGTAACTGTATTTCAAGAAGCATAGCTGATAGGTTTTCTCTTTCCATTCCATCCAGTCTCGATGAATTCATAGTTTCTTACACCACTATTCGTTCGCATTTATAAACTGGCTCTAACCGCGTTATGTGCATACTTCGAGGGGTAAATTGGAGCCAGGGTCCGATCTAGGGGGGCGCAAGCAGAGCGGACACTTTGGTGGAAAGAGAAAATTAAAATCAACAAAAAAAGTGGTAAAAGAGTTGTTTGAATTTAGTACCAAGCTCGAATTTAGCCTTGTTACTGCTTCTTTTATGAATATTAAATTTTTTGTAAAACAAAAGGGTTGTTCGATAAGTACCTACAAAAATTTTCGTTCACTGTGAAAAGTTACATTTTAAAATATTTATAAATAATATAAACTGATAATAGTGATGTTGGTGAAATATCGTAAATTCTAAAATATCAAACCTAATAATATATCCGAGCAAAAATGATTTTTGATCGGCGAGAGAGCTAGATCGGGCTCTGATCAGATTAATTACACCGAAGTAGTATTCCATAAAATCTAGAATTCCCCGTTCGCATAACATTCTTTCCTCATTTCGTCACAGTTTAATAATCCCCAGAGGTAATATCTGCTACTATTTCTCTAAGAATATCCGATCACCCATGGCAGTTCTCGGCAGACGGAGATATCCATTAATTCATCATCGATTAAGCGTATCCAGAAGTCCACAAGAATTCCCCAGCGACCTAACGTCAAGGTGCTCGTCGTTTAACAACCACCGCTGCCGCCCCGATGTGATGTAAGCCGCGCGGGAATAGCCTCCTCTCGCAGGCAGAAGCGAGGAGGCGATAAAAAGAGCGGCGAACGCTAGGAAACGCCGGGAAATTTTGAATGCCAGCCAAAGCCGTTTATCGAACCTTGACCTCGTCCGCGGTGCAAGTTCGCACTCCAATTAATCTCAAGTCCCCGCACGCTCCAGCTAAGCCTATGTTTATTCCCCCGCTGATAACGTCTCGCTACGTCGTTTTCATACGTAATGGCGATCGAAGGCTCGCCAGAAAATCGTTTTCAGTCGTTATTAACGCCCGGCTGGCTTCTCCGCGCCGGCCAATAACGACCGGCGGCCGATTAGCTTACTTTACAGCGTTCCCGGAATGTAATTTAAGTACCATTTTTTATACCGATTCTCGGAATAAAAAGGCTTGCCCGCCGCGACAGAGAACCCGCCGATAATCGCGGAATCGGCGTGCACGTTGCCGAGCGAAGCTGCGATTTCCTTGCCCGAAAAAGGAAGCTAATTAAAATTCAACTTCCACCGTGGTAGCTTCGAGTCACTTTTCCTTCCCTCGCCCCGTGCCAAAAAAAAATCGAAAGTGTCGATTCTGGAAAATTCACTATCCCCCTGCGATCTTTTCTCTGGGTGGGGGGTTGGCTGGATCGCTTTTAGGGGCCGGCAGAAGCGGTACAGGGAAATGCTCGAAGGAGGAACTGGCCAGACGCGTGGTCGTTGAGAATTTCGTTACGAAATCGGGATTATAAACAGGCAGTCGTCGACTCGGCATCGATGCCCGCGTGTCGCCTGTTTGTTTGCATGAACAGGAGAAATAGTACAACGAGATTCGCGGTTAAAGCAGAGTTGAAGGTCGTTGGGAAACTGGTTAGGGTGGGCATTCTGTTCGCGGCACGCTACACCTTCGATGGCCGAATCGTATTCAAGTAAGTCAGGGTCACAGGAACCGTGTTTCTGTGTTACTAATATAAAAGTGGCGGCTGGAATCGCCTGGATCTCGGTGCCGAGCAATAATTAACAGCTGGCCGGGGAAATCGGCGATTTTTCGGGGGGAGGGGGGGGGGGCGGAGACGTGCCTCAATTAAGTAGAATTCTACCAGAGCCTGATACAGAGCCTCGGAATTTCTTAAGCCCTCGATCGTACTTCGGTTAGGTGCGTTAACTTTGCCGGCGAATTGTTGTTGCGCGTTATGTAATCGCGATGCAAAATTTCTCCTGAGGTCAGCGATATTTTTCGACACGCCGGAGAATTCCGCGTGCAATCGCTGCGTGACCGACGCGGATTCTATATAATTGCAATTTCGTATTTTATGTGTTACGCAATGGCGGATACAGAATTTCTCTGGAAATTAATAAATCGCATTTCGCGACGAACGATTCCTTTTGCGGTTCCGAGGTGGGTCACGGATCTTCAAACTTCGATTTTAGGGGTGTCGTTGAGTTCGGTTAAATATTTACGGCCGTTTTTCGTTGGTAAAATCAACACTATGCAATGGAAAAACAAATCCCTCCGTCATTCAGTAGATCTTTATATAGAAAAATAAGCCCACAAAATTTCGGAAAGATTGATGCAGTAGTTTTTGAGATGTTTTTCTCACCGTTTTTAAAAAGGCTTCTTGGATGTCGTATTTTTATTATAAACGTAAATATTTTTCTACAAAAAAATTACCCAATGTTCTTTAAATGTTGCTCTTTAAGTGCAAAGAGTTCTGTACAAATATATACTTCCGCTTTTTTAAAAAAGATTCACGAACATTCAACTCTTTTCGGCCGGCTGACTAGGTATAAGCTGTTAACGTAGGCTCTTACTACGCCTCGCCTCGCCTTGGCTCGGCGCGACTTCTTTTCGCACTCACACCGAGGCTCGCGTCGGCGTCGCCTCGGTTTTTCCGTACCTGAAGTTATCTGGGCTTGCCTCGGTTCATATGTTTGGTCAGATGCTCAGAGAACCTTTTCCCGCGCAGTCGTCAATTCACAGGCTCGAACTACGCCTCGCTTCGGCTCGCCTCGCCCTCTCTTCCGCGCCATATTCTCGAGGAAGAATCCGCGGCTCGGAGTCGCGCCGAGGCGAGGCGAGGCGTAGTGAGAGCCTGCCATTATGCGTTAATGCGCCGTTCGATTTGTTTTGTTAAATTCTTTAAGCGATTGGTTAAAAACTGCAGGAGGGGATGCGCTGCACGAAACTCGTGTCGTTTCGACGTATAACAATTCCCACATGTTTTCTCTCCGGAACGTGTTTGCTCGAAGAACGAAACGAAGAATTCCCGTATCGCGCGCTCGCTTGGTACGGCGCTACTCTTGTTATGCAACAAAAAGATTATTACTATGTCTTTTCGTCCCGTTTTTCCGCGGCATTGTGTTCGGCGAGGAATACAGACGCAAAATGGAGAAGAGTACAGAAGGACGCGCCGCGAACGCGCGCGGGCTCGCTCTATCTTGTCGGCAATTTCATTGGAAGCGAAACTTTCTGGCAAACCGTAGACGGCGTTCACGCGAAAGTCCTTTGCTATCGCGCTTTTTGTCGTTCGTCGATCGAACGCGACAGCCTTCCACGCGATTCTCTGATCTTCAACGATCCCGACGAATTCAAGGCTCTTTTATTCCTCGCTGGCGTTATTATTACTGCCGCTTAATCCCCTCCAAGTGTCCGGTTTAAAGCTTCCTTTGCAATACTGCTGCACGAGATTTTTTTTCAATTAAAAAAAAAAACAATCCTAGGTACTGTTTTTCTAATATTCTACTGGAAGCAGTGGTGGATCCAAAGAAAAAGAGATTTAAAGTCACCGCGATTGAAGTAATTCAGTAGCTTCGTAAAAAGAAAAGAAAGCTGGATTCTCCTCTTTAAATAAATCTCCATAATCACCTAACGAATTTTATCTAATTTGCGTTAAAAATATTTTTGTCCGTTCAACGCGTCTCCCCTTAAAGTTACCCGAATCCTGCGTGCGTCACTGACGCGAAGACGTACCTCTGATTAGAGCACCTCTAATAATTCTGCGCTCGGCGACCGGGCCAGCGTTTCCATAGAATCTCCTATCGCGACAGGTTCCGGAGCGTTGCCCCATTAATGAAACTTGAAAATGAATCGTACGATTAAATATTCCACGGCCAGGTGAAATTAGCCGTCCGGCGTGTTAAGATTTCTTCGCTGGGCCGTAAACAGAGTGTGTTCGAAACCCGCGAGGCTGGCCGTCTCTGGCCGCGGAAGAAAGTAGTTTTCAGAAAGGCTGCCAATGAAATCAACATTCGTCAGAGTGGAGGGGTGCGAGGGGGGCGGGAGGTGGCGGTGGGGGAGGAGGTAGATAGATAGGAGGGGAGGGCAGCGTGGTGTCGAAGGAGGTGAAGGTATTGCGAGCGCCGGTTAATTGCAATGCACGCCGCGCGACACGTGTCACAGCATTGTACGGCCGGTCACGCATTCCCATCGATTACATCGACGACAAACGAATTTACAAGCGCAACTGGAACGTGCTTCGCGAACACCTTCAATAAGGCCTTTCCAAACAAAAAAGAAAGGATTCTCTTTAAGCCGCGATTCGTGACGAGGTCTTCGCGCGCCTCTTCATACCAATGAATGGCCCGTTATAAATTGCCAGCCGAACAAGCGCTGGGCCTGTAGGGTACGCCCGGCGCGAGCGTGTACACGCAACCCGTATGATATATCGAGGCATCGTCGAGATCGTCGAGATCGTCGCTCGGGGGGATCGTTCTTGCCCAGGGAGGTTTTCAATGTAAAGGGGACGAAGGTTGGTAAAATAGTAAAAGTGAATCTTCTCCGCGGCAAGGGAAGCTCCTCGACTCGGCAATTCTGATCTCGGGATCGGTAGTTCCTTTTCCCACGGAAGTTCGTTCCGAAGGGGTGAAATCAGCCCCTACAATTATGATCTTCTTCCAATACAACTCTATTTTTCTTTCGACTCCGCCACAGAGCGTACAAAACTGAAGAATTCTCATATGTAAAGTTTTCTTCCATATCTCAGCGTTACAAAGTTGTAATAAAAAAAAGAAATGGAAAACGAGATAATTTTAAGGGTTGATCGCACACCTCCCAGAACTTTCGGGTCGCGAACGTTTCCCCGTGAGCTGCGAGAAGGGAAATATTAGAACCCTGAACAATTTCATCCCCCCCCTAATGAAAGAGGATTGAGTACCCGTAAATCGCTAATTATCTGTATTTGTTTATGGGTTTCAGGTAGCAGCCACGTAGAATGGTAGCTTCACCACACGACGGTACCAGAAGTGTCGGTGGCGGGGGCGGCGGCGGAGACGGCGGAGGCGGTGGCGGCGACGAGACCGTTTACACGGTGACCGTGAGTGGGGTCGGTTACAGGAACGAGGTTTACAAAGACGACGGTAACGACGGCATACCGCCCGAGCCGCACAAGCCGCCGCAGTTGTCGTCCACGGACGACGACACCCAGTCCAGGAAGTTCAAGCTTTCGCGCGGCGAGAAATGGCGGATACTGAAGAACATCGGCACCGTGTCGGTGGCGTTCATGGTGCAGTTCACTGCGTTCCAAGGGACGGCGAACCTCCAGTCGTCTATAAACGCAAGTGACGGCCTGGGCACCGTGTCCCTGTCGGCTATATACGCGGCCCTGGTGCTCTCCTGCATCTTCGTGCCGACCTTCGTCATCAAGAGGCTGACCGTGAAATGGACCCTGTGCGTGTCCATGCTGTGCTACGCCCCGTACATCGCCTCCCAGTTCTATCCGAAATTCTACACCCTGGTGCCGGCCGGCGTCCTACTGGGCCTCGGCGCGGCACCCATGTGGGCAGCGAAAGCCACCTACCTCACCCAAGTCGGCGGCGTCTACGCCAAGCTCACCGACCAGCCCGTCGACGCCATAGTCGTGCGGTTCTTCGGCTTCTTCTTCCTTGCCTGGCAGACCGCCGAGCTCTGGGGCAACCTCATCTCCTCCCTGGGTAAGCGGCAGTCTTGTTTCTAGCTTATTTACAAGATCCGGGTATTATAAGTGTTCTCGTATCTCCCACTGCTTCGACACTCCTCGGTACATCATATCCCAATACAGTGGGACAATCCATCACCACTCGGTACCCATCCCCTTTCCAGGAAACCGCTTTCGAGACCAACTAGCATCCCGCTCCGCTGCCCATAAATTAATCCGGCCGGTCGAGCACACGTGTTCGAAAAATCCCCACGGAGAGTAGCGTTTAAAATGCAAATGCCTCGGATCGCTTCGGGCGACTCTGATCCCCTCTCGGCTAAAATTCTCCATCCTCGAGACGCTCCCGGGCCCGAAAGTCTAACTAAATAGTCGGATCGTTCCTGGAAGGGTCCCTCGAGGACGCGGGATCGGTGTCAATGGCGTCGAGGCACCGGTCATAAATCTCGCCAGTCGCTCGGCCACCCTCCTAGGACAGTCGATCGGCGCGGATGGTAGCGCCGATCGGACGGCGCCACGCGAAATCGTCGCGTAGATCGCGCTGTTTCACGGCGATCGTAAACAACCGTTGCGACAGGCAGGAAGGCGTCTGCGGCCCCCGGCAGACGGGTGAAAACGTTCGGGTCCTTTCCCTGGGATCGGCAATAACCTCGCCGAGGCTGGTGGCACGCGTTCCTCATGGACGCTCGCCGGTGCCTCGAGTGGCTCGTCTGACTGACAACGCCGGCCGAGAGACTTCGCCGTGAAAGACGGGGCAGGCAATGGGGCTTGTAGAGGGACGGCGACGGAGAACGCTTCGCACGCGGCGAGAAACAAGATTTATCCGGTATAAACCCGTGATAGGCGGTCTCCGTACCACCTCGTACGCATTCCCCGATACCGTGTGGTGGTAACGCCGCGTTTTAACCGTTTTCTACCATTCGGATCCTTCGATCGAAGCCACCTCCGTTACAGCCGCGCGGCGCCTCTTCCGGCAACCGGCGTTGCGTGCGCCGCCACGGTGACCCCAGCAGCTGGGGCCCAGCTTCGTCCTCTTCCTGTTTCACGCACTGGCGCGCGGAGCTAGGGGTACGTACGCCGAGGTGGCTCGGATTTTCGCCCCGAAACGTGGTGAACGCGCTCGATGCTATGGGGTTGCGTACCGGTGGCCGACACTTAAGGAGAGGTTCCGCTCTAAATATCGATTTATTTTTTATTTTTTCTTCGAATGTTTAACCTTTTGAGAATACGCGTTGAAAAGGATTTTGTGAAGTTTGAAAAATTCCTCAAGTTATGGGCATTTGAGTGGCGGCGAACGTTGTGGGCAAAACCCGGGCCACTCGGCGCTGACGTAAAACTTTAAACGCGTTTTTCTTGAAACAGTGTTCTTAAAATCGGTGGAAGCAATATCTCGAAAAATTATTATCTCATTCGACTGAAACTTTTTTTATTTTGAAAGATATATTTCTGTGTAGCGGAGAAACCATTAACATCTGAATGGTGGAACCGATATCTCGAAAACTTATTATCCGATTCGACTGAAACTTTTTTTATTTCGAAGAATATACTTCTGTGCGGTGGAGAAGCCACGAGCCTTTTAAAATTTTTCAACATTTGTCATTTCTAAAGGTCTTGAAAGGAGGAAAAATATAGGGAAACAGTGATTTCAAACTTCAAGTGTCGTCATTTTCTCAACAATTATTTTCGTTTCTTGTCATTTTGAACAGTATGTCCACTAGGGAGTTTCCTGGTCTTTAATAATCGGGGATTGTGTTTTATTGTAGACCTATGGTTTAGGTGCTACAAGTTCCACTGTTTTGGATGAATTTTTTGACGCCTAGAATTTAACGACTCCCCAGTGCCGTCTGCAATAATTAATTACGAAAAAATATATATATTTCTATAGTTTAAGACATTCTTAACACAATGCAAAAAGTCCCATTAAATTATATCTAGCAGTTTTCCTTTAATTAATTCCTAAAGATCACATATTCTTTTGGACTCCAGACCAGAACATCCCCTTAATCCTCGGCTTGCGGAGCTGGGTCTTTCTGGTATAGGTAGTAGGATAGTTAACACGGGTCCAAACTGACCCAGGCATCCACTTTTAAATATGTAATCATTGAAACTAACGAGTCTTCTCGTAGGATCGTTGTATGAAGTACAGATTTAGATTTGCAAAGATCTGGAGTGGATCTCTTAAGTCAAAAACTTCTTGTTTTCGACGATGCTACAGAGTTGAGCGAATGGGAAACGCGTGGCTGTCAATGTGTTAATGTTAATGCACAGGCTGCAATCATCTGTGTGCAGGAATTCGAGCTAAATTGATGAAGCGAGTCTTGTGCATTGGCCTTGTTTAGGGTTGATTGGAGAATTTGGGGTTTTAGGTCTGGGTTTCCTGGACGAGTTTAATTACTCATTTGAGCAATTATGGTAGCCAGGGCAGTGCTCTTTGCAGGATGTGGATGTTGTTTCGATGGCTGGAGAGTTTATGGGCACTGTCGTCCAGAATGTTCCTTTACAAGGATCTCGATTGCCTTGAAGCCATTGGGTTTACACCTGTAGGTACCTTTTAAGGAGCGTAGCACCCATCTTCGAGTAATTACCTATTATTCAAAGTAATTAGGGAGTCCATTTTCTGGAGACTTCAGGGGGAATTGTAGCGAAGGGATGAAGGGAATACTTAGATTCTAATTTAGGAATATTCACAGCGGTGTTATGTCACGTTACTGGATATCTTCTTCACCGGAACTTCGGGATTTAATTAGTTGCAAGTCCATAGCCACAAAAGAAACTTTACCCACGCGATTCAGTAATTAGTTTGAACCATCACTGCCTAATCCTTAACGCAATTTTCAGCCTCTGTCACTATTATCCTACCTCCAGAATTATTCAACTTGTACAACATTGTATGAATTTGCATAATGTTCACGTACAGTACACTCTCGCAGTAATTTACGTAATCTCGAATAAATTACCCATTGGTCTAACGATTCCCGTCGATCCAAGAATATCTCCCACAAACCGAAACTTCTGTATCATAATTAGATTCGTAACGAACAAGACTGGCCATTAGCCAGCGAATAGTGAAACATTTAAACGCTCCTCTAGTTAGCATCAGATTAACACTTTTCGATAAACCTACACCGCGAGCCGCGCGGATCGAAATCGGATGAACGCACCTACAGACCCGTGACCAATTGCATGCGAGCCTATCAGGGAGGCAGAAAACAAATCGATAGCGTGTTATTAGAACTATACATAGATTATAATCACCCTCGCTACTGCCTCATCTCCGCGGTCTACTTTTCAACGGAATCACTCGCTTTCGAATGCCGTCAACTTTTCCCCGTTCCCCCCCCCTCGGTTTCTCGTGCGGGCGTTTATCAACGTGAGAATTTCACTGAGAACGCCTGGCCGCTAAAACGATCGGAGGCAATCGGTAGGGCTGCTCCTCAGCCACCCTAGCTTTGCCACCGTCGATCAGGAAAAAATCGCGTGGCGCACGCATCCGCGCGATAGACGGATGTATTAATGCACGCCGAGAAGTAGGACTCGCGGACAATCGGAAACGATGGTGGGAGACATTGTAAACATGCTCTATGATATTATCAACGACGCTCCGGTGAAAGTTCCTGTCGTTCCCTGCCCGATGACCGCGTACACGGATTGGCCAACGGACTTCCAGAATGCCGATACGTTTCGTGTCCGCGCGATCGGTGCTCGGCACAGTATTTGCATATTCGAATAACGAGATCGTCCGCCACTAACGCGGCGAGAAAGAGAGAGCTTCCTCTCTGCTGGCCGTTAGAAATGATATTCGTCGCCAAAGTTGAAGAACATCGGCTCGGAAAAACAACAGGCCCCGATCTCTTCCACCGTTTTGGGCGAAAAATGAGCGTTTTTGTTTTATAAAATATTTAATATTTAATATTCGTAAAAGAAACAGTAAGGAAATCAAATCAAATATATAGGTAGGAGGTAGGTACCTACCAATTTCAAAATCTAAAATAAGACACAACTCTTATGAAATATTTTGAAGAATCAATAAGAAACCAAAGTTTAAAAACACTTTTACCGATTTCAATTTTCTCTTCCCACCAATTTCCGTCGCCCATAATTTGCCGCCCCGGGGGTTACCCTGTTCGCGCCCTGAGAAACACTGCATTCCCATTTCAATATTCTGCCCATCAGCTGTTTGACTACGGGGTTTGCTCGCGCCAGGAATAGGAAACGAAAATATCGGCTCTGTTTGGCAAAGATAAGCGAAACTTTCAAGGAACACAGCCGATACTCTGTTACGAAAAAGTGTGCCGAGAGAATAACAGAAATCGATTGTACTGTTGGTCGAAAAGTACATAGAGGAGCAAATACGGCGTCGGTTGGCTGGATTTGCTTAATCACCGGACGTTTCTTGAGCAAGGTTGCTTTCCATATTTTTTTCTTATTTTATTGTCGGAAGAGGCCTGTCAGTTGCGTTAATGAAATTCCTCCGTTTTGTTTGGATTGCAAGTGCTGAGCGAAGGAGAGTTCGGCAGCGGCGGAGGGAACAGCACCACCAGCTACAACAAAATCAAGCTCTGCGGAGCGGACTTCTGCGTCCTTGGGAACGGAGGCCATGAGAACCTGGAGCGTCCTCCCGAGTCCGAGATCTACGAAATTTCGGCGATCTATCTGACTTGTGTAATCATCGCCGTGATAATCGTCGCTCTCTTCGTCGATCCTCTCTCGAGGTGAGTAATCCGCGATTAAACATTTCTATCCACAAGCGGCCGCGAAGCTTGTTGGCTTCAACGAAGACGAATAGAAGGACCGTTGCCCCCTTTCAATTAATTCTCCTTGGTGGCAAGTGCTATTAAAGCTCGATTATACCGGCCAGTACTGCCTCGTTCTCGAAAGTCCTAGCAGGGTATTAAAGATACTTGCGCTATACTCGACCCCATCGCTACCGATCAGCCTTTAACCAACTACCGCAGCTTTCCACTCTCTTCTGACCTTTAATTTTTCATTTCACTCGGATCGGTGATTAATACTGGATACAAATGCCGGCTTCAGCTCGTAACAACCGTATTTATTGCTTTATTTATACATTGTGAGGCTGACAATACGGCCATGGAATAAGTGATTCCTCGCGCAAAGATAATAACGTTGAAAGATTGCTTTCTAGATGTTTCGTAGCTGATAATTCAAAGGCTGGATGACACTAACGTGATATACCGCCAGTTTCTGTAAATACTCCCTGTTCTCCGTAGAAAATCCACGCGCCCCCGGCGAGTTTATCGTACAGTTTAATTATCAAATCGTCACGCAGGAGTTCCACGTACCTATAACGTTGAAAAACGGCCCTCGAAATGCTAATAAATCGTTGGTGAAAATTATGCGAATCCCGGATAGTATCCTCGTTGCGTATGAAACGTTACAACGATCCAGAGGATTAATCAGCCATTAGACAGGCCGCGGAGCAACAATGACCCGCTTGCAGATTAATGCGGGACAGAGTACTGAATAAACATGAGAGTAACGATCGATTATGCGTTACATCTTGTAATATGCAAGGCCGGGGAGATTTCATTAAGTGTGCGTAATCAACTTGAACCACGATAGAGCTCGAGGACGTGCCTGCCTCGAGGAAAGTCTTCAGCCAGCCCGCCTTTTATGCTTTTCATTCTGAACGTCAATATTTGATATCGATGACAAGGCGCTCCGTGCTACTCCACAAAAATCGCCGGTATCATTTAGCGCTGCCCCGACCTTCCATTTATTGTTAAGAAAACACTCGGGCCTGCTGGGAGCCCGGCACGAAAGTTGCTTACGGTTAAACAAACATCGGTTTCGCTAGAAATCCACGGCCGCTGAAGCTCCGCGAGTGAAACTCTGTGTTTTCCCGTTTCCGTTTATTAGAGCCCATCGTCCAGCTCCCCGGCACCATCGTCGTCATTTTTCCACGCGACGCGGCGCGTTCCCTCGCGATCGCCGCGAAAAAGTTTGATTTCTGTATAGGATTTGTCCAAGGCGCGGAAGATTATTCCGTAAAAATTCACGGCAAACTCGCAGACGAAATTATCCGCGGATGACTTGAGCCGTCAAACTTGATTAACTCGTGGGCTTGCATATTTACACAACGTCACGCGCGAAAAGCGTAATGAACGTGAATCCAGGTGCGTCGCCATTCTCATTTGCATTTTCGAAATTGAAGGAGGCACACAAGTGCGCAGCCAGGGACGAGCACGTGCGGGATGCTCGCTGAATCATGAGATAAAAGTGACACTTTGCATTTCCAAGACACCATTGGCAGCTAACAAAACTTCCTATTTACTAATCCTAATATAATACTCAAAGTTTCAAGTCTCCGTTCGATGGTCCTATAGGTCTCCGGGGTTCGACGACCCTCGCTTAACGAATTCCACGCGGTTCCCTAAATTAACGACGATAATGGGAATGTAAGTCAGAGATAAATGCTTCGTTTAATCTCCACTATTTCAATGGAAATTCGTTCGCCAATATTTGCTCGCTCTTCGAGGAAGTGTAACGAGACGTGTTGATAGGGAAGAGAAGAGTGATAAGATCCATCGCGAATGACTGCCACAGTGGAACACTGACGTAAACGACGAACATATCCCAAAAAATAAGAAAAACAAGATCGTAAATAGAAATGAAATTTATACCTTCGCAATTATATCTTCCATTTCAATTGCTGTGCAATATTGTGCCCATCCGCATAACGAATTACGGGCAATAAATTTTATTCGCGCGTATTATCTCGCGCGCTATGATGCACGTTATCGTTCCGTCGGTGGTTAAACATTTTTGGCCAGAGGATTAATGTATCCTCTTTTTTGTACGTAAACAAAGGCCTCTCTGCGTACATCACGATGAGAACGTCATTCCCTCGGTCAATAATGACGGTGCGCTGTAATTTTTAATTCATGTTCAGCCTTGGGCAAAATTAACCGTCCCATTTCATTCGTCTTCGACCGGCGTGAATGGCTTTTTGCGAAGCACCCACGAGTGCCTGATGAATATAATCTTTTCATGCAGCCCGTCCTCTGATCCATAGTTTCTTTCGAACTAGCCTCCTTTTGCGATCGTGTTTGAGATTTTTAGTTAAGTGGGTAGCTTCTAATGATTTCACTGCACAGTGCGGCACTTGAATGGGGATTTGGGACAAAAATAAAAGAATACGTACCTACGATATATTAATAATTCAGGTTTTTATATTAATTGTTGTTCGGATTAAGTTAACGGAGATTTATTACATTATTGTAATCTAAGGTATATTAAAATATTATAAGAAAATAATGAAAGACAATATTAGTATTATCATAATACAAAAATACATTTCATATGTATAAGGAACAAAAAAATACACAATTTTATTGATTTTATCTTCAACTAAATCGCGATTACGAATAGATTTTTCTGACAAAAAGATAAATAACATTCCGTGTAGCAGTTTGTAGCAGAAAAAAATGATATGGCAATAGGATTCAATAGTTTCTTAATACGGAACGATAAAAATTGCAAGATGGTTTGAACCGTTTTTATTAAAACTCCTTTTTAAAAGAAAAAAGTTTTTTTTTAAATTGGAAATTATAATTATACATTATTCTGTTCAAATTATCTATATTCAAGGTATAACAAACACGAACGAATAATGCACGAGGACGTTAATATTTTACTTTTTGATACCTACTGTATTAGTTTTTGGGGGTATGATATTTTACATTCAGATTTATTATTTACAAACTAATGGTTATATAGAATGACTAGATCAGAATTGAAAGCAGATTATTTAAATTTTTGTCCAACACGTGTCACACTGCGGCATTGCTTCGTTCCTTTTCGCGATGCCTACGCGAGGAACTTGCCGGTGGTCTCGTTTAAAATTCCCAAAACGCGCAACGTTGTTCACGGCTCCGGAAAGTAGCATGAACTTTCTTTTCCACTGGATAAGAAAAATAATACAGAATATAAATAACACATTCACGGGGAACATGCAGTCGGGTTAGTGAATCACACTTGCCGCGATAAGCTCGGTGTACGTAACAAATTTCATTTTATCTGCCAATGCAAATGCCATGGAAATTCAGCCCGCTATCTTTGACCATTAGCCAGAAACAACTTTAACCGAGGAAAATCTAACGCGCGATTCAAGAACAGCGAATACCACGGAATACCGAGCCGGTCATTAAAATCCTCGCGAATCTCCCTACAAAGATCCAACGGTCCCTGCGAGTATTCGTCGAGCATCTCGACGTCCGTGGGAAAAAAAAATTTAGAAATGAGTAGGATGCAAAAGCAACGTATAGATAGCACGCTAGAAATCAATGTCAGAACCGTTTGAGCGGAGCAAAAGAATTACACAAGACGTTCCCGCTATCTTACAAGCGTGAGGTCATTCTTCGAAGCTAGGCGACGCGTAAGGCACGAAAAGAGAGCCAGGCGGGGAGTGAGTCCCCGTTTAAAAAGCAAAAATCAAGCAAGCTAGGAGCCGACGGCCGTGACAGAGGAAAGGGGCAAAAAGTTTCTAGCCCCAGCTAGACGATGATGGGAGCGTGATGATCCGAGCTGTTGCTTTCATTACGGAGGCCAGCCCGCGGCCAAATAAATTATACACGTCCTCCCGATGGGCAGGTGCGAAGAAAAAAGCGGCGAGGCGCTGCGAGGTACGCGCCGCCTCGTTAAACGCTCGCAATCAGCGGGCCACGTTTCAATCTACAACGGCGAATATCATTTAGAAAGAAGGAGCCCGGGAGCGTCGCTTTTATTCGGCCAGGCCTGCCCGAGAAATCGTTAGCCCGTTCCCCTTTCCCCCGCGGCCGGCGACGATTCGGAAATCTCGCGGCCGGATCGCGTTTTTCCGCGGCGCTTCCGGTGCCAGGGCCGCTTCTTGAAAAGCCGGCCGCCTAACGGAAGAGAAAAAAAAAACCGAGCGAGAAAAAAGACAGTAATGTTTTTTTCCAGGAGCATTACGAAACCGCGCGCCTTAATAAGCGTGTATCGCGCGAGATCCGCGCACGATCCCCTCCCCTTCTCCCATTCAGAATCGCTATAAACATTGCTCTGCTCATGATTACAAAATAGCGTACATCCGACGGTGGACGCATCGAAGCACGGCGGTTGCGCAACCGCCCCGGCCGCAATTTGTACTTATTAAAATCCGATAAATTTCTGGCCGTCGCCGGCATTGAAGTCGCCGCGGCGGGCAGCTGGTCTGGGCGCGCGGCCCGAGGCGGGGCGAAAGCGGGCGGCACAGTTTTCTACGAATTCTAGCGAGCAGGAACAGCGGATGACCGTGAATTGCTTCTGAAGTATCGAAGAAGCGACCGCGAGCCGAAAATCCACGAGTCACGGTTGATTGGAGTCTATTCATGACGCGCAGAGAACTCAGCGCCGAGTCTCGTTGCGGAATAGAAAGGGCAAGTTGCGCGGGAAAGGACGCGGTGTCCAGCAGTCTCGATTACATAAGAAATTTCACTGTAACAGAAGACGACTTGCGATAGCTGAGCGGGTGTCTCTATTAGAGATTGGCGATCGGTAATGCCCGCGAGGGGTTCGGGGAAGCAGTAGACGGAATTGCGAAGTTACAGGAGAGCGTATCTTATATTACAGATTTCTGTGTCAATCGAAACGTTCGTTCGCTTGCAGACGCGATTAGTTCCTCGCGGAGCGTAGAAGAAGAAAGCGTCCGAGTGTTTTTGCTTACGCAAGGGAATTTCACTCGCGAAAAAGAGGACGATTGGGTGGAATTTTTTTGTCCGATTCGAAGCCGACTGATCGAAAGCGTCGGGATAAATGGCGTAGCGGAGAGGCGACGGTTCGTGCCGCCGCTTGGAACGTTGCAAATATTTCGCGAACGCTTCGTGACGCGTGCTTAACAACATTGCCGATCGCCTCTGGTCTCCGACGTTCAACGACGGCCAGCGAGTAACAGTGAACACGGAATATCCTCGGTGCCTGGGTCTGCGTCCCTGCTCCAGAGGTCGCGATTGACGCGAAAGACAGCCCAGAAAGTATACCGAGGCTAACTAGTCTTCTTATTTTCCGTATCAAACTTTCGAACGGGCACGGGACGTTCACGTGAATAGTTCCGAGCGTGTCCCGCGTACCGTTACTTTCGGCTGACGGCCGGGTCGGAGGACCGGAGGCGCCGCGAGATTCGGTCAGGCCGTACCTATAATATGGCGGGCGGCAGTGATCGAGGCGTAGGAACGGGGAGACGCGTGAGGGATAGCTAGAATTCTTCCCGGATCAGACGTGCCGCGTCGCTTGCATTTCAATCTCTCTCTATCTCTCTCTCTCTCTCTCTCTCTCTCTCTCTCTCTCTCTCCGCCGATACGCGGCAGCGTTATTTTCGCCTTTTATAACAGTACAGGCACCGGCCGCACCAAGGACGCCCGGGGGCCTCTTATCCGGACGTTGGCAACGCTTAATGATACACTGTTACTAAAAATATTAATGGCCCGCGCGGGAACGATCATTTTCCATTGTAACACCGTCTCGGCCACGTACATTTGCATACATCCACTGTCCCGCTGACAATTAATGCGGCTGACCTTCCGCCTCGGCAGATCCCGCAGATACGTCTACGGTGGCAAATCACGAAACGGCGACAAACACTCCTATCGCCTAATCTATGGATTTATCGGGGAGATCGCGATTCGACGCGTCGGCCTGGAATTAATGGCGATGGAGTAATCGAGCGGTGAGGGGCTGGCGTTCTAAGGAGAGGATTTAACGAGACCGACAATTTTCTTATTGAAATTCGAAGGCTTAGACTTTGGAGTTTAGACTCACATGCGGGACGTCGCGCTTAGGTACGCGAATTTACGTCGATTAAGAATCGATCGCGTACCGCACCATTCTAGCGGCGCCTGTTCTCCGTCATTTATTTATTACGGTATCTCTGCCCGTGACGGATAAAAAGTATTATTAGGATGCAGATTTTATTATCCTTTGCGGGTTACGTAAGCCGCGGGGCTGTTGCGCACGGTATTACCGTGAATCGGAGGTTCATTCATAGGATCGTCCAGATATGCAGCCTCGTGTTGGTGATGATTGTAGTCGGCTTTACGATCGTAGCGCATAATATCGGAGCAGTTAGAAAAATTGTCGTTTTCCTCCGTCACGGCACACTTGTGTGTGTGTGTCTGTGCGTCACGTTTGCGCGCTATTTCCGCGTTTGTGCCGCTGTGCGCGCGCGTACGGACAGAGGCACACCTGAAGCTGGCCCGAGAGTCAAGGCATACCTGGACCACCTTTGTTCCTCCGCGGTATGGGCGTTAAACGACAGGAGAGAAAGGTATATATCTCCTGCCACGAACACTTGACGCGCGTACTTTCGATTTCCGTAATTTTGCGCCTCGATGGGCACCCAATTCATCTCGCTTGCGGATTCAACCGTGCAATATCGATGCCTGCACGTAGGCCTGTCACATATCGCGCGCTATCGTTGCCTACTTAATTCCCGATCCCCTTGGAATTCCATTCCTCGCTACGACCCAAGCCGCGATCAGGATACTTAGACCCTCGGGAATTCCGAATCGATGGTCGCTGATTAATTTCGCGATCCGCCGCGGCGGCTGCGTGTCGTTAATACGCTGATACCCGATAATGAATGTTGATTAACGGGCAGGAGGAAAAACGTAGGTGTAATTACGCTACTGGGGACTAATGAAAATTTATGCTGGCTTATTTATAGTAAATATACACCGGAAGAGCGATCCATAACGAGATCCACTATTCAATATTCATGAAACGTTGATTCCGCGATCGCTCCTTAATTAGCGACACGCTGAACTCGCGAGATGCATCAGCCGCTCAGCGGTACGAGAAATCATCTAGAGTACTACTGGCTGACGGCCCGATGTATTGTATTTGGAGAGTCCTTGTAGAAGACACTCTAAGTGCCGACGATTCAATTCCATAGTATAGTATTACTATTGGCACGTAGAATATTTTCCGATTAAAAAGTTTCTTCTTTTCATTTTAGCACTTACAGTGTTTTCCACGAGGAATCTTCGTGTGTTAAAACTTCCTTTCTTTTGTCGCGGATTTTGTTAACCACTGAAGTGTGCCCATGATTTTTAACAGAACGAGCTTCCAACCATTTCTCTCGTTAAACGAATTAAAGCTCAGAGTCGTGAAGAGAAACATCGGAAATAGTTCGTGATACCATTCTCCACTTAACGATTAATGATCGGCATAAAACGTATAGTGCCTCGCGAAGCATTCACTCTCCAACGCTCTCCGTCTCAATACCACAAGAAGATACGATCTACGTGGCAAGAAATCATAGTCAGTTGCACGCACCGAATACGTACGATTCCATGGATCCCGCAACATTTCCACCCATCGATCCATGATCCAGCCAAGTGCCTCAACCCGTTTCATGCACGCGCAACAGGATCTGATTACGTTTCGTCTGTGCCACCCGATAGCAAGTGCGGCAGTTGCGGAATGGCCGCGGAAGGTGCACGGGTCGCGTTGCGTATCGCGAATCTTTCGTTCATAGCAGCCGTCTCTGGGGCACCGCTTCGTAACGTCTGCATGCGCCCAGATAGCAAACGTTGTTACATAAGGGACACGAAAGCACGTTAGATATAGTGCCGCGCTGGTACCGTACCGCTGCTCTTCAGGCCCCAGGTACTCCAACTCAGTGGCGCGCTTATTTAATATTGGGAGATTTCATTTAATGCAAATTTAATCCAATTTGTTAGGCGATTGTAAATTTTCTTTATTAAGAATAAAGTCCAGGTTTTCTTTTCTTTTTAAAAAGTCTGTTCTTTGGTGGTGTCAGGGCCCCTTGGCCCCTTTGCATACGCCACTGTTTCAAAGACAGGATTGATAGACACTAAAAAGGGTTGAGAGGCCCCAATTCAAGTCAGAAAACCTAAAAACGAAAAGGCGCGGCAACTTTAAGGGGGGATTCTCGTCTAACAGACTCAAAAGTAACTGATTCTTTAGAAATTTTTCTTGAAAAAACTGTTGGTCATATTGGATTGAACACTTTTGGGATGCAAGGAGGCATCTTTAAAATTACAGAAAATCTTTTTTTTACGACGATCCGTCTTATTATTTATTTATTATTGTGGAATTGTGTTAACCTCTTTGACGATGTAGGCGTCAGGTGTAGCATCTGTCACAGTCATCTGATTGCAAAAATAATAGGAGTTTCTTAAAGTTAGATAGTTTATGCTGAGAAATTGAAAGAGTTATGTTGTTTGAAAGGAAAAGTAAGTTTCTCACTTAGACAAATTTTTCATATTATTCTTTATATCGACGAAAAAATGTTATAAATAAAAATTAAAATTAAAATTTTAGGTCCAGTTGCAGCGTAAATTGTTTAACTTTAAGAAAATTTTCTTCTTTTTATAATTAGATGACTGTGAAATAGTTTAGTGCGATATTAACAATAATCATTTAACAAAAAGTCATAAATTTCTGGGGCTGTTACACAAGAATTCCCCCTTAATTGCTGTTTTCACCCCTCCAGAGTGAATTTCCGCGGGAAAAAATGGCTCCTTGAATACTTCAATATCCTTATGTTCGCACGGAGCTTCATAGAATTCAGAATTTTTGGGTCGCGAATGTTCCTCTGTCAGTTAAAACACTCGTGTTTTCCTACACCGCTAGAAGCAGCGCCGAAGCGAGCTTATAACGGTCCCAGCGGCCAGTCCCAGTCCCTCCTACACGCCGAGAGGAACGGAAAACGAGCTACGACCACATTTCCGATCCACCGACCAAGTGTCTATCGCGGTTTCTTATCCTTTCCTCGCGAGATAGAACGCTCCACGGCCGACCTTGCCGCATTGTTACAAGCGCTATCGAGGATGACGGTAATGGCGCTTAATGACGGCTGGATTTTCTCTCGTTTTCATTTCGCGCGCGTCGCTGCTCGCGGCCACGTGGGAACGGGATTTTTTCCCCTTCATTTTTTTCTTCCTCGCTCCTTCAGAGAAATCAATGACACGGGGAAGTGCGAGGTCGGCGGAGGGGGGGATTCCGGGATTAGCTTTTCGATGCGAAAGGAAAGTTCCCAGTTCGATTGTAAAAGAAACGGCAGCCAACATTCCATCGATGCCTACTCACTTTTTCGCATTACACGTCGCATCGTTCATCTCCCGTTAATTAAAACACGCCTTGCGAAACCGCGATTGCGATCGTAGTAATACGAAATTGATGAAGGAAATGCGAGTTTCTTGCGAATTAATAACGGCACGACTCACGACGGCCCACGCCTAGAAGGCCTCATTTCCAAAAGAAAAATTATGATTTTACCCAAACGCTATACATGTTTCTTTCTGCACTACTACACTTAGCCTGTTTTTAGTAGATTACCTCCTCATTTTCCCGAAAAATGGGCCCCTGCCCGTAAGGCCCCTAGTGTCCTGTCTTCAAACAAAATTATGATTTTATCCAAACACTATATATTTTTTCTGTAGATACTTTTCTGTACACTTAGCCCGCTTTTAGTAAACTACCCCCTCATTTTCGCGGAAAAATGGCCCCCCAGAGTGTATGCTATCTGGGCCTTTTTGCTTAAATCCTCCACTCTCTGTAAAGGATTTCCAAGTAACGCTTGCTTTTCTTCTCCCTCCCCTCGCATATTACGATACCAGCGCCCTAAAAAATATCGTTGTTAGAACCTCGAAGGAGACATCCTGGGAAGAGAGCAGCGCTCGTTATTTGCTATTTGCCTCGGGCATCAAACGTATCTTCCTTGAGCCACTTATCAGCGAGAACAATAGCGCGTATCGCGGGTCCTAGGGTTGGACGGGGCTTATCTGCATACGTGATGTTTGGCGGAGCTGAATCGTACGCCACGGGCCATTATGACCGCGAGTGTTAATCCGCGACTTAATAAACCATCGGCAGGCCGAGTCGGCCTTGAATTCGTCAGAAGCCATAGGCTTCTGCCTATCGTTAGCCGCTGAACGGTTTTGCGCAAGTAATGTTTCCCTCGCCTTCGTGCATACATTTACGATCGATTAACGGTCCACGGCTAATAGTTTATTCTGCCTAGCGACATATTTATGATCGACGAGAGAGATTGTCCCCCTTTTTTTTCTTTCTTTCTTATCCTTCTCGCGCGGACGCTGTTTGGATAGAGGAGGACGGGAGGTACAGCGCAGCCGGGTGCCGTGAGACCGACCGGTACCGGACTATGAGTCAGACATTCTTGAATTATGTATCTGGATTAGCTGATGGCTTGTTTAATGTTTACAGGCTGACACATTCTGGTTAGAATGTTCACGTGCTTGGGTTGCTCGTACATTGACGCACACTCTTACAGGCCGCGCGCGATCAGCGTCCCCGTATCGGATAATATTTGACGTTCGCCGGGGCTGCCAATCGCTTTTCGATAAGTGCTGCCATTAGGAATAGGATCCACTGATCGCGCGGATCGAGGGTGTCCCTGGTTTTGTCCGGTAACGAGACGAGATCAGCGGGGCTTCTTCAGCGGAAGAATGACGTCGAGCGTGCAAACGGGGACCATTTTCTGCTCCCTCGATTAGGATCGTTTGAAAATTCCGTTTCGCGACCGTGATTCAATCCTGTGGAGCTTAGACGTCGAGTATGCCATTAATGATGCTTAGAGTGATCGGACGATAAAGTTATCTGTAGATTCGTGTGTATGTGTGTGTGTGTTGAGTTGGTACGTAGTCAGTTGCCGAGCTCGCGCTTCCATGAGATCGGGCGAGGGAAACAATGCAGCGGTTTGTAACGATTTTCGCGTAACCGAGTTTACGTAAATCCTCGGGCAGGCGAACTTTCGATTACTCAGGCACCGGGCGTACCATGTAATTAATTTACACCCGTTCAATTCAGAAAATCGCATTAAGTCGCTTTTCCGCGAAACGCGGCGTTAAAAACGAAACCGAGCTCCATGCACCGTTAAGCCTTCATTATGCTCGCGTTTCTTCTAGCCGCCTCCCCCATCCGGATCGATTTCTTTTCCTTTCCACGCGCAACAAAAGATACTGCATGAAATTCGTGGTGTTTTGAAACTAAGCTGGGCTCGGCACTTTCTCGAGCTATGTGTAATGCACAATTTAACCAGGAAGTGAATCCGGGACCATCTTCCTCGTTGCTTTAATTAAAGAAGTCTCCTGGTGGAATTCGAGGTGCCATCAAACTGTTCAAATGTTCAAAATGTTTGTATTTTGGGAAATGGCAACGCCGCTTGGATGAGGCTAAGCAAAATGGAGCCACGCTTGCTAACAACGAAGCGATTAACAGAATAAAGCAGAATATTCTACTGTATGAAAAAGGATGCCGCGCGAGGAACGTCGAATTTCCATGGAAGCACGGGGGCTTTTCGCCGCGGCGAACCGGTGACCGAGCGTGGCGAACTTGTGGCTCCGAAGAGGGACACGAGGCATCGGCGCCACGGAAACTCAAACAACGAACGTGTTCCTTGGAATGCCGTCTGGGCTGGGAGCATCAGGATGGCATCGCCGTTTAACGCCACCATTAAGATTTATTTTGCGAATTCGCTGCCGTCGCCCGCGGCCCCAGGCCTCGGCGAGCCGAAAGCCTCGCCACGGTTCTTGGCTTCTCTCGCTCCGCGTCCCTGCTCCCAGACCTGATCCTCCTGGTCCCCCCGGGGGTAGATCGCATTCAACTGCTCCGCGCTGCTAAATTTAGCGCAGGATAATTTACCGGATTCTGTTGAACGGCTCTTTTAAGAGCGCTCGCTTTCTCGGGGCGGCGGGCATGCTCCTCCTCAGCCTCCACTTCCGCGATCCTTCGCCGAATTAAGGCGGATCCGTACGTGTCGGTCCCGCGACCGTCCGGCGCCGTCGACTTCGATCGACAACCCGAGACTGGCGCGCGACGGGCCGCCTTTACGACAGAACGAAAATTCTGGGCCGTCGACGGGTGCCTCGACCCGGTCTCCGTCGACCTGAATTCGAAATTTTCTTGCAATTAACGGGGAAAAAGGAAAGAGGGAGAAATGGCCGGCGAAAAAAAGCTCGAACCGGTTCCGTGGACGGGTATAATGAACGCGTCGCGGCTTCGTGAGACGAAGTGTAGCCAGGATACACTGCTTGCTTCATCCGCGGGAACTTTCAACGGGGGAATAACTTCGCGTCTCTAGCTGGAGGTTTCGCGGACAGGAGATGCAAATGTGCCCGGGCCCGATCGGCGCTATCGGTAGTCCGTTTCTCGTGCCCGCGTATCCGGTTTGCGTGTCTCTTACAGGCGGGGAAACGCGATTATCGGGCCTAGCTCCGGAGATGCGGGAACAGATACGTGGCGCGCCGACTTTAGTCGCGATCTTCGATTCTGGGAGCTGGAGTAGCCTAGATCGTAATCGGGGATGGATGATTGCGGCATTTGTGATGGTAGGCAGATGCTCGTCGAGATGCGGGATGTTGGTTCGGGGGCTTTCGATTGCTTTTATCCTGCAGGATGTAGAATATTTCCAGAATTCTGTACCAGAATTCAATCCAGAAAATTTACAATCCAGATCAAGATACATTCCTCCAATTCACCTCCGCATTTCTCAATTAACTTATGGACCGATCGGTATAATCGTTTTCCTCCACTGATCTTTGTAAACATTTCGCAAAAAGAGCATGTCAGCACTTCGATGGCAACCTTAATGTCACGAGTTTAAAATCTAGTTTCAAAGCCACCCACTGTGCCTCGTTATTTATTTGACATAAAATCGTGTCGCATTCCTCGCGACTTTGTTGGTTAAGGGGACTAATAAGGAAAGATCCCGAACCCAGAAATTAAAAAAAATCAGAGGCTTTGTTTGCTGCCAAAATTCGCTGTAAGAGGCGAAATTGACCCCTTAAATTCCGGCTATTTTCTGATTTTCTGATATAACTCGCGAACTGTAAATAACCAAATGATAGTCCTAATTAAAAGAAGTAACTTCTGTCTTGGAACTTCTTTTCTATCTCTCGCAGATTGCGAGTTACAAAATAAAATTGGAAAATAGCCGAATTTTCAGGGGTTAATTTCACCCTGAAATTGAGTGAATCTTGGCAGCAAACAAAAATTGCATTGTAATCAGGAGTAAAATTCCCTACATATTCACAGTTTCAGATTTTTTTTTAATTTCCGGGTTCGGGATCTTTCCTTGTAAGTGGGCAGTCAAATCGCTCGTGACGTCAAGTATTGTTTGCGAATTAATTTACAGGGAGATGAAAGCAAGCACCGACTTTTCCTTTTACACAATGTTTATCACTATCGTAAAAAAAATCTTTCTGTCTACATATCTAGTTTACAAATTACGCCACACGAGGTTGATTATACAGTGGTTTAGAGAAAGTGTCTTTGGGTTTGCCCTGATATTGAGCTCGAAGACTAAGAGAAGGCTATTTGTACGATAAATTTCGGGGTGCACGAATGGCTGTTTTTTTTTATCTCGAAAAGTAGAGCTTTTACACTTCATACTAAAGTTCACTCCAGAAAGGAATGTATTTTGAACTAGCGTGATGAATATTCCGTGGGTCTCGCGAGGTGTTGTCAGTTGGTAGCCACGGAATATTGCGAGTGGCGGCGAGATACTCGACTCTGAATTAGTCAGGCGCATACCTGGACATAATCTTAGAGGCGCCATTCGCTGGGCTGAATTTCCTCAAGCGAGACGTCAGAAAATTAAACCGCGAAACGATGCTGCGGTACACATTCGCGGCGCGATATTACGGGAACGCCATCGGCAATTAGGCTGCAGTTAAGCCTGCAATTCCGAGCAGCCACCGTGATTCACGATCAATCATCTTCTACGAAATAATTGCACGGTTCGAAGCCACTTTCGCGTATCGTCTTCCCTTTATTTTCTGTAGCATACCTCGCTCGCCGACTGATTATAATTATCGAAGCCATCAGAGATTCAGACACTTCTGGAACAGCGATGCGACTCGTTTGTCATCGTTGCGTGGCTCTCTTTCTGTTTGGAGCTTTAGAAGAGCCCACAATTCTCCTCTGAATTAGCTTCTCAATTCGGTATCGCCGAAAATTCTCATCTTTTAGTTTGACATTTTCTGGCTGTCGTGGTGGTATGAACCATCATCGGCACTGATCGTCGAAGATCGTTTCAGAGGAGCTTCGGTTGACCTTTCTGCGCGCGTTGTTTCAGGTACGGCGAGAAGCAACGTCGAGCCGATAGCCAGGAGCTCAGTGGTATACAATTGCTCTCAGCAACCGCTTATCAACTGAAGAAGCCCTACCAGCAGCTCCTCATCCCGATCACGGTATGGATCGGCATGGAGCAGGCGTTCATCGGAGCAGACTTCACGCAGGTGAGTAATATCAAAATTGGTAACAGCAAGAATCGAGAGTCCCCTTCGAATCGACCGACAAAAGCCCGCTGGCGAAACATTCGCGTAGGATTTTTGCAATAGAGAATTAAAGTTGCGAGGTCGACGATCAAACCACGCTCGCGTAATGATATCCGAAGGATTCAACAATGTATCGCCCACTCATTGCTTAACAATCGCCCGTAATTACTCCGCGGCTCGCCAGGCAGAACAAACGAGCAACAATGACAATCGAACAACCCGCCCACACTTAGCGCAAAATGAGTAAGCACGTTGCTGGTATAAATTTCGTCCGATGAAGCATCATTCACGAGCACGTGATTATGCATGGAAAGGCGAACCTTCCGACGAGTGGAGACAACACAATAGTTCGTCGGAATAACAGAAATTAAAACATTGAATACTAAGAAGAACTTTATCTGCAAATATTGTCACAAACCCAAGAAGATCTTCTGCGAGATAAACCCCCGAGATAGTTAAATAACCATGCACTGTTCTGAAGCGACCAGTATCTACTTTGGAAGGCGTTCAGATTATGCAAACGAAACGTAAATCCTTCAATTATTCGTCAAGTCCACACGTGCCTCGCAGCATCTTTCTCCCCTGTACGACAACAAGCCCAAAGCCACCGACGTGAAACGGGCTACCACCCGGTGGCGTTCCACAAAGGAGCAGCTAACTGCTCTTTGTCCTCTCCCACGGACAAAAGCGACCTTGCACGAAATGGCAGGAATCGAAACGCGAGCCGATAACCAAAAGTGGCGTCCTGGATTCGTCCGCGATTATCCTGGTCGGATGCGGTAGAAGGAATAAAAATGAAAATACTGGCTAGGATCACCCGGATGCGAACCGGACACAGAACGGCAGATTCATGATGCGTAACGGCCATGCGAGGTCGTGGCAATTGTTCTCCGGAAATACATGCTGCTGATCACAGATACGCTGAAATATCGGCTGCAGCACGCATCCTTCTCGCTTTAAAACCGTTTGAATGAGTTACGAATGATAAGTTGTATAATGGCCCAGGATCGGCGGTTGCGTCGCGCGGAAAGGAGGGGAGCGCGGAAGACGGTTGCGGATAGATAGAAGGTGCGAAACGGCAAGGAGCGATAGAGTTCGGGTGGCGAACTCGCCTCGAGAACCAGTTCGATGACGAAATATATGTATACAGAGCGAGATGGCCAGGGAATAAAGTGATCGGGCAAATAAATGCTACCGAAAGGAATGACGATCCTGGGACGGTGGCTCCCATTGAATCAGCTGGCTCGACATGTTATAAATAGCCCAGAATCTTATTCTTGCAGCAATTCCCCCGATACCACTTCCATACCTGGAATCCCGTGAACCAGTATTTCTTCTTCTCCCTTTTTTTCTTCTTCTCTCCCCCTTGCCGTTCTACGTGCGCCGACGCGGCGTTCAGCGTGCACATGGGCGCGCGGACACAGCGATCGAACGAAAGCGCATAGACGCGCGGTCCAGTGCATCCTTGCGGCAGAGCTTCTGCGTCAGTGAAATTTCCTCGGTTTCCAAACCGACAATCTTCGCGTTCTCTTCTATTTCTAATATCGTACCGCTCGCCTGGCATGCCCCGCGGAATGAAATTCTCAAGCAGGATGCGCTGGGTTATAGTCGATCCGCGATCTCCACCGATCTTCGAACCTGGGATCACCCGCCGTTCGATCGTCAACGCGCACGGCAATACAACACGACTGTACAAACCGGAAAGAAGAGACTATTGCAAAAATTCTACGAGTACCTGCGCACTTTACGCGGCGAAGCCTAAATTAACGAGAGAGTCCAAGTGACTGGAGAGCGCGATTCCCCTTTCGACCTTCGTTCGCGGACACCCCGTGTATAAGATAAGCTTCTTTTATCGGAGCCGTAAAACCGTGGCTGGCGATCATAAAACCGGGGCCGTTCGATAAAAGTTCTTAGCTTGTTTCTTTAATCGAGCGCCCCATCAAGTGGTGGAAACGACAGGACGTTTCTGCGGCTTATGAAAGATAGTTGCCGGCCGCTGGCTTACCGTGCCAATGGCACCGGACTGCCAGCCAACTGGAATATTATCGAGGCGTCGTTACATTTAGCGTTCGTTCGTCCTTTCGTTTTTTTCCAGGCGTACATTTCCTGCGCGCTAGGCGTGCACAGAGTCGGCTACGTAATGATCTGCTTCGGAGTGGTGAACGCCGTCTGCTCCCTGGTCTTCGGCTCTTTAATGAAATTCGTCGGCAGGCAGCCGCTGATGGCGCTGGGCGCCATCGTCCACGCTAGCCTTATCGTCGTGCTACTCCACTGGAAGCCGAACCCGGCCAACCCCTACGTTTTTTACACCGTTTCCGGCCTGTGGGGAGTCGGCGACGCCGTATGGCAGACGCAAGTTAATGGTACGTACAATTTAAATTAGGATCCTGCCCGAGCGGTAGATATTCTCCGTTAAGATCTCTCGGCGCAATCGAACCTTTCGCGGGCCTCTTACTCCTCCGCTTAACCTCATTATCCTCGGTTACGCCTGATATACGATGATCCGAGGTATGACGAAAATATACGAGCTACACTGCATTGTGCTCGAACCGTAAATCACTCAATGGCCCCTCTTTTCTTACCGCTATCGAAAAGGGGATGTTCTCGGTTCAGGTGCTTGCGAATTGCGCTAGGAGATCGGTCTTTCGATAAAGGCAGTCGTTACAGTGATAGGAAGCATCATTTAATTACTAAATAGTGCCTCCATTCCTCCTCTCCACGTTTAAGGGAGTACTTGGGTATTGGACAGCTGAAATCAACGGTTGATTCTGGGCTAGATCGTAGAGCCAGTAATAACTTAAATCATTTGCTCTTTTAACCATTCTTTCTTACGGATATAAGACGTATTCTCAAATAAGAATGTTTACAAAATATTCAAAATTAATTAATATAGAAGCGTCAAAGTGAGTGCTTGCGTAATGCGCGCCCCCATGTGGCGAACGCGACTCCGACTGAACGATTCATCTAAAAGCAAAATCGCTGTTCATGAGTGTTCTTTATCTCAAAGTCTAGAATGTGGAACTCAGTCGAAAAATTGTAATAACCATTCGCGGAGTTACACAACAAATATCAATTTGGAAGAATTTTACTGAAGTAATTCTGTGATAAATGTTGTCTTATATGTCGTTAAAGTTACGCGATCTTAGCGAGCGAGGTCCACATTGTGGAGACAAGTGTTTTGTAGGTTCAGTGAAAATTTGAACGAAAAATATCGATCCGTTCTCCAGTTACGATGTTCACCGTCTTGAGACACATAGTTTTGAGAAAAACGTCGCCTGTCGCGGCGCGTTTACCTGCGTTGATCCACCCGTTACTTTTTACACTGTAACTCTCGCAATTTTTCGAATTTTTCAATGAAATCTTTTTTAAAACACTCCTAAGGCTTGCGGCTATCATAAACAATCAAGAAAAAAATCGATTCCTTGACCTCGAAATACCCATGTACCCCCTCGAGTGTCTCTGTATTTTAGTGCCTACATAACTCCATATTTTAACACATTGCTGACCAGTCACAATTCAAGTCGTGTTATGCAGATTACTGCCTTTTAATATTGAATTAAGGAAAAATAGTCAGTGACACGTTTTCGCATAAAATTGCCGGCCAACGACGTGTCAATAATTCATATACAAATCCATACTCCTCCCTCTATTCCACATCACCATGTGGCACCACAATTGTTACCAGTGTTACAGCTGGTGCTACAACGAGGAAACTAATTTATCTACCCTTTTTCCCCTCGTGGGTGGCAGGTCTGTACGGCACCCTGTTCAGGCGCAACAAGGAGGCAGCGTTCTCCAACTACAGACTATGGGAGAGCGCCGGTTTCGTGATAGCGTACGCGTACAGCACCCACCTGTGCGCCCGCATGAAGCTGTACGTAATGCTGTCGGTGCTGATAATCGGCACCTCCGGTTACATCGTGGTGGAGCTGTTGCACAGGCGCAAACAGAAGAGGCTCAAGGCCATCGCCGAGGACCCGAAGGCGGCCCAGGCGGAGGCGAACCAGGTGGACGAGACGGACGACGAGAAGGATGATATCGACGACGATATCATAATCACGCATCTGTGAGCGGCCATCGCCCCCTCGACCGACCACGGAACCTCTTTGATCCAGTGTCCTGGGCCTCGATCGACTCTCCCCTCTTATTCTTCCCCGTTGCCTCGCCGTTGACGAGCGCTGGTCAACTTTCCGAACGGCGGCGAGCATCGCGGGACGTGTAATCCAGGGGCTCGTCGACGGGCAACCGACGGATGCCGCCCGCAGAGGCGCACCAACGCAGGAACCAATCAACGGCGACGCGTCTTCCGGGAAGACTCGCAAGAGCGGAGCTCTCGATCGGCGACACGATTCGAACGCGCTCCATCGTCTCCGCGGAACACGCGCGCGGCAACGTCGTTCCTCTCGTTCATCCCCCCAACAGATATCCGTACACCACTGTCCAGAAGCGCGCCGACTAACCCGACCGCTCGAACCACCCCGAACGGCTCTTCCGCACCGTTCCAAAGATACACGCCTGCCGCAGGCCGCTAGAATCTCACGGAATCCAGGGTAGGCCGTGTCTCCCTCTTTCTACCTCGCCGCCCCCGTTCCTCTGTTCCGCGGGTTGACGTAAAGAAGCGAAAGAAACACCCTCGGACGCGGGAGGAATCGCGAGGGACAGGAGTTCCGCGGCCGCGCGCAAGGTCGTCCGTCGAAGCGGCGGGAACAATAAGCGCGCGCGGAGGAGCGAGGGAGCGGGCGGGCACCGGTCTCGTGCAAAATTAACGAGGGATAAGGAAAGCACGAGGGTTGTCTGGTCGAGAACGGCGGGCATCGGCGATCGGTTGGCGGGCGCGTAAGGCGCGGCAGATTCCATTCGCCAGGGAAAAAGGAGGCGAGCCGGAGAGTGGCCGCGAATCGGTTGCCTTTAACGGTGCTAGAAGCGCGTCCCGATGCCATACTCGTCTTTACGCGCGACCATGTAGTCCGTTAAATCGACGTCTCAAGATTAAGCGAACGGGGCCGAGGAGCATCGGGACGGTCGAGCGGTCGCCGCTTTGGCGGAACGGCGGATTCGCGACTGCCGTGGCGTATGGACAGGGATGTCCGGGAGAGGCCGAGGAGAACGATTCGATTCACCGTGACGCACGTGTACGTAGTAACCAGCAAGGACCCACCGTCGCCACTGTGTGGGGGCGGCTCGTAGCGACTTGCCGCTTAAGCTTTCACCGGAACCGTGCGTCTCGATTTTGTGATATGGATCGGGTGTCCCGCGTGGAGCGAGAATTCGATCGTCAATCCGCTTGTCGTGTATATAGAGATGGACAGCGATACTTGTCTAGCGCGGTGCAACACACTTGGGTGTTCCGTGATCCTGCTTCAGTCGGATTTCATCTGCAACAGGGACGATTTCGCGTGCTCCTTCTCGCGGAACACTGGCGCATTTGGCTGGAAACGAAGGAGCATGGCGGACCAAGCCTGCCGAGGTGTCCAAATTGGACGTTAGTTTTGAATCGAGCTTTGGATCCGAGTCCCGATGGATCGCGCAGGAGGCAGAAGATCGTTAAGAGCAAACTTCGTTGCTTGCGCCGATTCGGATCGCTGACGGGGTCATTGGGTCCGATCGGGCTGGGCCTGCGCGTTTAATAGACTAGGTAGAACGTGGAGGAAACGAGGGAATCGTGATCGTCCAAGGATCGAAGAACATTGGAATGGTGTCGCGAGTTCGCGGCGACGTTACGAGCGTAGGAGATAGGGAAATCGTCCCGAGGCATATTTCTTCTGCTGTGTGCACCGTAAAATGGTAGCTCGAATGTCATTCGGATAATCGTAGAAGCGGGAGCGCAAGTGGGGGGCGCTTTAATCGCGTTAGGAAGAGTATCGATAGATCGCGGAGCGTTAGCAGTAGGAAATAAGGACACATCGTAGTCGATAATTTAACCATAAGTGCGCAAGGAAATTAATTTTATAGATCACACTTGTCCCTTAGGTTTAAAAGGGAAGCAGATGAAGCATATACATATTATAAATATATATATATAGCATACCTATATATAGACGATGAATGTTTGACTTTTCTTCTTCTTTTTCTTTTGAGAAAATTCATAGATCGGTTATTGTGAAGGACCGAGGCGTATCGTTGTGCGTAGAAGAATCCCAAAAGGTAGTGGTATTCTATCTCGAATCACGAATCAGTATTCGTTACCCCCGATCGAATTGTATTACGCGTTAGTTTTTACGATTCCTCGACGATCACGTATGATGAACATACTGACTCTACTTTGTATTGTAAAAGCGTCTCTCTCTCTCTCTCTCTCTCTCTCTCTCTCTCTCTCTCTCTTCCTTTCCGACTTTCAACAATATGTATTTCGTCCACCAATCGATAAGATTGCTCAAGAATCTTTAAAGTAAGATTAGAGTACCGAATAAAAACCGTAACGCGTCACGCTTACTCACGTTTTTTTTTTATATGTAGTACATTGCCAGTTCGATGGAATATGTTGAAAATGTAAAATGTTCGATTTCCTTTTTTTGTTTAATGGAAATCGAAGCACGACTCGCGCCAGCGACAATGTGAGGCGTCGCTCGAACAAAATGGTCACGGTACTTCTGACTTCCATCGAGTAGATTGATCTGTATTTTTAACTGTTTCTCTCCTCTTTATTTTTTTTTTTTTTTTTTTGATAATTCAATAGACGTAGAAAATGGACCGAGAGAAGACGTATTTCTTTCACCTAAAATATCTGTACGAAGACGGATGCTTAAGGAAAAAGTATTAAAAGCAATACTCCATGCGCGTCGAGTTCTCCTTTCCTTTTTTCTCTCGATCATTTGAAAACGATTTTTCGTTACAAAATTTGTAGCGAAAGCTTGTTTCATTCCGTTAATTGTCACCTGTGCCGATCGCTTTTCCTGTGAATAGAATGGTATCGATACGAGCTCGATTTATTCTCCAGCGAAGGATAAGGTGCATTTTTGTAATTCTATAATCGAAGTTGGAGCTTGAAAAATGGTTATATTAACCAATAAGGAAAGCAACCTCGCGAAAATTGTGTGCGGCGGAAATAGAGCTTCCTGATACTCGGTGCATTAATTAAGAAGACAAGCGTTCACTTGGCATAAATAAATAGAGCTGAAATGAATATCGAAGAGGACTGGAAAAATCTTTTTGAGAATTTCGGAAATAAGTATCACTTGTTGGTAATTTGTAATATCCTTCGTAAACTTTATAACGGAACTCAAACAATGGACCCCATAGAAGAATGTTAAACATTCTAGAGAATACCATTTTTTCAAACTGAAACGAAAATACTTTATTCTTCCTTTGTTGTAGGCTTTGCAATAAATTCTACAACAGAATTTAAACTGAATAGGGAATTATAGAGGAATTAATACTGCTGTCTTCTTAACATTTCTAAAGAATATTTTTGCTTCCAAGCGTAGAAGCCCGTAGTGGATAAATAAAGCGTTTCTTTTGCCGATATTTCAATGTGGAAACTGTAGAAAAAGGAGATGGAGGAATAAACGAGAATGGAAGAAAGAAATCCAGGAAATGGATGGAATTCGAGGACTTGCTAATTCTAAGTGAATGGAGATTTCGAGACGAGGTAAGTACAGATTACGCAATACCTTGTGCTTTATAAATCACTGTTTATTTACAGAGCTGTATTACTCGAATAGATTAATTAGGCCACTTGAGCAAAGTAACTTAACTCGTACTTAAACTATAAGTCGACGATAAAATCTCTTCTTCCATCCGTCGACCTACGAGTCACTTAAAAATTTATAACTACTCAGAAGTGCCCTCGTTATTCGAGGATCGTTTGCAAACGCTCGTTTCCAATAAACTCTAATGATTAACAATTATCACTGACTAGCATTCAATCGAAAACTTACTTAAACTCTATAATTAAATTTGTACGAACTCTCGCTTTTTTAATTACGTGTGTGTGTGAGCGTGCACGTTTGCAAAATATAAATGGTTTATTCGTTTTGCGTTTTGTGCAAGCTTGTGCCTACTTGCGCAAATATCTAATTGACGTTATTAATATCTCTACCCTTCTTTTCTCACCGAAGTACGTTTATTGAAGCGGTCCTTCGGGCATGGGACCGAAATTACTAATCACTCTCTAATTAAAATTTCAATTCAGTTACTTTCTACACTATTTCGGAGTTTAAGAGAATTTCCGCCCGATTGGAAACGGGAATGATTTGCAGAAACCATTCGTATAGCCATTGGAAATTACTCGCCGGCTCGAATGACATACTTCGGTTCGATATCATTAGCGTTGAATAATGTTAACGTTAATGGACACGCGAAACGCATTGGAAGTACTAAATTTCATGGAAACATTTGGAACGGCTCGCAGTCCTCGATGTAACTTCAATAAATTACAATGAAACTTAATAGCAGGTGCTTCGAAAGGAATATGCAAAATATCACATGTCTCTATTGGCAACGATACGTTAAAATATATTAAACTGTATAAATAATGCACTGGCCCGCCGTCGGATCTCACTAGGAGATACAATATAAACTCCGTAATGGGCAACTCTCCCGGATAAATAAGAAATATCTCTAAGCAGTCGGCCTCGCGTTTCATCTGCCGTTCAAGAGCGACCCTTTTCGTAATATCACGTATAAAATATAGTGCGATATGTGTACCAAAAATTATACATATAATCAGTAACATTCAACTATGTCTTTTCATTTCTACTCGTGTGCCTAGAAGTAATATCACGAGCGAGAACAGGAATGTCTGCCTTTCGTGCGCATGTTATGTATTGTCAACGCATTGGAACAACGCGTTTCCCTCTTACGTGCGTAAGAAAAAACAATGGCTATGCTTCTGGTGTGAGAGCAGATGGGAACCAACGGAAGCGTTTTACATCGTTGCGTCTTCGTCGATAGATAATTTTACATCTGGTGCAAACTAACGGCGCGCGCCTTACCTTTGTCTCGATAAAAATTGACTATCTTTTACTTTGACTATCGTCGATATGTATTCGCTCGTCGTATTAAATCTCACAACCAACCGAAATCCATCCCCGTCAATTGATAGAAGCGTTGGTTGAATGGACGATAAAAATCTCTCAATCGTTGTATGGCTACTGGGTCTATGTAAGGGTGGCTACGACCCTTATTCTTACCTTGAAATTAGACATTGATGTTTCAGTCACTGAGTAACGGGGCATCTATCGCGCTACGAAAGAAAAAATCGGCAAGCTGGCGGGGTCCATCATGCACGACCGTGTGAAGATGCGAGCGCAACGTTAAATTAACACTTTGCGTGCTGAAGCACTAATCGGGGTCAACTCAAGTGTTTTGGAAGGTAAATAATATCAGAATGACGATGGGGAATGTATTCTAAGACTAGGAGAAATATATTGTTTAAGATTTAAGATAGTAACTTTAATCCCTCATCAAGTAGACTGTTGAAATCAGCAATTTCTCGTAACTAAAGGTAAGGAGAAGCACAAGTAGTTTCTATAAGGGTAGTGGACCGAATTTTCCCTAATTAATATAGGGAGGGATAAATTTCGAATAAAATCTTAATTGATACTTTCTGGCATTAAGGGGTCTCCCTACTTTGACGGCTTGAAAAGGAGCGCGATATTTGGGATTTTTTTTAAGAGAAACCCTCAAATTAGATTAATTGAAAACCTTATGCATGTATTCGTACATATTTAGGCAACATTTTAAAAAAAATTAATTTAAAAGAAAGGGTACCTGAAACTTTAAACGCGTTTTACTCAAAACGGTGTTTTTCGAATTAGTTAGCCTGATACCTCAAAAACCAATCATCCGATTTACTTCAAACTTGGTATATATCTTCAGTAGATCTTCCATTCTCGCTGGTACTAAAACTAAACCGGTTTTTGCAAATTTAGACTTTTGCGGCTTAAAAAACCAGCGAATTTTTTTGCAGAAATCGATGTCTGTCTTAGATGCTGCCATTTATTATTTAATTTTCAGTATTTCTCATTTAATCTGGTTCAGGCGACAGCCACACTCATACAGATTACACACATTTTTAAATTTTCTATTTCAGACAACTACAACGGCTGATTTTATGTTAACAATGCGCATATGATTTTCGTAAGGCGTTCCATCTGAAGCATTATAACTCCGAATATAACCACTATTTTTGCATACAATTTTTGTTTCCTATTCTCTAAAGATTGACAAATGACGCCACAAAGCTGGAAGTAAATAGATTTAATGGTTTTGTTTTAAAAAATTGCCGAAGTTTGCATAATTTCTCGTAAGTCAATGTAGGGAGACCTCTAATTCCGATTTTACGAAACATATTCCTATACTTGTATACTAATAAGAAAGTCCTGCACAGTTTACAGCATCCTGCTATTTCCCTTGGCCTCAAAGCTCGAAGTGTGATACACGCAAAGAATTACATAACTAGTTAATTACCGAAGACCACGGAAGACTGTAACCTACATTTCTAAACAATAAGACTAGAATCCATCGCACACATCTTCGCAGAAGAAACGAACTGGGCAAAAGTGCTTAAAATCTCTCTAGCGCTCTCTTCGAGCCATCCCTCTCAATTTTTCGTCAGACTACGCAGCATTGCATGACACGCGTGAAAACAAATCATATGAAGAATATACCTATTACGATTACTTCTGAACGTACTCACCAAGGCAATGGGGAGTAGGACGTTCCTCAGACTTGAGCAGGCAGGGGAATCCCTTGGTGGCGTTGAAATAAAAGTGCTTCTCACAGATGACCCGCTTCAGGCCCAGGAAATCCTGGACCCTCGTGATCTCCGCCACCGGGTCGACGATCAACCTCTCGCCGGAGACGAATAGAAACTGCGACAGCGGGAAGTACCGAAGCCATCTGTCCAGGTGCCGCGCGTACACACCGATCTTCAATGGTACCCAGGACGTGTCCACGATCTTCGAGCCGTTCAGAAAGGCCAGGCCCTCGAACCTCGGCATGTTAGCCCGTTTACTCTTCACTTGGGTATAATCGGATATCGCCCGAGTCACCGGATCTCGCACCACCAGAATCAACTTCATCGCTGGATTCATGCGTTGAACTCTCCTTGGTACTTCGCTGGTGACGAAGTAAGACGGCGTCTTCTCCATCGTGATTTGCGTGGACAAAGTCGGAGGCATTCGGTGTCTGTAACGTGCCAAGCAGAGGATATTCACTTATAGTTCCGTAACCTCTTGCGAGGAGCAGAAGGGTCAGAGTTCTTTAGTTTAGTCAGGTGCGTGTATAACTGGAATTTGTAGCGCAGGGTGAGAATAAATTTCTAAGTAGCATCCTACTCCCAAAACTGAGAAAGGCTTAAGTCTTCGAGTGAAGCGTGATGTCGAACACACTTGAAACTTTGAAATCTGATTAACGACATCCGATTTAATTGCGCGCAGCTATGAAAGAACCGCGTGAGCAATGTCGCAGAAATCATACGTCCCTTCGAACATGAAACCGCGTTCAATCTAGCAGAAGGAAATGAATAGAACCGGCAAATTGGAAGAGAGAGAGATGCAGCGAGGTGTAACGTTAAAAGAATCAGGGGCCCTCCCTATTAATTGAAACGTTTGATGGCATTCTGGCGACCATTGACGCGCGAACGAGAGCGTATCCATGCACGCCTACCTGTACCAATGGAACCCTTTGACGTAATGATGATCGAAAAAGTGCACTTCGGACCCAGCCGCGCGAATGGCGGGGTGTAATCTTAGAAACTCTAGCAGCGCTCTGGTCCCGCCCTTCTTCACGCCGATTATCAACGCTGTTGGCAATTGTTTGCTGGGCATCAAGCCTTGCTGCCTCAGCACCTGATACTTCCTCAGGCCGGCCGAGCTCCCTTTAACGCTGCTGTTCCCTGGCCAAAGCGGCACCACTTGCACCCCCGACAGCTTCGAGTGCCTCGGCTCGGCGTCGTTCGCCAAAGGAGGTTCCTTGATATGTAGACGCTCGGGATTCTCGTCGTGTTGAGCGTGGGAGAACGATACCGAGTTCCTGGGCTTCTGCGAGATCGGCCTGCCGGTCAGGCCAGCGAGGAGCAACGAGCTGTCGATGAGGAAGATCCAGATGAGAATCACCAGAAAGCAGGCCGGCACCAAGATCTTCTTCGACCAAGAGCCTTTTCGTACTTCCATCCTGAACTTAAGAATCGTCGTACTTCACTGGCATCCTGGATTCCATTATAGCAATCTAGCTTTCAGTCTTTCACTTCCATACTGATATGTCGGGATGGATATGCTCGTATCATATCTGCAAGAGGTACACACGTGCGAGAATCGCGGGCAATGTTTAAATAGTTTTGTGGGAAAATTAAGGTCATTGATATTTTTAGTCATTTCTTATTTCTATTGAATTTTAGCTTAAGTTATATCGAGGCTAATTTCGAAATGATAATTTGGCTAATTAATTGAAACGATATTAATAACAGTTAATAGCTTCGATGTATCGTGTAACATGTATCGGAGAAAGTGTCTTTCGCAGTGAAATTTCCTGCAGCGTTTGGGCCACCAGCAGTACAGGCGAGACGAGTATTTGCCGTCATTAAGGGGCAGGTATACATATATTAATTTAATAAGACTTTTATTTGTGAAATATAATTCTACTCGGAAGCAAAGTTCGATAGCATTGATTATTGCGATAAAATTGTGGATTGAAAAGAGTGGTGAAAGCTGGAATATCAGTAGAGATAACAGTGCTTGCTTTTAATAGGTCACCTTGTATGTATTCACCTTTTTATTTCAACAGTAACAGTTAATTATAAGCGCAAAACACATTTCTATATTACAAAAGCAACATCGCAATCCACGGGTGCTTGGACACTGCGCATTTATATCATTTCGGCGATTTGAAAATGGCGCGAAAATTTAAAGTGCCTATAATAACTGTCTATTACTGCTCGGCGATGGTATTGCGTCACAACTTAACCAAATACAGTCAAAGAAATATTCTGCACGTTTGAAGCAATTGTAGTCTTATAGAATATTTCACTTGCACAGTATGTTGAAGCCTTCGAGCTATTAAATATTGTAATAAACAGTAAAGATATTTAAAGAAATAATTCTCCAAGTACTTTGACTAGTTGATTGTTAGTATGACACACTGCTGGCGTTTTCCATTCTACCTTATATCAAATGCGAGAAACGCAAGTAGATTTTCTTTGATGCAAGTAAAAAAGCATGTGGCACAATCTATAGTTTAATTAATTACGAAGCTCCAACATCGAAACGTGGAAAATGTGCTTTCGTATCGTTAACAGCCAATTCCAATGATCTTACGTGCATCGAACATATTACTCACACATAGAAAACGCATACGAAAGAGAAGATCGGAAAAAAAAGATAGTGAAAATGGATATTCGTGATGCAGTAGAAAATTAATACAGGATTTGTTTGTATGTTGTGTATTAAAACTTACCACCATGCGGCACGATGTCACAGGGCGCCCGTTAATTTCCCACGGGGTGCATGACTCCGACGACGCAGTGCTCGACTCGTTCGGCGAAGTAAACGCGAGGATACCGCGAGTTCGGTCAAAGGAAGTGCACATTTAACGCATTATCAGGCGGCGCAAGTTCGTAACAATCGATAACGCGGGCCAAGTAGAAGGGAGAAACGGTGGTATAACGTGAGGCGTATCGATGATGTGATTTCATAGCTACCGAACCGAATCAGGCCAGGCCGAGTCCAGCCTCATCCTTGCCGGCCTATGTCCGTTTTGTTTAGATCCGAACGTCGCGTAGCGTTTGTCAACCTCATAGCGCGCGATGTAAACGTTTCCCTCTCGCGCTGTTCGCCAACATAGTTGTGTGCCCGGAGTAGCAGAAAACGCGACTGTGGCGCCACTCTTTAACGCGGAATAGTCAAGAAACTAAGCGTCAAGCGCGTTTTATCCTATGATACCGAGTGACCGAGCTGAACTTGGAGATTAAAAGAATATTGTAAAGAGAAGGTTCAAAACGTACCGCGAACAATTTGAAAACTCTGTTGTTAACCGTGGTGGGTAATTGTGAAACGTTTTAGCCTTAAAATAGTAGTATATCATCGTATTAATTCTAATTCGCGTGTTTGTTTGCTCACATGCGGTATAATTACACTCGTATTTGAGATATTTGAATTTCGACTGGTTACGATTTTCTGTCATAAAAAGTGAAGCTTAGAATTACATTCATGATAAAATTAGCTTGACACGCTATAATCTTATCGACATTAATTTACGGTACACATTATTAACATAATACGCAGCTAAACGGAGCAACTCATTAGGTAACACAATGCGGAATTCTCAGATTGTCAAATGCAACGAATTAGTTTCAATGTACGCGTTACATTCGTTTATAAAATCGCACGGCACCTATCCAAAGAAAATTTGCACGACCAAAGATTTGCAACGTCTTGCACGAAAAATTTTCTACCACGGAGGTGCTAAATCAATTAGATACGTGACTGGCGACGGTGCACTGCGTGCACACAGGCGCGCATCTGTGTACGTGTGCGTTTGTGTACTTGGTCGGTAGTAACATTAATTACATACTAATGGTCCCGTAGGAGAAGGGAAGAGAGAGAGAGAGCCGAATGAGATCCTCGACAGGTGGAGCATAGGAGCGACGGGCCAGGCGATCGCATCGATTCGAAAACGGAGGGATTGATCGTCGGCGAGCAGTGCCGCGAAAAGAAAATCCCAAGAGATGAATGAATGACGGCGCGTCAAGCGGATAGAGGACTGCTCGCGGCAAGGGCATAGGCCATGCGGCCCGTTGATTGGCCGGCCTTTGAAGGGGCAAGTTTGGCCAGGGGCCGCGAGAGCGCGCGTCCCGCGCACTCGTGTTAGATCTCGATGGCGACCAAGATGTGTGCCCGAGAGGCCAGCCGCGAAATGCCTAGTGTCGGATAGTGTCCGATTCCCCGCCGATCGTTGCCCCGTCGGTACCTGTTCGCTCGATGCGACCGCGAAACGCGTTGCATGCCATCCGCGTGTCAACTCGGCCTTTATCGCCCGGCGGTGCGGAGCGTTGTGTATATTATTCCATCGAGAGTGTGGTGCGTGTGTGCGTCGTGTCGAAGTGTCGAGAGTTCACGCCGAATCATCGCCGTCTCTGGGAGAGAGCGAGAAAGTAAGGACGAGAAAGAGAGCTGCGATGTGTCTGCGTTTCGGCTCGCACCGTTTCCCGATCAAGAGTTGACATACTCGAGCATGGAACGTCGGTCTCGCCGGAGGGACGCATCGTCAACGCGGCACTAGCAAACATACAAGGCAACGTCGGATAATACCGAGTAAGTACATCGACGTCTTTTCTCTTTCGGCGGCCGCGCACCCACGATCCCTTTCTTAAAATCCTCCCCTCTCGCTCGCTCGTTCGCCCGAACCCTGCTCGCTTTCTCGCTTCTTCCAGCTCCCCTATGCCCGTCTCTGTCTCTCTCTCTCTCTCTCTCTCTCTCTCTCTCTCTCTCTCTCTCTCTCTGCTCGCCGTTCCCCGGCCTCTTCTTTCTCGTCCCGTTCTACCTCGTCCACCGCCTTCTTCGCCGCTTCCTTTCCCGTTCGTCGCCTCTTCCTGTCGCAGGACCGCGCGCGATCTCCGCCTCGGACGTTCGCCGCGGAGACCGCGGCGGAAAGGAGAGGACACAGGATGATAATAACGGGCGTCGATTCCCTCGTGCGTAACACCGAAAATCATTCGCTCCAAAATACACCGCGGTGTTTACACGGCTCCTTGCTCTCTATCCTGCTCCATCGCCGGTACTCTCGCCCTCCCTCTCGGATTTCTTTTTTATTCCCTTCTGCCTCTCTCCTTTCGTTTGCTCTCCCTCTCCGTCTCGTCGCCTCCGTTCTATCTCTCCGCTCTCCACCTTTTTCTTTCACCGGGATCAACTCTCTCTCCCTCCTCTCGTCCTCCTGTCCCTCTCTCTCACACTCTCTCTCTCTTTCTCTATCTATCTTTCTCTCCTTCCCACTCACGCTCTCTTTCTGTCTTTCTCTTTTGCTCGGGTTCCAGCCGCACGAGAGAGCTTTGCGCGTCTCGGGGAACGTGTATTCACGAATCGAGCTCTCTTTCTTAACGTGCCCACCGCCGAACGAACGCAGCCGTGCGTTTTCTTCTTTCTCTCTCTCTCTCCCTCTCACGCAAGCCATGTTCCAACGAGCTTTTCTGCCGCCAGTCGCCTGGAGTTTCGTTTCCTACGCTTCGTGCCCTACCTGCTTTTTTACTCTCTCTCTCTCTCTCTCTCTCTCTCTCTCTCTCTCTCTCTCTCTCTCTCTCTCTCTCTCTCTCTCTCTCTTTCTCCTCACTGTCTCTCTCTCTCTCTCCCCTTCTCTTTCTCTCTCTATTTTTCTCTCTTCCCCTTCGCGAACCTCGCCGCGAGATCGTTCCGGTTCCACCACACGTCCGTTTCGTTCTTTTCCTACATATTTCCCGTCCCCCGATTCTTCCCGCTGTCTCCGTCCCTCTCTCCCGTGCACAGTGCTCGCTACATGTGCTCTGCGTCCTCGTCAAAACAATGCACACATGTTGTGTCGGGTCGGCGAACGTGCGCCCCGACAATCGTGAATATCAATCGCTGGATTTTAATAAATTATTCAGCAAGATATACGGCCGCTCGAGACGCCGCGAATTACTGATTACATCGAGCTTTCTTCCGTAATCAACCTTTGGTCGCAATAACCGCGGCGAATAATTTAAGGCACCGCTATCCGCTGGGCCGTCGAGAGTAAGAGTATGCTCTTTGATCCGAAAGACTGATAGTGGAGCGTTGGTTTTTCGAGGCCTCAAGGTCAGATTGGTCCGACCGTAGTTCAGACGGTTTTGCTCGTACCAACGTCGTTAAGTAACACGCGTTTTGGGGGTAATTTAATTCCTCTGTCCATGGAATTACACGTGCTAGAAGCGAAAGACAATTCTGCACGCAGGACAAGTGAAATTTCTGGAGTACATTTTCATCGTACGAGACTTCTGTCCCGAAAAAAAATTGACTTTGAAAACTGTTGGCTCTGCGATGCACTCGACAAAGGTGCTTCAGTGGTTCTCCGTTTGGAGCGTTACAAACTACAACATTTTGTATAGGAGAATTTTACTTACCTTATACGATGACAATGACGTTTACTCCGCGGATCGATCAATTTTACTATATACTCTCGTTATAATTTCATGAATGCAACTTACTGGAGTGTAAATTGTGGAGATTGAATTTTTGAATTGTGCCAGACTTTGATCGACAGTGTAGATAATTGGTAGAATACTTTTACCCGTATTGCGATTAACGATGCGAGCAGATCCTCAGAACCTGTTCAAATTATACCCGCAAAGGAAATAACGATTCGCACGGAGAACCACTACGACCCGTTTGTCCGCGGCACCCGCGCGCGGCAACTTTCAAAGCGGTTTTTTCTCAAAAAACGAAGGGGTCTGACGAAAAAACTTTACTCCACATTTTCGACCCGTTTCGTCATGGAGAATCGTCCTCGATTTGTTGTACCACGAATTATGCCGTCACTGAGTGGGGGAGAGCGGGGACAAACGTAACGGCGTCATGAAAGTAACACGCCTTCTCCCGCCTTCCACAAAAGTTTCGAAAACGTTTGCTTCATATAGTTACGTGTATTTAGTGTTCCTTTTGTGTCACGGAGTGACGCTGAGCAATACGACGATTCTTATACCGTGGGCAAGCTGATTTCGTTATTTCGATCATTCAGTTAAGTGTCTCCTCTGTTGGTTTTTTGTTAATATTCATAATTAAACTATAGATATTGATGCAGTTATTTGTTAGAGCGTTCTTAGATAATGTCTTTATAAGTTCCTGTATTTGATTTGAATAAGTATTGTATACTTTGTACGTTATAACATTTCTATACTGAAAAACATAGCTGGGGACAAAAGTAACACGTCACTACAGAGAGTAGTTGAATCCAATATTAACAATAGTTTTTAAAAAAGAATTATAAATATTAGTTACTTTTGGAGCCGTTACATGAGATTCCATATTAAATCAACTACACATTATCAAAGAAATATTTGAAGCTGGTTATGCTTTTTTATCGTTACCTACTTAAAATATGTTTATTTAAATGTTTGTTTCTATCGTTTCTAGTAATAAAAAATCCTATCTTGCTTTGGAACAAGTGTTTTTACTTAATTGTTCTCAAAATAATTAATATTACTTTCGTCCCCATGGTATGTTACTTTCGTCCTACCCCTGCAGGACAAAAGTAACAATGACAGTCACTGCGGAAAATTGCTATAACTCTTTGACTACTTATCATGGAAGGCTGAATTTGTGGTCAAATGATAGACCAAGAAACACACTATCTTAAGGCATAATTTTCATTTTTATATCTGTAAGAGGTAATTGGCAGCTAGGCCACATGTAAAAAGTGTTACGTTTGTCCCCGCTCTCCCCTACCAACTGTAATATATAGTGTTACCACGCTTAATTCTCCTCGTAACCTTTGTCCTAACGAGGAAAAAATAATGAAATTATCAAACCAGTCGAAATGGTTATCGATATAACATTCAGTCCTCACATTTATAATTTCTATCCTTAAAAACTAAAGCCAAGTCCTTTCACACAAAAGAGTACAATCATTATACTACAATCCTCGTCAATCACAATGCATTAGCAACTACTCTCAACTCCTCCACCAAAGCGAAATCAGAGCCCCTCTGCCCCATAAAAATCAGCCACATTTCCATGCACCCTAAATTCCGAAAAATGAATTATAATATCCCCAAAACGAATCGCGAACGACCTAGAATAGCTCCCCAAAAATTTGCCAAAAAAAAAAAAAAAAAGAAGACCCCGAAGTTGGCCGATAGCCTGGAACGTTCGAACCTACTGCAAATGCTGGAATATTTCGAAAAATCGCACCACTCCAAGTATCGGCCGAATAATCGCGTGCCCGGCCCCGGCTTCGATGAAACGAGAGTTGTACTTTCGAATGTTCGGACAGCTCCGCTAATTAACGCGCCAGATGCGGGCGAGGACTGCCGTAGGGGAGGGACGGCACGGAGAAAAATAATATCAGAGCTCGTTTATTCGAAACGGCGACTTCGATCGCGTAGTCGCAATGCGTCTCGTTTGAGATGGTAATGGATGTTAATAACCACCGGTGCGGGAGCTCGCGTACGTGGTAAACGCGATGGGGAGTACAGATTCGGGGGTGAGCGGTGTGTCTGGTTGCGTGCACAACCTTGGCAGAGGGAATGGACGCCGGTGGTAGTTGATATAGAAGGTGGAGGTGGTGACGAGATGACGGGCGAGGGGTTCAAGTAGAAAGGGAATAGAGTTCAGAAGCGGTCGCCTTTGATGTAGACACGCTTCATACTCCTTCACGCCAATAAACCTTTATGGTCGAGGCTCCTTCGGGGCATTCTTAATACCGTCATCCTTGTCTTCCATGCGCCAGGGGACTTTGGTTATTTCAACGGGCTAACTCTTTCCCTGCTTTTTCTAAACTCCCACTGGCACGTCTCTCGTTCCGCCATTATCCATTCTCGATTTCTGAAGACGAGATCGCCGGTTAGGTTACTGCGATCAAAGCGCGGTATGTCCCCGTCAGGTTCCCTTTAAATTTCCACGCGTAACACTCGCATCTTATCGTGGTGTTATCGATACTTTGACATCAGAAGCCGCTATCCAATTGGAGCTTGCATATTCCAGAACCAAGCGAGAATTCTCGTTGGCGACGTTATCGATGTAATTATACATGACCAATTACATGTAAAAAAAAAAAAGGAACACAGAAAGGTGCCCGTTAATGATCCCATCGCGTTCGAGCACGCCACGGGGAGACTCGGATCGCGATCTTTTCGCTCGTCTAACAAGCTTCTTCGAGCAACAACCCCTCCAATTGTGCAAATTATCGGCGATAAAGTGAAAGCTTTTTTTGCCAGTCACTTTCAGCGCACGTACTAGCGGCGGGGCGAGGATACACAGGGAAATAAGAGTTAAGAATAACAGAAGTCGAGGAAGAGCCGCGGCGACGAAGGGACGTTACGGGGCGAAAGCTTTGTGAAGGCCAAAGAACATCGATTTAGAGATCCTTGTAAGGGGGAGGATGGCAGGGGGTGGGGTGGAGGCCTCTTTGATATCAAAATGAGAGAACGTGAAGTTCCCCTGTGCTTTAACCACACCGGGAGCACGTGGTATCAAACGGCACGATCGCGAAACGGTCCCGCCCACTCTTCCGATCTTCGGTTCACGCTAGGGGATTCCCACAACTGTGCGCGCCACGACAACAGAGGGTGGCTCACGCGTTGCTCCCTTTTATACAGGGTGGCTCGCTTAACCCTATGACCCGGAATAACTCTTTAAATCGTCGTCATTTTAGGGAAGTGCCTCTTGTCGCGTCTGAACGATCAATCGACGGGAGCGGCAGCCGGGCGTCCCTTTCGATGCACGTGGGGCGAACCAGAAGGGGGGATCCCGACTCTCGAACGGCAAGTGTCGCTGTGTACTTTGGGAAACCACAATAGACGAACAATAGTCTGGCATTCGCGTTACGTTAATATTTCTCCCCACCGGTGCACGGTGAAATGTAATTGAACCCAGCGGCGATTACCAGATTCCGCGATGCTCGAGGATCACTCGGAGCTTCCTTTAGCCCCGCCGCCGCGGAGGAACACGGATCACGACTCGATTCGAGACTCCTACCCGCGCGCCTTCTTCTCCGTAATTCTTCAAAGCCTACGGCTGGGACCCGACGATCCGCTCCCCGATCCACGCATAACATTAAAACGCTCCGCGGCAAGTGTCTTCCAGGTACACCGCGAAAGAGATACGTTATTTCGTTAAATGATAGGTTCATCACGCCGAAAGCACCGTGTTTGCGTAGTAATTTCAGGGAGATGAGCGGTTCGGTGTGCGACGCACGTGTTGGGAGCCGCGTCTCGCGTGCCCTGCATCAAAGCTAAACTGGGGCTAAAAGGCGAAATAAAAGCGCGAGGCGTATTACGATAGCCGAGGGTAGAGGGGGGGGGAGAAAAAAAAAAGAAACGCGTGCATCGACGAAGGGGGCAGAGTTGGGGAAGAAAAGATAAGTGACAGAAGATAAAGGGGCGCCGAAATGGTACCGCGTTTGATCCATCATCTCCTTGTCTGCGTGCAATAATTGTCTCTATTGTCTGTAGCACTGTTCTCGCTGTTTGTCCTCCCCCGCCCCCTCCCCCTCTCTTCGCTATTCTTCTGTACCCGCGTTCCTCCACCGCGAACCCTTTTATCGCGCGGCTCCTCGGTGTCGTTGCATCGTTTGTTTCAATTTCTGTGTCAATCTCCCACGCGACCGTAGGTGTGCGTACCTGGCGGTGCCGCCGTTATCGGGCGGGGTGCTATCGCTGGTGCCCGAGCACCCTCGCACAGAATACATCTACATGCAATTACGCGCGAGACAATTTTCTGAGGAGCGAAACAGCCGGCGAGTCGAGTTCGTTCTCTGCCCCTTAATTGGGACTGCCACCTTGCCCGCGGATTGTGGTATTGCTAATAAGGGAGGTAGAGAATGAGGAACGGGATTTGCCGGAATCCTCCGAAAGGGAACCATCCTGTTGCATAAGGCAGAGTGGGTCGGTAGATGGTGGATTGATTTAATGCGAGGCGCTTCTACCGTATCAATTTTTACGGGCTGATGCTCCAGATCTTATTGGTAACCGTCATGCCTTAGATTTTAGACCCAAATTCAAAAATTACTCGGTTCTAAACAGTTTTATAAATGGCACCTTCTCCGTAGGAATATCTACTATATAATCGATGGAGAGGGTTTTCTGGATATAGTAGGGCAAAGGGCCCTTTCGTCCCTCATTTGTATTTGATTCTACAGAGGGTGTATAAAATGTTAGAACGAGCTGGTACTTGGCATGAATTCTCTTTGAACCTTTCTCTATCCTATCTAGGAATTGAAAAAATTTAATTATGTCATGTCAATACGAGATAACGAAGAAAATATAAAGGGGTGCAAAATGTGAGATCCGAAGAAAGCGTTCCTAATTTCGTCCCCCGTGAAAATATTTGTAAAACAGGAAATAAATTGGAAAATTCATTTTTTTTATTGATACAAGTGATCTTACAGTCTATGCGTGCAAGCAATAACGGCAAATGAACGTCTTCTTTTCGCATGGACTCCTTATCACACTGTTTTCGTTTCGGCATCTACCTATGAAACATTAAACAATTCTATTAAAATTGTTTGAAAACCGATAAAAGGTAAATCACTCCTGTAACTGTTCGTGGTTCGGCACTTCTTATGTCAAATAACATATTTTTCAGAAAATCGATCTGAATTTTCTTTAGAATTCCGGGGACGAAATTGGGACATCTAACAGACCACGCGAGTGATTGCCATCAAAGTTATTGCGTACAGGAAACTACAAAATATGCCCGAAAAACTGCTACAACTTCGAATTCGAAATAATATTCACTTCTACGAGTGACGAGCTGTCGCACTGAAGTCTGTAAAAACTCACCGTTTACTGAAAATGCAACCGTGGGAATCGAGAAACGCAGGGGAACGAAATTAGGCGCGGGGACGAAATTAGGTGCGCTGATGAAATTAGGCGCGGGGACGAAATTTGGGCCCTTTACTCTATCCCTTCGGGCCTTCCCGATCGAGCAGCATCGACGATTGATAAGAAGAAGCGGAGCGCAAGATCGCGTCGGTCCGAGCGACTGGGAAAGGAACGGGGTGCAGTTGCGTCTAGTTACGCGCGTAGGAGAGAATGCCGGGTAGGAAGAGAGAGAGAGAGAGAGAGAGAGAGAGAGAGCCGAGGGGAGGGCGTATGGCTGTATTGTCGCGAATGAGACGACGGGGGAGAGAAGAAAGCGAAAAAGATAAACAGAGTCCATTAGGCCGTGCATGCGACGGGCAAAGAGCGCAGACAATGAGGGTCAAAGGCGCCACTTCTCTTGCCACGTTTTTAGCCGGGCGATCTTCATTCTTTGAGGACTTTGTTCCGCTACCGTGGACCCACGGGATATTCTCTCCGTCCGAAGAGGCCGATCAAACAGTCATGAGTATTACCTACAGCAGGCTCCGCCGCGTATCGCCATCCTCAATCCTCTTGCACCAGGCCGTGCAACGTTCCGTCCTTCCACGGAGCGATCGCGATAATCGATTTTTCGGATTCGATTGGCCTTCTGGCTCCGCGTGTCGCCCGTAATTGATCCTGGGGGGCGGACGCCTGCGGCGCATGGTTTCGCACGCGGTGCAAACGTAACAGAGCTGCACTCAAAAGGTGGCAGTTTGGATTTTACGATTCAGGAAAACATGTGGGCACTCCGCGGATGGATTCTAAAGTTGCCGTTTCTCGGCGTTAATTGGAATCGATGGTTACAATTGATCGTTAACCGGGTTCCCACACTCCGCGGGGCTCGGGAGCACTCGCCTCCTTTAGACCGGACAACAATGACCGCCTTATCGTAGATCTGTCCTGCAATCCGAGTCTTAAAAACAATATCAAAACTACGCGGCCCAGAAACTTTACAGTCCTCCATCGCGAAATTCAAGGCTCGCACCTCGGAGATTCTGCCACCCTCGCAGAAACAGGCGTGCTTCGTAGTAATAACGATATTAAAAAAAAAAAGAAAGAGAGGCGGGAGAGAGAAAATAATCCTGTCCGAGCCAGAAACACGTAGCCATTGAATTGCGCGCATTGTGGAGCGCATTTTGAATGGTCGGAGCGCATGCGCGCGGCCGCATTAAATGATAATATCAGCCCTAAGGATATTTCCCGTGATTCTTCTAAGAGTCACCGTCGCGGCCGCGCGTGCACGTGCGCGCTCGATAAGAAAAGGCAATACAAGAAACTATGAGCTAGCGGGGAAGCGTTGAATGACGGCCGCGCCGCGTACGCTCGGGCGGATCGAATCGCGGCTCTCCGGCCACGGTTCTATCCCTCGGGCTTGTACAACGATCCCGTTAACGAACGACGCCATTAAGGGCGCATTAACATATAATTTTCCGCGAGAAATTATAGGCGACTCGGCTGAGTTGGCTCGCACGGTGTTTATTATACACATCCAAGAGCAACAGAGTGCCCCGGCCTGCACTGCCGATCGAAGCGGGACTGAGCGCGGCAAGGTGAGAGGGACGAGGAACGAGAGACAGAGAGATTTCAAGCCGGCGCGATGTGTTGGTGCATTCATGCGAATCCATATTGAGAGGCCAGAAACATGCGTGCATGTGTGCGAGATCGCGTGCGGCGGCAAGATCAAACGGAGATTCTCCTTCTCTTATACCCTCTCATCGTAATTCTCCCCTCTCCGCCCCCCCCCTTCTCCCCTCCCGCTCCGCCTGCTGGCCCCCACCGTCTCTCTCTCTCACGCCACTGCCGCGCTCTCTCTCTCTCTCTCTCTCTTTCTCTCTCTCTCCTTCTCCCTCTCTCCTCGGCCTCCGTCTCGCTCAAGTGGTATACCGATGCATTTGCTATATAGTTTCTCGCTTTTGCTCACAAATGGTCCTTTCGTAACTCCTCTCTATCTCTAGCCGCTCGCCAGACCGTTCCTCCGACCGTCTCTTTTCATTTTATAATTTCCTGTTCCGCTCGCGGCCACCTCATTGCCTCTCTTTTCCTTTTTCATTATCGCCGTATCAATTTAGTTCCCGTCCACCGCCGAGCCCTTTCGCCAGCCGAACCTGCGTTTGCTTTGAATCAAGGGGAAACGGCACGGGGACGGCGGAGGTGTACGAAACTAACGTTCTCATCTTTTTAATCGAACGTATGTTTCGCTTGGAAGCAAGCAGGACGGGCGCGCGCTAATTTTGCAATCCAATTTCGCTACTTGTTGCCTCGTAGTGTAATGCTCCGCGGGATGGTAACCGGCGATGAAGCGTCACTGAAATCTTTATTGTGTTAACGGGGATGGAGGCGGAGAAGCTCGCGGTTAAAACGGCTGGACAAGGCAGCGCACCAGCTTTGTAATTTACCTGCGGGCGGATAGATAGTCGTTTGGCAGCGACTTCAATCGGATCTCATTGAACGCGTAGTTAAAGGGATCGCCTGGAACGGACAAGAGGTTGACGATAGACGGCGACTTCTCCTTTTCCTTTAAACTTCCTCGACGCAGCTTTTTACGCGCTTAGCTAAACATTCGATTTAGCTTCGGAGTTAACGCGCGGGGATTAAAGTGTCTCTGTATTCAATTGCAGGCTATAAAGGGGGCATTAGAACCGCATTCTCCGTAATTGCGAACGTTTCCTTGCAAATTTGTTGTATAATACGTTTTTCGTGACGTGTCACGTTAAGGCTAAGTGAACCTTCCAAAATTTTCGAAGCTCGAATGAAAGGCGCGTTAAAGAAACAAAAAAAAAGAGATATGGCGTCGATCGGTGGTAGTAAAGCCCTGCAACGCTAGATGGCGTGCCACTGCCGATTTCTCTTTCTAATACAACACTTTTAATTTTGCTATCAAAATTTAATGTTATTTTATATTGACAGTGTCCTTATCCTCATATTGTCACTGGACTAGTTTTCAACTGATCTTCGTTACGACAGTATACGAGCATTAAAATTACCAATACCAGTCAATGCAACTGCTACTTTTCTCGTACTTCTCATTCCCAATTCAATCCCTACTAACTTCGCATCCCAAACTTAAAACCCTCCAGATACACGGATGTCTCGAAAACCTTCGAATCTCCGTCGCTCCCAGAATTCAAATTTCACCGTCGATTTTTAGGCTTCGAAGGAACCGGGTGGCCCCGTTGTCGAAAACTAAAGTACCAGCTAGAACTTATGGAAAATTCTCGCGTTCCCGCAAGAGTTTTAAAAGTACGGATAGGTATATATAGCTCAGAATTTGCCCTTATACCTGGACCCTACCACTTTTTTGTCCCGCGTCCACCATGGCCGCGGGAGGGAGAGAGGGGAGGGGCCCGGTAAGGGAAAGAGAAAGAGAGGGAGATAGGCAGTTGCGGCCGTAAGGGAGGTGCGGCAGAGTAAGAAGAAAAGAAGACGAAGAAGGACGGCGTAAGAGCGAGGAGGAAAGCGAGGGAGAGAGATAATGCTCGCTCTCCCTTGGCTCTACGGTCACTGTGTAGTTTCAGTCTTACCGTGTACGTTGTATGGGGCACAGGTCTTCCTCGGCATCCTTTGTCGTATTCACATTCAACCGAGCCGTTCCTTCAGCCCCTGTTTTTGTGCTCGTTTCGCTGATTCGGTACGAACGAAAAAGATTCCACGGAATAAAGTTTCGGTCGGCGATTGGGGAAGTACGTACACGCTCACTCCACGGACACTTTTAATCGAGTTACCAATACGTGCTTCCATTTGTTTTCCTAACATTTGTATATATATATATAAAATACAATCTCATTGCTGGTTTGCCGCACTGAAATATTTTCAAGCAACACGCATTTCTTGGTCCCCTGGAGGAGGACGAACAATCGGTTGCGAGGAAACTTGGGGACATGGTTGGAAACGTGCATTATCTCTCATAAAGGAAGATACATTGAACGGATAGCGTAGCGGCAATTTGGGGGACATGTGAATCAATTTGAAATATTAATCGCGCCAACATGGATCCTGTCTACGAAGCAGACTCAACGTACCGAAGTTAAGATTCTGCGGAAGTAATGATGCACGGCACACTTAGCGCGGGCGACCATGTTTCGGGAACGAAAGCACGTTTTCTGTATACCCTTGGCGCAGAGGGAACATTGTGATTTTTCACCGACCGAAGACGGGAGCGCTGAATTTTTATGAACTCTTATGTTTAATATTTATGGGCTTAAAGGTGGCCGACCGTAACTGTATTGTACATTCCGAGCCTGTTCCATAAAATACCGGAGGATATGGTTCGCTGGAAGGCTTCGCGGACTCGGCACGGCAAATGATCGCGGAGAAGCGTTCTCGTGTCCTGTTTCACGTGCCCTATGAGATGTGCAACTGTAAACAGACCGATGAAAACGGGCGAGCTACGCGAAGCACGCAGCACGCTCGACCAACGCGTACGCATTAGCCTGGTGAATCCTGTTTCCGAGGCGTCCTGCCTGTGTGATCAGCAGAAAACTATAGTTCCTGTGCGATTCACGCAATCCCTCCGCGTGTGAACCGCAGTATTGTGATTCGTCCACCCTGCCCTGCCGGATAGCACCGAAATGGATATTGGAGTTGACCTTGCTACGACGAGCGATTCGATTTACGGAAAAGAAACAATTCACGCGTAGCTAGCGGACGTCCGAAGTGACACATAAACGAACCTTCGCCTCGGAGGCATGTAAAACGTATAGTTAAATGAAACGTGAACGAGAAGAATGCCCGATGAAACGAACGCATCGATGTATCGCTGCGGGACCAAGGTAGTAATTTAAAGTAAGCTTGGAAGTTGATAATAACTAGGCGCCAAGAGGGACATTAAATAGCACACGCTCTGTGGTTAGCCCCCTGTTGTACCTTTTACATAGGATCACGAATTATGAATGAAGCATCGAGGAAAAGCTTAATTTAATTCTTCAACTCGAAGCATTGTAGTAATTAGTCGGCGTGATGCTTCCTTATTGGAATGTCTGAACCTAGTTTCTCCTCATTTAATACACTTCAGCAACAAAATCGGTATTAAAGTAAACGCAAAGTTTTAGGGCCAGGAATTTTATTTTACTATATAAATGGCCCCACTGATTCATCTCCAAACAATACCTTTTAATATAAAAATCATTCCAATTTCCAATGGTTCAAAGTTCCATTAATCGCAGATAGTTTTTGTTACTGTACTGTATGACACGCAGCGCTAGAGATGCTATCTATCACCCAGAATTCTCTAATTTCGCGAAACTCGAAAGGTGGCGTTTTTCGTCTAAAGTGTATGAATGTATTGGATTAAAATAACGCTGAATAATCTGAAGCATATGTCTGATCCGGGGTGGGACGAATGAAGGTCAGTCGGAATTGAGAAGAGAAAGGCGGGGCGACGGAGGATCTTGACACGTCAGTGAACATTCTCCTAAGCCCCGATGGTCGGGGGCCGGCGGTCGACGGTCGCGGCGGTCGTGACGGTCGACGACCGACGGTCGGTGTAGCTGCAGGCCGAGCGGTCCCTTAGAAGTTTCTTTGAAAGATTCGCAGCTCGCGAGGCATAATACCACTACATAAAGTCATCTGGCGATAACGGTGACACGCCTTTGACCGTTTCCGCTCGGTCTTTCACCAACAAATCCTTGTCGGCGCTTCAAAAGACTTTAGAAGCCGGTGTTTATGGGCCTGATCGGGATCGTTTCCGTTTCGACCTGATAACGGTCTCCCCCTTTATTGTTTAATTGATAGTCGCCCATGATGGACGCTCGATACCACATAAACTCTTGTCCCCCGTCCATCCAAACGGGAGTATCCGTTGCATGATACATAGTACGTATTAAGATTGCACAGTCTACGCTTTGCTGCACTGAACGCTCCGAGCCTGCCTTTATACGGGCGTTTCTTCTTCTTCTTTTTTTTCTTTTCTTTTCTTTTCTAACCCTAGCTTCAAGGGGAGTGAGTGCCCTCAGACAGGGCAAGGGTTGATCAATGCCCTCTTCGTGTCATTGTCAAGAATCTCTCGTGCCCGATACCGGCTGATAAGGAGAATTCACTCCTTGTCGGGTGTTGATTACCGACTAGCCCTAACGTACCGATATTTTTAGCTCCGCGCGCTCATCTATTAGGCAGGAACCCGTCGGATCGATAAATGGGGAAACGCGTCCGGCGAATTTCATTGCGAAGTGGTTGGGCTTAGTATTCGTCTGGGCGATGTATTTTATTGTCGCGGGGATTCGTTCACGAAGGAAGAGCGAGGAGTATTCTCTCAGCGCAGAATGTTTCTCGCGAAAGAATTGCAGATCGCTATGCGGAAACACGAGAATTCCTTCGCATTCGCTTTGAAGATAATTGATTCATAATCTTGTTCGGGGGTACGTACAGTCGCGAAAACATCGTAGATACCGAACGCACGCCGGTGCTTCTAAAGGAACTTTTATTTAGTCGTAATGACGACCTCCCAAATTAAGTCCCGGTTTCCCTCAACTCGCGGGGCAAAAACGTTAACGAATCAGCGCGAGGGTCCGGAGTGCTGGACCGCTCCGCTCTGCGTACACCGTACACCTACTTATTATTTTTAACAATTTGCTAATGATTATAGGACGTTTAAGAATAAGACACGTGGCTCTTTTGCCTGCTCGATTTCCATCTTCTAATCAACTAGAGCTCGTTTCGCACAGATAACACTAGCGCAGTATTGGCATTATTGGAATCATCTGTTTTGATTGGTTAGTCAGTGCACCACGATTGTAATTATTTTTAAACGTCACCTCGAAGAGAGTCAAACTTAACTGTGTCCAACGTCCGCAACATTCGGTTTGCACTTGAGCGAACAGAAAAATATTCGAAGAATTCCGGTACCCGTTCCGTCGCAATCTGTTTTCTCGAGCCTAGCTTTCGAGGAAGACCTTTCCTTAAACTTCCCCCTCCCCCTCCTCCCAATGGAGAGCAGAGATATCCGCGGCCGCGTTAACGAAAGTTTCGTAACCGTCTGCGTGGAAAGATGGGAAGGTCGGTTGGGTAGGAACGAACGAAAAAGTCGTGGTAGATAAAAAATTCGAATTATGCTCTGCAAAGCCATGTGGAAATTTAAATGGTGGCCGTAAGAAAAGCATAGAATCGTCGCCTGAGACAGAGTTCCCTCGGTCCGCCGCGTAAAAGAGATTTCACCGAGGTCGAAGCAGCGCGACCCGAAGGCGGGAGAAGGAAGAAGAAGGTGACGCATGAGGAGGATGGTTGGGTGGGTTGGTAGAAAACTTACAGGTACCGGGAGGGAAGAGAGAAAGAGAGAGAGAGAGAGGGAGAGAGAGAGAGAGAGCTGAAAGGGTTAGCTGAATGGGCGCCATGTGTGCTTTTCTCGTTTGAGGAGCTCCGGATTGCCTAGTGCCGTACTGAGATTTCTTTGCGCTACTGATCTCCCGCGAATCACTTCAATTTACCGGTGCCTTATTAAACGAGCAAATGCCCCTCGCTATATGCCCCCGGAACACCGGAATCCCCGTCGAAATTCTTTTGGGAGATCGTCGAATATTCGTGGAGGCTTATCCTCTCGTACACGACGCCGCGTTACCGACCGAGCGACACCAAGTTCGCGGACGGTACTGTAGAGCACAACGGGGGCACAGAAAAACTTGCAAGTTTGAAACACTGGGTGACGGGAAGGAAGGAAAGAAACGGTAAAAACAACGAGATATATATCACTCTTCTTTCCACTCTTCCTTCCACTCTTCGATTCTCCGTCCTCCCGTACTGTTTTTCGGACAATTCCAAGTAGCGAGTCGCGATTGCCGACACGGCGATCTAAGTTGTGAAAAAGAGGAAGGGAGGGGCGCGGGAGGGGGCGGTTAAAAAGAAGAACAGGGGGAGGGAGGAACGGAGAGGAGGCAGAAAGAAACCGAGAGTGAGTAAGTAAGTAAAGTAAGAGGGTAAAATAAAAGAGAAATCGGAGAGCCCTTTGGACGCGGATCGCGGAGAGGGGTTAGCGGGAGGGCGAGGGGAAGGGGGAGGGGAAGGGTCAAATAAGGTGGACCGCTGTCGGAGTCGAAGCGGGAGGCCGCTCAAAGTGGACAGAAAGAACGAAAGAGAGACAAAAGGGAAAAGAAAACGGTGGAAGAAGGAAGGAGCGAACGTGTATGCTAGCGGGCGCGCTGGAGAGAGAGAGAGAGAGAGAGTGGTAGGAGTGAAAGAGGGAGGACGGTGGAAAAGAAAGCCACGAACGGGACGGCACAGGTAAAAGGCAGAAGGAAGACGAGGAAGGCGATGAAGGAGAGAAAAAGGCAAAAAGGGAGACGGAAGACACAGACCTCGCCGGCTGGTGGCTGGCGGCTGGCGGCACCGCTTGATGTACGTCGGGTCCGTAATTACAGGTTTTCGGAACGCCTCGCTCGGCGAAGCACGCTCTTTGAGAGCTGGGGCCCTTCCCTCGCCTCGCCATGTAACCGGTGACTCCGAAATACTTGTCATTTCTTCGATCGCTTTTTCCCCGGCAAGAAAACTATCGCTGCCTTCTGGAAATGTTAATGCGCTCGAAGGAATGCATACAATGGATACTATTCTCCTTTGTCCATCTGCAATCTCTGTCTTTCATCCCTGTACAGTTAGATTATAAAAATTGATAGATTTTTAAAGCTCATTCACGTATACGATGGGAGTTTGAAGTCATTTTATGCTAAGAGAGTAATATGGTGTAATAGTGGGATTGTATTTTAATGTTTCAATTTTCATAGCAGCGAGACTTTATACACCCGGTATATTTGGAAGTTTGCGCGTATACGTGCCACGATAAACCGCGTAAAAGACTGTGCTGTGCGGCGTATTCGGATTCGATAGGAACCTGTTCAATTTTGATCATCGATAGCTTTGAGAAATTTGTGACTGACAGTAATACGGGGATTTTGAGAAATCTCTTGTGGTATCGAGTTTTGCGAATCGAGAATCGATATAGAGACTTACCAAAAGGAAATTTAATAACGGTTTGAAATTCATTTTCTATTATGTTTCTTGGAATTGGTAACAGAACGATTCACTATCGATAGAAAAGTGTCGAATGCCTTACCGACCGATGGAGTCACTAGGATATATGTTCGCGTTTTGTCAATGATCGTATAGTTGATTCAATCGATTTTATCGCCTTTATTATTTATCAGAAGAATACATTTACTATAATGTAACGTTCGATGAAACTATTTGAAATAAAGTCACCGCGCGCGTTGGTATGAGATCATCGGAATACCGTTGCGGATATCACGCCATTGTGCGTTTTAATATCTCCAGTATTCGTAAGAAAGCCAGAGAAATGTTTTCGGGCGAGTAAAGACGATACGTGTAGAAGATGGGATTTAAATTCCGCGCGGTTGATAGATTTCTGCACGCCCGAAAAAATTTCAATATCTTGGAATATCTTTCTGCGCGGGTTCTTAGTATTTCGCTCGTCGATATCAAACACAGCTTGTGGTATGCTGGGTAACGCCGATCCTAGCATTTACCGACCAAGCGAAAGGAGAATACACATGTCGCTCGGAGATGAATTTCGTGCTGATCGTATCCAGATGGCTTCTCCACAATTCCGAGGGGTTAACCTAAAACGGTCACCTACGGTGAACATAATTCGTTTATATTTCAGAAATTATTACAAATTCTATGAATTATTCTACATATTTTTATAGCCTTATTTATACTATTATCAATTCTTCGTGAAAGATTGTTAAAAAACGTACATGTCAATACTCTAATATCTTATGAGTAAATGTACAAACAGAATTTAAAGTATAAATTTGTCAGTTCTATACATTTGCAGTATTTTAATAATATGCGTGTTGCATAGTTAAGTACTGATAAAATCTCGGTCTGCGAGATGTAATAATTAAGGAGGAGGGAAGGTTTTAATAAACGCTTGAAATATTTCAAGTGCTAAAGTCTTGAAACCCTTTCGAAGATTCGAAACAATAGCCTGACAATGAGTGGTTCAGCGCTATTGAAAAGCTCAAGGAAGACACGCGTGAAATGTATCAATCGCGTCGTGCGAGGGGGCTTGAGCTTTTATTCGAAATTGAAATTCACCGAAGCTTTTCACCGCGCATAAAAATGTTCGACGTAATGGGCAACAGCCCTAATAGTTCTTCACGCGACATATTTCTCTTCTACGTATATAATTATGTCTTACGGTGGCGCGCTTCGAATAATTATAACGACGGACATCATTAAGCAAGTAGAAAATGAAGAAGACATTAGAGGGGCGCGTTAGGTGCGTACCTGAAATGATTATTCTCGCACTTTCGTCATTATTAAAATTGAAGATTCTAACGAAGTATCCTACACTGAATGGAGAATCGCTCTCACAGTACTTACATCTCGAATATTCGTCTGATGATTAACGGTAGAGTACTTTTATTTAAAAGCTCGAACCGTACCATCTCATTTCAGCACGCCGATAATAAATTTCGCTTCAAATCGAGCGACTTTAAAGTTCTGCGATCATTAATCTAACGAGAGAATTAATTCTCTGCAAGTTTTTCAACAAATTATTCAGTTTTTAGATACACTCATTCATTGTGAAATCATTTACGAAGAAAAAGAAAAAATTTAGTTTCTCATTTTACTTAATAAATATTACGAAGTTCCTATTGTACTAGATTTTAATACACAGAAAGAGGAATTTGTCTCTATTTTTATACAATTTTGTCTAATGCACGCTGCACAATAATCTAAAGTAGTACCTAGTGCCATCTATTAGTACAGATGCAACGAAAATTTTAAATAAAGTCGTAACGGTTTTTTGACGAACTTGCATCGTGCTGTTACAGGTGGTTGCAACTTCGTATCTTCCTTTTCTTCTGCAATGTTATATTAACATGTCAAATGTTAATTGTAGACAAGTAATAATATTGAATAAATCTACGAGTTAAATCAGGATTTAACTGTATGTCATTTAAAAAATTCTAATCCAAAAGAGTTTCTCTAACCGAAATTTACGATATTTTAGGATCACCTAAATTTTTATAACGGTCTTATGCAGTCTTCTGAAGTTTAAAAAGTGAACATAAATGTTCATTGACATTTTGCAATAATTTCTTTTAACATGAAGAAATACTGGATCTTTTCATTACATTTCATTAATCAAAGATGTCCATTTTCTTAAATAATTAAAGTTTCTCAGAATGCTAGAGCAAATTTAATTCAATAATTGGTTAGAATAATTTATTTTGATAATTCATATTTATAGTGTTTTGTAGTAGTACCTCATTCTATTTCTATACTTCTGATTATTATCAGCTTTAATGTTTGTAAGCACTATACGTAAAGAATGAAATATAAACTTTATTACAGTAAAATTATTCCAAGATTCTTTTATTACAAAAGGTGTGTACAAAGACTATAGGACCCTAGTATTGTTTGAAACACATGGGAATTGGAACGCGATGAAAACATTATCCTAATGTTTAAATATTAAATAGTCAATAAGAGCTATTCACTCGAGATGTTGATTCGGGTATAGAAGATACATAAATCTATATCTATTTCAAAGAGGACATGTCCTTTCCAGTAGAGGAATGTAATTATCCCATGTTATATTCTATTAGAACTGCCCGTTCTTTCGGACAGATCAATCAGACCTGTGCGCTTTACAATCTGACACGATCAGATATTGTATCCCTACTCCACCCTTCCTGTACCAGTGTGGCGTCGGTCCTGGTCAGGACGCAGCCTTAGCTCAGTTTGCCTAGAGACGCGTCGACAGTGGTATCGTATGTTCATTCTGTTCTATAACAAAAGAAGTTAGAAAGCGCTTACGGTCGAGGTCGATAAAATTGTAAAGATCATAATAGATTTTACACGGGCCATAGAGGTTTCAAGGTCACTTGTAGAGAAGCACCGGCAAAATGGTATGTACACAGCTTTTCATCCCTTAACGCAGGTAAATGTGCAGTGAAGTGAGATGATTCATTATGACAGCTTTTCATTTCATATTTTCCCTCTTATACGGGTAGGGATCAGGTTTCAATGGTTGCGAAGAACTTTTATGTTCCATAAATCTATTAACAAGCATTCTGATATATTCGCGCACTTATCTCTGCATTGTATAACGCAGTTTTTGCCATTTAACGTGTAACGATCCTCAATCTTAACGCGAGAAGCTTTCATAAGGAGATATTTTTATACGCGCTTTCTTCTTTCAGAGAACAGTAAAGTATTGGCTTATTCGGTTCTATATAAATGTTATCTTTTAGCATTGAAAGTTTCAATTTAAATATGAGTGAAATTCATATCGATAAACTCGAACTAGCTGAATTAAAATTGTTAGTTTTAATTCCTCTAAAATTAACAGAGAAATATTTTTAATGCGTGATTTGTCGGAACATACACTGTTGATTGTTTTAAACGATTATTTTGTAATATTATAGCTTGCTTTCCATGTAAACAATTATATAATACAGGGAATGGGTGTAACAGGATCCTTATGAAATCATATTTCTATAGCTCATCGTAACAAAAGCCTGAACCTTAGGTATATAATGGCCTTTCCTTTGTACGGAATACCTTACCCTATAGAACTATTAATATCTATCCACCCTGTCAAAATAAAATCCCATTCTGCAGTGAATTTTAGCCTACGATCTCGGCCATATTTGGGGCTGACTGTAGTGTTCAATGGATTGCGTTATAATTTTTGTCGATCAATACCACACAAATGTTCTGCGCGGACCAATAGAGATATATAGAGAGGCATCTCTCAATGCGCAGACCGCCAGGAGCTACCCTATGGTTTCCCTGCCAGGCTCCGCCCTTACAGTTCTTCGGGATAGGAAAACCATCCTTAGGTGCTTAATTGGTACATGACTCACCATAGGGCTCGATCGATCCAGCATCCCCGGCTTGGGTCTTTTGTTCGAGTATTCTGAATTCAGAATACGCTCTCTGCGCTATATGTTATCGCGCACTGAAATAACCAGTGCTTGACGCAGGCCATATAAAGCTTAGAGTATAAAAAAATTATACAATTTCAGATGAAGTATACGATTCCCCTGAATGACATTTTTAATTTTGTAGGTTGTAAAAGTGGAGCTACGTTGCAAAATGTTAGCTTCATTATTATATCCAAGTTTTTTTTCAAAATGATTTATGCTTTATGATACCTACATGTTTGAAAGTACAGAGAGATTTATGTAAAAAATGATTTATTCTTGTTGTAGGTTTGGATTAACCATGTCCACTAAGAGGCGTCGTGGGCCTAAATTAAATATAGAACCTAAAATAATAGATGAAGGCCATAATAGATAGGATGAGTGGATCTCGACAGAACGAAGCACGTTGCTTCAATGAAAACTCTCCACGGCCACCAGTGCCTGGTAAGTTATGTTCTATATATGTATATGTGTATATATATTTGAGTAAATTTTGATACTGTATTATGCGTAGCACGAGAAGTTGTATTAAAATCGAAATTAAATTAAAATTCTTCATTCCGTTATATCAGATAGAAATGTACGCAGCCGTATTACTCGAATACATGATTAATTTACTGAATGTAAAAAATTTAGGTTACTTTCTTAAGAGTTTAGCGCTTCAGACACGAAAAGAAATTATTATGATGCATTGATCGTAGGAGAGGAAACAGGAAACTACGTCAGCAGGTTCCGTCCACAGAGTCCGACTCTGACCCCTAGGCGCTCTTCTCTCGCAACACCAACGGCTTCAGGTTGCGATGCTTCGGCACCTCTGGGATTTGAACCGGAAGGTTGCTGTAGTTCGACAACTATGGAAAGTGATTCACCGCCTGCTTGCTTGCGGTGGGCTAGGAACCTGCACTCTTTGCTGCAGGATCCAGTGGGCTTGGAATTGTTTAGAAAATACCTGGACCAAGAAGGCAGGCCCCATGCGAATCCTCTTAACTTCTGGTTCGCCTGCGAGGGTCTCAAGGAACAGAATGATCCCGAAAGGATACACCAATTGGTTAAGCTTATCTACAGAAAGTTCTTCCTCAAGTCGCAGTTAGCTATACCAGAAGATGTGCGAAAGGAGGCTAATCGTCGGGTTAAAGAAGGGAGGGCGGACGAGAAAGTGTTTGACGCTGTACAGTTGGAAGTCGAACGTCTTATTAACGAGACTACGTATCCAAACTTTCTTCGGTCTGATATGTATCTTCAGTACGTTCAGTCCTGTCAGAACCCGGACTCCGGTGGATGTCCAAGTTCAGGATCCAGTCGAGAGATGTCTGTTTCTTGCGGGCCAAGCTTATTGCCCACTGTCCACGAAGACAGTGAATTTGTTAGTTCCGTACATAGCTCGCATTCAGCTAGCGAAACGCCTGGGGAATTGAGGGGTGAGCTGAGATTGACCAAAGATATGCTTATGGCTACTCAACAGACTAGGGCGATGGATCTTCGGCCAAAGCCAGAGGCGTATGCTGGGTAATATATCTTTTCTATAATTATCGCTTCTATTTAGAATGTTCCTTACCTAGAATGCTTAAAGTTAGATTTGCATTAAACATTTTATCTAGCCGGCATTATTTCTGAGCTTGTTGTGTGGATTTCCTGCAATGTTTTGTAGCGTATAATGTTGCATATACATATGTACAGCATTTCTAAATTATTTATGTACGGCGTCTCTAAAAATTTACAAAATAACATAAAACATTGTGGAGAAGCATCGTATATTTATATTGTACAAGCGATTTAAGTTTCTCTTATGTTCTAAAATCTTTATTATCTTCGTCGAAACGTTTCCCAATGTTTTGTTTGTTTTTTCCCCGTTTGGTTTGATGTTTTGCGTGATGCTCGTAGCGTTTACTTGCAACATGGAGCTAGTCCATATCATGTGCTCGTATCCAGACTGCAAGCGCAATATTCCTCGTACAACCCAGTATCCAGACAGGATTCAGAACTTCAAAGCTTGAGCAGTGATGCACGAACAGAATCAGATAATTTGTCTCTCACGGATTCATCATCAGTGTAAGTAGTTGTAGTAGGGAATCTGACACACGACCACCGTCAGATCCAGATGGAGACTAAAACACAACCCGAGTAAAGGGGTCACCACCTTCGAGAGAAGGAAAGAGAGCGTTTCGTCCCGGGCCCGCCATAGGACTCATCAAGTAAGGCTGCATGGCGGGACCCTGCCTTAGACACGCTGGGTATCAGGACTAGGACATAGAACTCTTATATACTATCGGGAGGACCAGCGACCAGAAGCGGGAAGGAATCCTCGCGACGCGTAGCCCTCTGGTGGAGCGTCGGCAACCACAACGGATCCCCACAAAGTTTTCTTTATTTTATTCAACGTATCAAAGATAGGAATTCGTTTACTGTACAGAACACATTTATCGATATGAATTCATTTTTGTATCGCTTGTTCAGATTTCTCTGGTGAGCTGAAATAACTGAAATAACAATTTAATGCTTGTACATGTGTCGATTGTTGTTGTAAGTGTTACTAGTAATTTGCAATTCAGAGAGTGAAAGAAACTTGTGTGTTTTATTCCATACAATTCACCCTGTACAGACCTAGACTTTATAAGGGAATCGTATACGCTAGATAAGAGATATTGGGGAATTAACGAATCTTTTAAATAATCCATGCGTTTCGAATTTCTTGCAGCGATGGAATGTCAATGGGTAAACAACGAAGTAAGAAACAGTATATAAGACAGTGTAGAGCCATGAAAGATTCAGCTAGTTTAAATCGCGATCCAATGGCGCATCATTCTATCATCCCTCGAACGCAACGGGTGCCGCGCGATCTCATGCATCCCCTGAAGCCCGAAGAATTCGCGCAAGTGCTTATCGAGAAGTTAGAGAACGTGAAACGCGAAAGAGAAACTCAGGAAAAGCTCGATAGGCATTTGCAAGAGGGCGAGACGATTAGTAAGGACGCACCTACGGAGATGCCGAGCGGGGCTCCAAAAGCTCTGGCCGATGCATTGAGGGAGAAGCTTCTGATAGAGGAAGATAATGATCAAGCAATTCTGGACCAGCACGTGTCACGAGTTTGGTCGGATCTTACGCCTTCTCGATCCCCTGGACTCTCGTCGCCAAGACTGCACTCGCCTGAGAGAAGACGTTCTACGCACAATTATCCATGGCCGTTCAAACAGAGGAAAGAGAAGGACGTGTTCTCTACGTTTTCAGCAGATAGCGGTAATATTCACGATTTCCAAGAAGGCAGCGATCTTGTCGGAGCTGGCTCCATGAGTTCACTAGGATCTCACTTGCCTAAATCTAAATCCGTGCCATCTGATTACGCCGATTCCCTCCATAAACAAGACCTCTATCTTCAAGGTATATGTCAGATTCGTTGGAGGATATAATTCAATAGAATATCAACTAGAGATTATTGCTCGACGTACGCCTATGATTCTGTTGGACCGTTATTACATTAAACATTCTTCTAGGTCATGATCAACGATTCCGAAGGTCTGATATGACCAGGAGATCAGCCACGAAGAAGTCTATGACAGAATTAACGGATAGTGGTGTAAGTGTTGTAAGTGATGCGCCACCGTCGATCATTAGCAAAGATATTCGTCTTTTATCGTGGCTCAAGGAGACTGACAAGAAAGCAGATGTCAAGCACAGCCGCCATGGGAAGAAGTACGGATCTCGCAGTGGCTCTTTGGAGAGGACAAACAGGGAAACGTGGGGCGTTCCTGCTCAACCGTTTGTTGCTGATCCAGGAATGCCGCCTCTACCGCAACCCCACACAGTAAATACCATTTAATTATACAGATATGTACAATTATAAGCGTACAATTCGTGTGTAAAAATTATTCCAAGATATTTTAAATCGTGTGTATGCAACGTCTAAGAGCACGTCTTTTTTTCCTAACAGGCAACCCAGTTAGAAGAAGCGAGAAGAAGATTAATCAAGGAAGATAGAGCACGCTCGAGTTGTAAACAGCGCCATTCTAATATTTCTAAGCAATCATCGTACGAGCCTACATTGCAGAGTCAATCTTATGTCCAATCGAACCAATCAACGTTAAAGAAGACGAAGCAAGATGTGGGAGATTTTACCACCGTTGTGTTCAGTTTCTGTGATGAACAGTTTCCTTATAGGACTAAAATTCCTGGTCACAACGTTACTTTAAAGCAATTTAAAGAATACCTTCCTAAGAAAGGCAGCTATCGGTGGGTACAAGTGGTATTATTTTACGACCAGCTCCTCGGGATTGCTATGGCCTCACGAACGATTCCTTTCTTCCCAGATATTTCTTTAAAACTGAGTGCGAGGACTTGGATACAAAGGTTATTCAAGAGGAGATAACTGATGATTCTGAAGTCTTACCGTTGTGGGAGGGTAAAGTTATGGCGCAAGTGAAGGCGCTCGAGTGATAGACTGAAACAAGGATATTCTCATCAACAAAAACAACGTGCTAACTTCGAACAAGTGCCGCAACTAATTTTATTTAAGAGGACCAGCATTCTATAAGAAGAAAACTAATAAGGCGATACTCGGTGTTAGTTTATCGAAGAGCTGCCGAAGCGGTTACCTCCGCTTAAGTTAATCGAGCAAGTGCTTTTAATCGTTGAAAAGAAATCTGTCGAACGAGCAAGAGCTTCGTACGTTCATTAAGCAGAAGGGAAGGGAACAGAAACAAAACCACGCTTAGATAAATACAGATTCTATCGGACATTAATCCTTAATTCATGGTATTTCTTACAGGACCTGCATTTCATTCGACGCCTATATCTATTTAATTTTAACAAAACATTTTCTCCAATCTTCAATGGTGATTCATACTTGTTCCTTTATGAACTCACATCGCGAAATTGGGTAACGGGAAAGGTACGCATCTGGTGTCGCTGGATTGTATATAATTTCACCTATGATTTTTTTTTATAAGAAGCGTTCCTTTTTATAGCCAAGGTTTTGCTAGGGAAATCAAAAGAAACGAGCGCGATTGCAGTCTGGCCATTTTCCCCCGACGAAACTGGCCAGATTGCAATGGTCTCACGCACTTCACCGAATATTCACGAAGGCCAACCATTCATTTCAATAAACAGAGATAGATTCCGTAGAAACGGGACACCAGCGTGATCGCAATTTGGTTGTCGACCGATCAATCTGGATAAAGCTGCTGTAAACATCGTCAGAGAGAGAGAGAGAAAAAAAAGAACACTGTACATTGATTGAATAATTTTCTTCCTCTTAAAGACTTCCCATAGTTTCCAAACGACTGTACAAAGGCCCGCGTAGTTCATCGCCTTAGTAAGGTCTGTATAGACCCTAGATTTACATAGGAAAGGACATTATTACAAATTAGTTTTTAAGAGGATATATTACGTGCATTATAAATACACACGCTCTGTTTAATATACGTAATATATCGCGCATTCGAAATACCGCGAAACGATTAAAAAAAAAAAAGTATATTACGAATACGAAACATGTTTTGTCGTACCATCGTTATCATCCATTTGACATTGTAAAATAAGCTCCTGTGCATAACATTGTAACACACATACTGGAAAGAATAGTACGCGCAACATGCAATTGGCAATTCTGGGGCGGGAGGGGGGGGGGGGGAGGGGACACGGGGTTGGGGGACAAAGTACTTTGATGGGGGAAAAAAAAAAGGAATCATTAGTGTCTAGACCGTAACGATGTTTTATCAGGTGCGAAAAATTGTGCCTTTTTAGTGCAGTAAGGTCGAAGTAAGCCTAAGGAAAAAAAGAAAAAAATGGTTAAGAGATACTTATAAATTGGACACCAGCGGGTCTAATATCGAGAGGATAAATTTGATACACCGAGCGTTTTGTATATATTTTTTTCCAAACTTCATCTCGTAGTCATTGCAAGCTTTATCATTAATATCGTTAACGCTAAAGGATATTATCAGCATCGTTCTTTTAAACGCTTGCGTTCCAATGTCGAATTCTCCACAGCATAATGTACGATCGTCCATTTATTTTTCACATTCATCGACTCCTCTGTTAGGAGACGGTTTATACAAAAGCAAAGGGGGGTGGGGGGGGGGGGGGAGAAATCCGAAGGGAAAATGGAAATCGAACGTGTGATTAAATCTTCTCGAATGGCCTTCGCTTAACTGGTTCGATTCTTATATAGTCGTAGGCGCTCGCTTCCTAAAACTGATTTTTAAACATTTTGACAGAACGAGGACGAAGAAAATGTAGTATCTACATTGAGAGAAACGAAAAGAAAATAATAATAATAATAATATGAATTCAATGACGGCTGGAGGCGATGCACCGTGGCTGATAACAATTTATTGTATGTAATTGATTATCTTTAATTAATACCACGAATGATAAAGTGTTCCTGTACCTAATTAATTAATAATGATTATTATTGTATATCAAAAGTATTGAGAATAATAATGCCATTTTCACTGGATTACATGACATGTACTGTACCATGTTATTTTTTTTTTTTTGGACGTCACCCGTGGCCGTGTCTTCGAACAGTTTTATCAATTCTCGAGCTTGTTTGCAGGTAGTTAATAATTTGCTAGGACCCTCGTGGATCGGAGGAGCAGAAGCACCAAAGGTATGGAAGAGGAACCTACCGTCGACAATCCTGCGTTCCCATCATCTACCTTCTCGCTTAAGTTAGGACATTAAACTGCGACGGCAAGCTTTTGCGCGCTCATTACCTTTAACGACATCAAAAATTTGCTTATGTTGTAGCTAGTCACTTATTTCATTCGTTTATGTTTACTACATGCTACTTGTGTTCACTGGCTATTACAGGTTTAAAAGACTGCATTTACCATTCTTTACGCGGCAGATATAAGCAAAGTGGATTAGCTCAAGGTGGATGTGATTATGGCTAGCGTCTTCAATAGCAACGGCGGATGCGGTCACGCTCAATTTCGAAGGCACAGTTTCGGATCCTTAATTTAAATAAGCAGTCGATTGACTTTAGAGTGGAAGAGATTTGCGAAGAACATTACGTACGGCGGGGTATATATGATTCTACATAAATCTACCAGCTTCTTAATCTCTGAGCTTAGTCTCCGGCAAACGGTGGAGAGAGAGAGAGAGTAACGAAAATTGTACCGATCTACCTGTGTGCATCAGTGTTACAGGAAATAATGTAACATTAACTTATCAGAAGGACTTGAATATGGCTGCAATCTTAAAATCAACGCGGCAGAATCATATTGTAGCTCTTTCGGGGACATAACTCACAGCGAATTGGGCAACGCGCTCTCCAATTTTAGTATTCTCAAAGAGCTGTTATAAACGTGTTACACATACGTCGCGCCAGCACGAAAATTGTATCATGAATACAAAGAGTGCAGAATTATTTATGTCATTATAATTTTATTTAATGTTACTTTTATTACACTTCTTTGTACATCTCTTTATCGAACGATAACTGTTTTACTGCCTTTTTTATTTATTTATTTTTTTTTAAATCCGAATGATCCGGTTTCTTTCGTTCATTCATTGCTACATCCGATTACAGGTTTTATCACTTTATCTAACGACTTAAGATCTTTACGCACAACTCTAATTTCCCCCCCCTCGATAGCTGCTACGTTGCTCCATGGAAATGCCCGCACCGCTCGCGAGGAGTTTTAAGCTTCTTCCCGTCTTTCTCTACGTGCCATGTAATATGTAAATAGGACTATGATTTTGTAGGACGCAACCTTGTTTTCAGATCTTCAGGAGTGCAGACTCGACGGTCGGCTTTATCGCCGCTACAAGGCAGATAATAATGCACATGCGGGGTCCACGAAATTAACGTTAATTACACAGTTGCTTTGGAACGAACATGCTGTTTCGTCCTTTCGCGGTTGAAAGAATTCTGTCTTCCATGCCGAAGAGTTCAATTTCGATGGATATACATGCTGAACAATTCTTCGCAGCCATTTATTTCGATCTTTCAACAATTCTATGCTCGCAGATTATTAAGTGGCGTTAGCTTCGCGAGGACCTCGCCAACGCAGGTAAATTTTCGAAGCAAATTAGCCAGCGCAGATGAAGTCTCAAGCGAAGGTACAAAAAAAAAGCTTACGATCTAAACGGGTTCACTGCCAGAGGTAAACATCGACCATCTATGATCTATGTAACGCGTACCGCAGCTCCGAGCTCTCGGGGATTAAAAGGCACCTTGCCAATAAAAGCATCGCCACCAACGGCTACGTTACAACGACATTATACGCGGGCTATCATTGTAAGAATTCTTAGAACTCCTTTATCGATAAGTTCCAAGGGCGTCCAACATCTTCGACCTTCTCGTCGGCGGTCTAGGCTGAGCGAGAAAGTTGATACCGAGGCAGGCAATAGTGCAATAAATAACTTTTATTCTCAAAGCTATCGACGGCGGCGGATCAACGTGCGAAGCTGCAAAGGGATTAGCAAGAACTTAAAAGATGCTTTATCTGCTGCACCGCAAGGGATTACGGCCGAAACGATAAAGCGCAGCGTTTCTGATTCAAGAATTACATCGCACCATCTTGCAGAGAATAATGGAATTCGAGGATGATACACGGAGATCGTGAATCTCAACATCCACCAGCGTGCTTCGGACTTCATAAGCCAATACGGTCCCTGCACCTTTGTTTATTTCCGTCGTGTATACAAAAGCAGGGATCACCTTCATTAAACCGGTCGCTTCGAAATACAAACAGTATCCTTCCGCCTCGAAGAAGCCTCCCGCGAAATTGGTACATAATAGACGAGATCGGCGGATCGTCGAGCTTCCCGCCAGCGGAAGAGCCGTCGGCGTTGGGCCCGCCTGGCCTGGCCTGGCCGTTCGATTAAATAAATTTCGATCGGCGGATCTAGAATGCTCGATAGAGCAAGAGAAACGTAAAGGCGGGCAGAGAGGGAGAGAGAGAGAGAGAGAGGGAGAGAGAGAGAGAGAGAGAGAGAGAGAGAGAGGGGCCTAATGCAGAGTCCTTATGCCTCCGATTGGATTGTTCTCCAGTGACGTTATTGCCTGGAAGACGGCTGAAGGAGAAGGGGAGAAGAATATACCGCAGAAACCGTCGGCGGAAGAACCACGAAGCATTTAAATGGCCGTTCGCGTATTGCCGCGGATTCAGTCGTCGGCTTCACGAAACCGGATTCTATTACGTGTTTTATCACTGGTCCCCTGCCCTTACAGGCCACCTCTGTCATTCTACTTCTCACAGAAAAGTGTCACGGGACTCGCGTCCACCGCCTTCTCCTCGTCCTTCGAGATCGTCGCTCGAAACGGCCAGGAAGCAGGTACCCGCCAAAGTGAAGCAGTTCGTGACTATCGGCGACTACCTACGGCCCCCCCCGCACCCTCGCTCGTCTCTTAATACACCATTTTCTTCCGTTCTCTTCTTTTTTCCCCGCTTTTGATTCTACGCGAGTAGGATGTGTCGCGGCTGCAAGAACAAGTAGCTCCCGTGTCTTGTTCGCTCGGTGGTCCGTCGCGAGAGAAATATTCGGACCGAGATCCCCGAGATCGTCCCTCCTCGGCTTCGGCACCCCGAAGATTACTCGGAAACGAAGCGACAAGTGGGACAAGGATTCTCACCGTTCACGTCGTAGCTTTTAGGTGAGTTTATTGCTTCTTGCTTCTTTTTCGGGCATGGACAGAGGAATTAAATTTAGTTTCTCGACACTGTCGGGCATCGAGATACCTCGATAAATCGGTACATCGTATCTACTTCTTTCGCTGTCACGTTAGATTCTCGTAGTATTATTTTTGCAAACAATGAGCCTCGTAGCTGCTCGCGGCCGGAGTCTTACCAGGCCTTTGCTCGTCGATCCCTAAAACGAGATCCACGATTCGATACCGGTTTGTGGGGAACATGTTACTCCGGTGGAAAACGCAGAAAAATCGCGGGTGACCGCATTTATTGGATATTCTTTTGCACACGGACGTGGGACTGTGTAATAAAATTGGTGAGGAAAATCGGTAGAGCGAGATGCGTGGAAAAAAGAAGATTCTGACAAAAGAATTTGTGTTAATGAGTCTTGTCGGTTTTATTTGATACGAGGTACACTTCAAGCACAAACCATTCTTTATCTATTAAATCTATTTAGCCCTTTTCAATTATATTCGAGCAAAACACTGTATTGGACAGAATCTGTGGCACAGTGTTTACATAAATTACACTCGGATATATCCGTTGGTGATTCATAAATGAAACTTTGGAGGATTAGAATCTCTACCTTGTAGTTACACTATCATCCTTATCTTCTATCCAAGGGACAGTAAACGTCAGTTATCACCGAAATTAAATAACGCATCTGTTAAAAAGAGATTGCATCTCGTGATAATTAAGATAATTAAAATATAGTATTCTAACCGGTCAAGTTCGCAAAAAAAAAAAACAAAAACGAATCATAGAGAGGAGAACTTATTCGAGTTTAAACGCTGTTTGGCCGTGTCGATGTATCGCGTGACGTCGCAAAAGGCAAATATTGAATGTTACCGTATCAGTCTCAATTCAATTGATTATCTTTACTGGATGCCACTTCCTTAATGTGACGAGTCGAACTATTATTCCTCTTCGGAGCGTGGCAAACAGCCCTGGAATTCCACTAACGCTGTATTTATTTGACTAACATCAGACACTCCCTAACAGCCTTGCTTAAATTGTCTCGTGAAAAGTCTAGCGTGTGATTAACAGCTCCTTAACGCGCGTACCGTAACACGAATGGGTTTACGATGGTTACACAGAACGTAAACGCGTTTATCGCTTCTAAAACGTTGACTTCGCCTTAAGCCCTCCATTTGCCTGCGAGAACGATAAATCACCGACGCTTCCCTATCGTTTCGGAGTAATCGGCGGAATTATCTTAAGGTGGCATACTGTTCGGAATAATTAAAGCTTCGCCCGCGAGAGTCACGCGGATTATCCCCTTCGATTCCTGGTGTTCGGCACTTTTTCCACAATCCGATATCCCCGGATCTGAATTATTTTCAGCGGCGCTTACGCTGCACCTGCCAGGATGCTTTCTCCGACTACCGATCGATCGGGAACGGAGCAGCGCGGCGAATTTCGCAAACGAACTTAAACCCTCGCCAGAATGTCGGACAAAGATCAAGTTCAAAATTGAAACAGCACCGCGTCGGTTGATTGAAGCTCGTTGCGAGAGACCACGGGTGTATCCGACCTCCTGATCCTCCCTGACTCCACAATAGCCGCTCGCTATCTCGATGCGGCTAGCTTGTTGCCCCTAAATCCTAAATTATTGACTCGCATCAACAAATAGCTGTCACATGAGAGCAATTAGCATCGTTTAATGCTAAATCAATTGGTGCCCATCGGTTCGCCAATTTCGTTACGCTGCCGGAGCAATGCGCAGTTGAATCAAAGCGTCGCAGCCACCGCCACTCCGCTCAGCGTTGTTTTCCTATTCTTCCTCTTCGCGTCGCGGGATCGAACGGCCGTGGCTACGATCTGCGCGCTTAGCCAATTTTTCTAGCCACTTACGGAACAAGAAATTTGTATTTAAAAGGAGAAAACGAAGCGGAGCATCTGAGCGCACAGAAATAAGAGGCGCAAGGCTTTTCCAACTGAAATTCTGTAGTAAATAGCCGTTCGCTATTATCTCTCTCTTATTTGCACTGGAAATCTCTGCTCTTAACCAGCCAACGCTGCTGATAGTCAAAGTCGAGGGAACGTGGCGCGGCGACATCGAAGCTTTTCATTAGAAAAGGGGACATAAAACGCCAAGCGTTTCCCTAATGCCCCGCGGCATGACTTTATTGCGGTATTCAGACCTCCTTTTAATCGCCTGCAACTGAGCATTTAAGTAAGTAAGACGCCGAGGCGCGCGTGCCGCGAAATAGCGCACATTACGCTTCTATTGTACGCGGGCGGATCTCTCCATCAGTCAAAGGACGCGATACCGTTGCCATGAAAAGTTGCCCGGTTATTTGCGATAGAAAGAACGGCGGCTGGATGCATTATCATTATTTCCGCGGCATGCATATTGATGGCCGCGCGGCAATTATCGTTGGGCGAGGAACGCTCGCAATTAAGACGCTCGGTCGCCTCTGTCTCTAATTTCGTTGGACCGAATGTCGCTCGGTCCCACAATTTCCTATCCCGCGAATTATCCGATAACGATAGGCGAGCATACGTAACAGAGAACTGGCTTCTGATGCACGCGAACGCGCGCGGCGATAATTGCACGGCTGTTTTTAGCGAGTCAGAAATACTGGCAACAGAAAAAGCTGCTACGTATGTATTCATTTGCGCGCGATTATTTTGCAGATCGAAATTCCTCCGTTCGTATCGACTAATCACTGTGTCGAGGTATGGGAATCCTATGTTCGACACGCGCAGGCTGTCATTTTCTTCTCCAACACTGGGTTAATAAAAAATGCAGCACCTCGCGATGACGCAACTTCGGATTGAAATTTCTAAATGTGAATAGCGTACGAATAGGTACCTGTTATCGAATAATCGATATCGAGACATTGCGTTACGTGGGAGTAGCTCTACTTACCTACTGAATTTTGGCATAGCTTCATCCTCTACCTCTCCTATATTATTTCTCCCTTAAATGAATTATTGGCCGCGGCCCTGTATAACTTTAAACTAATAATTCGTTAAGACGCATTCATGCAATTAGTTGACGATTTATGTAATCCTCTGTTCTCTCATTATGCTTCTAATGTTGCGGATGAAAATTCATTTCTATTTGCCTATTCGTTAAAAATTAATATTAGCTTTTACGAGATCTATTTATCTCGCGGATTTCCTAAGTAAATATAGACCATCGCGTATTATCTGTTTGAAATTACTCGTGAATATTTATCGCCTACTTTTGTTCTCAAAATTTTTAAAACTCTATATTTCTATATTTATTATTTTATAAAGCAATCGTCATTTTATGGGGCCGCAGCGGTCCAACTTTTAAATAAAATTGAAGGGCCACTTAAGAGTTAAATATCGAATCGAAGAGCATCATTGCCCGCTGATGCAACTCTCGCGCCTAAACCTCCTACACACACCCCAAAGCTTTTGTCTATCTAAGAGACACACCCCTTTTCCGGCAGCTTCCAGGCGCTTCGCCAGTGGCAAACCGTTCGTAATCATTTCTATCTTCGCGCCCTCGAACTCCAAATCGGGCGGCCCACTTTTGCGCAGAAGAGTCGCAAACCTGGAAGCCACCGATACGCCGTGTCGCATAGCTTTCCATAATCGTCGGCCGCGAATGCATCTAATCTACGGTTTTCAAGGCGATGGCTGTGGTTCAGCTGCTCAGCCGTTTAGCATACGGCACATGTATATTTGTGGGCGAAGAGATTGAGGCGAGACGCGTCGCGTAGCCGTTCGAGTGTGTCGTGCAATTTGCATGAAAAGCAATGTTGATACGGATTAATTTACGAGGCGGGCGATCGGGAGAGTAAGTAAAGGGGGGAACCGCGTGACCGGCGAACGAGGTTGATTCAGAAGCACGTGAGCGCGCGGGATGACCGGTTGCACGAGCCAGTCATGTGACACGCCCGTGGTAATAACATCTTTTTTTCTTCGCTTTTCAATATATACATTTTCACCCCTCCCATCTTTCGTTTTCATATCGAAACCCGTCCTCCCGCCTCGCGAATCTGGCACAGCGCGCATAACGATCCGGGGGATCACCAGGATCAGAGCTTACCAGCGTCATCAGGATTGCAAAATTAATGCGAATTATCGCGCACGAGGTTCCGTCGACTTTCCCCGGGCACGCTCGCAACGCCGCACATATTTGCCTGTCCCGTTGGACAAAGGAGATTCGTGGAAACGGTGTCTGCATCGAGATTAGCCTGGCTCGTCTTGAATCCTTGAGTAAAGACCGGGTAACGATTCAGATATCCGATCTCCGAAGATTTACTCGGCTACTCGCGGAGCTACGCGTCCATCAGTTTCAGTATATATTCGATGGATGGGTGGAGCGATTGAGCACTCGCTGGAGCGATTAAATATCAGTTATGGGTTTCTCGAAGCGTCGGAATTTCGAAACCCCTCGAAAACCAGAGAAACTTTCGAGTTTAGAGAAGTCGAAACTTTGTGTTTTCGTCGATCGAAACTCTCAAAGCCTAGATAAGAAAGAGAATAAAATCAATACGCAGCTGTGCCTCGAGAATTTGTATATTGTTTTTTTATTTCTACTATGGACCAGTGGCGCGCACAGGGGGAGGGGGCCTGGCACCCTCCAAAGAGAAAGGAAAAAGGAGATTAATGTAACGACTGAAGTAATTCATGAGAAAAGAAAAGAAAACTGGATTTTATTCTTTAAATAAATTTTTATAATCACATAATGAATTTTATTGAATTTACATTCAAAATACTTTTACCGCCACTGGTATGGTAGATAAAGATTTATGCAGAAACTAGCTGACCCGTTACCCGGTTTCACCCGGAAATTATTTATGATGTTTGAAAGATAAAAGAGCCTAAACAAAAAAAATTATAGCCTATAATCTAATAATAATAATAATAATAGGATGTACGTAATATATATTCGAAATTTCATTGAAATCCGCTCAGCCGTTTAGGCGTGAAAGAGGGACAAAGAAACAGACAACGTTTCACTTTGATATATTAGTAAGGATTTTTGTCACTTCAGTTCTCAAAGCAAGATATTCCACCAACGAAACAGAATCGGCATCTCGAGCTTCGAGAGTTTCGAAGCCTCGCGAACTTCCGGCTTCGAGTTTCGAGAATTTAAAAAGTTAGCTTCGAAGCCACCCCTACTTAAAAATAATTATTTCTTGAAGAATGATGCTCGAAGCACAAAGTACACGATGGCCAAGGTTGCTTGGGGAGACTTCGTAGACTCTTAGATTCAATAAATTCCTCCAATCAATTCGCGGTTCTTAATTCTGTAAAATCGTGGTAGCAGCGCGGTATTTGTACCTGCTTCTTTCGAGCGTTAATTTCCTTTGCAACCACTCAGGCGATTCTCGTCTTCAGGCATTGAAAAGTGTTGGAGCGACGTATATCGAGAAACGTGTCTAGTTTTATCGGAATCGGCCGCAAGTGGGAACTTGGACTGAAACTGATACGCAAAAAGTAGCCGGCGTATAGTAATTGCGATAAGAGGTTTGTTGCTACCGTTATGCCGAATACAAATCTCTTACCGACGCGAGCGATTCGCAGGATTTTAACACGGTCTCGTAACGTTGGGCGCCTGGTGACGATAAGCTTTGCGGTGGATTGCCATTGTGCCAAGGGGCCGTGTTTCTCCGGCTATTTCGAACCGCCGGCTTCTAAACAGTTACGAAAACACGAAGCTCTGGTCAACATTTACTTACAGTTTTCGCCGATCTGTCAGATGGATCCTTTAATACACGTCGATACGTCGCTGCGCCTCGAAAACGGCTCGCCTCCTCCACTTGCTCGGACGAGCGTGCATTTGGAAAGGCGGCGAATTGAGCAGAAATATTTCTATGTTGGTCGCGAAATCCTCGCGAGAGAGAATGATCGATTAACGGAGCTTGTTATCTAAATTCCGAACGAAGGGAGCCTAAATCACACCTAATTTGGAGAAAGCTTTCGTTCGAACGTAGTACGTATTCAATGTGAGGAATAGGAATACGATGGTAACTTAACTCGAACTTTTTAATCCGAACCTACCGGGTATATAAATAGTCCTACGAACTGTTTCACATTTAAAAGCCGACACCGTTTAAAAACTTTCCTCCGATATACTTAATTATTTATGCATTTATGCTGGTGCGCAAATGGAACGCGCGGCTCAAACGTTACGCAATTCTCGATCAGATATTTCTATCAAATATTTGCTGCGATTGAGCGATCAATGGGAACCTGAGCAAACGAGCCGTCGAACGTAACGTCGTAAATCATAATTTCATCCGTTGAGCATAATTTATCGGCGATACGATGCGTCGCGTTTCGTAACGCGATTAATTAAAGGCAACAGCTGAAATTTGAATGGCAGAAAAAGGTCCTCAAAAGCGCAGATGGCTGCGTATTATTATTCCCTCCGATTTCCCTTCCCCCCCTCGTAACATCATCGTTATCTATATTGCATCTCGGTGTTAATTGCAATTTTACAGGGCATTATCTTAAATTCCGACTGGCCGGCATAAGTAGGATGTCGAATCGGGTGGGTATTATTCGGTAGCCATAGATGACGTTCGTTTTATTAGGTCGGGAAACAAACTGATTCGACATAGTTCGCGAGAAGTGTTGCCTACGTGCTGTTGTGCACGATTCATGTGTTTCTATTGAACCATTTAATCTAGATTGATCAACAAAAACACTCGCGACACGCTTCTCTGTAAAGGCTCAGTTGGAAGCAAGGAGGCGGAGTAATCGCGAACGTACGAGGATCAAAATAAATGGAAGCCTTTTTCGGAGGTAATGGTATTGGGGGGCGATTTCTGTATGATTCTGTGCTTTCAGGATGACCAAACCGAACGGGAAGGGAGATGGAAACGGGGACAACAGAAACGGGGCGTACGTGAACCAGGCGTTGAGCGGATCCGGCGATAGCTTCAACCTCGGCCATTCGAACAACTCGCAAATTCTACGCGATTCCTATGACAGCCACCAAGGGATACAGGGCTCGTCCGATTTTATCTGTAAATATCTATTAACGGAGAATCCGCTGCCGAGTGTAAAAGATTTATTCCACGCCGAAGAACGTGCGACGACTTGCTGTGACTTTAATGGCGATTCCTCGAGCTCTTTGCTAAATAAAAGATAGCTACGTTTCTTACAAGGGTAGATTTCCACAGCCCGGAAATTCAACAAATTATGAAAATTTCCCGATATCTGGAGAATATATAGGCATGTATTACGCAATTTCTTTCGATGCCCCAATTCACTCTAAGGGGTTGAAATGGACCCCTGAAAATCCGGCTACTTTTCGATTTTCTGGTATAACTTGTGAACTGTGAAATAATTTCTTTTACCAAATGATAGTCTTAATTAGGAGAAGTAACTTTTGTCTGAAATTCTTTTTTCTATCTCTTACAGTTCGCGAGTTATAACAGAAAATCGAAAAGAGCCATCCGGCTATCAGCCCGAAAATCCTTTCAGTGTCTAATCTTCATCCCCTTAGAGTGAATTTGGACAGCAAAAGAAAATAGCACAATGCATACCTATGTATCCTCTACATATCCCCAAAGTTTCGTAATTTTTTGAATTTTCTTGTTTGAGATTTTCCCTTGTTCGTCGATAATGGTACCGTAAACTGGGGTGACTTTGCCCGCCCTGGGTGACATTGCCCACTTTTCGGAAAGACTTTATTTTATTTTATTGTGAAGTAATTAGAACGTATGGTGCTTTCTAATCGATAGGAATAATTTCTCCAAGGTCAAACGCAAAAAAAAATCGCGAATTCAATCATATGGTAATTTTTCAGTCAGAGTAAAAAAGTGGGCAATGTCACCCCGGCGGGTAAAGTCACCCCAGTTTACGGTAATTGGTAATGAAAGTAGGAGTAATCAGGGCGTGTAACTTACTGTTAAACTCACACCCATCCTCGTGGCTTAAAGCGGTTGAGTGCGAAGAAGGATGGCATAGGAATAAAATAACGCAGAATGCAAAATATAATCGGTAGAATTATCATCCACTAAAGTACGTGTTGCAATTTGAAGCGTATCGTGGCATCGAAGATTGGACTTGGACTCGCACAGGGTGCTCCAGTAGATAAGCTCTAGGGCACCGTTAAATGATTTCCGATCTAAAAATACGACGATCCTTCGTTAACGTCGAGTGAATCGTCGTCAGTAATTGATCCTTTTACCTTGTTCAGTCAGCGTAGGACTCGTGATCTGTATTAGACAAGCGAAAGCACAATGAGAAAATTGCTAACGCGTTTGGTTTTTTTTCTCACAGTGGTGGAGGAGCCCGGAGATGACGTTATCGAGCAAAAGGAGAGCCTCCTGGATTCGGTGGTACAGTACACCAGGCGACGCTTTAGGTCCGCTTGCACAAAGAAGACCGCGTACAAGAGGCTACCGATTTTGAGCTGGTTGCCAAGGTACAGCGGGCAAGATGCCCTCGGCGATCTTGTCGCCGGCGTCACCGTTGGTCTCACTGTTATCCCACAGTCGTTAGCGTACGCTAACGTGGCCGGTGTGCCGCCCCAGGTCAGTTAATTTTGCCAGAACATTGCGCTATCTCACGAGCGCATGGCCAAAGCAATGGTAACGTTTAGGCAAACCGAAGGTGGCAACGATTTCTCATACATAGGATTGTATACTTTGCAGTATGGATTGTACGGTAGCTTTTTAGGCTGTTTTATTTATGTTATATTTGGATCCTGTAAAGACACGCCGATGGGTCCTACTGCCATTCTTTCTTTACTCACGTACCAAACAGTCTCGCACCTCGACGCGCCTGTGCAACACGCGATACTACTGTGTTTCTTGTCCGGTGTGATAGAGCTGATAATGGGCATATTCGGTCTAGGTAAGGATCAAAATGTGTAAACATCTGCGCGGGAGGCTTTGATAAATACTGGTTCTAACAATTGCACGTATGCTTCAGGATTTTTAATCGACTTTGTGTCCGGGCCTGTTAGCTCAGGCTTCACGTCAGCGGTAGCGTTGATAATCGTTACCTCGCAAATAAAAGACGTCCTCGGCATCCCCGCCAAGGGAGCGCAATTCATTGAAATGTGGAAAAGCCTTGTCGGGCAGGTGCATAATACTTCAGCTTGGGACGCTGCGCTTGGCGCCACTTGCATAGCGTTTCTTTTACTTCTCAGGGTAAATATCTCATATTAATTCTGCTGTAGTATCATGGCCAATTGAATTGCATACACCCTGTATCTTGTTATAGCTTCTAGCATCGTACAATGTTGGCCCTAAAGACGACGAGTCGCAAACCACCAAGTATCGCGTTATTAATAAACTGATTTGGTTGATCGGTACATCTCGGAACGCATTTCTAGTGATACTCTGTGGCTTTTTGGGATACAGCCTCAGCGGGGAAGCCCCCTTCAAACTGGTTGGTAAGAAACCATGAAGTAATATTATCGCTGAAACTCCAAGTTAGGGGAGAAGACGTTACGGTTATGATACTATAAGTCCCAGCACGTTGGTGACGAATTCTTCTCGTAGGAAATATACCGGGAGGTATGCCGAGTGTACAGTTACCACCATTTGGCTATACCAAAAGCGATAATGAAACAGTGACGTTTATCGAAATGATTTCAAATTTGGGAAGCGGTGTGCTTGTTTTGCCACTTATTTCGTTAATGGAGGACATCGCTATTTGCAAAGCCTTTGGTAAGTTCGCGGTTCCTCTTGCGCGGGACACCGCCCGGCTTGCTTTACCGGTTGTGCGGGCTTTAATCGCGGGATTATTTCAGCAACCGGCAAGTCAGTTAATGCAACGCAAGAACTGCTGGCGATTGGAATGGCAAACATTGGTAATTCTTTCGTCCAGGCATTTCCTAGTACAGGATCTCTTAGTAGAAGTGCAGTGAACAATGCTTCCGGAGTAAGAACACCGATGGGTGGTATTTATACTGGTAAATTTTCACCGTACTTCTCTTTCAACGAGCCTCCTAATGTATAAACTTAGCAGCTTCGTGTATCCGTAATTTATTCCAGGTGTTCTGGTGATACTGGCACTTCTGTTCTTAACACCTTACTTTAGCTATATACCGAGGGCCACGTTAGCAGCAATTATTATAGCTGCGGTGATATTCATGGTGGAAGTTAAAGTCGTAAAACCAATGTGGAGAACAAAAAGTACGATTGTAAGATCATGATGATTTTAAGCGTATTAGTAATTGTGCATTGTTATTATTCTCTATTTTCGTAGAATCGGATCTGATTCCTGGATTAGGAACCTTCATTGCGTGTTTGGTGTTGCAATTGGAAATTGGAATCCTGTGCGGCATTGGAATAAATATTTTATTCATTCTGTACCATGCAGCACGGCCAAAGATATCTGTGGAGAAGCTCATTGTACGTATACCCTTCGTTCCTCTCCCTTGGTAGTAGTATTTTGCAATAACGGACGTAACAAATATCTCGTATGTTGCAGAGCCGACATGGGATCCCGTATCTCATGCTAACGCCGGATCGGTGTTTAATCTTCCCATCGGTGGATTACGTTCGAAACTTAGTAACGAAGTACAGTCAACGCGCAGGGAACGTGGCTACTCCAGTAGTGATCGACTGCTCGCATATTTATGGCGCGGATTTCACTGCAGCCACCGTAATCGTCAGTCTAATAAGGGATTTCGCATCGAAGGGTCAACCTCTGTTTTTCTACAATTTGAAACCCTCCGTCTATGCCGTATTCGAGGGTGTCGCGTCCACCGATATCGTGGTATACTATAATCAGGAGACGCTGGACGGTCTCCTAAAAGAAAGAGGGTACTTAAAGCAAATTAAATAGAACGTTATTTATATGTTCATTTACTCGTTACGATGTGAATTATCACGGTACCTTGTATCAGTGGTATAACTGGTAATCTTTTACACCCTACAAAGTGTTGTTAAACAACGTCTCCCTCCCCGAATTATCTTTGATCCTAGAGATACACAAAGTATAACACAAGTACTTCTGTATAAACAACTAATCCTTTCATTGATCCTCAACAAATTCAATTAAGCATTCATCATATTCTATATTTAAAAATGCATTACGATCGATGTACTTACATTCATATTAAGTAAATTATACCACTCGCGTTACGTGTCATTAGAAACATCATTAACTATTTATTGGTTATTGCGGCGACCCGTGCAATAAACAATAGCGACGCAGTAAATATAAGATTTGTTACTCGTTAAGAGATTTCAGCGAACTTAATCCTCGGTATGGTAGAATTTTGCGAATTTTATTAATTTTACGTTATTCTGTATATACTGTGATTTGTATAAAGTAAATTAATAAAATGTTTTCAGTATTCAATTGATTATCACGATGCCTTAGGAAAGCTAATAATTATCACGCTATTAGGGAATGAAGAGCAGGAAAGAAGAGATTAATAATGCCAGGCATATTTTAAATAGTTTATTATTAAACCAAATAAAACCGTGAGTTTACTCATTTTCCTGAGAACGTAATCTCGCACTGGCATTGGTCACGCGTATGGAAAGTTGTTGAGCACGTTCGACGATGGATTTACGTTTTTTACTGCTCACCCCATGGGCGATTTCAGCGCAGAATTTTCTGTTCTGCATCATCAGGACTTCTAATTCCTGTAAATTCAAGCAAAATATAAAACAAATAACATTGCAATCCCTAGAAACATAGAAAATATTCATAGAAGTTACGGCAGCATTCGAAATAATTTTATACGCAATTCATAATGCATGTAAACAAAAAGAACGCAAGGTGTAATTATTGTCCTTCGCCAGTATCTTAAGCTGCTCGTTAATGTTATTCAAACTCAAAATTCAAAGAAAGATATTAGAAGCTCGTTCTTACCTTGACATTGTGTACCAATACTTTTCTGAAGCCAGTTGGTAGCATGTGACGTGTTTTCTTGTTGCTTCCGTAACCAATGTTGGGCATCAAATATTGGCCCTTGAAGCGCCTGCGAACTCTGTTGTCAATACCTTTCGGTTTGCGCCAGTTTCTCTGAAAGTTTCATTACATCCGTATAACACATTCTACGCTTTGGATGGCTTCAGCGAAGGGCATTAACAGGCATCGTACCTTTAGCTTACTGTATCGGTCACTCTGGTGACGGATGAACTTCTTAGTTCTCTTCTTTATAATCGTAGGCCTGTACACCGGTCGAATAGCCATGTTGATTCCCTTAATATATTACAAAACTGAAACTGAAATCATAAACACAGCGTGCATTAATTTCACGTTCATTCGTGGTGGAAATACTAATAACACTACAGATTTTCCTGACATATTATTTTCCTCGTACGTTCATGGCGTTAGATTAGTTTTAAAAAATACAACACGCCCGAGCAGCATTTATTTCTTTAAATTAGGCAGCTATGAGTATATTTTCTAATGCGCGAGTGATTTTCGAGAAGATTACAGATTTTCAACAACACGTACCGTCCCACGTTACGTACCAAACGGAAAAGGTTATGTTCGAACAGGGCTAGCAATTTCTCGCGTGAAAACGTTGAGAACGCCGCCTAGCGGTGACGCGGAGAAGCAAAATACTTGAACTTGCGATTCAACAGCTCCGAGCTCGTCGACGAAGTCGATGACAAGATCCTCCTGGTCCTCCTATTGGGAAACCAAGTGGAGGCGTGGCTTAGATTTCAGCGCTGCGGTGGTAAGTTGGCAAACTATCGCAAGTAGGCCCGGATCCCACCAAACAATCCGAATAAGTATTTATTAATCGAAGAAGTAAAAATTTAGTGTTCAAAAAAATTTAAAAACACTCGTTTTTCACAACATTGTCTATATAAACACTGATAATCGTATAGACTTCGATGGCTTTCGGCCTACTCACAGTAGTTTAATTTTCTGTCACTAGTTGGCGTATCGAAATTCTTAGTTTCCCAATAGATTCCTTCACCCCAGATAGCACACCTCGTCTTAGAGACGTCTAGTTTATGTCCATTTTAGGTCGGAACGTCTTGATTTGTAACAAGACGTCTTTAAGACGTCTTTAAGACGCCTTTCGGACGTCTTTAAGACTTTACCAGACGTTGTGCTATCTGGGCACGCTTCCCTCCACTCCACAGATAGCACAACGTCTGGTAAAGTCTTAAAGACGTCCAAAAGGCGTCTTAAAGACGTCTTAAAGACGTACGAAATGACTTTATGACTTTCGGCCTCTCCCGACCGAAGTTTTTACCCTTACAGGACATCGGCAATTATTGAAAGGGAGGACAGAATTTTAAGTGGCTTTACGAGACGAGCCGCTGCCCGCTCGACCAAACTTGGCACGCAGATGTGAAAGGAAAAGTGAAGCTATTTACTATTCTCGCCTGGCCTAACAATTTATAATCACGTGTCCATAACAATCAATACTTAATATATATTTACGATAAAAGTGCATCCAGCATAAAGACATTCTACATACAACCAAATTCATATAACGCGCCTAAACGGCTCAAACTAAACCACGCAAGCGTGCAACATGCATACACGTAACTTGATATCAATGGCTTGTGTTCACTCGTGTTCATATTGGTTCGCGTCCATTCGCGTGGATGCCGTAACCCGGTAATCGTTGAATATGATACTGAAATGATAATGAGGCTTATGAGCCCGAAAACCTGCCGACACCGTGTGCCAGAAAATAGCATTGGGTAGGAGGTTTATCCTACATTCATATATCTCGCTGTGCGTTTTCTCCCATGATGTGATTTGGGGTTTGTTTATTGCATAGACGAATGCATATCAAAACTAACAGCTGATGCGACATAAGTACACGGTGTTAATGACTGACAGATATGTACGTTGCGGGTGATATTCGAAATAGTCAGTGATCTGTGACTAGAAATTTTTTATAACTATTTAATAGTGTATTCTCATAAAATGACTGCGTCCGCACAAGAGGACAACGAGTTAAGAAGGTTACTTGGTAATCCTACGAAAAATGCCAGCGAGGATAGTTCCATGGCTCCGCCGCAATCGGTAATACGTTTATGAGGTATATCGCACATACATTTCCATTCGGACATTTCATATTACATGTGCATTTTAATTTCAGACCAACGTTCCACGGCTCAGTACATCGCAAAATGTTAATCCGCAATCCATGATAAGTCCTATGACCCCGGCTAATAGTACAAAAGAAGTTATAGAACCGTGTTTACAGTAAGTGCGGATATGATTTAAATTTCCATGAATGGAACTTTCACTTGAAAAGTGAGGTCGAATCATATTCCTGTTTGAAGAAACATTTATGGTATGACGAGTGATCCCCTCTTTTAGGAATGTAGTCTCCACAGTAAATTTAGGCATGGAATTGGCACTCATGTACATTAATACACGGACAAGAAACTCGGAATATAATCCAGCACGATTTACGGGCTTGATTATGAGAATTAGAAACCCCAGAGCCACTGCTTTAATCTTTCATTCTGGAAAAGTAGTATGCACAGGGGCCAGGTGTGAGGAGGACTCGTATTTAGCAACAAGAAAGTTCGCTCGCATAATTCAGAAGCTAGGATTCCCCGTAAGCAATGTCCATTGTATTTTATTTTGTCCAGCATACTAGTAAAAGTGTAATGATTTTAGGTACTCGTTATCATTGTTACTTATGTTTCATTAAAATTGTGTCGCAACAGGTTAAATTCTATAATTTTAAAATACAAAATATAGTTGCCACATGCGACTTAAAGTTTCCAATTAAACTGGAAAATTTGAATCATATACACGGACAGTTTTCTAGTTACGAGCCTGAGCTTTATCCAGGTCTTATATATAGAATGGTATCGCCGAGAGTAGTGCTACTTATATTTGTAAATGGTAAAATTGTATTGACAGGTGAGATTCAATTATAACGAAAGTAGTCTTATTCGTAACTTTTTTTACTTAGATGTACATAAGTATTTCTGATGTTTTAGGAGCAAAAAATCGGACTGAATTGCAAGATGCACTAAACAATATATACCCAATTTTAAAAAGTTTTAGAAAACAATAACCGTATTTTTATTATATTAACGAGTTGGGTGTTGCAATGAATTGTTTAAATGTTTTGTTTAAATTATTAATACAGCGAACTTTATTTATTAATAAAGAAGAGCGTTTCATATAAAAGCATCTTACATTCAATGAAACAAAACGCATTGCAACTAATCTCGTGCAGCAAACTGAGCGTGCCAGTTTCTATAAATATTGTAAAAATCTTAGTATATAAAGCAGAAAGTGTTTGTGTGTTTATTTGTCGTCTAAAAACATTCGAATGGTGAACTCTGAGATCACGAAATGTGTTCCAGCCATGGACCTAGGAATATATATTCCTATGTCCATGGCCCCTACTCGGGACAGCGCTGACATAACCCCTTAATTCGTCTCTAATTTCATGTAAACTATAACATATTTTAGTTTTATCACAGATAGCACACATCATCTATAAGCCGTCTTTAAGACGTCTTGAAAGTCTGAAAGACGGCTTATAGACGACGTGTGCTATCTGGGAATTCTCATGTATGTACAAATGTACAAAAAAAACTCTCACAATACAATTTGTTCATGCCTACAACGGCCTACGATATATTCTAGCGTGCTCAGTTAAAAGAAACACATGTAGATCCCACTGGATGTCATATAAATACGTGCGTATTTCGACAAATTTTGTCAGTCACAGTTGCTTCAGGATATCGCTGCAATGTTTCCACACTGTTTTCAAGACAACACTGCATGGCAATATGTGCACAATATTGCACAAATGTTGTCAGTGCAATATTTCACGGCAATGCTTCCACAATATTCCAGAAATATTGTAATGAAACCTGAAACATTGCAGCGATGTTTCTGCAACAAAAAGTGCTGCATGAGGTATGTAATTTAATACGATAGTTTCTTTTTTATATAATTTATAGATGTATACTTTTTATATACAAGGACATAAATATCAGGTATCGTTCCAAAATATTTAATTCTCAATCCTGTTAATAATACAAACAACCAGCGGCCTTAGCCGTGATGAAAACACCGGTTCTCGTTAGATCACCGAAGTTAAAACATCACGGGGCGGGTACTGGGGAAGGATGGGTGGACCACCTTTCTCCCGGTGCGCCGCTGCTGCTGGGACCCGAAGAAGAGAGAGGAGGGAAAAAGATAATATGAGACTTATAGTTGGTTGGGCAATATAAGCGAAATGCTTGAAACGCCATCCTGTTTAACAGGAAAAACAATAAACCAAACGCATACAAACAGTAGTCGATATTATATCGTTTTAGGAAAATAAAAATACAATTGATAAGTGCAGTACATTATAAAATTGTTAGAATTTCTTATCACATACATACATACATATCTAGAACGAGATATGAACGAGATAAACATCATATATTATAAAGAAAGTTGCCAACAAATAAATTATTTAACATTGTTTAATATTTATCATTGTGTGAAAATAACGGCAACATTTTTGTAATTACAATTTTTATAACCATAATAATTAACTCTTTATAATAGAATATACATCGTTTTTAAACACATGATAAATTTTATTGGATGCTCTCTTTTAATTACGTTCAATGGGTCCAAGTTATCACTTCACATTAAAGGTAATTGCACAATAAAATATTTGAATAACCTCGATTAGTACTTGGTTTCTAGATTATTCCAAAATTTTAAAATGTTTTTCTCAATAATAACTTTTTTATTCATAATACTTTATCTTTTTTCAGCATTAGACAAATAGCCTCTGGATATTGATTTATTGTATACTTTGAAATATTTTAATACAATATTCTTGGTTTATGTTTTCAAATTGTTCGTTAGATATGCCAAGCATTTTAGTAGATGATGTTTATGCCTTTTTTGGCGGCAATGGGCAACTTTTCGCCACGAAAGAACGGGTTTTCCTCCTGAAATAATGCAATAATGTATACCCGGTGTTTATAATTGACGAGAATTAATTCAAGCGCATTTTACCGCTTGGAATTGGTCGACGATCTGATTGAAATTAGAATTTGGAATGCGCATTCTTGGTAGATTGTTGCTACTCGCAGAATCAACGGAACAATCCAACATGTGTTCCGTGTCGCACATACAATCCTGCGCACTTTGATAGTCTCGACTGAACGCTGCTGTGTTCTCGAAATTCACGATGCAGTTGTTTTCACCTATAAGTAAAGCATAGCAGATTATTTTTTGATGAAATTGGAAAGTAATTTACATAGAGATGGTGTTGGGAAAAATCTTAAGGGGACCCCCTGTCAAAACGCTCGGTAAATAGGTGATCTCTATGAACTTTTTACAAGAAGAGCCTAAAACATGTTATTGGCACAGTGGCGTATTTAGTGTAAACAATGCCTAGGGGAAGCGTAAAATTTGCCGGGAAATAGATTGTCGACGTTGATTGGTCGTAGTCAGGGATCGGCGGGCTTAAGCTGCGCTGGATGGAGGGGGAAATACCTACAGGAGCGGTGGTAATGTGTGCATGAACTGCGCCTGCGTTAGTCACGCGCCATTACCACTGCTCCTGTAGGTGTTTCCCCCTCCATCAATGTAGCTTAAGCCCACCGATTCCTGGTCGTGGTTGGCTTCGCGTTGGGGCCACTTGGCTGGCTTGGCGCTGGCGTCAGTTCACGCACACTTTACCACCACTTCTGTAGGTGTGGCTGTAGATTAATCGTTCCGAACGATTAATCTCGCCATTCGATCATTATAAATTCTAGTCACTCGTTTTACTAATCAAAAAATTATCAGTCAAACCCACTTTGACGGGTGACAATTACAAGAAACGCGTACTATGACCGTCAGGCTCGGAGTTTCAACTTTAAGAGAATTGGAAAGACAATCTGCGTGGTTAAATCTCAATCAACATAACCGTTCAATTATTCAACCCCCAGACACTAATTTTTTTACCGCAAAATATAAGAGATCCTACTACACTAGAGCATCTAATTATCTCTTCTGTTTCTGATGATAAAAATAAATGTTTATGACATAGGGGTACATTTATGAATACAGTAAATCCCCGTTATGAGCCCGGCGACTATCCCCACCATTTCTTAGAAATCTGCGGACGCCACCAGCCCCGTTCGTCGGACTCATAACGGGGATTTACTGCAGAGTATAATAAATATTTTTCAAGATCAGATTTTTCGATTTCTTTGGTATGAAATATAACTGTTCTGTCGTTTTCTGCTATTCTATTAGTAAAATGTGTAAACCATATATTCCAGAATGAAAAATATTCGAGGTTGGTTTTCTTATTCTTTTATTCTAACTTTCTTTATCTAGTTTTTGTTTGTACCTACAATTTGTATATAGTTCACCATATATTATCTTAGAAATTATTTTTCTCTAAAACTATAGTCTTCTACTTATTGCTAATAACTGAATTGTGTTACCATCAAGGTGGTATATTATTTATCAGCTACAAGAGGCGCGGTGCTTATGATTTACGAAATATTTTAAATTATAAGAAAACGATAGATCTTCTCATGCCTTCGTTAATACTAAACAGGAACAGTAATAAGATTTATGAGAAAAATAAATTTGAAAGTCATTGTTACTATTTTGTTTATAGATAATTTATAATGCCAAGTGTTTCAAATCTATGTAAACCACAATTCAACCCTCATCTCGGACAGTGAAAATATAATTTATGAGTTACTTACTCGTATATCCAACTGGACAAGGATTCGGTGGTGTGCAATATGCCGGCAACGTGTTCTCACTTTTCTCGTCCTTACTATTCTGCATACTCCCGAACTTTCCTTTCTGTTTATAGTTCTCTTTATTATTATTGTTCATACGCTGGTGACTCCAAAGTGTGCTATGCCGCAAGTACTCCTGGTCGCGAATACTAGGATTAGGGTTTAAGGTGTCAATGCTGTCGTAATCGGCTGGTAATTCGAGGGGGATCTCTTTCGGCTTGTCCGGATATTCCAAATACGAGTCAGCAGCGTCCACAAGTTCATTTCCCATCTGATTGATCAATTCACGTAGGAGGGTGTCAGTCAACAATTGCTCCTCCTGGAACCAGAGGTGGAGTGAAAGGATTGTTTTAGTCGGAGATACGTAAACTTGAAATTTCATGCTTACCTTCATGGGAGGAGGTAAGTATGCTGTTGCTTGGACAGCAACAACCATCAGGAGGAACAGGATCCAGTACATGATTTCCAGTATATTTATCTACAAACTAGCAATAAATGGTATATTGTAAATATTTTCTGTTAATTGTTGTATATATTTTAAAATAAAGCATAATTGCTGTACCATTATACGTATGTGCGGCAAAGTAAAATTTGTTTTTTCAACACCTGCATGAAAATGTGTGCTTTTTTACCCCTGCTGAGCGGGAGCAAAATGACCAATTTCAGACGTATTCGCGTTTTCTACTTTTCTCCCAAGGGAAAAAGACTTTACGCGCATGCGTATTCGCATAATATTTTACTTTCCTCCCTGGAGTTTGACGTTACCCTATGGTATGAAGATGCAGTTGTTCGACTAATCGTTATCTATCATGCGTGTTTTATCATGATATTACAACTGTCACAGCACCATTTTTCATTAAAAGATATAATCAGGCCCGGATTAAGATTTTTGGGGCCCGGGGCTATCAAACCTTCGAGGCCCCCCCGTGGTTGATTTTTGGGGCCCAGGGCTATCAAACCTTCGAGGCCCCCTGTGGTTGAACAGCGCGGGGGGGGGGGGTAGTGAGCTAATCGCTTAGAACGAGGCCCTCCCCTGAAGGTGGGGCCCGGGGCTGCAGCCCCCCCTAGCCCCCCGTTTAATCCGGGCCTGGATACAATTAAAAGGTATAATGAATAATAATGACAGTGATAGCAACACGGGATACCACACGCCCCCCGATATAGCAGAAGCTGCAAAAGCCATCGAAGAAAATTTGCTACCATCAAAATCGAAAGTAAAATACCAGATGATATACCAAAAATTTATGGAGTGGCGAGATAACCACAAATTGGAAACATTTTCGGAAGCAGTTATTACACGTATCTATTAATTTCGACAGAATAAATGAGCAATCGAACATGCATATTTTTTTGCGAACCGCTCAGCAGGCTTTCAAAAACACACCTTTCATGCAGGTGTTGAAAAAAATATTGTACGTGACACGGGAGAGACGCGATTTCGCCTCGCGTAATATACTATTTTTTATTAGATGTTGCGTGTTAGATAAGTAGACGAGTCGGAGTTATTATATATTAAATATTTTAATTTGGCTTCTAAGTAAACATTATGCTTACAGTTACTCAATGAACTTTTGTTTCATGTTTGGCAGGTGATTTTGTAACAAAAATGTTATATACGTAGTGGATCTACTTCCATTTGTTATTCACACAAGCATTATTTTTTCTCGATAACTATTAACAAAGTTGTATAGTGTTTCTAATACTCATTTGTTTCTGCATTTGGACTAGTCTATTTTTATTCATTATGCATAATGCCTTGTATACTTTGATTTATTTAAGGAATTAGTGGTTTCTTTCCATTACCAAATGTGAAGCAATATATTCATTGATTTACATATTGGGATATGCTCTCGTGCATCATCTTCATAAATAAATGTTTGAACGTGTAGTCTGGGATAATAGATGAATATTTTGTGTCCATTAACAGTCGGCATACTTGGGTAGTCTATAATTTATACGATCTTTTGTTTCAACTTGATTTGCCAAACGTTTTGGTAAAGTTCATTGGATATATAGCGAGACACCTTGTATAATAATCATTATACCTATTAATATTATATCTTAATTTTAACTATCACGTGATGTTATTACATAATATCAGAATAATTTCAATAAAACCCTAAATAATCAAAATTTGCGGTAAACATAAAGTTAAATAAGTATAAAACATTAAATAAGTATAGCAGAAAGGAATCATCCTCGCTGTAAAACGCACTAGCAATACCACACTTCGACAATCATTTACTCTTCTGAGCGCAATAATCTTGCTATTCAACGCTCTCGTAATCTTTATCGTGATTTTAAAAATATGTTTCTCGAGATTACTAATTTCTGGTGACACGAGCGTCAGAAAGGTCGAGAGACGCGTATAATATTAGAGCAGAACTTACCTAGTCTGTCGAGTGGTCGCAAGAAACAACGATGGATAGGCACCCCGAAGATCTGGTCTCGGAGCCAACGTTCTAGGCTTGAGCCGCACATGCGTGTTTGGCGACCGAAAGCGGCGCTCTGCTCTTCCAGAATCGAAGTATTGATCCGCGTTTTCCATGCCGCCTTTTCCCCCCGTTTCAGTAACTACTATATCACCCACGCTTGTTTCTGCAACCTACATTCGCGAACTCGAGTCAAGCTGGCTATACGTACACTGGTTTTGGCTTGTAGCCGTTTAGCAAGAGGCAAAACCCATGGCCAAACATTCCGCAAACCTCTACGTGTGTGAACACTGTGAACTATACGAATGAAGGTCGTTTCACAGCTGAGCCTCAGCTTCGCCGAGGTCATTTCTGTGACGAAGAATGAGTATCGGGCTTACGAGGTTTCTGGAAATTTTTGGTCATTTTGAGTGCTCTATCGACGCGGATACGAGTCGATAATGCAAGTCTTTCTTAGTGAGATTAGGGTAGGGAATCGGAAGCTCTGGACTTTGGTAAAATCCTACGAATATAGGTAATGATCCACGTTTCTTGTATCCATTTGGAAGTAAATATTTGATTAAAAATTTTTCTTCTACTCGTATGTATCTCTTCATACTTTTCCTGTAATGGGAACGCAGAATTAATGTTAAACGAGCATTTGATCCTTTAGAACAGGTTATAAATCAGAGACAAAATGACAGGACTGGATATTGTAGGGTTCCACGAAATAAAACGTTCGCGAGAAAATATGTATAATGTATATTTTACGCATCTTACATGTGGAAACTTAACGAAGGGGTCAAGGAGCAGATAAGCATAATGTAATAGGTACAAATGTATATTTTGTAATAAATCTTACGAGGATAACTATTTTTTTTAAAAAAACAGATCGTTGTCATAGTATGAATCCCGAAAGCAAACCTGACCGCAATATGCCAGTAAATTGACAGCAGATTCGTGCAGAACATGGCGACAGATTCGGTACCTACCATCTGCGTTCGCATTAAGCTGTGTTTTTACGGGTAGGGCCTGCTGCCATGGTCTGACGACAGATCGGCGGCAGAAACCGAGCAGTTCCTGTTACATGGTCCGACAGGAGGTCCGCGGCAGAAACTGAGCAGATCCTGTCGCCATGGTCTGGCAGCAGATTGACAGCAGAAATCGAGCAGATTCTGCGCAGCGCGGTCTGAGGGCAGATAGGCAGCAGGAATTGAACAGATCCTGCTGTACCATTTAGTCAAATCGATTGACGCGCGCACGCATTTAAATGCTTTTAAATAACTTCTCTACGTTTTCCAAAAATATTCATATTTTTATTGATAATGTACAATACAATTTACAATATAACACACATTTACAATATAATTCACAATACAATTTACAATGTAATTCTCAATTTGATTTGTGTTTACAATTTTCACAAAATATAAATAGCACATATAAATTCGAAAAAGGACATATGCGCATTTAGTGGAAAGTAGGCAAATATAGAATACCATTTTGTCGTTCAATTAGGAATTGAGGGGTGAATGCTGAACTGCATTCAGGGGTGAATTTACACGCCTGGATCGGTGAACATGTTTAAAAAAAAACTTGCCGCATAATTGTTTATAAAATTGAAAATTAACGTTGAAGTTTTTTCTTGCGTCAACGTGCTCTGCTCAACAAGAAGAAATAAAGTTCGAAAAAAATCGTGTGCCGCAAACGCTTCGTTCCGACGCAAAATTTGTTAAAGTTTACGTAAAAATGTGATCCAACCCCCAGAATCGCAATCAGTTTCCCGGCTCGTCTTCAACGGGGGTGCAAGTATCTGCATACAGGAGATGGAAGGATTAAAGCACGAAATGGAATTGGCGACTTTCACGAGGGTTGAAAGATCAAAAGGCCCTCAACTCTCATTACGGTCATATATAAACGCCCATTAATAACCGCCCCACGTTGTGTACTTCTAACTGAATTTCAGAAATCGAATTACTACCCTTGTTATCCCGAACCAGCGAAAACGATAGTCTATTTGTTGGATCGTGTTCGCCTGCAAGAAACGCAGCCGTACAAACATTGTGATATAAATTCTCACGCTTTATAAAAACCGCTTGGTTTTTAAAACCAAACTTGGGCCATTCGCCCGATTTGTTAGCAAAGATTGAAAACTGTTATAACATCGATTTCGATCCCCGAAATCGTTTCAAAAACTTTTGATCGGATATCCCTTCCCTCTTCCGTGGTTTAAAAATTCATTATAATCTTCCGTCGACAGAAATCCGGTAAATTGCACGTAATTTATTGGACTATCCATCGGCTCCATCTACAATTACGTTGATCCCAATCTCGATGATATTCGTATTTTCCCTTCCGTTGGTAGCAGATAGTCGTCTCGTTCTTCCCGAAAACTCATCGAAATCGAACGCATTCGATTCTGCCATTTTATATTTCGCCCTGATCGTTCTGGCTTTCTGTAGTAAACCGGGACCTTCTCCGACGTGACAGCTGGTATTCTTGAATCATATGCGGAGTGGGGTTGTTACGCTGTGTCTTGGCGTCACAAGTATTGATCTCCGCTGAGCGACTGTGTGTGAATGAGGCTGCACCTATCTCACCCTGGGTCCTGGAAACGTTGATCTCCGTGCTTTTTATGCTCACCGGGCCTTCTAGCCTTCCTTGCTCGTTTGGTGTGCTCGTCCGTCTTCATCCTTGGTACTTTTCCTCATCTCCCAATTTGCGTTTCTTATTCTACCTGTGGTTCTTCTTCTTTCTCTTTCACCCAATTCCCCTTTTATTTTAGTTTTTTTTTATTCGATCAGTTATTTTTAGCTAGTTTATTTCTTCTTCGGCCCCCTCTTGTATTTATTTTATCTTCGTTCTATTTATTTAGTTTCTCGTATCGTTTGGTTCCTTTCTTCTCCGAATCTGACCCTTTTCCTATTTTTTGTTTTACTTGCTCTAACTGTTCTCTTTATTTTATTTTCTTCCATAACGCCATCCCCTTTTCATGTCTATCGTTTTAATTTCCTCTCTGCCTTGTCTGTCTGCGCTTTCTTCTATGATTCTTTTATGTTTAGCTCGTGTTTCTCTCTTCCCAAATATATAATACATATATTGCTCTTCTATTTAACCTACTTTTTCCTTTGACTGTCACCTCACTTCACTTCGTTTCCTCTTCAGATTTGCTGGTGTGTTACCGGTTAGTTGTTCTTTTTTTTATGCAAATCCTTTCCTTGTTCTCGACTGCTTCTCAACCAGTTTCCTTTTTTCACTTTCGCCATTGCGCACTTCATTTCTCCTTTTGTCATCTTTAATTATCTTTTCTTTTATCGGTCCCTTCGTCTTCCTAACTTCCATTTACTTTACATTTACATTTTATTTATTGATAAGTAATTACATTTCGCTGCATTTTTATCTACTCTTTCCTGGCCCGCGTGGTTCTTTTTCACAATGGCAACCCTTTATTCTCTCGCCCTTGGTCTCCCCCTTTGATAGAACCCTCGCCCATGTGACACACCGCACTTAAGTTAAAACGTATTAGCATATTTGCTGGACCCTCAGTTTTGCTATTCAACCTTCGTCTCAAGCTAACGATATCAGCTCACACAGCCGGGTTCAATTTAACGGAAATTTCTCCTAACAATTAACTTTCGACTCGGTTTTCGCGTCTGACGCGCGTAAGGCTCGAAATCCACCATGCATCGTGCAATTCATATACGTAGTTGAAATCATAAAAGAAACACCCTCTATTTTTCTAATCGGTGAGTGCGGGTTCGCGGTGTTTCCTTTTTAGAATATTTAAATTTAAAGTGCCACGTAAGAGCAGGTGTTTTTTTTTACGTGAAAGTTGATGACATACATGTTGAAAGAAACTTTTATTGTTAACTTGGATTCACAAAAAAGAACCAATAAAAAACTGTTCAAGCTTTGACCAAAATTTGACTTTATTCACAGGCCCGCCCACCAGAGACATATTTTATAACAACCTAAAATACTTCTCTTTATCTTTAAATTTTACTTTAATTTGTAATATTTCATTATGCGTTTGAAGAATTATAAAAATTCACAAGGAGAGAATGTTTTATAACAAATTGTAAAAAAAACCATAAATTCGATCAACTTCGTGTCAGAGTTCCCAGGCGATTTCAGATTGTACGTTGTGCGTATATCGTGCGTAACCTGAATTTTGTACAATCAACTGTCGCAGAAAGATAGTAAACATTTTATATAGAAATGTGTACACATACTGTAACATGATTGAAGAACACTCGCATGCACGATTTAGAGTGGGCCAAACATTCGTGGTAATCTGGA